>JAUTXW010005088.1:105000-797500 GCA_030620095.1 Kuschelorhynchus macadamiae | reverse complement strand
ACAAAGGATATACCTATATTACAATAAATTAAACAAAGAGAATAATCTAACAAAAAATAAAAATGAAAACAAATCTTATATATCATTACCATATATAAATGAACTGTCTGAAAAAATTAAATACGCTCTTGCCAAACACAACATAATTGTTTGTCACAAATCCAATAATTTATTAGGCTCCCTATTCACACCTCTCAAAAGTAAAATACCAGTAAAAAAACAATCAAACTTAATATATGCGGTACCATGTATGAATTGTCCCACGAAATACATTGGCATGACCACACAATACCTAGAGAACAGAATAAACGGCCACAAGTACACAAAAAATGCGCCCACTGCCCTACATAAACATGAAAAATCAGAAAATCACGAGTTTAATTTTTCTGACACACGAATTTTGAATAAAGACACTAACTATCAAAAATTAATCATTAAGGAGATGTTTCATATCAAAAAAGAAAAACATTCCGTAAATGATAAACAAGATGTCAAGAAACTGAGTCAGATTTACCACGGTCTGATATTTTAATTTTTTAATTTAGTATTTTACATATAATAAAATGCCTATATATTCTATACTACACCATCATAAATATAATTTCTATAATGTCAACTTGATTTTACACCAATATAAATAATGTAAACATTGTAAATCTAAATAATCGCTTTCAGCCAAAAACAAAAAATAAAATCAATCGGTAGTATTTATTTAGTTTCCACAAGTCACAACTGAAACATCATTGCTACTATAATGCAGTGAGTTGTTTTTATTTCCAAGGTGAGTATACTGATTTCCTATTTTAACATTTTATTATAATAGTTTTTAGTCTGTCAATCGATGTTTTATAGTTTTGTATTTATTGTAGGCCAATAATATCCTTTTGAACAAGCTCTCTATGAAGGGCGAAACGTTAAGGAAGTAAATAAATCTTTTAAGAAAATAAAAACCAGTACCCAAGAATTTTTAACAAAAAAATATTAGACATGGTTTAAGAAAACGCAACAAAAAAAAATATATATATGTGAGCTTTGCTCGCACGAAAGTAGATAAGGTTCAAAAATAATTATAATATCAGCATAAAATATACTAAGGAATGTAGTCGTTTTCTTTGTGACATAAGCGTTCGAGATAGGATGACGATATGTATCGGGTGATGTATTCATTCTCGTAAGATTCTTTGTATAGTTAAGAAGTAAAGTGTTCTAGCAGAAATATTTGTGTGTTTTATTTAAGAAAAATCTAATTTGTGCTAACATCGGAAGTGGGATAGACTCACTAAAAGGACCACCTAGTCGGTCGGCCGTTTTGGGCGCGCGCGTGTGTGTGTGCGCGCATTTTGGACACGATAAATCGAAATCTGTGTGCCAGTGAGTGTGTTAATCGTTATTTTCGCTGTGATAACTGATAAGTTAAGTGTATCGGTATTGAAATGGAAGAATTAACAAGTGTTTTAACCGCTGTTCTTAGGGAAATGCAGCAGCGTCCCCAACAAGAAGCTGCGCCTGTGATTCATACGCCTTCGACTTCGGTGCAAATAGACATTCCTGCTTTCGACCCCTCAAAAAACGATACAGGGGCGGTCGGATGGTGTGATGATGTGGAAACTTTGGCGGCCACTTTCAAGTGGACCGATTTTGAACAGCTTTGCAGAGCCGCTGGTGCGCTGCTAGGTGATGCGAAGGAGTGGTACGATAACTGGCACCCAGCAAATAAAAATTGGGCCAGTTTTCGAGCCGAAATTTGTCAGCTTTACCCCGGGAAGAGGAACCTCAGTGAGCGTTTGCGAAAGGCAAGCCTATACAGAAGTGACCAAGCCGCAGGATATTGTGAGTACGCTAGAAAAAAAATTTCAATGCTAAATTCTTTAAATTTTAATTTGAGTGATAGTCAAATAGTTGAGTTAGTTATTGGTGATATAACAGACACCCATGTCAAAACTGCGGCATTTAATAGTAGAGTTAATTCAATTTCAGCCTTACTTGATTTGCTTAGTAATTACCAAATTAATAAACAGAACTCTCATCAGTTCCAAGTAAGGGCGCCATAACGCCCAAATCCTTTTAAGAATAATGAGGAAGATAAAGTGTGCTATGCCTGCAAAAAGCCTGGTCATATCCGCAGAAATTGTTGGAAATTGCCTAAACTATTGAATAATAATAATAATAACAATAATAATGCGGGTAGCTCCAATCTATCCGAATTTACAAAAACAAAAATATGTGAAATATGTAAAAAATTTGGACACAGTTCAGAAAAATGTTTCTTTAAAAATAAAAATGTAGGAAGTTCGTCAAAATTTTCAAAAATAAATTACTTTCACGTAGACCTAGATAATGATTTTTGCACAAAATTTATAATACAAAATTTAACTGTAAACTGCTTGATCGATACGGGTGCCGAATGTAGCTTGATTTCCGAGAAAATTGCACGTAAGTTGCATTGTCGTTTCGAACCAACTTTTATCATGCTAACAGGTATAGGTGGAAACTCAATACCGAGTTGCCAAAGGGCCAATTTATTGCTCGAAAGGGACGGCACGGCGTTTGAAATAAATTTTTATGTTGTCGAAAGTTCAATTATGAAGATGGACGCAATTTTGGGTAGGGACTTATTTAATCATAAGGGAATTAAAATTTACACAGATTCGTGTGGCTCTAAAATTTATCTTGAGGACTCAGACAAAATAGAATCTAAAATGATTCAAAGCATAGTTATTTCTCGTGAACAGATTAAAACTTCTTTGCAGGGAAATGATTTTGATATCTTGTTAAAACTATTGTCAAAATACAGTGAATCTTTTACGATTGGCAACTCCGTGAGGGCAATAACAACCGGTGAGATGGAAATCAAATTGAAGAGCGATAAAATAATTCATTATAACCCTTACCGAATGTCATTGTCCGAGCGAGAAAAAGTCAAAAATATTATTGACGATCTACTGCGAAATAATATTATACGCGAGAGTACGTCGCCTTTTGCTAGCCCAGTCATTTTAGTACATAAAAAGGACGGTAGTCAACGTTTGTGCGTAGACTATCGTGCCCTTAATGAGATAACAATTAAAGATCGATTCCCATTACCTCGTATTGACGACCAAATTGATCAGCTGGGAGGAGCTAAATATTTCACGACTCTCGACATGGCTGCCGGATTTCACCAAATACCAATAGCTGAAAACTCGATTGAAAAAACAGCATTTGTGACTCCCGACGGTCATTTCGAGTATTTGCGGTCACCCTTTGGTCTATCTAACTCCCCTGCGGTATTTCAGAGAGCGATTTGTAAAGCTTTGGGTAAGTTAAAAGATACTGATGCGCTGATGTATATGGATGACGTAATCATTTCGTCGAAAACTGTCCAGGCAGGTTTGGATAAGCTCGATCGGGTGTTAGCCTCGCTCTCTTCGGCTGGTTTTACCTTGAACGTGAAGAAATGTACATTTTTTGAAAAGCAAATTCTTTATCTTGGTCATGATATCTCTCAAGACGGCGTAAGACCTGACAAAGGAAAATTAGAGGCTTTGTTTAATGCACCCGATCCAAAAAATATAAAACAAGTACGGCAATTTATGGGTTTAGCCGGGTATTTTCGGAAATATAACCCAGAATTCTCCACGCGCACAGCATGTATTACAAAACTTACAAAAAAGGGAGTCGATTTTATTTGGGGAACCGAACAAGATATTGCGAAAAATTATGTTTGCGCCTTTCTAAGTCAAAGACCCCTTCTGGCAATTTTTGACCCCACTTTAGACACGGAGCTTCACACAGATGCCAGTTCTCTGGGTTATGGAGCCATACTCTTTCAGAAAAGCGATAATAAGTTAAAGGTTATTGCTTATTTTTCAAAACGGGCTACTAATGAAGAGAGTAACTATCATTCTTACGAGCTAGAGACTCTAGCAGTTTATTACGCGGTAAAACATTTTCGCATTTATCTATTAGGAATAAAATTCAAACTAATCACTGACTGTAATTCATTAAAATTAACTCAAAAAAAGAAAGATTTATTGCCCAGAGTTGCAAGATGGTGGCTGTACTTGCAATCCTTCGACTTTGATATCGAATATCGAAAAGGAAAATACATTCCACACGTAGATTTTTTAAGTAGAAATCCACCGCAACCTTCTAAAGAATTCGATCACATGACCCCCGTGAATGTTCTTACAACTGATAACTGGCTTAAGATTAATCAAAAGCGCGATCCTGAAACTTGTAGTATCAAGTCAAAGTTACTTGAGGGTCAGTTGACTCATGACTATTTTTGCCAAAATGAAGTTTTATTTAGGAAAATTAACCCGGGACAAAATCCGCCAATTTACAGGGCCTTCGTTCCAAAAGGCAGTAGACTCGGTTTACTAAAAATTTTCCATGATGAACAGTCTCATGTTGGGCCGGATAAAACTTTTGCAAAGATAAACCATTATTTTTGGTTTCCGCGAATGGCACGGTTCGTAAAAAAATACTGTGATCACTGTCTGAAGTGTATTGCAAATAAGAAATATACTGGCCCTAAACAGGGACTGTTACATCCCATTGAAAAAATTCCAATTGCCTTCCATACAGTACATTGCGACTGTGTAGGACCATTCCCCTTAACAATAGAAGGTTATAAAAATGTATTGCTTTTAATAGATGCATTCACAAAATATTTATTTTTAATTCCTTTGAAAACTCTGTCTGGTCCGGAAACATGTGAAAAACTAGAAATTTATTTGAATATATTTGGAAATACTAAAAGGTTAATATGTGATAGGGGGACTAATTTTACAGATCAACAAGTGAAACAATTACTTTCAAAATTAAACATTACTCAACACCTTATTGCCAAAAGTGCCCCGCGTGGAAACGGACAAGTGGAGAGATACGTCTCTACAGTTTTAGATTTACTAAGAGTAAATGTAAATGACAACAAGTCAGAATGGGCGAGCGTTCTGCCGAAGGTACAATTAGCCCTTAATTCGACTATCCAAAAAACAACAGGTTTCTCCCCACTTTATTTGTTAACAGGACAAAATATAGATGCGGGAGATATTCAAGGTTTAACGGAAAGTATAAAATCAGTAACAACTACTGACCAAAATTTACTTAACGATCGCAAGACAGCTTTCGAGCGGTCAATTCGTTGTGGGTTAGAGTTAAAAGACAGATTTGATAAAAACAGAATAAAGAATAAAACTTTTAAGGTAGGAGATTTAGTTTTCCATCCATCTGGTAATTCCCATCTTTCTAAATTAGATCCAAGATATGAAGGTCCATTTGAAATCATACAGTTGTTGCCTAATGAGCGAGTAGAAATTAAAAATTTAGCTACTAATCGCAAAAGAGTTGTTGCTACAGAGATGATGCGGATATGGCCAGGGGAATTTGAGGCAGACTTTTAAAAACTTTCTTTTTAAGTATTTGTTTTTATTGTTTCTTGTTATTGTTGTACTTAGGTATTGTGTTACAAATGTTTGTTTTCATAAATTGTTTGTAAGTGTTTGTGAGTAGTACTTAGAGCTAGGTATGCTTATATTATAATGATACCATAAGTATTTGTCGAAAAGAAAAATGCCCGTGTGAGCTTTGGTTATATAGATTAAGGAAGTCAACTTTTAGTTGTTTGGAAAATAACAGAGTAAAATAGTAATACAAAAAAAAAAAAAAAAAAAAAAAAAATATTGAAAGACTTGCTCTTTGCATCAAGGTCATTATAAGACTTGATGTTGAAATGACGTGCTCTTTGCAACCTTTGTTTATTATTTACTGCTGAAAAGACTTGCTCTTTGCGTCGGATCATGAGTATCCAGATGTTGAAATGACGTGCTCTTTGCAATGGTTGTTTATTGTTTATTTTGTGAAATGATATGCTCTTTGCAATAATGGCTAGTACTTTATTGAAAGTTGAAAGGCGTGCTCTTTGCGTCGGATCAAGGGTATCCAGATGCTGAAATGACGTGCTCTTTGCTATCATATGTAACAAACATTTAAAAAAAAAAAAAAAAAAAATTAGAAAAAAAAATTCGAGAACGAATTTATTGTCAGGATTGGCCGTGTGAGCTTTGCTCGCACGAAAGTAGATAAGGTTCAAAAATAATTATAATATCAGCATAAAATATACTAAGGAATGTAGTCGTTTTCTTTGTGACATAAGCGTTCGAGATAGGATGACGATATGTATCGGGTGATGTATTCATTCTCGTAAGATTCTTTGTATAGTTAAGAAGTAAAGTGTTCTAGCAGGAATATTTGTGTGTTTTATTTAAGAAAAATCTAATTTGTTCTAACATATATATATATATATATATATATATATATATATATATACACACTGTCAAAAGTCTTGGACCCCCAGTATTTTTTGGGCTATTTCATATTTAGGTTTTTTTTTCGTTGCTAGGCAAAAAGTAAAGTTATTTTGTTGATAAACAAAATCATAAACATGTACAGATAAAATGAATTAGTGTGGTTTCCGACGTTAAAACGTAAAAGTGTGTATTTTATTTTTGATTGAAATAAGAGAATTTGCCTTCTGTCTGCTTTAAAATGCCCGGTCATGAAATTTCTGGGTTTGATAGGGCAAGAATTGTTGCTTTACATGAAGCTGGGCATTCTAATCACCATATACACAGGCTGTTGCAGATTCCACGGTCATCAATCATAAGAATTATTCAAAGATTTGAAGAAGCTGGCACTATCGAAAGAAGACAGCGTAGTGGACGGCCAAGGATTCTAAATGAAAGGGAGGATCGGTATGTCGTCAATTATGCCCGTAGACATCGACACGATCCAGCTCTTAGAAATCACTTTCAACGTGCATTTCGCCGTGGTTTATCGACATCAACAATAAGAAGAAGACTCTATAGAGCAAATATTCATTCAAGAAGGTATCTAAGAGTCCCTACTCTACTTCCACGACACAGAGTTGCGCGTTTACAATGGGCAAGGCACCATAGCGCATGGCTTTTGCAGCAATGGCGTTGGGTCTTGTTTACGGATGAGACCAGAATTGCACTGCAGAGTGATGACCGTAGGCAAAGGGTTTGGAGGGAACCAGGACGTCAACAAAGACTCAATTTTCCCCGAGAAGTTGCTCCCTATCAAGGAGGATCAGTAATGTTTTGGGGGGGAATTATGTACAACCGCCGAACCCCATTAATCCCTATCCGCCAGAATATGACAAGTCAGGTATACATTGATAATGTTATCAGACCCATAATCAACCCTCTGCGCAACGAACTAGGCGAGAATTTTATCTTTATGGACGATAACGCCCGGCCACATCGGGCAAGAATCGTTGAAAGAGTACTTGAAGAAGGGCAAATTACCAGACTGCCTTGGCCAGCGAACTCACCAGATCAAAATCCTATAGAAAACATGTGGGATTTTGTCTCTAGAGCAGTTCATCGTCGCCTCAATGCACCACAAAATGCAGATGAGTTAATTGTAGCGGCAGTAGAAGAATGGAACAATATTCCTCAGGAGACAATCCATAACTTGATTGTTTCAATGCACCGCCGTGTCAATATGTTAGTGGATAGAAGAGGAAGTCATACTGATTATTAAATTATGTTTAGTTCAAAAATAAAGTAAAATATTTTTAGTTTTTGATTAATTAAATTTATGAAAATATTGCAATACTTTTTTATTATTGGTTTTAATTAATTTCAATTTTGAAAAAACTTTGTTGTTATGGAAAAATGTAATCAAAAATAAATATATTTTAATGAACATTATTTATTTTTTCCCCCCATGAAATAATTTGTTAAATATCAGGGGGGTCCAAGACTTTTGACTGTGTGAATATATATATATATATTTATATATATATATATATATATATATATATATATATATATATATATATATCTATTCTCACCAGCTATTTCATCATACAAGTTATGCTAACCTTGGTTCCCAGACTATCAGCTATCACCCGCCAACGCAGTTATTCAGAAAGCCAAGCTTATCTCAATAACAAAGTATCACATATCAGTTAACGACGTAGATCATCCTGTTCTCATAAACAGTAGGTGTTACTTGTTTACGAAAACAAGTCTATACCAAGAAAGCTTCATCAGCAGAACCCACGTCCTGACCCAAGTGTTCAAGAACGAAGTAAACAGTTCCCACTGAGTCAGCATAACGAAACATATAAATAGTTATTTTTCTTTGTATACAGTTCAGTTCAGTACAGTTCAGTCTAGCTTGAATTCATTTTGTTAAACGTTACTCTGTAATTTTGCAAGTTCAAATGTATATATTTTAATTCGTATTTTTTGAGTAATAAAATAATTTTTTAAAAAGTAATTTGGCAAGAAAGTGATTTAACAAACTGGCGCAGTCGGTAGGATTTGAAAACGTCTAACAGAACACGAAGCCTTTGTGCACTCTAACTGTCGACGGAGGATCCCAATCCATTGTTCAGAAGAACCTGTGAAAAACAAAAAAAAAACAGAGAAAATCACGACCCGACGTCACCAACTCGCAGTCAATCTACGGATTAGGAACACCTAATGAAACCCCTGGTAGAATTTGCTGCAGAGAACTCGACGAAGTCTGATGTTTCTACTAGTAACGTAAGTCTGAATCATCTCGTTTATTAATTTTCTTTTCTCAATTTTCCAAAAATATTGAAATTTTTATTCAAATTTAAGGAAACTGTTCGATTTTTCAATTTTGATAATTAGTTAACGAAAAACTGAATTTAAAAACAAATTTCAAAAATCCAAAAGAATATTTTAATTTCAAATTTTGATTATACAGTCAATCAAATTTCAAGAAAAAAAATTTTAGTATTGCTTTAATTTAAGTTGATTTGTGTACTACTTTACGTACTGCCAATCAACCTAAATTCTTAATTTTGAGTTCGTATCCTTTTTATATAATATTGTGTGCCTATATTATTTCATTTTGATATTGTGATATATAGAGCAACCATGACTGATAACGGAATACAAAATGTCCCTGAGACACCCGAAATTGAACCGTATAAATTATCTGAAATATTTTCGATAATTGCTGAATACGATGGTGATCAAATTTTTCTCCAAACATTTCTCAATGCTTGTGATTGTGCTTACAATATGTCTACACGCGATCAAAAAGATTTATTAGTAATCCACATAAAAAATAAATTACGTGCAAGAGCAGCGCAGCTAATAAGCTCTCGCAACCCTATTTCTTACCTAGAAATAAAACAACTTTTAAATTCTCACTTCGGAGATACGCGAGACTTGTCTTCTTTAATACAAGACTTACAACTTATCAAACAATTACCTAATGAGAGTCCTTTAACCTTCCTCAACCGACTTCAAGTGCTAAATGCAAAAATGCACGCTAATATACAAAAGTCTAATCTCACCCCACAACAGAAACAAGCTCAAATAACCCTGATCGAATCCATGTCCCTGAGTACCCTCTTAACTGGTCTCGAACCCCGTATTGGACATATAATTCGTGCCAGTAACCCAAGAAATCTTCTTGAAGCCCAAATACGTATTCGACGTGAACTTCAATTGTCCTATTTCGAATCTCAAAAAGTTTCAAAACCGAACCCACCAAAGCCATTCAATCAACCTTTGAAAAAACCAAACTTTCAAACACAAAAATGTTTTAAATGTGGACGTATTGGTCATTCAGCAAATCAATGCCATGCCAATAACGGACAACCACGTCCCAATTTTTCCCAAAACTCAAATTTTCAGCGACCCCAGTTTGCCCCGCAAACAAATTCTTTTCAGTCACATAGACCAAACATGCAACAACAAAGAAGCCCAAATACGCAAACCCCAAATATTACAAATAACCAATCAAATCAAAATAATTTCCAACGTCAACCGAATTTTAATTATTCTCGACCCTCAGTAATTCAGAAAAAATCCCAATTTTAAAGCTCACTTAGTTAGCACCGATAACAATCAAGAAAAATATTTTAATGACTATTATCAAGACTATCAACAAGATTACCAAGATCCCTCATTCTTTTCATATGAAGACCCCTCTACTTTATTCGAAAACGAATACGACAATTCTTATGAGAATCCAGATCCCAATTTAAACTTTAACGAACCAATCGAAGACTACCAAAATTTTCCAATCGAGGAAAATCGAAATTTTCTTTTATCCCCAAATCAAAACCATCCCCCCAATCAAGCCCCTATAGAAACAGATCAAATACAAGGCCAAATCGAAACTCTCACGCTAGACGATATGAATCCCTCACTCAATTTCCCCGAACAACAATTTCTTTAAATCCCTTCCTTGCTATAAATCCCAAAAATCTTTACTATATTAAAGACGCAACAAATACTTTCAAACTACTCATAGATTCTGGTGCAGGTATTTCAATTTTCAAAGAAAATACAGTAAAGAACTTTCCAAATCGTTTCCCCGAAAATGCAACAATTCAAGGCATTACCGAACAAAAACTTTTAATAACTGAATCAACTTTGATAAATTTTAACAACGTTAACCCTCACAAAGTCTATATTTACAACTTAGACATTGATTTCGACGGAATTCTAGGTCTTGACTTCCTAGAACACTACGAATGTACAATCGATTTAAAGAATAAACAACTTATTACCAATTTTAAAACACTACCACTGTATAAAGTTGAGGACAATTACTCTTCAACAGAACTCGAAACATACGAGGCAAATAAAAATAAAATAACTATACAAGGTAGAACAGAACAAGTTTTTAAATTAAAATGTCATCTAATCAATACCGATGCTATTTTATCCCGAAAAGAAATAGAAAAATTACATATCCCAAATGCCCTTGTCCATGTCAATCAAAAAGGCGAATTTTTGACAACAATTATCAATGCGAATGCAATCCCAAAAACAATTGATTTTTCAAATATCGAAATAGAATATTCGATACACACACTTCTTAATTTCAATCTTCCCAAATTTCAAACTTCAAATAGAATCCCGACTATTAGATCCCAGCTTAGACTTGACCATTTAAACAAAGAAGAAAAAGAATTAATCTTTGTGTCAATTTCGAAGACATTTTCTATCTAGAAGGTGACAACCTTTCCTTCACAAGTGAAATCAAACATAAGATAGACACGAATAATACAAAGCCCATTTTTACTAAATCTTATAGATATCCCCAAATACATAAACAAGAGGTTAAAACGCAAGTAAACAACATGTTACAACAAGTTATAATTAGACCATCAATCTCTCCCTGGTCATCTCCCGTTTGGGTTGTACCGAAAAAAATCGACTCTAGGAATAAACAAAAATGGAGAATCGTAATATATTATAGAAAATTGAACGAATCCACTGTTAATGATAAATATCCACTTCCTAATATCTCAGATTTACTTGACCAACTTGGACAGTGTCAATATTTCACTACTCTTGATCTCGCTTCTGGTTTCCATCAGATAGAGAGAGATCCTAAAGATATTTCAAAAACAGCGTTCTCAGTAGAAAACGGTCATTATGAATTTTTACGAATGCCCTTCGGACTAAAGAATGCCCCATCTACATTCCAACGTGTAATGGACAATATTCTTTTAGGAATCTTAAATGAACGATGTCTTGTCTATATGGACGATATTATAGTTTATTCCACTACAATTGACGAACATATCCATCGATTACGCGAAGTTTTCAAACGACTAAGAAAAGCTAATCTTAAAATACAACCAGACAAATGCGAATTTTCACGCAAAGAAGTAGCATATCTTGGACACGTAATAACTAAAGACGGTGTTAAAACAAATCCAGCAAAAATTGAATGTATTCAAAATTTTCCCTAACCAAAAAATCCTAAGGATATAAAATCTTTCCTTGGCTTAGCAGGTCATTATCGACGATTCATTCCTAATTTTGCGAAAATTTCTAAACCACTTACTCGTTTACTCAAAAAAGAAATAAAATTTGACTTTGATTCTGATTGCAAAGAATCTTTTGACGAACTGAAAAAAATTGCTAATTTCTGACCCAATTCTTATATACCCAAATTTTGACGAACCATTTCTTTTGACCACAGATGCTAGTGCTTTTGCAATAGGCGCTGTGTTATCACAAGGACCTGTAGGAAAAGATTTACCAATTGGCTATGCATCTAGAACCCTATGTAAAGCCGACACAAATTATTCAACTATTGACCTTAAACTCCTTGCAATCGTATGGGCAGTAAAACATTTTCGCCCGTATCTTTTTGGCAGAAAATTTAAACTAATCACAGACCACCGCCTCTTACTTGGCTTTTTTCAATCAAAGACCCAGGTTGTAGACTCGCACGCTGGAGACTTAAACTCGAAGAATATTAGTATGAAATAATTTACAAACCCGGTAAGATCAATAAAAACGCAGACGCATTATCAAGAATTAAAATTAATCATTTTAATCAATGCGCAAAATTCCAATCAAAACTCTCTATTTTTGCGACAAATCAAGACGATGATGAAAAATCTAATAACTCAAATTTAAATTTCGATGATGAAAAAATAACTGAAGATTACAACACATTTGCTAATTTGAACGAAACAAAATCTTTAATTGATTATTCAAAAACTGAAACTCTAAACGAACAACTTCTAAATAAATCACATAAAAACATAATAACCTTTTTTCAACAAAAGAATTTAGGAAAATTACATCATGAAATATTAGAAGACATTTTTGAAGAAAATGCAGATTTTTCAATACAAAGACTAAATATTTTCTCTAGTAAAACAGTTAAAAATCGGAAATATTACATAATTCCTTTGTTACTCGATCCAGAAAATGTAGTCCAACATCTTTTCTATATTATTTATACAGGACAAAACGAATTTGACCTTTCGTCAACATATTTTCTCGAAAATAAAATAGACCTTCCTATTCTTGAAATATTTTCTTTTATCTTTGCAGACAAAGATATCAAAATATGTATTTGTCAAAATATTGTAACCATCCCAGATAAAGACCAAATACCAATTATATTGGAACAATACCATTTAGGCAAAAGTAATTTACATCGCGGAATTAACGAAACTTTAAGACGCATCAAAGAAAAATATAATTGGCCCAGATGATGTCAAAAAATTAAAATATGCCGAAAAAATTTAAGCAACCCTTTAGTGATAACAGAAACACCGAAAACACCATTTGAACGAATAAATATCGATATATTTGAATATCCATCTAAGAACTATGCTTTGACAATACGAGACGAACTTACTAAATTCACCCAAGCTTATCCAATTGAAGATAAAACGGCAAAAACTATTGTTAACACTATTATTTTATTTTTACAACATTATGGTACCCCACTACGAATCCATTGTGATTATGGCCGTGAATTTAATAATACATTAATGAAAGACCTTTGTGAACTATACGACATAAAAATAACATTTTCAAGTGTAGGTCACCCCCAATCAAACGGCTCTCTAGAAAGATTTCACGCTACACTTAGCGAAATGATAAGAGCTAATCAAACCGAAAACCCACATGAACATCCGTTCAACGTACTTCCGTATGCTGTTATTTGTTACAATAACACGAAAAATAAAACCCAAGGTTTTACGCCCTTTGAACTAATTTTCGGACATATTTCTTCTAGACCCCCTGAAATCCTATATAATGAGAAAACCCTTATATCAAAATACATACGTGATTTAAACAATCGTATGCAATTTCTCGCGATAAAACGAAACAACAAAAAGAAAAAGCAAAAGAACGTTTTGATCAACATGTTCCCAAACATCCTCATGAATATAAAATAGGTGAAAAAGTATATGTACGCGAATCCCAAATTAAAGATAAAGCTCAAAACAAATTTAATGGCCCTTTCGAAATTCTCGAAATTTATCAAAACTCAGCCCTCTTATTAAATCCTAATACCAAACAAAAATCTAAAATAAATTTTGATAGATTAAAACCATACTACGAGCAAATTTCTCTTCCAGGACCATCCTCGAACACGATAGGAGTCTTCTTTCATGAAGAAGCAAAAATAAGAATCTCTAATGACAAATAGACATTACTTGTACATAACGATTTAGAACCAATTAAGGATACAATTGTAAATAATGATAGAATTTTAGAAAACCTTATTAATAATATCAACGAAGACGTACCACGAATGAAAGCATTTAAATCTGAAGTATTAACACATATTAGTCTCCTTAGACAAATATCAGGAGCGGTAAATCAAAAATATACAGAGATAATGGCAGATACTAAAAAATATATTCTTAGAGAAAAACGTGGAATTTTTAATGGTATAGGAACATTTTGGAAAGCAATTACAGGAAACTTAGATGCCTCCGATGGCGTATATTTTAATGACTGTATAGAAAAAATAACACATGATGAATATCAAATCGAAAATCTTCTTAAAAATCAAATCTCAGTAACTACCTCAGTAATAAAAGAATTTAATTCAACTATTCAGAAACTCAAAATTGACGAGGAAACATTCAATAATGATATTATAGAAATTCGAAAATCAATACTGGATATTTCTGACGATCTGAAATATTATTCCTATCAAATAGAAATATTAAATATTTGCGAACTATTAATGGAAAGTTATTCATTTCTTGAAAATTCTTTGAATGATATTATAAATTCAATCGTTTTCGCCCGTTTACGGATTTTACACAGTTCAATTATTACACCTTTTGACTTAATAGAATCTCTAAAGCACATATCTCAATCATTGCAAAGAAATAATTTACCTTTGTTAATTCACCATTCAAGTGTGGCTCAATATCTCGAAATCATAGAACTAAAGGCATATCAATATGATTCAAAAATAATTTTTGTTCTCGAAATCCCATTAGTTGATCCAGAAAAATATATTCTCTTTCATTTATATCCAATACCAATTTTGGATAACAGGTCTTCACCACATTCTTTCAATAACAAATAATTTAATTGCGCGAAACGATGATTCATTATTATATATCACACTTCGCAACTTGGAATCATGTAAATCTTTCAGCAGCCGAACAATAATATGTTCCAACATCCTGCCATATCCAATAGACATTGACGCTGTTTGTGAAGCCCAGTTACTACGATTAATCAATCGCCTTCCAAGAACGTGCCAAGTTTCAGTTATCCTAGCCAAAGACTATCATGTGCAAGAACTTAATCAAAACTCCTGGTTAGTTGCCGTTGCAGACCCTCTACCTGTGACTATTAAATGTGGTTCCAGAGACGTTGTTACCCAAACAATCAGTACCAACGCCATAATCAAACTTAAACCAGAGTGCAGTGCATTTATTGGCAGCACCAAAGTTCTAGCGAAGAAATTTGTAAATATTTACAATAATGTTACCTACAACAACGTTCCAATCCAAATTCCATATTATTGCTGCAGCCATTATCATGAGAAGATTAATATACCAGACTTGAAGCCTCTTAAGTTACACGACATTGACACAGAAAACTTAAATATCCCTCAACATAAATTAAATGAATATTCTGATCAGTTGGACAGACTAATCAATCAACCATTCGTAAAGAAACATATCGGTTGGTTTACGATCCTGACCATAGCTCTCATCATCAGTCTAATTATTCTGTACATATTTTGTAAATGTTATAGAAGAAAACCTAAGAACCTCAGTATTGAAATTGTCAATGCCAATAATGATGACTACCCACCTACTCCACCAAGGTCCAGAACAAATTTTGTACAATGGAGAAGAATATTTCCAAAAAGACGACCAAACATACGTGTTGGTGAACCAACAGAAGAATCTGAAGAAATAGAACTAAACCTGAACAAATAATCAGCTTGAAAGTTGCTTCCACGTACCAACTTTCATCTTGATGGGGGAGTTGTTATATCTATTCTCACCAGCTATTTCATCATACAAGTTATGCTAACTTTGGTTCCCAGACTATCAGCTATCACCCGCCAACGCAGTTATTCAGAAAGCCAAGCTTATCTCAATAACAAAGTATCACATATCAGTTAACGACGTAGATCATCCTATTCTCATAAACAGCAGGTGTTACTTGTTTACGAAAACAAGTCTATACCAAGAATGCTTCATCAGCAGAACCCACGTCCTGACCCAAGTGTTCAAGAACGAAGTAAACAGTTCCCACTGAGTCAGCATAACGAAACATATAAATAGTTATTTTTCTTTGTATACAGTTCAGTTCAGTACAGTTCAGTCTAGCTTGAATTCATTTTGTTAAACGTTACTCTGTAATTTTGCAAGTTCAAATGTATATATTTTAATTTGTATTTTTTGAGTAACAAAATAATTTTTTAACAAGTAATTTGGCAAGAAAGTTATTTAACATATATATATATATATATATATATATATATATATATATATATATATATATATATATATATATATATATATATATATATATATATATATATATATATATAGATATTCATACAATTATAGATTTATTTTTCAATTAGTTAACCTATACACAAGAAAATAATTAACAACATATTTATACACGGTTAAAGAAAAAGAAAGAATTATATACAGGGTGTTCAAAGTTAAGTTGGCACCATTGCTATTAAAGCATTGCTAATTCTTATGTTTTTAAACTTTAATACGTGTATTTCATTTTGTTCAATTTTTCTTTTAACTTTTAAGGTAGTATTACCTTATTTTTAATGCTTTCTAATTTTAAATAATAAAAAATTAATATTAATGAAAAAAAACTAATCTACTTATTTTTGTTGATAGAACATTTATAAAGTCAATACGGCACCATATATAGCAAATAAAACTAGACTGGACCTCGACCGTCTCTTCCGACTCCCAGGATTTAATGCCGCTTCACGCCAAGGTCTGTTTAAACGAAACTCAAAAGACGATCTGGTTTGCTACTTAATAGTTCGCGAACGAACTAGATTATTTTAAATCTGCGAACTAGTTCATTTAGTTCTCACTAAAGACTCGTTCTTCTACACTCCTCTACACACAAGTTGTACATGGCTTAGAGAAAGGTGGTGATCGCACCGCGGTAAGTGAATGGTCATGGTAAACAATTCCCGAGATTAATTTTGAGCACTCATGGAATCCAGGACATTTAGCGTCTTGAAAGAGGTCTTCGCAGGACGCTGAAATCCGGGGCTCAAATCCAGGACGTCCTGCGAAATCCACCCATCTGGCAACCCTACCCGTAGTATTAATTTTTTCATGTCACGTTGAGTCATAAAGCCTTATATTCTAAATATTTGGCAAACTATTGTGACCAAAAAACATAAAATTAGTTTTATTCATGTTTAAGGATAAGACAGTAAAAAATATCTAACCATTTCTTTAGATAGCTGTTACCATCTCTATTACAAATTGCCACTTAAATTGTCAAAATAACAGCAGTGTCCTCCGCAAAACAAAAAACTCACTTCTTCAAAAAGTCATGACTTCAATTATGGGCCTTCTGTACATACAGAAAAAATTGAAAAACAAATAGTTTTGCAGAGTTCTTTTATATTCCATATATATAAATATATATATATATATATATATATATATATATATATATATATATGTATATCTATATATATATATATATATATATATATATATATATATATATATATATATTTATATGTATATATAAATTTATATATATATATATAAAAACTCCAACCAAATCTGCGTCAGTTTTGTTAAAGGCGTTTTGTCATTTCAAGCTCTTTTAACTACTGTCATTTTTGGCGCTCGATAGTTCTTGGTACACTAACTAGAGGGCGTTGTTTAAACAAAACTCAATTTTTAGAGATTTTGTCGAAAAAATCAAATAGAACGGTATGCTTTTAACAGTGCAATTTTAAAGAGGAAAAAATTGCATAAATTCTGGCGAAAACCGCGTTTTAATATATTTATTCATTTTTTAGTCTTTTAAAAATAACCTGTTTTCCAGTGTTAAAAAAAATATTAGCTTTTAATCATAATTAAATGTTATTATTCTGTGACAAAGTATTCTTTATTACAACTTGAAAGCAAATAATCCTTATTACAATAGTGTTGGCTTTACCTCACACTTTATCCAGGCTTGGTACTGGTCCAAATTTATTTATTATCAAAAATTTGAAGCATTTAAAGTCCAACGTGCTATGACCATAACAAAACGGTAAAACTGAAGTCCTAAAAAATTAGCATTACAAAATGTCTTTACAAATGTTCAAAATTGTTGTCATTTCTGTAAACCCAGTGATTTTAAGGAGGGAAAAATTAACTAAACCCTGTTTTGATATCTTTATTCATTTTTTAGTTATTTCCTATGAAGTGGTAAATCCTAAAACCTAATTCCTAATTTTAAAAATAGCTTATTCTGTATTAAAGTAAATCATTATTTGTATTAATCTTAATGTTCACAGACATATATATATATATATATATATATATATATATATATATATATATATATATATATATATATATATATATATATATATATATATATATATATATATATATATACATATATATATATATATATATATATATATATAGTTATATATACATACATATATATATATATATATATATATATATATATATATATATGTATATATTTACATATATATATATATATATATATATATATATATATTTATATATATTTATATATAATTGCTAACTTTTTTGTTATGAGAACTACGATGTTTTGTATTTTTTTCTGCTGATTACGATAGTGAAAGCAGAAAAACAACAAAATGTACGGTTTTCGAGATATTTGCAAAAAAGTATATTTTTTGAATTGAACACCCTGTATATGTCTACCTCATTCGATTTGCCGCCAAAAATGTAATAAAAGTTGTTCTTTATCAATTTTGCCTAAAGTGCAAAATAACAGAGAAAACAGCAATATTTAATTTTAATCTAGATACCTATGGCATAAAAACAATAGTAGAGACGGCGCTGATATTCACTACCTCTAATGTCGAGCTATTTTCAAGAGTAAGCTTGCTCTATTATTAATAGAATAAAAATGGTGTTCACTCACTAAGAGAAGTGTGATGTGGTGGACATAAATATTTTGTGTAGAAAAAATACTACTGAGGCACTTTAGCGTTATATCGAGAAGTGTCCAAATCTCATTCTTCCAAACCGTCATTTATTTTTAAAGCTTTATCGCAAATGGGGGCTAATACCAATCCGTTTCAAAAATCGAGGAGAAGGAAGAACTTTATAATTAAGTGAAGTGATTAAGTGAATTAAGTTAAGAAACTGAAATAAATGTGTTAACGTACTTTGAAACATATCCTAAAAATTCCATAAGGGACCTTTGCAATGACAGTGGTTTATGTTTAGGAACTATTCATGCCGTTTTAAAAAAGCAGAAATTTGTTCCATACAGATATCGCCTAATAAACACCTTGGAAGTAGATGATTTCCAAAGACGACTTGATTTTTGTACGAAAACGTCAGAAAAACGCACTATAAAAAAAATGAAAAAAAAAAAACTGGCAAAAAAAAGTCGAGTTCACGTACAGGTGTTTGACACCAGTTGCCTTTGGTACCACTCCGTACCAGTACAGCCAGTGGGAGTGACTTAACAAGAGGTTTAGGCGGTTTGAGAGATGGCAATCGTATTTATTGTCCGTCAGTTACTCGAAAACTTCCTATCGTGCTTCTTAGTGTCTGCGTTGTAAACTATCTTGTGTGTGTTTTGTGTTTCGCAGGTTTGATTTTTACTTTTTACTTTTATCCAACATGAATTCCATACCTGATATTGATTTTGATTTGGATTTAAAAATTGATTTAAGTTTATTTGATCTAGAAAAGGCTTGCTTATTTCATGATTTACTGGATTGTCATTTGTGTCAATATATATATATATATATACAATACATATATATATATATATATACAATATATATATATATATATATATATATATATATATATATATATATATATATATATATATATGTATATATTTACATATATATATATATATATATATATATATATATATATATTATATATATATTATATATAATTGCTAACTTTTTTGTTATGAGAACTACGATGTTTTGTATTTTTTTCTGCTGATTACGATAGTGAAAGCAGAAAAACAACAAAATGTACGGTTTTCGAGATATTTGCAAAAAAGTATATTTTTTGAATTGAACACCCTGTATATGTCTACCTCATTCGATTTGCCGCCAAAAATGTAATAAAAGTTGTTCTTTATCAATTTTGCCTAAAGTGCAAAATAACAGAGAAAACAGCAATATTTAATTTTAATCTAGATACCTATGGCATAAAAACAATAGTAGAGACGGCGCTGATATTCACTACCTCTAATGTCGAGCTATTTTCAAGAGTAAGCTTGCTCTATTATTAATAGAATAAAAATGGTGTTCACTCACTAAGAGAAGTGTGATGTGGTGGACATAAATATTTTGTGTAGAAAAAATACTACTGAGGCACTTTAGCGTTATATCGAGAAGTGTCCAAATCTCATTCTTCCAAACCGTCATTTATTTTTAAAGCTTTATCGCAAATGGGGGCTAATACCAATCCGTTTCAAAAATCGAGGAGAAGGAAGAACTTTATAATTAAGTGAAGTGATTAAGGGAATTAAGTTAAGAAACTGAAATAAATGTGTTAACGTACTTTGAAACATATCCTAAAAATTCCATAAGGGACCTTTGCAATGACAGTGGTTTATGTTTAGGAACTATTCATGCCGTTTTAAAAAAGCAGAAATTTGTTCCATACAGATATCGCCTAATAAACACCTTGGAAGTAGATGATTTCCAAAGACGACTTGATTTTTGTACGAAAACGTCAGAAAAACGCACTATAAAAAAAATGAAAAAAAAAAACTGGCAAAAAAAAGTCGAGTTCACGTACAGGTGTTTGACACCAGTTGCCTTTGGTACCACTCCGTACCAGTACAGCCAGTGGGAGTGACTTAACAAGAGGTTTAGGCGGTTTGAGAGATGGCAATCGTATTTATTGTCCGTCAGTTACTCGAAAACTTCCTATCGTGCTTCTTAGTGTCTGCGTTGTAAACTATCTTGTGTGTGTTTTGTGTTTCGCAGGTTTGATTTTTACTTTTTACTTTTATCCAACATGAATTCCATACCTGATATTGATTTTGATTTGGATTTAAAAATTGATTTAAGTTTATTTGATCTAGAAAAGGCTTGCTTATTTCATGATTTACTGGATTGTCATTTGTGTCAATATATATATATATATATATATATATATATATATATATATATATAGTTATATATACATACATATATATATATATATATATATATATATATATATATATATATATATATATATATATATATATATATATATATATATATATATATATATATATATATATATAATATTTATATATATTTATATATAATTGCTAACTTTTTTGTTATGAGAACTACGATGTTTTGTATTTTTTTCTGCTGATTACGATAGTGAAAGCAGAAAAACAACAAAATGTACGGTTTTCGAGATATTTGCAAAAAAGTATATTTTTTGAATTGAACACCCTGTATATGTCTACCTCATTCGATTTGCCGCCAAAAATGTAATAAAAGTTGTTCTTTATCAATTTTGCCTAAAGTGCAAAATAACAGAGAAAACAGCAATATTTAATTTTAATCTAGATACCTATGGCATAAAAACAATAGTAGAGACGGCGCTGATATTCACTACCTCTAATGTCGAGCTATTTTCAAGAGTAAGCTTGCTCTATTATTAATAGAATAAAAATGGTGTTCACTCACTAAGAGAAGTGTGATGTGGTGGACATAAATATTTTGTGTAGAAAAAATACTACTGAGGCACTTTAGCGTTATATCGAGAAGTGTCCAAATCTCATTCTTCCAAACCGTCATTTATTTTTAAAGCTTTATCGCAAATGGGGGCTAATACCAATCCGTTTCAAAAATCGAGGAGAAGGAAGAACTTTATAATTAAGTGAAGTGATTAAGGGAATTAAGTTAAGAAACTGAAATAAATGTGTTAACGTACTTTGAAACATATCCTAAAAATTCCATAAGGGACCTTTGCAATGACAGTGGTTTATGTTTAGGAACTATTCATGCCGTTTTAAAAAAGCAGAAATTTGTTCCATACAGATATCGCCTAATAAACACCTTGGAAGTAGATGATTTCCAAAGACGACTTGATTTTTGTACGAAAACGTCAGAAAAACGCACTATAAAAAAAATGAAAAAAAAAAACTGGCAAAAAAAAGTCGAGTTCACGTACAGGTGTTTGACACCAGTTGCCTTTGGTACCACTCCGTACCAGTACAGCCAGTGGGAGTGACTTAACAAGAGGTTTAGGCGGTTTGAGAGATGGCAATCGTATTTATTGTCCGTCAGTTACTCGAAAACTTCCTATCGTGCTTCTTAGTGTCTGCGTTGTAAACTATCTTGTGTGTGTTTTGTGTTTCGCAGGTTTGATTTTTACTTTTTACTTTTATCCAACATGAATTCCATACCTGATATTGATTTTGATTTGGATTTAAAAATTGATTTAAGTTTATTTGATCTAGAAAAGGCTTGCTTATTTCATGATTTACTGGATTGTCATTTGTGTCAATTAAAACCGGACGAGTTAGAAAAAGATTTTATGGATAACAATACGCAATCAGAAATTGGTGGTGACGATTCAGAAATTGGTAGTGACGATGATGCTACAATTATGAATAATTTCATTTCAATTTTTAATAATCAAATTAATCAAAATAACCAAGTACATCCTGGACTAATTTCAACAATAAATTATGAGGACCTAGCGATCTCTGGGGAATTTGGTTTGGATATTGATTCATTTAATAAAGTCTCCGAATCACTAGAAATTCTCAAAAAGGCTTCTTCAAAATATTTCACTTCTAATGAGGAGTTTAATTTGGAAAATAAAAAGTTTGAACTATTAGAAGATGTTTATTCGGAGCAGGGAGTTGAGGAGAAACTAAATTTCATATATATATATATATATATATATATATATATATATATATATATATATATATATATATATATATGTACATATATCTGGGAGTAGAGGGGAAACAGGGTAAAAGTGAATTTCTGATATATCAGGAAGTCGACGGGAAAAAGGAAATTATGGGAGAAAAATATTTCCTATCTACTCATCAGTTTCTGATGCGTCATCGGATGATTCAATAGAGACCGATATTGAGGTAAAAAAATTAAATGAGGAGTATCAACCAGCTCCTAAATTACATTTCGACCAAAAATCAATAGCGGTTTTCGACCAAACCTTTAGGAAGTTGTAGGTGATGTTGAGGTGTACCCTATTGTATTAAATTGCAATCATAGTACACCAAAACCTCGCTATGATTCGTGTACATTTGTGGAATCTAAAGAGGTTCAGAACAAAAAAAAACGTTCTGTTATATATTATATAATGAAGAATCCGGTACCGTTGTTATAGCAGCACCCAATAAAAATAATCCATTAAAAATTCCTTACAGAAGTAAATTAAACAAATTTTTAAATTCAAAAGCAAAACCTTTTTTATTTAAAGATCACAGACGTGGTTGTGCAACATGTATATCGGTGTTGCACAATTATTTTAATTTCAGTGAATGTAAAAATTTGAGTAATTTTACTTGCACAACTGTTAAAAAAATAATACATAGACAAGGTGAGCTTCTTCTAAATTTAAGCAATGTATTTATGAAAAATCCCTGCTTTGGTAGTCACTCTTAGTCCTAAATATGCATCAAATAATAAAAAATTCAAAAAAATACAAAACACAAAAGCGCAAGCTTCTTAATGTAAATCCATTTTTCCTTATTTAAAAAGAAGCTAAACCAATAAATAGCCATTTTAAAATGACCCTTCTCTGAGCACTTTGTCTAAAAGAATTTACACAAAGACGAAACTTCATAAGACACATAAAAGAAGCGTGTTTGAACAAAGAACAAATCATAATCTGGATGAATTATTTAATCGATAGTAAGTATATTTACAGTATTTTCTAAAAAAATTGGGTATATTAAAACATAAGAAAAGCAATCAAAGTAATTTGTTTTGTATCATTTCATTGATCTTTTTTTGACTGACTCAGGGAGCGTCCAGAGGCAGGGGAAGTGGACAGTCCCACGCCCCCACCTTGCTACGCCGCTGATTATATTCTATATTACGCTATAATATATTAAATTAAATTACATTAAATTACATTGAATTACATTAAATTACATTAAATTGCATTAAATTACATTAAATTCTGGTAAGTTAATAATTTCCTTGTAAAAATGTTAAAATTTCAAGTGCGATTGCTTCCATTTTTTTTTATTTACAACAGTCTCTTTTGTTAAGTACTAATTATTTCTTTTTTGAATTGCAGGCTAGATTTACAACAAATTCTCCATTTGGAAGTAAACATCAACAAGTAAAACTCTTTTATGTGGCTCCTCTTATATTTCAATTTAAGGATTTCGGCGCAGTTTGTTCAACATTTTGAATGAAGATGATTTTTGCTTCGCATATGCCGTTGTATCAACAGTATGTAAACCTTCAGGTGACTCTAGGAAAGCTTCATCGTACTCGGGCTTCAGAACTAGCTTTGATTTCACAGGTATACATTTTCCAGTTAAATTAGAGCAGATAAGCACTTTTGAAAACAAAAATAATTTATCAATAAATGTTTATAGGGTTAAACATTTTTTAGAAATGGTGTACATGTAAATGAGATTGTAGGAACATTACACTATAATAGACTTAAAAAGAATTTACATATCAATCTACTATTAAATACTTCTGATGACGGTAATAGTCTTTATTGTTGGATAAAAGATTTATCTAAATTACTTTTTAAACAACTATCAAAAAAGAAATGTAAAAAAAATCTATGTGACAATATGTTTACAATATTTTGGTACATATGCGAAATTACAAAGACACTTAGAATATGATTGCACATCTGTGCGAATTGAACATCCCTCAGATGAACTTATTTTAGACAAGTTTGGAAATCAAATACCAGAAAAAATATTGAAAAGCAGTATAAAGCACCTTTTGTAATTTATGCTGATTTCGAGTGCTATCTAAAAAATATTGAAAATAAAAATCTTGACCCTACAAGCTCCTATACAGTAAAAACTGCTGAACACGTTCCATATTCGTTGGCTTATTACACTATATCATCATTTGTTGAAAATCTCACATCTTTAAGCTTTATCGTAGAACTGATTGTGTTGTAAAGTTTATGGAATATGTTGAACAAGATGTGAAAAAACTTTATGACAATTATTTTAGAAATCAAAAGCCTATGAATAAGTGATTTGCAACAAAAAGAATATGATAATGCATTTGTGTGCTACATATGTGAAAAACCTTTTTCGGATAGAAATTTTAAAAAATGTATGGACCACTGTCATTTGAGTGGTAACTTTAGGGCTACAGATCATTCTATTTGTAATTTACATTTCACACCTCCAACTTATAATCCAATAATTTTTCATAATCTGAAAAATTACGATTCCCACCTATTTATTAAGTCATTATGTAACAACAAAGAATCAATTAGCGGTATTGCTCAAAATAAAGAAAAATATATATTTTTTAGCAAAAAAAATTATGGTAGACACGTATGACTAAAAAGAAAAAGATAATTTACCTAAATTTACGATTTATGGACTCATTTCAGTTTTTACCATTATCTCTTGAACCACTATCTAATTTAGATAATTTCCAATGTCTTGAAATCAGAAAACATTTTTCAGACGCAGAGCAATTTAAATATGTTAGGCAAAAGGGAGTTCTTCCCTATTCATATATTAATTCTCACGAAAAGTTGGATGATAAATATCTGCCTTCCATTGATAAATTTTATAATGACTTAACTGATAAAATATTAGTAATGAAGATTACATTAGAGCTATAAGAGGTATGGAACGTATTCAATTGTTCAACAACAGGTGAATATTCAGATATATATTTGAAATCTGACGTCCTTCTTTTAGCCAATGTTTTTGAAAATTATAAAAATACTTATTATAAAACTTATAAATTAGATCCTGTCAACTATGCAAAAAGAGTCCTTACATGTGTTGGGATGCTATGATGAAATTTGCAAATGTAGAATTAGAATTATTTTACTGATCCAGATATGCTTCATTTCTTCAAAAAAGGAGTTCGCGGTGGAATTAGTACTTGTTCAGTTCGAAAATAATCCTTTTCTTGATCATTTCAATCCTAAATATCCAACAAAATATATTGACTATTTAGATGCAACAAATTTGTATGGTTTTGCAATGAAACAGTACTTGCTAGAAAAAAACTTTGCTTGGCTATCTGAGGATGAAATCATTGAAATAAATGGAATTAATATTTTAAATCTTTCAGATACATCTTTGTATTTGAGGTTGACTTAGAATATCCTCAAAATTTACATAAAAGCCATAGCGACTTTCCGCTCTGTCCCGAACAATTTAAGCCACCAATTTCAAAATATTCTAAACTAATTCCCAATTTAAACAATAAGTATAATTATGTTATTCATTATCGTGCCTTGAAGCAATGCTTAAAATTTGGAGTTAAGCTTCTGAAAATACACCCAGGAATTAAATTTACACAATCTCCATGGTTAGCTAAATATATTGATTTGAATACTAATTTACGAAATAATTCTAAAAACCAATTTGAAAAAAATTCGTACAAATTGGCAAATAACAGTATTTTTGGAAAAACTATGGAGAATGTCGAAAACCGAGTAGATATTAAGCTAGTAACTCAATGGGAGAGAGAGCGAAACGAATTGAGTGCCGAGAAATTAATTGCAAAACCTCAAGTCAAAGATTTAAAATTTTTTTCGGAAAATTTAGTAGCTATTCAACTTAAAAAGATATGTATCGAATATAATAAACCTATTTTTGTTGAGTTTGAGTTTTTGTGAGTATATTGGATATTGCAAAAACTGTAATGTATGATTTTTATTACGGATATTTAAAAATAAAATATGGCGATAATGTAAGTTCATTGTACACTGATACTGATTCTTTAATACTAGAAATTGAGACAGAAAATGTTTATGAAGATATGAAGCAAAATCTGATTAAATTTGACACCTCTAACTACCCTGGACCAAAATATGCCAATATCCACATCAGTGGTTGATAAATTTAAGTATGAACATAAAGGTGTACCTTTAGAAAGTTTTTTTGGTGACGGAGCTAAGGCATATTGCATAAAAGCTAAAGATAGTTTAGATAAAAAGGCAAAAGGATTTCGTAAATCTGCCATACAAAAACAATTACACTTATCAGATTACAAAGATGTTGTGGGAAAAGGTAAAAAAGTATTCTGCACAATGTATGTTTTTAAGTCACATCTCCACAATATTTATACGAATTTAATTAACAAACTAGCCTTGACAAGTCATGATGATAAAAGATATCGTCTTTCAAATACCACAAAAACTCTAGCATGGGGTCACAAAGATATTGTCCATATCGAATCAATGATTGAAGCTTTATTTTACAATCTGATGAACCGAAAGCTAAAAGACGTCGTTTAGAAGAAACTCTTACTAAAAGTTGATTTAACAAATTTAAAGCTTGTTCTCACTTCAGAGTCAAAAACAATTAATATCTAGTTTTGAAATTGGAAAAGTTAAAGTTGTCAAGTTTTATTAAAGTTTGTTTCTTTTATAATCTGTTTAGCGATATTTGTACGAATATATATAAAATGTTGTAATAAACAGTATTATTTAGTTTCTTTAGAACAATGACTGCTACTTCATTAATCGTGTTAGTTTCCTTTGTTGGTAGGGTATTATATGTTAATCATATTCCTAATACAATTAGAGCCGACGTGTGCATCAATAAGAATAAAAATTAAACTGATTGTTATAAGCAAATGAGAATAGTTTACATAGCTGGAAACTCACATTTTTTTACTCATAATATTACAGAAAATGAGTTAAATGTCAATAATTATATGAAGATCAAATATTTTTTTGATAAAAAACCTGCGATTTATTCAGAATGGATAGAATTTGTTCATATGAAAGAATTGTAATTATATATATTTCTATATAATATTCTTGTTTCTGACTTTAATATCAATAATTTCATCTTACGTTGCTTTTGTAATTTATTTAAAAACTTGAATTAAAATTTTTAGTATTTACATTTTTTGTAGTTTAATTTTTATCCCTTCCAACGTTAATTAGTTTCTTCACTTAAGTGGGGGGGATATTACGCTATAAAAAGGTGCTGCGAATCATTATTTACTTAGTTTTGTATTCTACTGTCTCATGATGTTCAATCAACAGAGCGCAGTATCCAATGTGTTTAAAACAAAGCATTGTTAATTCTAAACAGTACCCTTTAAATAAATCCAACTCCAAGGTTTGTGAATATAGGGTTCTGTTTAGAAACTGATTTTTCACCATGTATTGAATTTGGTGGAAATAAGAATCAATCTATTGTTCTAAGTGAAGATGATTAGAAGGAGCTACTAAAATATCAGGGTTTTGTAACAAACTACTTTTTCTTATCCAACACCTTTCAAGAAACTATATTTTCGAAAAATATATACATTCTTTTTGAGAAACTTGGAGAAATGCCAATAGTGAGGATTACAAAAAATGATAATTACGTATGTTTTGGAACTGAAACTGTGTGCACATTATGGCAACACGTGCCCCTAATCGAATACAGATTAAATATTTTACAAAAACAGCAATTTAAGAGTTACTTCGACATTTTTAAAGTAGTTTTTTGAACCCAATTGTCTTCAAAAAGTATATGATAGTCTATCCCCAAGTGAAAACCCCAATAGTGAGAATGTTTGTATTATGTTAGAATTATTACTAATCCATCCAAACCAGTTAGGACAGAAATTAAGGGAAAGAAAATATTATGAAGAAATCAGTAAGTTTTGTTGAAACTAAAAATCAACCTAATTCGATGCATGCATGGAAATTTGCATATAGAAAAACTCGTATGCTGCCTCAAGCATAATATCCAAGAGTTATGTGATTTGTCTAATCCGAGCTATTTAACCCCAACACCTTATTTCCCTTTTTACTTATAATTTTTTCAACAAGGTAAATGTCTGAATGTTTGACTTTTTGTAATTCTTCTTCCATAAAAGCCTCCTTGAATTCCTGATTTGTTTTCATCTTTAAGTAAATATGTTGTGGGATTTGTAAGTAGCAACTTTTTTATTCTAAATATTTCATTCGACCAATTGGATGTGTATCCTTTAGAAAATGACTCTCTGTATTTGCTTATTCGAACAAAGTCACCAACATTAAATTTTTTAAAAGTAGAATCAACTGTTTTTATATGAGTAAATGATGATTTTAATATATCTTTTTCATTTAGTGTATTAACAGAATTAGGTTTTTTACCAATTGTAGAGTGTATTGTATTATTATTCTCTCTAACAATTTCAGGCAATATATCTAACCATTTATAATTTCCTTGTAGACTAAATGTTTTTAACATTTTATTTTTTAATGTTCTGTTCACTCGCTCAACGATACTTGCTTTCAAATTAGAAAAAGTTCTATAGTGATTGATTTTAAAACTGTTCCATTAGCTTCTGAAAATCTTTGGAATAAAATTCTGTTCCTTTATCTGTTTGTATATTTTTTGGAACACCAGGCAGGTGTTTAGGGGTTTCTTTTAACACATTGAGAATTTTTTTCATTGCAGCAACCACCTCTTTACCAGTTTTTGTTTTAATAGGTAGTGCCCAAACGAATTTAGAAAAAGTATTGATTACTACTAAAATATATCTATATCCTTTATTAAATTTTGAATAAGGTTGCATTTTAACTAAATCTGCTTGAAACAAATCGTTAAGTCTTTTCACTATTAGTCGTCTTCTTTTAAAATTTCTTCTAGCGGGTTTATGTAATTCGTTAACGACTTCCTCCTTAATTTTATTCATTTTTAGTCTTAAGGTCTTCTAAACGCTTCTATTAGATTTTTTGCCGGAGTTTTGGCGTTTTTTGTTTTCATTACACCTTTTGCACTCCTTCATCAATATATTTTCTTGATAATTCATGAAACTCTTCCAACCATTCCTGATATCCTGGAGTATCAACTAAATGTTGAATTGTTTGTCTCGTTTGTTCCAAAACATTGGATAGGTTTAAGTTCTCTATAGTTTCATCATCTGATGGGGCTGTGGTTTCAGCTAGGGTGCTTATTTCTTGTATGGTAGGAAAATTACTAGTGCTCTAATCAAAAAAAGAAGGGAGTTCAGTTGGTAAAATAGGTGTTTTCCCGGTTTTTTTTAAATGCCTTTGTTGGAGTGGAAGTAGTGTAAAATTCCTCTTAAGTACGAGGTCCTTCTTTTAGATCAATTTGTTCTATTTTTGCAACAGTGGAAATTATTTGGTGTAATGGTTGCGTTATCGGTTGATATATTTTTGGTAATTGTGCTTGAGTCGTTAAAGCTTCCGACTTTAAAGATTGGTATTTTTGTTTTACTGCTCTTCTTGATTTAACTAGCTCTCTTGCTAATCGTTGATCCATGTTTATAAGTGTATGAAGGAGTCAAACTTGTTTCTATATCCGCCAGAATTTAAAGCACAAACTTTATCGATTACAACAAAACCGTATTCTTCTTTCCAACAGTGTTCACAGAGGGCTTTAAATTTCTCAAATGCCATGTGTATCACGCAATGGTCATTATATATATATGTGTTTTAAACTAGTAAGATCCTGTTTAAACAAAATTAAAAGGTTTGCATTTTCACGTACTAGCCTCTTGAGAATTGATGAATAACCTTGAAAATAAAGAAGCAGTCCGAATTTTGGGTCTACCAAATGTAAAATAATCCCTTATAATAGTTTGATTCTGACACGGAATATCATCAAATACAATAACTGAATTTGGTTTGATATCTTGGGGTGATATAATATTTTCATCATTGTCATATTCAAAATAACCAATCTCCTTGATTGGTTTTAATAATTTTCTTAAATACTTATACTTGGGTTGATGAAGTGATTTTGAGTATAAATAAATATTTTCGAATCTAAATCCGCTTGGGTGTTCAAGTAATGTCAGAATGGAGTTCGTTTTTCCTGAGCCCGACATCCCTACACAAAGATATCTCTTCAAATTACCGCAAAAGAGATCACCATGTTTTCTAAATGATTTGTTCAAACTTTTGTCATCATGGTTTTTTATTGGTAGGGAAAAAGCTTGTTTTTCAATCCACATCATCAACAGTAACTGACGTTGGGTGTTAAATAACAGGTATTTATAGATAAGTCGATTTTTTATTTTTTTGCTGTTGTACTGTAGTTTTTTCTATGTGTAGAATTAAGAAAAAGCGCATTATAAAAACTCCGAAGAAAATAGGGGGATTTTTACCACTCTTGCTTCCAATTTTAAGAGCCCTCGGTGCTTTGGGGGGTGGTGCAGCAGGAATAGCCAAAGCTGTTAATGATGTGAAAGCATCAAGATAACTGCTTGAAGAAACTCAGCGTCATAACAAAGCTATGGAAAATGTTGCAACCGGAAAAGGTTTATTTATAAAACCATTTAAAAAAGGAAAGGGATTATTTATAAAACCTTATAAAGGCGGTACAGTAAGGAAACTTACTGAACCTTACTTAACTAATATTGTTTTAATAAAGTATGCTAAACTTCTCGAAATTAAGAATTTTAGAGGTATTTTTATGCATGACAATCTTTCAAGAAAAATTAAAGATAAATGATGGATCTCACTGGGTGGCTTACATAAAAAATAAAAAAAAATGCTGTATATTTGGACAGTTATGGAAACTTAAAACCCCCTCTAGAGCTTCTTAAATATTTTAATCCAAAGGGGAAAGCAAATGTTTATTATACTTACGATGTCAAGCAAAAATTTAGCGATTATAATTGTGGACAGCTAGCTCTTAGTTTTCTATATAAGTATGTGAAATAAATTATGTACAGCATTTCTTAAATTATTAGCAAAATTTCTACAACGTTTACACCGACAGGTAATTCTTCTACTTTATCATCTGACTTTAATCCTCCTATCTATTTGGATGATGGCAAGGAATATTATTTAGGGTTGGCCGATTTTGAAATTTTTATGAGTATTCCTAATATAGAAAAGGGAAATAATAAAATTTATATAGGTGATAAGGAAATTATTATTCCTGATGAAACTTATGATATTACTGACTTGGAAAATGTTATAAAAAAAGAAATGCTTCTTGTTTTTAAACTAATTCCACCATATTTTCATCTACGACCGAATTTTATTACATTAAAATGTAATATTGAATGTGGTCAAGAAACTGATTTCACTAAATATGATTCAATAGGAAGTCTGTTAGCTTTTAAAAAACGGAAGTATAAAGCAAATGTATGGGATGAATCCGATGAAGTTGTAAACATTTCTAAGGTTAATGCCATTTGTGTAGATTGTAACATTTGTGTTGGATCTTTTAACAATGGCAAACCAGTTCACATAATTCATCTTTCCAGTCAGCGTTCAAACAATCAACAACATTACAGTAAAAATTGTAGTTCAGAACTGCGACCTTATAAATTTCAGAAACGAAACTATAACTGTCAGATTGCATTTGAAAACTAACATTAATGGTTACTACATATAACAGACCATTCAACATTCAACTTATTGCAGTTAGAAAATCTTATAAAAAAGGAGAGCGTTAGCACAAAGTTAGTAGTTCCAAGAACATCAAACAGTTAACAACAAAAAACCGTTAATTTCGTCAATCGTCAGGTTTTAAGGTTTTTAATAATTGGATATCTTAAACGTGAATGAAAAACTTTACGTTAACTATTATTGACAGCCACTCATATCTTCAAAATTTGATTATAATGATGAAATACGCATTCCAATCCAAGAACTAGATACATACACATTACCGTCAGAAAGTCTTCTATACATAGAAGGAACTCTACCTAACTCTGAAGGAAAATATTTGTCTCGAGAGATACGTTATGAATTAAATAGAGTAACTATAGACTCTGTAAGAAATGTTGGTTTAACATCAACATTAAACAAAAATCTTTTTTGGCTTTTTCGCAACTGAATAAAAATATTTAACTTTAAATTAATTGAAGCAAATATTTAATAAAATTACATACCTCAAATGTAGACTACTCTGCCTACGGAATGTTTTGATACATAATATAAACAATATTATTTAAACAAGCATAATTGTTTATACATTATACAATGTTGAGGTATGTAATTTTATTAAATATTTGCTTCAATTAATTTAAAGTTAAATATTTTTATTCAGTTGCAAAAAAGCCAAAAAAGATTTTTGTTTGTCAATCTAAACGCAACAAATAATCTCAATACATTTAAAAATCCACATTAAAAGGATATTTTTCTTTTAATAACAATGAAAGCGTAACGCTTTAAAATGCTGGGTGGTTTCCAAACAGAAGCGAAAAAGATAGAATTTTGGTAGATGATAAAGGTAGATTTAATGTATCCATACCCCTAAAGATGCTCCTTGGATTCTTCGAGGATTATAAAAAAATATTTTAAATATGAAAAAAGAATTAGTACTCATCAGAGCAAGTAATGATTTAGATGCTGTGCTCTTTATAGAGGATACAGAACCTAAAACACTGAAATTTCCAACTTCGAAAGTCACCTTTGACAAATTATACTGGAAAGTACTACATATCGAGGTAGATATTCCTGAACAGCTTGCGTTACCGAAAATATTAGAAAGAAACAAGGACATTTTGTTAGGATTCCGAAGTTGGGAATGTGTTGAATATTCAAAATTACCTGAAGCCACACGTCATATATGGCCTGTAAAACAACTAGCAAACTGGAAACACCGCGTCATGCTGTTATTGCCTTCCGAGTAGATCGAAAAGGACGCGTAAATCAAAATATGAGTCAATTTGATAATGTTGATCTTACAAACAAAAGAATTTTTTTAAATTCAGAGAGATATCCATATCATGATTTATATTTAAATTTTAAGGACAACAAATTTTCTGCTTTATATGAAATGTTTGCTAATTTTAGAAATTCTTACTATGGATTGACAAATGAACCAATATTGACACCTGAAAAATTTAAGTCAACTTCACCTATTTCACACATTGATTGCTCTCATCAGAAGGAATGGCTTCAAAGTGGTTTTGTAGTTATGAGGGTGGAATTCAAAACAAATGAGAATATTAAAAAAAATACCTCTGTTTATTGTCTTATTTTACACGATAAAATATTTAGCTATAATTCTCTAATAATAGTTAAACAACTTTTAATACGCATGCGTCAGTTTTAATATTTATAACATAACACAGCCAACTTTTCCTTCAGTATTGATTATATGCATGAGTTAATCATTTTTCAAAGCAAATTACAAAAGCTGAAGAAACAAATTAAAGAATATCAATTAAGAGTGGATATGATAAAAAAATGTCAATATTTAAAGATATGAGACTCATTATAGATTATATATATTATATATATATATAGGATTTAAAGTGAAAAATAATAAATTAATTGTTAAAGAATTGGCAGCTTATGATGGGTTTAAAATCAGCCATCATATATTTAAAGCACCATTTCCCTTAAATCATTTACCTTCAAGCCTATATAGCAGTGCTATCTCGCTAATGAACTGCATCGACTGGAATGAAGGATTTACTCCTTATCGTAGATATCGAGATATCAGAAACTTATCTGAAAAAGTCAACTTTGTCTACGTCAAGGGTGAAGAAAAGGCTGAGTTTGTCACAATATATTCTCTAAAGCCAGTTATTGAATTTGGTGAACAACCAGCTCTACAGAAATTGGAACCATGCTGCTTTTATTATAAGAAAACTCAAACTGTGTTTGTGCATTAGCAAATGTTTTTCATCTGTATAACTATTTTTTTATAAAATAAAACAAGTTTTATTTGTTAAATATGTCCTTATACACAATACATGTTCGCTTAACTCTAATTTTTAAACCCTTTTATAAATTTTCTTTCATTTTTAATTTTAAGAAAATCTATACATGCCCTAGTTGCGAGTCTACATAATTCTGCATGTTCTGTATAATGTAAATACACAATAATGTGTTGAGCTTCACTGTCTTGTCCTTCATACGCATAATATTCAGAGCAGGCTGCAGACATTATGAACTCTTCTTACATTTCTGTCACAATTGCCTCCATGGTTACACTAAAAATTCTTCTTCTTTCAAAATGTTTTTCAATAGAATTGGATCTTCAACATATTCCTTCAATTTAAGAAGATGATAACCAAATCCCAATTCCCTTGTCATGAATAAGTTGTATTAAATCTAAAGTTTCACAATATTTTTCACAGGCAGATGCAATATTAATTAGATAGTTTGTCGTAATAATGACACCATTGTGGTCTGCTTTCCATAGAATCCTGAGCATAAGAAAATGAAAATAAATTAAATTCTTTACTTAGTTTTCTGACAGCTTCCAGTAATTTGTTGCACATGACCGCGGTGTTCCCTTTATACAGTCACAACACCTTTTTATAGATTGGGGTGGTCCATCTATACAGTCATTCACCCTCTTGATTATGGCGAGTGAAACAACGCAAGTTTAAGTGTAATTCCTGGTCACGTCGATAACGTTTTGGCAGCATTTTCCAAATTTGTTTTAACTCCAGTGACTCAACAAATCTTCTTAAATAATTAAGGGGAATATATTTTAGATCATCCGCTTTAATTTCCCACAAGGGCACCGTTAATGTTAATGTTAAACAAATAACTTCACCAACACGTTCAATAATATCTTCGGTAGGTACTGTACGCGAACCCATTTTACTGTAAGAATGACTGGCTTCTTTGGCTGCTAAGATTGAAAAAAACATCTTTCTCCAATGGCGAACGGAGGAGAGGGGCACAACCAGTTAATGTAGGTGGAGCCAAAACGTTGCGGGAGCGGGGAAAACCAATCAGTGACCTGGTGGGGGAGCTATCTAGGTGGAGTGAATACAAGTGGGCGGGGCCAGGCAGGTGGTGGACGTAGGTCAACCAATCAAAAAAGTAAAGTTAAGGGGGAAGCCCGCTTAACCCCCCAATATACTCTACTTTACTAACATTGGTTTTCAGTGCTCATAAAAAATATTTCTAAAAGTTAACATCTTTGTGAGAAGAAAAATATTTTAAAAAGAAAAAATGTCTTATTATTAAAGTATAAACCAAACTGATTATTTTGATGTATTAATTACCTCAGCAGTCCAATATTTATTGTTAGAACCATGTTTCGTACTGCTTTGTTTGTCTATTCATAATTTTACTGTAAATAAAAGTTTGTAGGGGAGAATTTTATAGCTAAAGCTGATCCTCTTTTTGTTGTTAACTTGGATTCAGATTCCATATTGCTGAGATGGGGCCACTCTGGATAATTAACGATCAATAATTTACTTAGTTTTTCTAAAAATACAACTATATACTATTATCATATTATCAACCAATTACAAATACTTTTGTTTTAACTAACATTTAGTTTATATTTAATTTATATAATTAAATCCAACTTTTGTAAAAAATCCGATTAGAGGGACATTTAAGAAAATAGATCTTAACACATAAGAAAAAGCTAGGTGACTTACCATTTCCCAATAGGACATGAGAACAGTACAAAACACATTCTGATGTCTTATATTGATGGCCGTTTTAAATAATAATTGTTGCATCTATCTTCCCAGTCTCCTTGAAATACCATTCAAATGGACGAAAAACTGAGAATTTAGGGCATAATGGGATCTATAATAAAACCAACTAACCATAGATATATAACCGAGAGGAGATATATCTATTTACATTTTATAAGAATCAAACATCACATTTGCTACTCTACGTGTGTTCATGATCTATTTAGCTTCATATTCCAATCCGACTTTCTCTGAAACAGTGTTGCCAGTATTATAGATAATTGTAAAGATCCTTTTCATAATTAAGTCTCCACTAATGAAACACTTTTGCCCTTGTAGCTGGATTTCCGCAAACAGAAATATTTTCTGTTTGCTGTTACGCAAATAATTATCATTAAATTAAACTGACAAATTTTTGTTCATGGTAATAATTACTACTCATTTATTTTTAACCCGTGTTGTAAAAATGTAGGCCACCTGGCAACGCCGCGTTCGTCATGTTTTACAGATAACGTCACGATACGTATTATTAATTCATAAAAACTCCGTAGAGTATTATAGTATGCTACGCCGTGCGTTGTTTCTTCAAGTCGGAATTCATACTTTTTGTGGATATTTAGTAATATAATATATAAATAACTCTGTTAAAGTCCTTAAAATGGTTCTCCTCCAGTGTCAAGTTTGTGGAAAACTAGATACTTTTAAGCCGGAATTGTCACAGGTTGGTTAGGTTAAGGTTAGAACGCCACCCTTTCAGTAGCGTAACATTTAGTATCTTTGAAATGAAATGCAAATGATGAAAAATTATTATTCTTCATAAGTCGTTTGTTGTGCAACCTATGTTAGTAGATACAACTGTTTCTTTGATAAAATGTACTACAATAAAAAAAATTTAATGATTTTTTTATTTCGCGGGGGCCAGAGTGAGAGGTTGAAAATTTCAAATGTCTATATTTTCGTGATAAGTGCCGAATTGCAGGTCCATGGTACATTTTTACTAAATCCCAGCATTTCATTAGGTTAAAGCATTCGTTTGCAAATAATATATTTCAGTACTATGACAAAATCTATACATTTCTTAATACCCTAATTTCGTGAATCGTATTAATAACAGATTTACTTGATACAAATTAAAAATAATATCTGACGGAGATTGAGTCAGGAACATGCTTGAGAAGGGGTCAGACATATTAGTTATAAAATGTATTTGAGGCTGAGTCCGAGATAAAGAGATACTGTAAGAATCTATTAAATAATTCAAACGTTAAGCTCGTCTTTAAAATAAGCTAAATATAGCATTTTGTTATGCTGTTTTAGAAATTAGGGGTGCTGTTGGTAGTATAATTTCAAGAACTGCCGAAATATGTTTTCTCAATCCCATTTGTCATTTTGCGACGTAGCTAAGAACTACTTACGAGGTGGACTTCAAATTTTGATAAAAAATTAAGGGTTATATTATATTTTGATAAAAATCCAATATGACGGAACAAAATGGCAGCCTAGTGAAATGTTAAAAAAAATATTACTATAAAACATGTTATCCAATTTATCTCAAATTTTGCACAAAAACCAAAGAATCAACCTGAAATATTTTGGTATGAATTCAAAACAGCAAAACAAAATGATGGCTTAATAAATTTAAAAAAAAAAAATCAGTCTAAAAAACTGCTTATTAGATAAATTTTAAGTTTTGGACATATTGATAAAATTGTGGTGCGAATTCAAGACTGAGAAACAAAATGGCGGCCAAATAAAATGTCTTAAAAAATCAATGTCAAAAAACTTTTTATTCAATTGACCTATTATCTTGCAGAAAAAATGAATATGATACAGGGATTAACTGGTACGAATTCAATTTAGTTCAGCACATAGTATAGTGTATATATACTATTTTTTAAACATTTATATTGGGCGTCACTTTGTTCCATCACATATAATGTAAGACCTAAGAGGGTGGTTTTTTCACGATTATAAATATTTATTTGGCCGCCATCTTGGATTGGTACTAAAATTTTACCTGTTGATTCCTATCTAATACTTGTCTTGTGCATTCTAACATTTCACTACGCCGTCATTTTGTTTTGCCATATTGGATTTTTACCAAACTGATACCATGTCATCCCCATATGACCCTTAATTTTGACCAACATTTGAAGTCATTCGGTTAAGTAGTTTTTTAGTTATGCCGCGAACAGACAGGCAGACAGACCAACGGAATTGAGAAAACACGTTTTTCGGCATCAAGGGATCCTGAACCGTAAAGATCTGAAAAAATATCGGAGGGTGATTTTTTCACGATTACAATATTTCCCTTTTACGAGGGAAGTAAAAAATAAATTTATTTTAAATCATGCCCAAAATATAAGTGTGGCTCAGGTAGAAACTGGTAAAATATGGTGGTGGTGGTGGTGGAACAAAATGGCGCGCAATAAAAATATTTGAAGACAATATACTAAATAACTATGTGCGAAACTAAGTCGGGTTCCATTTTACTATTCCTAATGAAAGGAAATATTCATAACAGAGGAAGTTCCGGTTAAAGGAAATTTACTGATCTTTTTCTATTTTTGTTGCTTCAGAAATTTAAAATCAACCAATATGTAATGCGGCGTTCGCGTGTAAATATTCAGATTCAATCTATCATGGTTCTATTATAGAATCAGTAGTACTATTAAATAAATATAAGCATAATAAAGCAGTTTAATACACAACATGTTGAAGTTGAATTTAATTTAAAATTTAAATCTTCCTCAAACACCGACCTGCCGCTGGCTCCAAAAACTCTCTTTTTGAAGTCGGAATTTTGACGTTCTCTCTCTCATATGTTTTTTTCTAACACATGGGCAACGATTCATCAAAATAAACTCAATGCAGGTTTCCAACAATATTTTTTTTCAGTATTCACTCTCCATTATTCAAACTAAAAATAACTAAATAAACTAAAATTATCCTATATATGATAAGCAAATGGCCATATATAATAAACAAAAATTTCACTTCAAACTCAGAATGCAAGCAGGCCTGTTTAAAGAATTTCCAGCCAGTGGCGTAACTTGCGAATGCCGTGCTTAAAGTGTCAGGCTAGCGACGGATTCCATACATTCCAATGTTTTGGGATTTCGATTGTTACGTCCAATGTAGTTTCGGTACACTGACTCTTTGGGCCAGTGCAGTTTAGGGGAAATACGCACTACCTTTGCGGGTAAAAAATAATACATTTTAAATGTTTAAGAAATTAAACGATCGAGAAATTATCTACATTAAAAACTACTTTGGAATGCACATACTTACTATGCAAATTTATAACTGATTTCCACAGACAGCTTTGCGTTTAAGAACATGAAACGCATTAAAACACATAAATATTGCATCAAGAAATAAAGAAAACGGTTTGCAATAATAAAAACTATATTTAATGCTTATCAAACCCAATAATTTGCATTTTTAGCAGTCAAACATCCAGTCGCATTACATTATAACACCAAAATCGTGCCCTCAGGATTGCTATTTGCATTTTGTTAAACAAACAGTTTAAGTCAAAGTAGGCTTTGAGACAGCACGGCCGGCGATCAGCATCCAATGGTTTGAAAGAAAGAACTAGCAGGACAAAGTAAACACACAGGTCTGTAGTTTATTTTGAGTTTTAAAATCTAAAAGCACAGTTTAATTTACTTTTCCGTGCTTCGTATCTACTAAAAAATAATTGGCTTACCCTATGTTATCCTACAAAACTAGAATATCTTATCTAAATTATTATAATGCCTATTTTTACAGTTCTCGTAAATGCAGGGTCCACCAAAAAATGTAGGTGCACCAGTTTGCTTATTTTCCATAGTTATAAGGCAGGCAGGCAGAAAAAGCTGAATAAAAGTTAAACTCACATTCACACAACGCAACACCCTTAACTGCACCTTGCTTTGAAAGATTTTAATTCCCGAAATAAATAATAGTATCGTTTACTATTTAATCAGATCGTATTATTACCCTAAAATATATCCCCCTTTAGTGATTCTGTGGGTAGTCTTCATTATTTCGATTTTCAGATTTTAAAATTTTTTAAATAAATATATATTTAATTATTCATTTCTGTTTAAAAGCCTTGCATTTTTCTATTTTACTGGAATGTTGAAATGTTGGTATTTTTTACCCTAAAATTTTTAGACTGAAAAAGCTCTTAGTTTGTCTAAATCAAATTTCAGTTAACAATTATTAATTTTTAAATTTTTTATTTTTCAGTTACCGAGACCGAGACTAATCCAGTCTCGGTCTCGACCGAGAACCCTTAATCCCAACTTTATACGACCCGAATAGTTAAGGTGATTCATTTATTTGTATTTGATGGACCGTCTAGTGAAAGTATAATGGTATATGATATTACATGATATACTTCCATAGTTTATCAGGGGCGTGCAGTCCATGGAAGCAAGGGAAGCAGTGCTTCCCCAAAAAAAAATTACAAAACATCTTCTAAAATGTAATTTTTGAAATAGGAAACCATTAATTTAGTTTATATTAAAAATGCTAAAATATTATCTTAATTATCAAGCCCATAATAAATGCGGCCTTGACTCCGACCGAGCCACAATAGAAATCAAATAGAACCTATGCGGGCCGCTAGCTTCTCTGCAGCTTGCTGTATGCTTGATTTCCTGTTAATCGAGCCAGAGGTTATTGAACTTTCCACCGGCTGTTTGCAATTTTTGCATTTCAGTCGCGTGCTTTAAGTGGGGGCGGAAGCTATCTTTGGAGTAGGTTCTTTGTTTGAACGGCTATCCGTGTGTTGTGTGATACGTACGTCGCGTCGTGCATGGTGCGATATGGAAGACAATAATACGGACGTGGATATGCAAATACCGTCAACTTCGGCTGTCGGTAATAACGTTGAAAATGTTGGAGAATTTAGTAAGAAGCGTGTGTGTGAATTTGTGGTGTGTGTCTTAATAATAAAGACATTTTCAACGTTAAACTTCGCTGATAAGCTTCAAATAATTTCCAAAGGAAGGGCAAAACCGCCTATGAAAAATTTAACCACAAAAATGAAAAACTGTATGAGACATTTTTATCCGGAAAAACAATACGAACAATTTGAATGGCTAACAGGGTGTGAAAATATGAGTAAATTATTTTGTTGGCCATATTTACTTTTTGAAGATGAAAAAGGTGTTTGGAATAAAACTGGTTTTTCCAATTTAAACAATTTCCATAAAGCTGTAAAAAGACACATTATGTCCAAAGCGCATTTGCAGGCCATCATAAAAGAAAAACTCTTCGGCAAAACCAGAATTGAACACACCGTTAATAAACAGTTCGAAATTAGTCACCGCCAACACAATGAACTAGTCGATAAAAATAGGCAAATATTAAGAAGACCTATCAATGTTGTTTGTTTTCTCGGACAGCACGAATTGTGATTTAGAGGTCATGACGAAACAAGGGTTTCTTCAAATAGAGGAAATTTTCAAGATTTACTTAGCTTAATGGCGAAATATGATGATTGCTTAAAAAATCTTTTAGAGCAGTCTAGCGTTTTTCGCGGAACGTCGAATCGAATCCAGAATGATTTAATTTCCGCTGTTGCAACCATAATTCTAAAAAGAATTAAGCAGGGATTTGCGAGGCGCGGTTCATTGCTATTGTTCTGGACGAAACAACTGATATCACTAATTTTAGCCAATTATCTATAGTAATATGCTACGTTAAAACAGAGGGAAGTATTCAAGAGCGATTTTTAGGTTTTAAGAATGTGTCCGAAAATCGTCCAGCAGATGCATTGTATACCGTAATTTATAACGTTACTAAAGAAATTAATGGAGAGAAAAAATTAGTTGCTCAAAGCTATGATGGAGCTTCAGTGATGGCAGGACAACTAGGGGGTCTGCAAGCTAAAGTTCGAGAAACTTTCCCAAGTGCTGTGTTTGTCCATTGTTTTGCTCATAAATAAAATTTTGTTTTATCCCAGTCCATCAATCACATTAAAGAGTGTAAAGTATTTTTCGTTACTTTAAGTGGCATGGTTGCTTTTTTCCCAAGTCAACAAAACGTACACAAGCTTTGGACTCCATTGTACACAAACGATTGCCCAAAGTAGCTCCTACTAGGTGGAACTATATGGAAGACTTGTGTTAATAGTATCTGAAAATCGTAAATCACTGATTGAACTATTTGAGAATATAATAGAAAATAATGAAACGTGGGACTCAGAAGCAATAAATAGTTCGAGGGGGTTTTTGGACTGTTTGAAACGAAATTTTAATTTTAATTATTTGTTGAACATATTTTCAGAAATATTTCCATTCTCGGACAATGTTTTTAATATATTACAAACTAAAACAAATGATATTGCTTTTTGCCTAAAAAAGTGCATGATTTTAAGTCCATGTTTATCCAAAAAAGAGATGACTTTGACCTATTTTGGGAGAAAACGATGAAGTTAAATGTAGAGCCACAAGCCAAGCGTCTTCGAACAGACAAGGTCGTAGATGTACAAACATCATACAGACGCCTCTTTTATGTAATAACCGATCAAATTCAGCAACAAATAAACTATAGATTTAACGGTTTAAATGATTTTAAATTCCTTGGGCACTGCAATTTTGAAGCATTTAAAAGAAAAACTTTTCCAGAAGATGCGTTTAAATCTCTTCTTCTTCATTATGGCCAGTTCTTCGACCGAGTGTTACTGCGATCTGAACTAAAAGTGATTTATTCATATGGCCAGTTCTTCGACCGAGTATTACTGCGATCTGAACTAAAAGTGATTTACGAAACTGATGAAATTAGCGTAAAAAATAACGCTAAGGAACTAATGCAATTTTTAAAAGATAAGGAGCTGTAAGATGCCTACACCGAAGTGTCGAAATTGTGTGAATTAGTATTGACAATACCTGCCACAAACGATCGAAGAATAGAATTACGTTACAAATAGGTAAGTTTCTAAAAATTGCTTCCCTTTCTTAAAATTTCACCGCACGCCCCTGTAGTTTATGTATGAATCTCTTGAGTCAAACCCCTATTGTTATAATGAGAAGCAGTTTATGTTGTCGGGGTTCGATGATCCTACAAACTTTGTATGGTTTCTGCGTTTATTACATGGTTTACCAGATTAGCAAATTAGTTCACAATGTAGAGATACGTAATTTTGTTAATAATTTGTTGCCAATTAAAATAAATCTTTTTGAGTTGTGAAAAGTAAAAAATTTTATTTACTTTGTTCGGTATTTAATAAACACACTCCTTGTAATATTCTGCTCATCATCAACCCGTTTCACTTTTTTCTTATAAAACTTTTTAATTAATTCATTAGATCTCGATGAGTCGATAATTTCAAAAGAAATCAAAATATTAAGTAGTGTTAAGTATTCAAAATAAAATATTAAAGCCAAAGCTAGGTCCAAGAAAAAGGTCCAAGTGATTATCATAAAAATAATTACATTAAAATACAAGAGGAAGAGTTCTAATCACACTACACCACAACTTGTTACGTTCTGGACAGGCCTTTCGCTAACCAAGTTAGCATCATCAGCAGATGATATAAACTAAAGTAACTTATCCTAACCGAGACTATTTATAGGTAAATGTGGTCACACTTGGTGAGGGGACTATAGGGAATAGGCCCTCTGCCTTTATTTAGTGCTTTTTTACCACATTTAACTATTTCTATACTCTCAAATGCATCCAATAACCTTTTATTAGATACATTTTTATTTAACTTAAGATTATTTATTCCTATTTGGTGATTGTTTTCCAAAGCATCTTGGGCAACACTTGACTTTTCTCTTCTTTCGTATCTTAAATGTGCCATGTGTTCCTTAAAACGAATGTTTATGGAGCGTTTAGTTTGCCCAAAATATTTTAGAATGCAGTCATTACAGCTAATTTCATAGATGCCACTCTTCTCCTTCAAGTCGACTTTGTATTTAGGGTTTACAAGGAGATTTTTCAAACTGTTTTCCGTTTTGTAGGCTTCTCTAAAACCTACGTTTCAAAATACTTTTTCTGGACCTCTCATATACCTGGGATTAATATGAACTTCTTGGGAGCCTCAGGTGCTTGAAGAGTAGTGGCATCTTTTAACATTTTTTTACGCTTAGCTATATTTTTAATCCGATTCATTTCATTGTTAAAACGTTCTTTACTTAATGGAAAAAATTGACTAACCTGTAAGTTAAGAAATGAAATACTGCCATTTTGTGTTGACGGCAATGAAATGAGTCGGATACCTATCAGTATTAGTGAATTTCCTATGAATATCAAATTCTAATGTATTGTTATTTCTAATAACTAACGTGTCGAGAAAAGGTTAATTACCCGTTGTTCTCCTTTTCGTACGTAAAATTAATGGAAGCATATTTATTCTTTAATGTTTCTAAGAAAGTGTCTAAATTCTCTGTTGGGAAATATTTGAGTTCTTTTTTGAATTGGGTTTCTAATCTTCCCATAAATAAATTTGCAAGGAACGAAGATAAGCAATTGCCCATCGCAGTTCCCTCAAGTTGTTTATAATATTTATTGTTGAACTAAAAAATATTGATTCATACATAATTTCCTGAGAAGCAAATATTCATCAATAATTTCTTTCTTCAAATTATTGAATTCAAGTTGTTCCTTTAGGTACTCTAGAGATAGTGGTATGAAACTATGAAACAATGAGTGAGCTTACATCCAAAGATATTAAAATTTCACCTTCTTTTAAGTGAACCTTCTTAATTTTATCTAAGAATTCTAACGAGTAAGTAACCTCAAAGTTATCGTACGAGATATTTAATTTGCTGAATTCTTCTACTAGCCATTTTGAAATATGGTACGTTGGTGATCCAACAGCTGTAACAATAGGTCTCTTGGACTTCCCAGGTTTATGGATTTTGGGAAAGCCATACAGTTCAGATAATTGTGGGTTACTATGTGTTAGTTTGAATTTTAGTTTATCGGACACAAGGTTTTTACACTGTTTTAAGGTACTTTTTACTTCTGTTATCATTTTTGATAACGAGTTTTTCTCGATTAAATAGCAAGGACCAATTTGAATCAAATTGTCTACTCTTTCAAAATAATCTGTTTTGTCTGGTATACCAACCTTATTTCCTTTGTCAGCTTTTAAACAAAAACATTCTTTTTTCTTCAGTCCCTGGATAACCTCAGTATTTTTACGAGAAACATATTTTGACTTGTTAACAACGTTTTTTGAGATTTGATTTCTGCAAGCCTCTCTAATAAATCCCTTAGATGACTCTGGCACGTATTGAATGGAACTTTCGATATTCGCTATAATAGTCGGTAAACTATTTTTTACTGGAGGATCTGCAAAATTCAAACCTTTATTTAAAAGGGCGATTTCTCTATTATTAAAGGACTGAGAAGAAAGGTTTTCTATAATGTTCTCGACTTCCGAAGAAATTTGTTTCTGTGGTTTCAACTTTCTCAGTTTGTTTTTAAGGGAAGACATTTTCTTCAAAAATTTGGCATCAGTAACTACGAATATTTTTTCTTTGACAATCTAACTATTGTTCAAATTCTAAATTACTAAGCTTATAAGTAAGTTTTTTAAATAATCCGTATGCTTCAATTTCAAGCATAATTTCTAAATCTAGCCACTTTTGTTTGGCAAAAGATTCAAACTTCCCACTAAGGGGCTATTGTTTAGGTATTTTGACTGAAATGAATTTAGGAAAAACTGAAAAAGACTTGCACGATTTTAGAAACCAAATATCTGCTGCTATTAACTTAATCTTAGTACAGTATTTACAATAAAGGTTTTGTTCCGTTGACCGTGAAGCCGTGTTAAGTCCTAACACTGGAACCTGTGGCGGAAGATAGATCAAAATACAAGAGTTCTAACCACACTATACCACAACTTGTTACGTTGTGGACGCGCGTTTCGCTAACCAAGTTAGCATCATCAGCAGATGATATACTAAAGTAACTTATCCTAACCCAGACTATTTATAGGTAAATGTGGTCACACTTGGTTGCACCCGACTGGTCCGTTGTCAAGTAAGCAATAGAGGGGACTATATGGAATAGGCCCTCTGACTTTATTTAGTGTTTTCTTACCACATTTAACTATTTCTATAATCTCAAATGCATCCAATAATCTTTTATTAGATACATTTTTAATTAACTTAAGATTACTTATTCCTATTTGGTGATTATTGTCCAAAGCATGTTGGGTAAAACTTGACTTTTCTGTTCTTTCGTATCTTAAATATGCCATGTGTTCCTTAAAACAAATGTTGATGGAGCGTTTAGTTTGCCCAACATATTTTAGATCGCAGTCATTACAGCTAATTTCATAGATGCCACTGCTCTCCTTCAAGTCGACTTTGTCTTTAGGGTTTCCAAGGAGATTTTTCCAAACTGTTCTACGTTTTGTAGGCTACTCTAAAATCTACGTTTTTAAATACTTTTTCTAGACTTCTCGTATATCTGGGATCATATGGGATGACTATGAACTTATTGGGAGCCTCAGGTGCTTGAAGAGTAGAGGCATCTTTTAACATTTTCTTACGCTTATGTCTATTTACTAATTTATGTACAACATTTTCATTATATCCATTACTTTTAGCTATATTTTTAATCTGATTAACTTCATTGTTAAAACGTTCTTTACTTATTGGAAAATTGACTAACCTGTGAGTTAAGAAATGAATGCTGCCATTTTGTATTGACGGCAATGAAATGAGTCGGATGTTATATACCTATCAGTATTATTAAATTTCCTATAAATATCAAATTCTAATTTATCGTTATTTTTAATAACTAACGTGTCGAGAAAATGTAATTACCCATTGTTCTCCTTTTCGTACGTAAAATTAATGGAAGGATATTTATTGTTTAATGTTTCTAAGAAAGTGTCTACATTTTCTGTTTTAGTATCAAAAATAACAAATATATCGTCTACGTATCTATACCACACCCTTGGGACTATTGTTTTAGCTGTTGGATCACCAACGTACATTATTTTAAAATGGTTAATAGAAGAATTCAGCAAATTAAATATCTCGTACAATAACTTTGAGGTTACTAATTCTTAGATAAAATGTTCACTTAAAAGAATGTGAAATTTTAATATCTTTTGATGTAAGTTCATTGTTTTATAGTGTACCCATACCACTAGCTTCAGAGTACTTTTTGTTTTTTATGTGGGTAGGGAGTATCCGATCTTGAAGGAAGCCAATATAAAAGGCTTATTTGGTATAGGAACCTGCATATTCAAAGGCGGATCATTTGCAGTGACAACTCGCTTATAAATAGAAATATTGTGTTGTGTGAAAGTGTTTTAAAGTATACTATACTCGTTTTTTGACTTTCGAAACCCTTATTACATTTTTTAATAAAGAGTATTTCAAATCAAACAATTGTTGAAATTAATAAAACGCTTAACGAAGATGTTGAGCGGAGAGCCATAACATCATTAACGGTAGGAAAAGTATATACTATTAAAAAATTAAATTAATGACAACATGATTTGGGGAAATTATTCTAGTAACATTATATGTTAAAACACATGATCAAACTTTTCAATCATTTTTACCAAAACGAGTTGTTGAAGCTCTTTCGTTGGACACAGTCGAAAATATGAATTAGTCAGAGGATAAATTCACTTTAACTTATTTAGGATATAGTTCGCGAGTGTTTGCAGGTGGTTATAGAAGGTCGTAATTAAATTTTGGTGTTTTAGAATAGCAATTTAACATGAAAACTACCATTGTTAGAAACAAAATTCTGAATCATAAATTCCTCACACATTTATTTCCAATTAGCTATGGGTGATGTTGTTACTGAAAGGTATGATTCCCATCTAGGCATCTTGAGCTATGACAATCAGTTTTCATACGTTCGTCACTTAGCAGTGAAACTAAGAATGTCTGAAGATATTCTTTCACTTTTAAGTCAGCTTGGAGTCGACGATCAATATAAAATAAAATTAAAATTCCACATATTCCAAATGACATTGTCGAGAAATATCTATTATACGAAGACTTGGGTATTGACGAAGTAACTGAAGAAAGGCGGAAAGGTAACAATGGCGACTAGAATGATGTACAGAGTTATGCAGTTCCTGAAAGCAGTACCAACGACAGTCAGTTTGATTTTACAGTCGATAAAATGGATGTAGATTAGAAAAGCACTTGTGAAAATGACAATGTACACAATAAATTAGTTGTATTTTTGTAAATAAAATATAACTACTACAGTATTCATTTATTTTAAAGTTATCTAGATATAAGTATAACATTTTTTAAATTTAACTATAGTTCAAAGTAAGAATGGGTCGAGTTAACATTGGAATTGACAAATTTGGCCGCCAAAAAGTTAATAGAAAAATAAAAACATTAGGTAGCCCTCCAGGAATTGGTTTTAAATTTACTGCTGATGGTCAATATGACATTCAAGGAAAATCTTTAACTAACGTCGCAGATTCTACAGCACATAGTGATATTGCAACTCGAGATTATTTTCAACAAAAAATCCATAAGCTTCGGATACTACTGGCCGAAATATTGAATAGGGTGGTGAACCAAATAATCAAAATATTTAATGATTTTGAGTCCCAATTAGCAAAAGATATATATTCGAAAATGGAAAAAAATGAAGCGGTAGTCTAAACTTGAGAAGGAAGTTGCTTAAAAAATTAGGGAACTTAATGGTAATTGGAAACATTGAATGGAAATTTTTTCGTTATCACATATAATGCTGCACTGTGGCAAATAAAATTAGTTTTAGATAAACATGGGTCGTGTTCATAACACAATTGATAAATTTGGACGACAAGTGGTTAATGAGAATATACAATTATTGCGGAGGTCACCAGGAATTGGAAACCTTACTCCGAACAGTCAATATGATATGCAAGGAAAATATGTAACCAATGTCGCGACACCCACCAAGGGTAACGATGCTATTACGAAGGATTGTGATTAGAGCAATCCGGAAATTTCTCTTACAGATAATACAAATTATTGACAAAGATTTTCTTAATGGGGTTCGTGGCAAAATAGATCAGGTGGAAGGAAAAATAGCAAATATTGAATCATTAAAAAAGAAATGTATAGCAGAATAGAAAAAAACGAAATCAGAATCCGCAATATTAAGAGCAAAGTTAGTCGGTTAGTTTCAGTATCTAACGTGCAAATATAATGAAATATATAGCATTGTTACGTAGGAGAAAAGATTCGCCAATCAATATTGCTCCAGTTTGTCGAGGATTACTCCTATACGAAGATAATAAAGTGCCATGATTTTACTCAATAAGCCTAATTCAATTGTATAAATTTGCATATTTTGACAAGCTAGAAAGTATTAAACAATACAATCATTTAAACAATATCTGAGTCATCAATCCATGAGTTAAATTGATCTGAATATCCTAACCATTTTATAAATAAACATTGGCACAATTTGTTTTTTGCAGTTCAGCTTCATAAAAACATACTTTTATAGGTTGACCTTCTGTTGATTCCAAGAGGTATGTTGGTGGATTGGTAATGTTAACTTTTGCGATTTTAAACTGTCTTACAGACCATGAACGAACTATATCACCCAAACGAAATGTAAATTTTTTCGGTGCTACTTTTATCCAACTGTCTGCAGTAATGCGGGTGGTTGGTTTAACGTTAATAGGTTTCATCCCAATAGTACGATGCTTTTTATTCTTATAGGTTTTCGTAATCGATGGCAAAAGTTGTATCCATTTGTAGGAACTTCTAGCTGAAAACTCTGTATACAGATAACTTTTGAGCGTACGTATGCTCGTTCAACTATCGCAGCTTTTTTGGTGCTGTACATCGTACAATGATTAATATTGTATTCCTTATCAAGATTTTGGAATGTAATATTAAAAAATTCTTTACCCTGGTCGATTTGCAGATTTATTGGTGTATATCCGGATTCTTCAATAATGTCTTTCATTGCTTTAGTGACTTCAACCCCAGTCTTGATTCTAATTGCCCTAGTATAGACATATTTAAAGTAGCAGTTTATGGACACTAGGATATAACGATAACCATCGTTTTCATTTGCATATTGCTGCATTTCAGCGAAATCTATTTGCCACAAGTTTTCATACTCTTAAACGATAGTGTGTCTTCTGGGACATTTTTTTCTCGCAGACCTATGGAGTTCATTTACAATTTTTATTTTTACAGTGCTAGGATTCATAGTTCCAACTCACGTCCCTTGAGACACTGATCAATTTAGACGGATACGTTTTTTAATAAATTATACCTTTTTCACGAAGTTCTTCAATAACTGACATTATTCCATTATCGTGTCCGGTATGACCAGGCATTTTTGAACTCCATAGCAATCGTAACCGTTCCACTAACCCCTTCGGTTTATTCCAATAGGCGTAGTCAATATTTTTCGATAAAACACGCCTTTTTAATAGTAATATAACTTTTGTATGTGCTTTTTTTCTTGCAATCCCACTTCCCAATCGATTCCCTGTGATTAACGGTTTATTAATCTGTAAATATTTTTTCCACCTGCTTTCCTATAATCCCCGCTTCTCGTCATAGCCCTTGTATGGTGCATTTGTCAAGTACAACATCCTTTTATAGATTTCTAACAGTTCTGGAGACACCTTTTCTATATGTTGTAATACCGGCGGATCTTTTAAGAATATCAAGTCGTAAAGCCTCGGATTCCCCTCAAATGTTGCAATATTCTTAGTTTGGTGCCATAGTTCCACTTTACCAGGCGGAAAACGTATTGCCAAATTACCCGTATACTTTTTATTTTTTACTTTTGTATCATAAGGTACCCTATAAACTGTATCAAATAGTGATAGTTTTGTCCTTAATACGGCCAAATGTGCATGAATTATAAAATCTGGAGATGAGCGATCCTTTAGGATATTAGTAGACATAGTGGATTTGATAGAGGGAAAAGGCGATGCATAAATTCCATCAAACGTCTCATTCTTTGAGGTATCCAACGATGCTTCAGCAGTATTTGTATCGTCTTCCGACTGGCGTTGATGTTCCCAATGGAAACTCCTCTCCAATGCGTATGCTTGTCGCATTTAATGGTTCTTCGGATGTGTTGACACTTTTAGATTGTATTTGTACTTACTGACGAGATTTTTATGTCACTACTTTGGATATAGAAGTCAAAGGCTTAGCAATTGGCTCATACAATTTTTCCAATTCAAATTTATTTTGTGCATGAGCAGAACTAAACTTGTTTAAACTTTTTTCGACCGGCATCTGTAACTCCGACCAATTGACGTTTTAGATCAATATCATCATTCATCGTAAAGGTGATGTTACTAGAGTATCAGGCAACTATGAAATGAGAATTCACTAATCTTACTCTGTGTATATATAGTTATCGAAATCCTTGCGATATCTTTTCGAATTTAAATGACTGTCTTTATCAATAACTAGAAATCGATACTTGTCATTCCAACATTTAGCACACATCTCTTGAAATTGTGTAAAAGTTACATCTGGTGATACACGATCAGAAAAAATACAACGTACATTTATTTCATCTTGTTTGAATATTATAATGGAACATATAAGAGAGGAAGAGAGGAAGAACAGAAGTTATTTTCCGAAATAGAAAAACTAAATGAACGAAATTTTTACTTGCAAAATGAAATTCAGACCCTAAAAAACAAGGAAATAGAATTTGCAGCTGGTACCAATAGATGGACCAAGACTAAACAAACTTTAGAAATTAATATAAAAGAATTGACCAACTTAAATAAAAACATGACGACTACGATAGACACATTAGAGCAGGATAACGCCCTGTACTCCAATGACCTTAAGGAGCTGCGACTAAAGCTAGCTATGATACAAGAAAAGAATGCTCAGAAAAATGACTCGGACAATTCACATATTGTCGAAACAGAAAAATCATTATCTGATAATAACAATAAAAGCTTTAGAAATTAATATAAAAGAATTGACCAACTTAAATAAAAACATGACGACTACGATAGACACATTAGAGCAGGATAACGCCGTGTACTCCAATGTCCTTAAAGAGCTGCGACTAAAGCTAGCTATGATACAAGAAAAGAATGCTCAGAAAAATGACTCGGACAATTCACATATTGTCGAAACAGAAAAATCATTATTCGATAATAACAATAAAAAGGTTCACAAAAGAAGGCGGCAACTACTAGTTCTGGGTGGCGAAGGTGCACGTGGTAGTGCACAACTATTTAAAAGAGATTCGAGCCGTATTTTTGATACCAACTGTCAAATCCGTTTTAAGTCTCTATTTTCCGAGATTGTTAAGGATTGTCCAATGTTGTGCAAGAACTTTAATAAAGATGATTATGTTGTTTTTACTTCAAGCTACAATGCACTTCGTGGAGTAAAGATTACTGAAAATGAACTTACTCAACTTGCTCAATGTGCATTGAGCACTAATTTAATTATCGTCGGATGCAGCTATCACTTCAATAGACCTGTTCTTAACAACTTAATACCACAACAGAGTGAATTTATAATGTCATTCTTAAGTAATACAAGTGCTGTATATATACCACTTATAACTGTAAACAGAGATGGTATTATTGAATTTCATACAAAGATTGAATTGGTATCGTTTATTGTGGATAACTATTTTCATCAACAGTCCCGACCCGGCGAAAATTTGTTAACCTGCCAGAGACCAACGGTTCATCTTTAGTACATCGATTTTCGACGGGCTGCGCCATAGCTGAGTCCCTTGGAGCCTCTACTTCAGCAGCTGACGCCGAGTTATTAATAGCGACCAACGAAAGAGCTCAACTCTCCATGAGTGTAGTTATTTATTATCAAAATGTTCGAGGTTTGAGAACAAAGACTGATGAACTAATGAGATCTACTCATGCGTGCAACTATGACTTAATAGCTCTTACGGAAACTTGGCTGAATGAGTCATTTTTTGATTCAGAATTATTGAGTCCCCAGTACATAATTTTTCGGAAGGATAGAAACTCTGCTCAATTGGGTTGTCAACGTGGCGGCGGTGTCTCATTGCTGCATCTAGTTCTCTTGGCGCATCTTTGATCCCTACACCTGTAATCAATTTATATGACGATCTCTGGATTCAGTTGGACATTGCTGGTAGTAAGCTTATAATGGGATGCGTCTACATCCCTCCAAGTTCAACACCTGATTGCTATCAATCTTTTTGTAATACTTGCGAATCTCTACACAACAAGTTCACCAACCATAGATTTTTAATATACGGCGATTTTAATCTTCCACACATCGAGTGGACAATTGAAGATGATTTCCTAATTTCAACAGACCTACCTTTATTGCCTGTTGAGATTCTTGTGGAGAGAATGTTTTTCCTCGAGTTACGACAGTTAAACGCAGTTCGGAACTCACTGGGCAGAACACTCGACTTAATCTTCGCCGAGGACATCAATTGTCTTTCCGTCTCACTCTGCGTCACTCCACTTCTCACCATCGATGTCTACCATCCAGCCACTGAAACTTAGTTCCATCTCCAAAACGTCCCGTCTTTAAAGAATAAAAGTACAACTTCAGTGTACCAATTTAACAAAGCAGACTATTCACAACTAAACCAATTTTACGAAGAGATAGATTGGTCTTTTTTAGGAAGTATCTCGGACTTAGATGAGATGATAAGCCACTTCTACGAGATTCTTTTTGAGGGTATATGGATGTTCGTCCCAAAGAAAACTGTCATGACCGACAAGTATCCTAAACGGTTTGACAAAGAACTTCGCCAATGTATTGTGGAGAAAAACAAAACTCTACAGGAGGTTCAAACGATCGGGTCTCCATGATGACTATTTGGCTTATTCTAATGCCCGTCGCGAGGCTAAGGTTCGAACTGATATGTGCTACCTCCTATATGTCACAAACACCGAACTTTCAATTCCTCAAAATATAAAACATTTCTGGTCCTACATAAATAACCTCAAAAAAGACTCGAATTTACCCCAGCGGATGAGATACGAATCAGTCATCGTATTCGAACAACAACGTTGACGTGACGAATGTGGCACCTGTCCGTTTCTCTACTACATTGGCATCCCACACGTTTGAAACACAGAAAGTTGCCGATGATCTGAGCCACCTTGACCCGTCTAAGAGAGCTGGTCCGGACGGCATTCCCGCTATATTTTTAAAGTCATGTTCAGGGTCTTTGTCATCACCCATGCGTAGCATTTTTCAACGCTCACTTGATAGTGGATCCTTCCCGAAAATTTGGAAGGTCTCTAACCTCGTACCTATCTTTAAGTCCGGTAACAAGAGCGACGTCACCAACTATCGTGTTATATTAATACTTTCAGCCATTCCAAAGCTTTTCGAAGCTATATTAACCGACAAAATTTTCCTGACTTTCAAAAATTATATTATTCCAGAACAGCATGGATTTTATAGAGGACGCTCAACAACCATCAACCTTGCAGTTTATCAAAATTTTCTATTATCATCAATAGTGGCGGGTCACCAAGTCGACTCAATCTACACTGACCTATCTAAAGCCTTCGACAGCGTCTGCCATCCGCTCCTATTGAAGAAACTATCCGAAATTAGCATTACCGGAAGTTACCTAGAGTGGATCAAATTTTACCTCTCTGAGCGTCGACAATATGTACAGATCTGTGGCTCTTCATCCCGAGAAATCATTGCGACTTCTGGAGTCCCTCAAGGGTCGCACATTGGACCTGTTCTGTTTCTGCTCTTTGTCAATGATGTTGTATCCCGCTTGCTCCTATACGCGGATGACTTAAAATTTTACAATATTGGCAATAGCAGTGCCAATTCACTGCAGTCTCACCTTGACATTTTTGCTTCCTGGTGCAGTGACAACCTACTAAAGATTAATGTATCCAAGTGCAAGTCAGTTAGCTCCTATAAATGTGCCAATACGATTATCTCTACATATAAGGTATACAACGAATCTATTAACACTGCAAATGATATAAATGACTTGAGAATTATTTTCGATCAGAAGTTGTCCTTTAATCAGCACTTGGATAGTATTATGCTCAAGAGCTTCAGAATGTTGGGATTTATCAAACGTAATACAAAATACATTAACGATACCAAAGCAATCATGAGTTTATACAACTGCCTTGTACGCAGCATCCTCGAGTATTGCTCAGTTATTTGGACTCCGAGTTATAACAACCACAAAATAAGATTGGAAAAGGTCCAAAACCGATTCATCAAGTGCCTATTGTTCAAACACCAATTTCCCTACTCAGATCTTCCCTATGATAGCAGACTATTGTTGTGTGGAATGAAGAGTCTGGAAAGGAGACGTAATGATGCCCTGCTTCTCTTTGTGTATAAACTCATAAACAATTTAATTGATTGCTCTGAACCTTTAGAGTTAATTACATTACTGGTTCCCAATAGACGTACACGGCAGCAACAACTGTTTTATGAACGTCCATACCTATGGACAGAATGTTACATAACTACAATCGCCTCTATTCTGACTGATATCTTCAGTTCTGGTTTATCGAAGATAAAAGACAAATTCTGTACAAATAGCTTTAGTTAGATTTCACATATTTTATTACATTTTAACTACACATGTCCATTTTAAATTATACCGACTATTTGTTTTCGTGTTTTCCCTCTTTCTAGTGTTTCTTTTTCTGTTTGTATTTTAAGTATTTTCTGTTTGTATTACTTATATACCATTTGGAATTATCATTCCGTAGTGTATTAAATTAAATAAATAAATAATTAAATTGGCGTTATCACGTACTAATTGCTTGAGGACTCGAAACTAGGTTTGCGCTAGGTAAAAACTATCCACGTTTTTATGTCGTCCCATACTGAAATATAATCGTATAACATCCTGTTTCTCACACATTACGTTATCAAATATGAAGATGGAGTTTGGCTTGGCATCGGATGGTTCCACGATATCTTTTGTATCGCTAAAACTGTAATAACCAAGCCCTTTAATTGGTGTGAACTTTTTTTGAGATATTCATATTTGGGTTGATACAGCGACTTTGAATATACGTACATTTTCAAAGGGCAATCTTAAACGGTGTGCAAGCAAGGCAATTGTAATATTCGTTTTTCCACAATTAGAAGGTCCTATTAGTAATCCCCGAATCGATAATGCCAGCAAAGGACCGTGTCGACGACTCACATTCTTACCTACATCTCCAGATCCAACCTTTGCATCAAGATTATCTATTTGTAGTTTATGTTTAAGCTTTACAATACGCATTGTAGCGAAAAATAATATATTTTATACTGAACACTCGGCTTTACTATTTATTTAAATGCTGTCCGTCAAACGAATTGGACGCTCTCAATATTCAGTTAAAACTGTGTTTGGCATAGTGAATTCATTAATTAATAAACTTCCGTTTGAGTTACATCTTCCCGGATACCAATATTGTAGGCCCGGCACTAAACTTACAAAGCGGTTAGCGAGAGGTGATTTAGGAATTAACCCATTAGATGCAGCTTGTAAGAAACACGATATACCGTATTCAAAAACCCAAAATAACTTAAGTTCACGTCATCAAGCCGATCACGAGCTTGAACAACGTGCTTGGCTACGAGTAAAATCAAAGGACTCCAGTGCAAGTGAAAAAACTTCTGCTTGGTTGGTAACAAATATTATGAAGGCGAAACAACGTTTTGGTATGGGTGTTGCAGCGCAGACACCTAAAATGAAGAAGTTTTCCAAAAGAAAACGACGTGGCGGTAGTAGATCTGTCAAAGGGAATCGTATACATAAACATAAAATAATATCCAAGTTTGCTTTTGGGTCAGCGTTGCGACAACCCATTCAAGCTAAACTAGCTAAAGCTGGTGGTAGGAAATTCGCAGAAAAAGACATATTTATTGCGTCTAAAATAGCTGTGTCTGCGGCACGGAAAATTTTAAAAGCCCGCCGTGGTAAACTGAAGATACGCACACCTAGAATTATATCTGTTCCAAAGGTCGGTGGTCTATTACCCTTAGTACTAAAATTTGCCGTGCTATTGGCATTTGGGTCCTTAGCGGGCGGTGTGGTTGGAGTAGTGCGCGCAGTAAAAACAGCTAAAAATGCAATAACCCAAAAAACAGGTGGTGAGTTACGACTAAACTCGAAAGGAGTTGTAATGTATTTAAAACTATATAGAACAGGTTTAGGACTTTTTATGAACCACCCAAAAAACTAATAAAATGCTTTCCTCGAAGGACACTATCGAATATTGATCTACAAAGGTATGCATTACACTTGCAAGTGCCATATTTTAAAGGGGTATATATGAGAGATTCACTTTCCTGGCTGGTCTTTGACGCTAGGAATCTGCTATTATTGATTTGGATAGTATAAAAGGATTTGGAACGCACTGGGTGGCGTATCGAAAGAATGGTTCAGAAGTTACATATTACGACCGCTTCGGTGATTTATCACCACCAACGTTATATGCGAATAGGTCGGGTAGCAGCAAAGGAAATTTACTACATATACGAAAGGCAGCAGAAATTTGGAATAGTTTTATGCGGACATTTATGCTTAAAGTTTCTCTCTCAGTCGTAAAAAACAATATGTCGTTAACCCCCCAAATTGATCGCGACAGTTATAAAAAGATGCTGTCATCGTTGAAAGCTTATCAACGTTCCAGTAGTTTACTAAAAATGACTTCTAATGAGTTAGAAAACATGCCCAAAGAGATTATGATTGCTTGTTGCCCAAATGAAATCGCACTTGTGTGGGATAAATTGCCAGAACATATGAAATGCGACACCGATGTATTCAAGTACCAGTATTGTACGGACCATCATAATAACAATAATTTAGATCGAGACGAAGGCAATGGACCAGTACTTAGGAAACTGTTTTGCTGCTACTGTAAAATAAGTGATGTAAAAATTACAGAAAAAAAATTGGTTTAAAAATTTAGAAGCAAGGAAATGACGGAACACTTTTAGCCCTCTAAACTGTTGTCGACAACAATAAAAGACAAAAACAATTGATTATTTTATCAGTCATGGCGTACACATTCACTCTAACAGGAGGCACAAGCGTGTTAAGTACAGACTTTTATCCACCATTGAAGCTGAGTACAGTAAATAAATATGGGCATGCTCCTGTTGGATTTTACACGTATAATTCTATTTTCAATATCGATTAAAGCAATAATTCATTTTCATTCAAGAAAACAGCTGTCCAATCTTCACCATCTATAAAGTTAAAGATTCCACCAGAGTAGTATAGCAGGGACGGTCCTGGGACATCTCGATGGCATCTTGACCACCGATCGGTCCCAGGAGCTCTTCAGCTCACCTGCATGCAAGAAGTGTTTACCTGTCACCTTTTGTGCACCTGTCTTAAGCGTGACACCTGGTTTGCACAGGTAGGTGTTATTTTTCAAAAAAAATTCCAAGAAGCGAGCTTCGCCGAGTCTCGCGTCATCACAAGAGCCGAGCCTCGCCTCGCCGAATTCCGTAATACCGAGAATTGTTTTTCTGTTAATTAAAATTAATATGTTCGACGTAAGACTAGAGGTCAGGTTCGCAGATAAGAAAAGGTCGAGGATGTAGATAAGGAGATGTTTGTGTAGTATTGAGATGAGCAATGTTTGAATAAATACGTAAAATATTTGTTTTTGGAAAAATACCGAGAATAGCTTGTTTTCATTTTCGACGACGTAAGACTAAAGGTCAGGTTCGCAGATAAGAAAAAGTCGAGGATGTAGATAAGGAGATCTTTGTGTAGTATTGAAATGAGCAATAATAATGTTTTAATAAATAATATTTATTTCGAATAATAGCTTATACCAGGTGATAAAAAACGTATAGCACTTAAAGTAATTAATATATATGTAAAACATAGAGGATTTAATAGCAGTCGATAATAAAGTTATTAAAATTTTGTGATACTTGTTTAGTGAATTATGTATTTGGTGTAAATAGTATTAGGTCTATGATTTTAATGTCAAAATAGAACAGTACAAAAATATTGAAATTAAAATGTAAAAAAACTACTATGGTTTATTTTATTTGTTTTTAGTTTTACTTAGTGGGTGTGATGTAAATTCACGTGATTTTTACTCACCAATAGAACAATAATTAAAAAAAAAGTGGTAGAGTTTTATTTATAAAAGAAAGTAGATTGAACTAGGCGTCAGTAGTGTCTCGTAACTCGAACTATGGCAGGAGAAAATTCAATTTTGTGTCTTGATATCCAGGGATTTAATTGTGCCTCTGGATTTATTCCAAAAGAACTAGCTGTGTATGATGGAACACGTTGTTCAAATTTTCTTTTCAAACCACCATATAACAAAAGCATGTTAAAAGGCCAGGATTTAAAAACAACATCTTATCTCGAAAACTCATATCATGGTCTAATATGGGAGACTGGTTTAGTAGACTTGAACGAAATAGCAAATGTCTTAGAACATGTGATGAAAAGATATGATGCCCCAAAAATATACGTCAAAGGAGATGAAAAGGTGAATTTTCTAAGAAAATTTATAAGTGCGGAAAAAAATTTTAAAATACCGCTGGAGAGTGAACCGAAGCTAAGCAAGTTTAAGAAAGTTCCCGAATGTCACTTTCACAAGGATCCATATGGCACTATTTGGCATTGTGCATTATCAAACGCCAAGTTGTTATATAATTATAAATACTGTTTTTCTGTTTGAAGATAAATAAATTATTTGTAGAAAACATGTAAATAATATATAATAAATAAAACGTACATGAGAAAAAATTATTTTATTAAGTCACTCTACATTATTTTTATCTATCCAGCTATTATGCTTATCACTGAAACCTAACCATTTTACAAATACTCTATTGTTTTTACGTTTTATCACTTTTTCAACTAAATAAATGTCTGGATATTTAACTTTTTGCAATTGAAGTTCATAAAATCCTCCTTTAATGTCTTGTTTTTCTGCATCTTGAAGTAGGTATGTCACTGGATTTTACGCTAAAAATTTCTGTTGACCAATTTGGTTGGTATTGTTTATCAAAAATTCCTCTAAATTTGGAAAATCTTACATGATCACCTATTTCGAATTTTGGTTTCGATGTCATTTTAATTCGATTATAAACTGTGTTTAATAGCAGTTTTTCATGCTTTTTTGAAATTTCAGCCGGTTTTAAACCTGTGGTAGTGTGTACTCGATTATTATAGGAATAAACGATTTGTTTTAATATATCAAACCACTTGTATGATCCTTGAAGACTAAATTCTTTCCACATCATTCCTTTAAGGGTTCGATTTACACGTTCAACAATAGATGCTTTTTTCTCACTGTAAACTAAATAATGTTTGACATTATATTTGTTCATTAAAATCATCATTTTTTTCCAGTAAATTCACCACCGGCGTCTGTACAGAGATGTATAGGTGTCTGTTCTTTGAATACGTTTTCCATCGCTTTAGATACCTCTTTGGCAGTTTTTGTTTTCAACGGATAAGCACAAACGTATTTATTTAGAGAAACAGTTAATTACGACGAGTATATATTTGTATCCTTTGTTTTCTTTTACGTATTCTTTCATATTAACCAAATCAGCTTGCATTAAGTCCAATAGAGATTTGATAATAACCTTTCTTCTTTTAAAATTTACTCTTGATGGTTTATGGAGTTCTTCAACAATATCTTTTTTTACTTTGGTTACAAATTTAGACATTCTCGTAATTCTTCAATAATGACATTAATCTCGTTAACGTGATTTGTATTACCAGCAGCCTGAGACGCAACTAGTTGGTCCAATCTCTCAACCAATTCATTAGGATCTTCCCAAAAAACGTAATCAATAGGATTGTTTGAAAGTTTCAATAATATGTGAGTATAGTTTTGCATCATCATTTGTATAGATGGTGGGAACATTCTGATTAAATAACAAGCCATATAATCATCATATAATAAATCAGCTCCATCGAAATCTATCGTTTTGTTACCGATGGAAAACCGTTCGATATCCTTATCAAGCTTTACTTGGAATTTTCCATCAGAATTGCTACTATTTGGATCCTTTACAAACCTTTTCATGTACTTTAAAGGTAAACTATGATATTGATCAGAATAATCGGAAAATGATTTTTCTCTTATAGTTTGATTTAGTGCTTTTTCATATTCCCTTTGTTTTCCTCTTCTTCGATTTCATCCTGCACGTTTTTTATTATTAACTTTCTAAGATTATATGGTTTCCATGACGACGACGACGATGATTTTGTTGTGGAAGAAAATAATTTTCTTCTCATTTTTGGTGCAGTTTGATATGCATGTGTGATTTTGTTTCCTGTAGGAGTATCCTTAAACTCTAATGGGATAGAAGTGGAGGGTATAGGTTCCGATTTCAATGACTCGTTTTTCTCTTCACTATTATGGTCCCCAAAAAGTTTCTCTTCGTCATCTTTATCATCATCATCATCATAGTTATCGTCATCAGAAAATTGTTCCCTTCTTTTAAGTTCCGATATTAAACTTTCAGGTGTGCTTCTTTCGATCCAATTTGTTCTCAATCACCTCCAAATGTTTTGTTATAGGCTGAAATACATTCTCGTGGGCTATTTGTCCATGTTTTAAGATATCTAGTTTATTCTTTATATCTTCTCTTTGAAATTATTTTTTTCTTAACTGATTGATGTTTAGTTTTTTCCTTTTTATTTTTCGTGGTACGAGCAGGAGCCATGATGATAATGATGATGAACTTTCAACGTTCAACTTTGTAATAATTTATAAAAGCGATACTACAGATATATATATATTTATCAAAACATAACCCATATCGACCTTCATCAATTTTATTATCCTTAAATATAGATAGAAAACCAAATGGTTCTTTCCAACAGAATGAATATATGGTTTTAAAGCTGTCAAATGACATATCAGTACCAATATGATCAGAGTATACATAATGTAAATTTAAGTCATCCTGTTTAAATAATATTAAGACGTTAGCATTGTCTCTTATCAAATGTTTGGGTATTGTTGCATATGTTTGACACAAGTAAAAACAGTCTATATTATTGTGACGTCCCATACTAAAATATTCTCTGATAACATCCTGTTTATCACACGCGACGTCATCAAATATGAAAATTTGAATTTGCTTTAGCGTCAGATGGAGATAATATTTGTTCACTATTATCGAATGCATAGTAACCGATTCCTTTTATTGGTTTTACTAATTTCTCTAAATACATATATTTAGGTTGATACAGAGACTTGAATAGACGTAGACATTTTCAAATTTCAATCCATTGGGATGTTCAAGAAGGCTTAGCATGATACTGGTTTTTCCACAGTTTGAAGGTCCCGATATGATGCATCGTACAGTAGATGGTAATAATACACTGTGTTTAATATTTTTGTTTTTCACATCATGATTATTTACTGTTAAAGAGGTTCTTTGTTTCACAATTTTGATATGTTTCTTCTTTTCCTCCTCTATGTTAAATATCCGATGTAAAACTAATTATAAAGCCATAATACGCTGTTATTTATATTCAGTCTTTATTTACTTCTTTTAAAATGAGGTATTATTCGATTGATCGACAACAACACCAACGAACGATTAATGGGGAAGGTTTGTTAAGAAAATAAAGGAAAACATGAAATACCCTTCTAATTTTATTGAGAATGATGATGAGAAACGAAAGAACTTGGAGAACAAGATTGAACAAGATTTGCAACAACAACAACATCAAAATAGGGCACTCAAACGAAAGATAGATAACTCTGATGATGATATAATGGATGGGAAAAAAACTAAAATTTGAAACAAAATCGGCAAACTTATCCAACAAGCGGAAATTAAACGACGACGACGACGATAATTTTCATGAGGAATTTGCTAGTGGCCCATTGAAAAAAAAAGTTAAAAAATAGTATATATTTTCATTTATCTGGCTTGAACGTTTAGTGTATTAAAAACTTTTCCAACAGAAAGTAGTAAACATGGTAGCAATTAAAAAAAGTAAACCTCGGAAGTAGAAAAGCAAAAAGGTAAAAAGACCAAAAGTTAGCGGGAAAAAAAGCAGTACAAAATTAAAAAGTTTTCAATCAGTTATGAAAAAGATTAAAGGTGCTATTTTAAATCAAAAACCATCCAATATTTACGATGCTGTTAAGATAGCTATGAAAGCAGTTAATAATACCAAAATCAGACAGCCAGGAATAATTAAAATTCCAAAAGCTGGAGGTTGTCTTCCTTTGATCCCTATTTTTGCGGGACTGAGTGCATTAGGTGCTTTAAGTGGAGGAACTGCCGGCATCGCAAAGACCGTATCTGATGGAATCCATTGCATTGGGAAAAGGTCTCTTTTTAAAACCATACAAAACAGGTTTAGACCTTTTTTTAGGAAATCATCTCAAGAAAAAAAACACCGATAATCTTACCTAACCGTGCCTTAAGTAAGTTTGATATTGAAAAGTATACTAAACTACTCAAAATACCCTATTTTCGAGGAGTGTTTATGAAGGATCGATTACCGAAGAAAATTTACCAAAACGAATCTGGTATTATTAATTTAGACAATTTTTCTGGACCGGGAACTCATTGGACTGCTTATTGGAAACATAGAAATAATGTTTATTATTTTGATAGTTTTGGAAATTTAAAACCTCCTCTGGAAGTGTGTAAATATTTTAACTCTAATGGTATTTGTAACTTATGTCTGAAATTTTTGTATCATTCTGTAGATTTAGAATAAATACCAATATAACTATAGTTTTTGTTTTATTTAATGTAAATACTTTGATCCGAAAAGTAGTTAAACATGTCTTATACGTTTACCTTATCGGGAACGGAGTCTGTACTTTCAACCAAAATTTATCCACCTATTGTTTTGAATGAAAACGAAAATTATGTTTTGGGTTTAATATATTTTCAAAGTTACAACTCAATTCCTAACATTGATAGTAGCAATAACAATTTTCATTGTGGAGATGAGCACGTAGTTATACCCGAAGGATCCTACGAAATTAGCGATATTCAAAAATATTTGACGACGTATCTGAGATTTCATTCAAAAGAAAAGGATCCAATCACACTTCGTTTGGAAGCGAACCATAACACTTTACAATGTGAAATCAAATGTAACCGTAAAACTGATTTCAGCAAAGAAAATTCAATTGGCAGTTTACTGGGATTCGGTAGCAAGCAACTCGAGCCCTATAAAAGACACATTTCCGATAATCCTGTAAATATATTTAAAGTTAATTCAATATGTATAGAATGTAATCTAGTGACAAATTCCTATAATAATGGAGATTTAGTTCATATTATCCATTTGTTTTATCCAACAGTGCCACCAGGTTTCAAAATAGTCGAGAAGCCATCGAATGTTATTTATCTACCAATCAGCACACGATATATCGATGAGATAATCCTTAAAATAACTGATCAGGATAAGAAATTAGTCAATTTCAGAAACCAGCTAGTAACGATAAGGTTACATTTGAAGCGAATTCTTTAAAATGGTTTTTCTGTATAATCATAATTCTTTAAATATACCAAAGGACTCGTTTGAAAATTGTCATAAAAGACAATTAGATGAACAGACAACTATTAGTTCCACCAGAACGTTTAAGGAGTTAACATCTAAAAACAAACGTGTACTACTCTCACTGGGATTCAGTTTACAGGAGGAGGAGAAGAAGAAAAAGAAAAATCAAAATTAAAAATTGGAAAATTACAAAGATTTTGGTGTAGTTTTAAATTACGGATTACTACAAGTTTGGAAAGAATTTTTATTATATTAGTCTGCAAGTGTAGATATAGGCACAAAGACAATGAGTTATACCATGTTAAAAGTGGGGGAAAATGTGCTAAATGATGACTCAATCATAAATTATCAATACCATACACATCAACCTTATTCCTCAACAACTCTAAACAGTAACGACGAAATTAGAATATCAATACAACACAAGATTTATACGCGTTACCGAGTCAAAGCTTTTTATACATTGAAGGAAAGTTGCTTAAAAACGATAATACCTATAGTGATAATGTAACTTTTATCAATAACGGAATTGTTCATTTGTTTGATGAAATTCGCTATGAACTAGGAGGAGTGGTTATCGATCGGGATCGAAATCCCGGCATAGCCACAACAATGAAAGGTTACGTATCATTTTCGAAAGCTGAATATTTTGCACTTCAGAATGCTGGATGGGATTGTGAAGACAATCCAAAAATTTTGGATAGTAAGGGTAGTTTTAATGTTTGTATTCCGCTAAAAATGTTGATGGGTTTTACGGAGGATTTTCATAAGGTAATCATGAATCTTCGTCAAGAATTAATATTAATTAGAAGCAATTGTGATACAGAGGGAATCATGCAAAAAAATGACAAAAAGGAAACCTATAACGTTACACTGAGTAAGATATTGTGGAAAATGCCTCATGTTACCATTAGTGATACTCAAAAAATACGTTTACTTAAACAATTTGAAAGTAACAGGGAATTAACGATTGCTTTCAGAAGTTGGGAACTACATGAATACCCACAACTGCAGCAAAGCAAAAACCACACATGGGCAGTGAAATCATCAAATCAATTGGAGAAGCCTTGTTTTATCTTCATTGGTTTTCAAACTCGCGTGAAAAATAATATTGCGAAAAATGCGAGTCATTTTCAGTATTGCAGTTTATTAAATTTGAAGGTGTATTTGAACTCTGATATATTTCCATACGATAATCTAAATTTGGACTTTGATAACAATAAATATACGCTTGCGTATGAAATGTATCAACAATTTCAAAAATCCTATTATTATAAAAATCAGAGTGATCCGTGTTATGACCCAACAACATACAAGACTAAAGCAGCATCAATTGTTGTTGACTGTTCACGTCAAGGTGAAGACATCCTAAAAGGTGGAGATGTTGATATTCGCATTGAATTCGAAACAACTAAAACAATAACAAACAATACCTCAGCATTCTGTTTGATTCTACATGATCGTTTAGTCAAATACAATCCTTTAACCAGTACAGTTAAAGTATATTAAATTTCAAAGTGTCAAAAGTAAAACGTCAGTCATCGATTGTTCGCGGTAAAAGGTGGGGTAGTCTCAGCAGCAGCAGCAGCAGCAGTATAATGAACGTTTTGTAAAGAGTCATGTTTGTAATAGATATACAAGGATTTCAATATGGCAGCTCAACGTTTTTGTGCAAGGAAATTGCAATTCTTAATACCTCAAATAAAAATTATAAACATGCTTCAGTTAAACTTCCTTTTGAATTGGACGTTTGCAAAGACCAAATTAGAAATCACACGAAATGGTTAACTAACAACGTACATGGCTTGGAATGGTCAAACGATGCTTTTGAAAATTTGGAATATGAAAATTTTACTGAGTTTATAAAAAATTTTATTAATGAAGAAAACGGATATGACACTGTGGACTCTTGTAATAACGACTACACCGACAATATCATTGCAGTAAAGGGAAATCAAAAATTGGAGTGGTTGACCCGATTATTGTTCAAAACAAATTACACCGTTATTGATTTGGAAACCAGAGGATGTCCACCCTTGGCCGAATTACAAAATGTATTCAAGTCGTATCGTTGTCAGCAACATGATAGTAATACATTAAATTGTACCTTGGAAAACGTATTTAATTTATATCATTGGAATACATTTAAATGTAGAAATTGTAACGAAGATTGAAATAAAAAACTAAAATATTATGTAAATTGTATTTATTCAAATCGTTATCCTACTTTTAGACATGTTATTTTTTTCAGACATATCATTGCTAAGGTGTCTACATTCAATACATTTTCAAGGCGTCTTTCTATATATTTATCACGACGATTAAGATTTCCTGGAATACAATTTTCAATTTTCCTCATTTGATTCATTTGAATTGTATGTAACGAATTATTTTGCCTAAATAAAGCAGTTTTACATATATCTAAATCAAAATTAGTTATCGTATGTATAATTAGTTCTTCAAAAGTTAAATGGTTAGAGTTTTCTTTCAAAAATATCAATTGTAATAAAAACCTTTTTTGACGACAACATTTCGTAAGAAAAATTTTGTTGAGTAATTATAGTTGTTATACTTTATACACTTCTATAACCATTTTCCTTAAGTTTCTCTATCATTATATTTAAAATCAATAAACATACCGCTTCACATACAGGACTAAGTTCAATAAACGTGTCAATATCTGCGTAAGTTTTGGTTCGACCTACTAAATAGCTAGGATAACCACCGGCTACAAAGGATCTACACGGACAAGATTTTAGTAATAGGTTAATGCTTTTTACCTCATCGAGAACCTCAGCACCAATCACATCATGTAATGATTTTGAAGTCCAACACTTTTTTAAGCTTTGGTAATTATAACCTTCTATCAAAGTTAGTTGATTTTTCTGTAATAAAAAAATAAATATACTATTCTAACTATATTTAAATCTGAATAAAGTACAATAAAATTACTAAAATTAATTTACATTTGTTTGTTCTTGTTGTTGTTGCTGTTGCTCTTCATCCTCGCTGGAGGAATAGACCTCCTCCACAGTCAATTTTTGCCGTTTCGACGACGACGCCGACGACGATGATGTTGATGGTAGTGTTCGTCGTTGCTGGTCACTAACAGTTGTTTCCACATCCTCGACCACAAGATTAAATTTGAACCGTTTTACCACTCTTTCGAGTATCCTAAATTCCTCATCATTATTGATTTTTGTCCGTATATAACGTACGGGGAGATTTCCAAATTTTCGTTTCAAGGTTTCTCTCCGGGGACTATAAGTAAGGTGTATATACACCTTATTATCCCTTTCATCCTCATCCTTATCATCCACCATATCTGAAAGGAAAAAAAAACTTCTCTAAATACAAGTTTTATAACACCTCATAGGAATCATTTTTATATATGCAGTATTTTTGCAAAAATAAAAAATATTGCTTCACTTAAAAGCTTTCAAAATTAAAAAAAAAAATGTAAATGTAGATCGAGAAAAAAATTCTGGAATAAAATAAAAATTATAGGTATGGCAGGCTACGCAACTACTGCACCATCAATGCTATATAAATTCATGGAATATATAAAATAAGCTACAGCACCTAGCTAAACAAATTCATGCACAAAATGTAATAAAAGGAGCTGTTATTGTAATAAATGGTACGGTTACTAACACTTTAACAAAAAAAATTAACAAATACTTACTGAAAAAGCTGTTTCATAACAACCAAGACGTGACGCACAGGAAAGTTTATTTTATCTTCAGAAAATACGACAAGTGTACTGGGTACTGTTACCATCTTGAATATTTTCGTTTGGCTGTTTCCAAAAAACGGATAGACAGAGAACTGATACCAAACGCAAACTCTGGATGAGTATAAATACAAATTTATCATTGAAAAAATTAACAACAATTTTGACGTAGACGACGATAATAGTATTCATTAATTTCAAAGGAAATTTTCAACAAAATTTGCTGCGTTACATATTGTAACACCACGTCCACAGTAAATGTTTCTTTATCTTTTATCATAATAACTAGCAAAAACAGAAATTTTCCTAATATTTTGCAACGTGACTTGTATTCGATAACGAAAAAAGAAAAATGCAATGTACGTCGTGCAACGTGACTTGTATTTGATAACGGAAAATACAAATGCAAAGGTCATGCAACGTGACCTATATTTGATAAAACATGTTTTTGGTACAACGTGACTTATCTTCTGGAAAATTTTACATATACATGATTATACCATGCTACTTTGTGTGTGTGTGTGTGTGTTGTCAATAGAAATGACGCGAATGATTGATAAGAGTTTTGTATATAAATTATCATGCACACACCGAACTTATTCACACTGCAGTCTTTGTAGTCCTTCTTGCCACTACACTGAAAGAAAACAAAAACCAAAATGTCGTCCAGCAGCAACAAAGTTCTAGATTCATTTTCAAGTGAGGCGGTCCAGAAAACTGAAATGGTAAGTAGATTACTTAAAACAAAAGAATATTACCAAACACATATTCGTTATCTAAAAAAATCAATTGCCATTATTAAAAAATATTAAAAAAATAGTTCATGTGTTTCTAGTTATAGTAGAGTGGAAAGTAATTTGTCAATTTTAAAACACTTTTTATTACGTTTTAAATTGCATTTAAAAAATAACAAGGGTCTATTAAAAAGAAAATTAGTTTGGGAAGATGTTGATTCTTGTTTTAAAGGGAGAATAAAAACGGGAATTATTAACAATTTAAAGATGAAAGAACCAAGAGAGTTTTTAAATAGTTCTTTTCGTATTTTTTCAAACAGGATTAAAACTGAACTTAAAAATTCTATGATTAAAGTAAATGTTGTGTTTTCAGATTTATTTATAAAACCTCAAAATTTAGAAAAATCCGCTAAACATTTTACAACAAAAAATTCACTAATTGAACCATCTACGAATCTGACTGAATGGTATAAGATACACGTTACTGATAAGATTTTGGTTCAACTTGAAGAATTTCAAGAAAGAGACAGTGGTTGGGCCTTGTGTGAAATTTGGTACTTGAAAGTAAATATTAATTATTTTAATCCAATAAACGTGGGGTCTTCCACTTATGTGCAATTGCCTGAATTCATAAAAAAAACTAAAAGTGTTATCAATATTAAAAATAAAGACGTTTATTGTTTTTTGTGGACTATCATGTGTGCTATACGTGGACCTAGAAAAGACAAAAACGTTTCACGCACGTCATCTTATGATCATTTCAGTCACTATTTGAAATATGACGGAATTCAATTTCCAATTGCTCTAAAAGATATTTCCAAGTTTAAAAGAATGAACAACTTAGCTATTAATGTTTTTTGTTTAAGAAAGAGAAATTTTACCCTTATTATTAGGCAAAATAGAATATTTTACAGATACAGTTAATTTACTTATACTACCTTGTAATAACGTTGAATTGAAAATTGAAATGCATATAAAAATTAAGTGGTTTATTGAATACCCAAATGGGTAATTTACGCAGATTTAGAGAGCATGCTTGTCAAGTATGAAGACAAGCAATGCACTAAGAAATCAAAAAAATATCAAAAACATGAACCATTTAGTATTTCATATTTTCTAAAATGTTCTTATGATGATTCGCTATCGGAATTTCATTCATATACTGGCGAAAAGTGTCAAAAATGGTTTGTCAGGGAACTTGGCAAAATTGCTTATAAAGTTAATTCAATATATTCAAACCCACAATCTATGATACCTCTAAGTAAACAAGAAAATGAGGCTTATTGTCAAGCAAAAACATGTCATTTTTGTAATGAACCTTTTTTAGGGGATAACTATAAAGAGACCATTGTCATTTAACGGGGCTATTCCGAGGAGCTGCACATAAATCATGTAATTTAAAATTTTCAGATAAAAAAAAAACTGTGCCTGTAATACTTCATAATCTATCAGGGTACGATAGTCACTTCTTAATCAAGGCCCTTTCTACAGAAGTGAAAGGTATAATTAGTTTGCTTCCACTTAATAAAGAAAAATACATATCCTTCACTAAGTACATTGAAAATTCAGATATTAGCTTTAGATTTATCGATTCATTTCGTTTTATGGCCAGTTCCTTGGAAAAACTAGCATCCTATTTAGAGCATCACCAAAAAACTGTTACAAGTTACTACTATCCGGATCATGTTAAATTTAAACTAGCGACCAGGAAGGGGGTATTTTCTTACGAATATCTAGACTCTTGGGAAAAACTGCAAGATAACAGTTTACCTCCAATACAGCTATTTTATAGTTCTATTTCTAATTCAAACATATCAACCGAAGAGTATCAGCATGCTTCGACGGTGTGGGACACGTTTAAAATTAAAAGGCTTCAAGAATATGCTGAATTGTATCTTAAAACTCTGTCCTGAACATTTAGTACCACCAACTTCAGCTACTTCACTTCCCAAACTATTAGCCACGCTTTATGATAAGATACCAAATTGGGTCTTAAAACTGGAAAAATTTATAGGTGTTTAAAATTTAAACAATCTCCATGACTAAAAAAACATATAGACCTAAATACTACTCTCAGAATAAATAGTAAAAACGAGTTTGAAAAAATTTCTTTAAATTGATGAATAACGCACCATATGGAAAAACAATTGAAAATGTACGCAAATATCGTGATATAAAATTAGTTTCGAAATGGTCAGGCAGATATGGTGCAAATTATTACATTTCACAACCTAATTTTCACAGTTGTGAAATTTTTACAGAAAATCTAGTCTTAATTGAAATGAACCGATTAAACATAAAATTTAATAAACCAATTTACATCGGTATGTGTATTTTGGATATTTCAAAAACGATAATATACGATTTTCATTACAATTTTATTATACCGAAATTCCAGTCTAATGCTAAATTAATGTACACCGACACTGACAGTCTCATTTATCTATTTTCAAATTATAATATTTATGACTGCATTAGGGAAAATATACATATGTTTGATACGTCAGATTACCTTAAGGACAACGTATACAATATTCAACAAAAAAAATAAAAAAGGTTATGGGCTAATGAAGGATGAATGTTGTGGTTAGGTTATGACTGAATTTATCGGCTTGCGATCTAAAATGTATTGTTTTAAAACTTTTAGTGATAAAGACAGCGCTGCAAACAAAGAAAAAATTGTTAAAAAAGCTAAGAGTGTTTAATATTTAGCATTGAAACAAATTTCTTTTCATGATTATTATCAGTGTCTTTTTGACAATACTACCATCGATGTTGCGCAAAATTTTATTAGATCCAAAAAGCATAACGTATTTACTATTAATCAAATTAAAATCGCTTTGAGTCCTTTTGACGACAAGCGAATAGTTAACTACACGAACTACTACCAACAGTTAAATACAGACACTCTACCGTGGGGATATAACAATGTTTAGTTTCATTTATTCTTCTTTTGTCACGGGTAATCTACTATATTCAAAAATTCCGTCTCATCCAGTTAAGAGGTAAATAGTTATATTTTAAATATAAATGCAATATTTAAATTGAAAATATTATTTCAGACCACGACTGATATCAAATATTTGGAGGCAAATGATCGCAAAAGATTTCATAACTTGACCCCTGTCAAATATACTCCCGCTGCTACTACAAGACAAAATAAACGGATTAAATTAGATGTCGGATCACAACGAAAACACGAATTATTAGCTACAATTTACTGTCACCTCTGTAAGCTACATTTCTGCTTTTGTCAGGAATCAATTCGCATTCACAAAGCACGGTCATTTGTTGGAACGACGTCGGAACTTGACTTGTACTGCAAGGAATAAATACCCCAGTCATAGAATTGTTTTTTTGTTATAGCCACATCATAGCTGTCCCATTCCCACCAAACAACAGTTTTTGGATACCAAAAGTAACCTCGTGACAAACGAAATGGACAAATGTTTCCATCTTTATCAAGCACAGCCACAAGATGATTGGGGATGGCGACAGATGGATGAAGATATTTCTATGCTAACATCAGTGACAACTCGACTCAAAATTACTGAACCCGAATTAAAATGGAAACTTCGTACAATATTGCACAATTTGCTTTTTACGAAAGAAAGAAAAGAAAATTTCAAGAATAGTGTATTTATTAATATTGTTTTAATAAACATTATTTGAAAATTTTGATTTTTTTTATATTTCTATCTGAAAATTTAAATAAATCCAAATTATTTCAAAGTTGAGTTTTATTCCATTATATTTTAATAGAAAATTAGACCAGACTCGAACTCTTGTGGCTCGAACACATTAATTTTAAATAGTTGAAAAACAAATCTCGTTATATTAATTATTTTAAGTGCTATACGTTTTTTTATCACCTGCTATAAGCTATTATTCGAAATAAATATTATTTATTAAAACATTATTATTGCTCATCTCAATACTACACAAAGATCTCCTTATCTACATCCTCGACCTTTTCTTATCTGCGAACCTGACCTTTAGTCTTACGTCGTCGAAAATGAAAACAAGCTATTCTCGGTATTTTTCCAAAAACAAATATTTTACGTATTTATTCAAACATTGCTCATCTCAATACTACACAAACATCTCCTTATCTACATCCTCGACCTTTTCTTATCTGCGAACCTGACCTCTAGTCTTACGTCGAACATATTAATTTTAATTAACAGAAAAACAATTCTCGGTATTACGGAATTCGGCGAGGCGAGGCTCGGCTCTTGTGATAACGCGAGGCTCGGTGAAACTCGCTTCTTGGAATTTTTTTAAAAAAATAACACCTACCTGTGCAAACCAGGTGTCACGCTTAAGACAGGTGCACAAAAGGTGACAGGTAAACACTTCTTGCAGGCAAGTGAGCGGAAGAGCTCCTGGGACCGATCGGTAGTCAAGATGCCATCGAGGTGTCACAGGACCGCCCCTGCTATACTACTCACCAGACGTATATGAAGTTTACGAGATTGAAAAAGTAATGAAAACTGCTTTACAAGAATCCACAAAACATAATGATGATAAATATTCACTAACACCCAATAACAACACAGTAAAATGTGAAATAAAAACAAAATACGTTATAGATTTTACAGGAGAAAACTGTACCGGGTGTACAACTAAGGGAGGCCGGCCGTATCTCAGTAACCACTTATCTTACGGTTTCGGGAAAAAAAATTATATAGTAAATCGACCAAGAGAAATCGCTGGAAATTATTTTTAACCTCGAAAAATTGCCACAAGAAATTTAAATTGTAAATGTCGATTTTTTTGTGAATTTACATAGTTAAGGTGTATCGAAAATATAAGCATAGTATTCTTCAATAAGTTGCGCAACTTTTTGCTGTTTGTCATTTTTTTTTCTATTTTCAATAATAAAGTGGTGGGGAAAGGTCAAACATTTTTTGTTTCAAACGTTGATATCTCTGTTTTGAATGAACCGATATTATTGAACTTGGTCTTAAAAAAAGGGCTTTTTTTGATCTATTTGCGGTGCTATTAACGGTCACCAAATTTATTTTGCTAGTGGTCGCTAGATGGCGTTTTTCTGGAATTCCTCAAATAATACGGATTTCCTTAAAAAAATTAAATGGTATGATATGACTTTTTTGTCACATTTTATTTTGTGGTTATGAAGGGTATAAGATAGTGAAATAAAAAAACCAGCTCCGCATTTAAATTAAGAAAATTGATGATGGTCGCTCGAATCCGAAACGTCGGATTAAAAAACTAACTGTACCAAATTGTAGAGGAGAAAAAGTGCCAATGGTAAAGTGAAAGTTATTTTTATCTATCATTTCAACTTAACGTAAAATTTGAAAAATTTTGAGAAAAAAATGATGCAAAATTAAATCGCTACTTACACATCATCTTTAGATTTCCATAAAACATTAAATTAACATTAAAATTGAAATCTGTATACCCGAAAATCCACAAATCTACATATTACTTATTATATAGCTACTTTCCAATCCGATAGGAAAGTGAACTTGCATAACCTGCATTATTGGTCGGACCACAATCCTCTCTAGATGCGAGAAGTACAGAGTTAAGGTCTTTGGAGCGTCAACGTTTGGTGTTGCATAATAAACAACCGAATTATCGGTGTTTATTATGGTACGGCATAATAAACAACCGAATTATCGGCCCAATAATTTTCGATAATTTACTAATTATTAGATTACTTATTTAGATTTTCTCGAAATTCAGCTTCCAATTTTGCTTGAGGGCATCGACTTAGACATCCTATTCTTCCAACATGATGGCTGCCCAGCTCACTACTCAAACTATGTCAGACCGTTTCTAGATGGGCGTTTTTCCGGAAGCTGGATAGGTAGGGGCAGTTTATTTCCCTGACCCCTTTGTTCCCTCGATTTGACGTGTCTAGATTTTTACTTGTGGGGTCGCCTTAAGGATTTAGTGTACCGAAATAGACCAACAAGGGAGGACTTCATCGACCGAATTAGAAACGCAATCCAGATGATACCAGCTACAGAAATAGAAGCTGAAGTAAATTCTACAGTAGAAAGACTCCGTCTATATATCGGGCATGATGGTAGACATTTCCAACAGTTCACTCGACACCAATAGTTAATTAATAAACAATTTCTTTGTTATTTATAGCATTTTTTTAGATCATCCCTGCTTTTTTACACAACAATAAATGGAGTAGCATGAAATAGCACAGCAAAGAATAAAGCATAAACTCTTTCTTTGGTGTCCTATTTCCTGCTAATTCTTTTACTGTTTAGTTTTTTATGTTCTGGCTTACAACAAATATAATATCATTTCATTTCAATATATTTTTTCGAAAATTTTAGTAAAATTTAAACGATGGATAAAAATAGCTCTCACTTCACCCTTGGGCACTTCTCCTCCTCTAACAGTGTGAAGTTATTTTTTTAATCCAACGCTACTTTCAGATTCGAGCGACTATCATCAACTTTCTTGATTTGAAAAAAAATCGGGTAACATGTCAATTTATAAGTTTTCGGGGATCTCATTTTTTCAGTTTATTTGACCAAAATAACAAAAATAAATATTAAGGTTATAAAGTAGAAGGGCCGAAAATCCAAAATTTCGCCAAAAATCGAGTAATATGTCGATTTGGCTTTCGGGTATATCTACAGTTATTGTGTTATATCTCGTAAAGATGATGTGGAAGTAGTGATACAATTTCCAGCGTTTTTTTTTCAAAATTTCTCAAATTTTAGGTTAAATTGAAATGATAGATAAAAATAACTTTCACTTTACCATTGGCTCTTTTTCTCCTCTACAATTCGTTGTAGTTAGTTTTTGAATCGGACGTTTCGGATTTGAGCGACCACCATCAACTTTCTTAAATTAAATATAGATCTGGTTTTTTTATTTCACTATCTTATACCCTACATAACCACAAAATAAAATGTGACAAAAAAGTCATATCATAGTATTTGATTTTTTTGAGAAAATCCGTATTATTTGAGGAATTCCAGAAAAACGCTATCTAGCGACCAGTAGCAGAATAAATTTGATAACCGTCAATAGCACCGCAAATCGAGCGAAAAAAACCCTTTTTTTAAGATCAAGTTCAATAAAATCGGTTCATTCAAAACAGAGATATCAACGTTTGAAACAAAAATTTTTTCCCCACCACTCTATTATTGAAAATAGAAGAAAATCATAAAAAGCAAAAAGTTGCGTAACTTATTGAAGAATACTAAAACAAGTGGTTCCTGAGAAGACGTAAGACAAGTGGTTCCTGAGATACGACCGGCCTCCCTTCTTAGTTGTACATTCAGTATTTGTAAGATGTTGGCATTTGATCATTGACATCACTCTATGCATCTTGGACGATAACGGTGATCTTATCGATTTTCACGTCGAGAAGATTATTTAGATTTATGGTACTAAGTAAAAAAAAAACAATGTTTACTTAAACCTTCCACTATATTAAAAAGAAAATATCTTTCATGACATGTTTCGCCAAAATCGTCAAGAAATGCCTTAAAAAAATTACAAAATCTCTGAAGATTGCATTACCCATTTTTTTCAAGTTCACTGAATTTCATTGAATAATACATATAATAGTTTGAAAAAAATCAGAAAAATTCTTCTTATAATTTTTTTTCTAAATTGTTAAGAAATCCGTTAAAAAAATTATCAAAATCTCTGAAAATTGCATAACTTCTTTTTTTTTAAGTTCACTAAATTTCATTGAAAAGAATACATATAATAGTATGAGAAAACCAAAAATCTTTCTTCTTATAACTTTTTTTCTTAATCGCCAAAAAATATCTTAAAACTTTCAAGTTCAATTAGGAAACTGACAGCACGATTTCCGTTGTTTAAAATTAGTGAAATAAAGAACCGCTATTGATACTCCAGTCAGATTCAAGGCGACATACATTGTTTTCTATATTTTTCACTACAGACGTTTTATGTGTGTGTTGTTCGAAAAGAACTCGTAATATAAACCTCGACGGTTTATGCCAACTGTTGTCGATTTCGTGATTTATTCGTTTCTTCATACTTATATTATCATAGGGAAGGACCATCCTACATCACCTTCGTGTATAGGAACTTATATAACAAAAACCACGTTAAGAACTATATATCCATAGTTTAATGGTGAAAATACTAAACTAATTACATCTGACGAACCCGCCAAAAAGATTCACCTAACCTAAACGAAGCCAACCTTTTTACGCTGGCAAAACATACATGCTTCGTAGTGTCTCGTTGACTACTCCTCCTACGTTTTTCTTACATTAAAGTGGCTGCTCTACTTTAGCGCTGTTGCCACGTTGTTCCGATAGTAATAGAACTTAAGAAATTAAATATGAAATAACGTTCAAAACTGAACATAATCGCCCGCGTTGAAAAGCTGGCTTTTCGAGACATTAGAAAATAATACAAATTTAAATACTACCACATCTTAAATTTAAAATTAGATGTACTCTAAAATTTAGAACTTCACAGTTTCTCAGTCTTAAGTGTTGGTTTCAATGGGTAAAAAACATATTTTTGCAAGAGACCTTTTAAAAACACTTCCGGTAGCAACGCGCACTGAAACCACTCTTACAATATTATCTTTACCAGGATGTAAAGCTATTACTCTAGCCATTGGCCAACGAAGCGGTGGCATATTATCCTCTACCATAATAACTAGAGTACCAATTTCAATTGGATTTTTAACATTACTTTGCCATTTTTTACGAGTTTGTAATTGAGATAAATATTCATGAGCCCAGCGAGACCAAAATTCTTGGAACAACTGTTGTAAATACTGATAACGTCTAAGTCTATTGGATTGAATGCCTTTGACATCAGCTTGTGGACTAACAACTAAAGAATGTCCTATTAAAAAATGAGCAAAATCGTCTGGGCCATTTGATAGTGTAGTTAAAGGCCGAGAGTTCAGACACGCTTCAATTTGTACTAACAATGTATACATTTCTTCATAATATAAAGAAGCGTTTCCTAAAACCCTGCGTAAATGAAATTTAACCGATTTAACAGTAGATTCCCATACTCCGCCTATGTGCGGAGGGAATAAAGTGCCAATTAATTTTATCTTGAGTTAAAAATTCTGGAATTTTGTTATGATGCACTTCATTAGAAATTAACTTATACAGTTTGATAAAATGATTATTAACTCCAACAAAATTTAGTCCATTGTCAGAATGCATGTCGCTAGGTTTTCCCCTAAGGGAGATAAAACGTTTTAGAGCATTTAAGAAGCTATTTGTGGTTAAATCTTGAACCAATTTAATATGAACAGCTATACAAACAAATACACAAATATACGTTTTAACAAGCTGATATTTACGTCTTGTGCCATCCTTAATAAATATTGGTCCTGCATAATTTACTGCGCATTGAAAAAACACTCTACTAGGATTAACTCGAGCAGTAGGTAAGTCACCCATTAAAAATTTTGTGGGTTTGGGTTTTGTCCTAAAACATTTTATACACATTCTTAAAACTTTTTTTTCTATATTTTTACCATTTATCGGCCAGTAATTTAAACGTAATATGGAAAGTAACTTTTGTGTGCCAACATGTAAATGTTTTATATGCTCAGATTGTATGAGTAAATAAGTAAGTTTATGGTTATAAGGTAGAACAATCGGGTGCTTTTGATTATACTCAACTTTCTGTGAATAAAATAGCCGTCCTCCAACTCTAAGCATTCCGTGTTGATCCAAAAAAGGATTGAGACTTAGAAGTTTACTGTTATGATATCTCGTGAATTTTTCAAGCAATTAATTTCTTGAAAATAAACTTCAGATTGTGAAATTTTAATTAATATAGTAAGAGCTTCAGATAGTTCCTTTACATTTGAATTAAATTTAACCTTGTTTAAAGAACGATTTTTAAATCTTAAAATATACGCTAATATTCTTTGCATTTTTGTTAAAGTCGAATATTTTTGAAAAATACGAAAACTTAATTTTTGTGTCACCTTTAATGAAATAGATTGATTTTTTAGTTCGGGAAGGTCATTGTCATCAATAAGTGGTATACAATTATTAAAACTAAAATCATTTTTCAACAAAAATCACCATAGTGATTCATTGAGCAACTCTTCGAGATTTATACCGCGGGATATAATATCTGCCGCATTTTCTTTACTTGAAATATAATGCCAACTTTTTAATTCAGTTAATTCAGTAATTCGAGTAATTCTGTTGCCCACAAACATTTTTTGTAAACTTGGATCTATTTTAATCCAGGACAACACTATTGTCGAATCTGAAAATAATGTGATATTGTTTAATTTAATATCAAGGGTTTCTTTTACCGTAGATGTTAAACGTGCTAATAAAACTGCGGCTAAAAGGTCTAATCGAGGCACTGTTAACTTTTTTATGGGTGCAACTTTCGATTTTGCACATAATAGGCGAATACTTTTCTGACCTTGCTTACTTATTGAAGATAAATAAATTGCTGCTCCGTATGCCTTTTCGCTGGCGTCGCAAAACCCATAAAGTTTTATAGGGCCGTAAGTATTTAGCAAAACTTGTCTTTTTATTTGAATATTATTTAATATAGGAATTTGTGTGGAAAACTGTAACCAAGTTTCTTTTATTTCATTCGGTACTGGTTTGTCCCAATCAATTTTTAATTGCCATAACTGCTGCATAAGAATTTTTGTTTTAATCAGAGCGGGGCCAATCAAACCTAAAGGATCATAAATTTGTGATATAATTGAGAGTTTTGTCACGATAGAAAAACTATTTTTTAAATCTATTGAATACTTAAGAGTATCTAAATTAGGATTCCATGCAATTCTTAATGTCTTAAGTTCTTTGTTTTCGTGCCAGATTATTAATTTGTCGTCTTTAAATTCACCATGTTGCAAGATATATTTGAGAATACTGTTTTCATTTGAAGACCATTTTCGTAATTCAAAACCGGCACTTGAAAATATTTTAGTAATTGTGTGATATATTTCCTTAGCTTCATCGATTGAATTTACACTCAAAATTAAATCGTCTATATAAAAACATGTTTCTATTATTTTTTATGTTTTCGAACAAAGATGGCGATTTTCTATAGCTAGTTGTTTAATACATCTAGTCGCTAAGTATGGAGCACTTTTTGTGCCGTAAGTTACCATATTTAAAGTATAAACTTGAATTGGATCTTTTTGATCATATCTTCATAAAATTTGCTGAAACCTTTGATCACACGGATCTACCAGTATTTGTACATCATTTTTATATCGGCATTTAAAACAAACAAACCTAAGCAAAGTAAATCATTTAGTGATGTTTCTTTACTTGTTTTAAAACTAGCGTCAAATACTATCCTACATTGTGTTGTTAAACTTGATTCGCGGAGTACAGGATGATGGGGCAAAAGATATGATTGTTCATTTTGTGAATCATCTACCTCGAAGCTACATTTTAAAGACATATGATTAGAACTTTCATATTCTTTCATAAAATCGTGATTAGCCTTGATTCCATATTCAAAAATCTTTTTTTACATATTTCCTTTGAATTCCCTAATTTCTGTTTCCAGAAAGAATCCATCCGAAGACAGTTTCCTGTAGTACTAGCATGTTTATTTTCGCTGTCCTAACAAATCATAAAAAATATATCAATATTTTTTGGTTTATTAAAATGCTCATCGGCTAACTTTAGGTATTTTGGATAAATCAAAACTTCTTTGGAAAATGGTATTGAGGGTAAATTTTCCGTAATGACAGGTGAAATTAAAAAGGTAAGATACAATTCAAATTTATTTAATTTTGATTTTATTTTTGCATTAGTTTTATAGTTAATATTCGTAATAGTTTGATTGATTCCTGCTAGCGGAGAAGAAAAATTTTCCACTTTTAACTTTAATTTTTGACATAATGATTGACTCATTAAATTGCATTGACTCCCAGAGTCTAACAGTGCTGTACATTCATGTGAATTGCCATATTTATCTTCAATAAAAATATTAGCGGTTGCCAAAAGTACTTGAGTTTTAAACTCTGGCGATTCGCAAACATTTCCAACAATATTATTTGCCTGAAGATCCTGCAAATTTTGATCATATGTGGAAACCTGCCTGGTTACCGCCATAGTAGGCTTAGCATTAAAATCAATATCACTGTTTTGTCTAGGATTCGGGATGATTGCATCAGTCAACACGTGTGCCGTTGCCAGTTATTACCTCTTGTGTTTCAGTCTTAGAGCGCTCTTTAAACTTGAATTTGTCATCATGTAAAAACGTACTATGTTTTAAATTACATTTCTTGCAATTTGTCGATTGACACTGAGAGTTAACATGACCTGACCGCAAGCAATTAGTGCATAACATATATAAATAAAAATATATAAGAAACTTCAAATGGAACTCTTGAAAAGGTTTTGTGTATGCAACCAGTTTATCGTATTTTTGTTAGTTCTGCAACGATCCACAGTCGCCGCTAGTTCCGCTGTTGTGCGAGTTGTCGTTTGACGCCAAACGGCCAGTTTTGATCGTAAACGTAAACAGTGCCAACATTTTTGTTTTATTTAAATTGGGTGTATGTGATTGTTATTTTGTTGACACAAATTTTGGTAATGTGAAAGAAATCTATAAATCTCACAGGGTATGTGATCTACATTTTTCTGAATATAATCGCATGCCAGGAATGAAAAGGGGTTTAAGAACAACCTCTTTTCCAACAGAAAGTTTACCTCATTTATTTCGTACTGGTAAGTTCATTCGTTTATATAAAATATCTATCTATTTATATAAAGCAGAAATGGCTAAATACTGATACAATTTGATTAAACGCGGTATTAAAACAAAAAGGTATTTTGAAATCAAAGAAGCCAAGAACAGAATTTTCATGGTTCTAGTCTGGTTTTTCATACAGAAGATAGAAAGTTTTCAAGAATTAGTTTTGCCACTTATATAGGATATCAAAACTTAATGCTTTTATTGAATTATACTGATTTAGAGGGTTTGAGGTTTTCAATATGAGCTCATGCTTATAGGCTTGCCGTAGGGAACATATCAAATCAAACAATAACAATACATATAAATTATTTTTTCTACAACCGTCCTTAAAATCCTATTTTACACACTGATTGCAGTAGCTAAAGCTTGTTTTCAACCACCGATGCGTGAAATACAATGCTTTCCCTAAAGGCTTTACTTCACGCACCGGCTCAATAAGAAATGCATGGGCCGCCATTAATTTTAGGCACCGGGCCCGCACTGGTAATAATTTTATTAGGCGGCCGTGCCTCGCAATTTGTATCGTTGTCATGGTAACGAGTTGTCAAATTGCCAATGCAAACAGTTTAAAATAGACACTTTAAGTTCGAATAGTAATTTGAACAGTTTATTATTTTAAGTTATAATAAGCAATAATTATGGACTCTGATATAGAAATGTGTACTCCACCAGATATTACGGAAGCAGCGAAAACAGCTAGTAATTCTCTGTTACCTCAGAAGTCAAAGGAAATTTATGAAAACACGTACAATAAATTTATGACCTGGCGCAGTAAGAACAATATTAAAACCTTTTCTGAAAATGTTTTACTCGCATATTTATCAGAATTGTCAAAAAATGTGAAATCATCAACACTATGGAGTCATTATTCAATGCTAAAAAGTACTATTAGCATTAAAAATAACATTGACATTGGTAAATATCCAAAAGTTCATGCATTTTTAAAACGGAAGAATGAAGGATATATTCCACAAAAATCTCGAATATTGGAGAAAGAACAAATTTTCAAGTTCATAAATAAGGCTCCTGACGAAGTTTTTTTATTAACCAAAGTGATATTAATATTTGGGATTGCTGGTGCTCTAAGAAGAAGCGAAATTTATAAGCTAAAAATGTGCGATATTCAAGATTTAGGAAGTGTTCTTGTTGTATCCGTCCCTGATACAAAAACCAAAATAACAAGAAAATTTACCATTACCGAGCATTTAGAATTATACAGAAAATATGCCGCCCTTCGTCCCCAAAATTATCAAGAAAACAAATTCTTCATCAAGTATCAAGGAGGAAAATGTACTCGCCAAGTCGTCGGGATAAACAAATTTGGAAAATTGCCTAGTGAAATAGCAAAATTTTTAAAACTACCACATCCAGAAAAATATACAGGCCATTGTTTCAGACGATCATCTGCTTCCTTGCTAGTTGAAACCGGTGCAGATTTACTAATGTTAAAACAACACGGCGGTTGGAAATCTTCAACGGTAGCTGAGGGTTACGTAGAAAATTCCCTTAACAAGAAAAATGATATTTCAAATAGACTTTTGTCAGTTCAAAATCCAAATATGACCTCGATCACAAGCAGCAATATTATTAACAAATCATCATCAAAGGAGGCTACAGAAGTTAAATTTAGTAATCTAACAAATTGCAACATTACTATTAATAATTACAATAATTATAAAGAAGAAAATTAAATAATTTAACTATAATTTCTATTAAAAAGTTACAATTATTATAAAGTAGAAAATTAAAAAATTTAACTATAAGTTCTATTAAAAAGTTACAATTATTATAAAACAGAAAATTAAATAAATAGTTCATTAGTTTAATTTGTATTATATAAAGGAGAAAATTAAATAGTTTAATTTTATTTCGTACTTGTATTATTTACGGTTGTAGAAAAAGTATAGTGTGCAATACGTGCGTGAAGACTTTTATACCCTTGTGTGATATTGTGACCCTCGCCTTCGGCTCGGGCCACAAACATCACACTCGTGTATAAAAGTTAACTTCACGCTCTTGTTACACAATATACTATTTAGACACTGATGTACCTACTCCAACAAGCAATAAACCCAGTAGAAATGGGAAGAACCACAACTAGAAAGTAGTGTTAGCCGAGGAAATAAGAGTTGTTGTAAGAGTATTACCTAATAGTTAATAACAAAAAACAGGTACCTACATCTGAGTGATGTGCATAAAACTGTATACAACTAAATAATTTTATTAACACTGGTCTTTAATATTCATTTAGATACACCAGCTAGCCCAAAACTGAGAACTTCTAGAGACCTGTTTACCCTCAAAGAATGTAAGAAGCTTATTTTCTAATAGTCATTATTTTTAAATATAGTGTTTATTTGACACAGTTTAATTCAATTCATGCATTACATTTAGGGTACATCACACATAATACATGGGATCGTTAAGTCTGATAGAGCTATAATAAAATTTTTTTTTGGGATTATTGGACATTACAAAAGAAAGTAAATTTATTTTTATATACTACAAAGGTTGAGCCAGAAACTTATGAGAATGATAAATTCACCTTTCTTCTTCCCTTAACTCTTTGTTTAATAGGAAAATTACATATACCATGTGGATGCTGTAAAATGTAACTTAAGAATTTTTTGACTGTGTTGAGTTTGTTCGGCTAACAATAAGTCTTTCCTGGTCTTTTCTAGATATAATACTACTATATTTAATGGAACAGAATTTCTTTTAAACAAGCCACTTTTGGGTATGTCAGATACATTTATGTGAAACAGTTGCTTTTTGTATTTCCTGAAAATATTAAAAATAATGTGTTAGCATATATATCTTATTATATGTTTATGTATTGTATGTTTTCAGATTTGTCCGAGATATATATTATGAACAGCAGTAGTCCCAAAACAGAGCCTTCAGGTACTCTACTCAATACATCATAGCTCTCCGACAGACATCTATTGATTTGGACTTGGAAGCTCCTTAACTGTAGAAAATCTAAAATCCATCCAGTAGGGTGTATTATTATAAACATTGTTATATTTTCTCGTTTATTTAAAATTACATCTGTAAGTATATTGTGTATGATAGTATATATGGGAATTTACTCTAAGGGAGCTCATACCCATAAGAGATTTAGCAAGGATTAATTCAGAGAAAAGTTACCCAATTTTGTTCTTAATTACTTTGCATTTCTCAAAATTAGCCATTATGTATTTGCACATTATAATTAATTTTCAAGTTAAAACAAAACAAAGCTGAGACATTGTAATGTCATTTATTTATAACATTTCTTTCTTTTGTTCTTTTTTTGTGCTTATATCGGGTTTTATAGTTTATATCTTGTACCATTTGTAGTTCACTTGTTTATTCTGTAAGTACATATTTGCAAATAAATAAATTTTAGTTTTGTTCAACAGTTTTATCCATCTGTAATGAAAATTTTAGAAGATCTAGGTGTAGAAATAATATGTTAATATAAAATGGTAAATAAAACACAAACATATCGTGCAGAACAAGGTATTTTTTTATAACGTAGTGACTTATATTTAAAGTTAAAAATTGATAATCCCTAGAGCATTTATAGTATCAGATAACATTTTTATTAAGGAAGTACGTGATCACTACTTATATACATTTTAAAAGTCTTCTAATTTTTTATTGTGAGATCAAATTATAATTTTATTTTCTTATTGAGTAGGTGGTTTTTTTTACTTGCAGTAAGACATTTGGTGGACCTAAAGGAAAAACAGCCTTCATTTATGTATCACCCTGTATATTTGTAGTGTATTATCTTATTACCAAATGATAATAAATACAGGGTCAGTAAAAAGGACGAAACTTAGGAAAGATATAAATATATTTCTTTTAATGCCGATGTTTTCTGCTTATAGATTCGCGCATTTTAAAATAAAAACAAATTTTAAATTTAGGGATAAGTCAGGATACAGCATCAAGTTGAGTCGAAAATAATGTATATGATTATTTCTTTTTCCCTAGGAATTTTGTGCCCTATCTCGAAAATTAAACAACCGGTGTTTGAACCATATTTTAAAAAAAGTATTCCATTTTTAAAAAAGAGATTTCATTTTATAGGTCACATTTGAAAACAGAAAACTTTCAATTTAAAAAAAATATCTATATATATTTCCCAGGTTTGGTCCTTTTTATTTGCCATGTATTTTCAAAAAAGTGCTAATAAATTAATACACTACAAAGTAAGAAGGTGATACATAAATGAAGGCCCTTTTTTTCTTTAGGTCCATCAAATCTAAAAATGATTTGAATTGGGCGCGCGCATTTCGTTTTAGAAACTCGCGATAGATGGCATCATCGCTGGCTTCGGTTTTTACAGTTAACTGTAGAAAAAAAAGTTAGGCATCTCGTAACTTTTGCAACGACCCGAGGTATGGCGCTGCAAACTTTACAACAACTCGAAGCACGGCAGTTTCCATTATATTGTAAGTGTTATGTGGTGTATAATTTGTGCTTTATTACTTCGTGATATCTTTCGTTCGGCGATAAATTTAAAAACTTCGAACACTGATAAATAAAATGTGCTTCCTTGCATTTTTCGCATGAAATCGGACCTGATATTTGATAGCATTATTGCATACCTGTATTTTTTGGTTTATGAAAACAATTTCTATTGCCTAAATTTTGAGTGTTATTTGTTTTATTAGAGTTATTTGTTTTATTTAAACTTAATTTCTGTTCAAGAGAAACTGCATCGACAGTAAAACAGAAATTTTAAATAATTCTATTAATTCTTTTAATGTAGGTAAATTGATATTATCCAGTTTTTTTCCCATTCCTATCGCGATCTATCATCTAATTTATTTAGAATTATTGGTATTAACAAAGCGTCCCAATGTTGTATTGGCAGATTTAATTTTTCCAGGGCACAATGGTGCTGTGTAACAGTATCAATAAATTTTCTTATTGAATGAGCCGATTCTCGAGAAATGTCATGTAACTTAAACAGTAAAGAATTAATATGATGATTAATTATAGCTCTCTTATTTTCGTATCTTTTCTGTAGTTAATCGATGGCTATGCTGTAATTGCTTGACGTAACTTCTATATTATCGATAATTTTTAGGGCATCACCTTTACAACACACTTTTAGGTACAGAAATGTTTGTATTTCTGTCAGATTAGTGAAATAAAGAACCGCTATTGATACTCCAGTCAGATTCAAGGCGACATACTTTGTTTTCTATATTTTTCACTACAGACGTTTTATGTGTGTGTTGTTCGAAAAGAACTCGTAATATAAACCTCGACGGTTTATGCCAACTGTTGTCGATTTCGTGATTTATTCGTTTCTTCATACTTATATTATCATAGGGAAGGACCATCCTACATCACCTTCGTGTATAGGAACTTATATAACAAAAACCACGTTAAGAACTATATATCCATAGTTTAATGGTGAAAATACTAAACTAATTACATCTGACGAACCCGCCAAAAAGATTCACCTAACCTAAACGAAGCCAACCTTTTTACGCTGGCAAAACATACATGCTTCGTAGTGTCTCGTTGACTACTCCTCCTACGTTTTTTTTTACATTAAAGTGGCTGCTCCACTTTAGCGCTGTTGCCACGTTGTTCCGATAGTAATAGAACTTAAGAAATTAAATATGAAATAACGTTCAAAACTGAACACCAACGATGCATAAAAAATTAATTTTGAGAATCCGCGGGGTAGGATAGCCAACCAGCTTTATGCCATGTTTGAAACGTTGGACCCAAGACTGCGTCCTCTTCCTGATATTTTATTACAATTTGAAAATTTTGGGTATTTATTTTTAGGGGTCTAAGAGCCATTTTTAAGGCCTCTAAATGTTAGTTTTGTGAGAAAAAAGTACTAAGTCGCGGTCCAAAAATCTTTTAGCACGGGATTTATTTTTTTAAGAGAGGACTCTTGTATATACTTGCGTTGTTGACAATTTTGGACATAAGAGATACTTAAGTCTTAAATATTTTTGAAACAAATTAAATACTAAAGCAAACTGTATCAGTTATTTTGGCATTGTAATTACTAACAACGTTTCCAGATTGGGTGTTAGATATTATGTCTTATTCTATACTTATAGTTGCCAGATTTCCTATTTTATCATGAAACATTGTAAATTGCGGCCAACCTCAACTGCTCACCCCCACTTTTTTAGTTTGATATAAATATAGGTCTGCCATATGTCTGACTATCATTCACCACAATGCAGTCAACCAAACAAGTGGCTATTATTACTCCCTATAGTATCAGAGGGGAAGTTTTATGTGGAAGGTGTGTACAACGCACACCTTTTATCAATTTGGATGGCTTATGCCAAGCTTGTAGTGAGGCGGGTGACGTCTTGGGGCCGCCGCTGCCACCTTTAACAGTCTATGATGATGATGGTGACGTGCCAGTTGCACGTCCAGTCCCCATAGCTGCACGTCAAGCCCCCAAGCTTAGGCCATATACTAGACCCAGACCAGCTCCTAGGTCAGTCCAGGAGGCTCGACGTCGTCGAGCAGAGCAACGGGATGCTTTCAACGACCTCTTAGAGAACATTGCCGAGCGTGTCCCGGAGAACAGGACGTTTTCAATGAACTGGTCCGGTTCTTAGACCAATAAGGCGTAGTGGAATAGGCCTACTGGGGATACAACTTAAAAAAAACTCGCCGGTAGCTCTACTCCATCGGTTTTAATCCTAGAGTGGTGGGGAAACGAGTCTAAGTATAAATATGATTGGAAAGTTCATTTAACACTGGTTGGAACACACAGAACACAGCGAGGAGGTGCTGTGTTCAGCGCATTAATATAGATTTCAAACTCTATCTTCCCTTTTTTACAAACCACCAAAGTTTTAATCCTACTACAACCACAAACATTTACAATACTACAGCACGCTTTATTATTATTTAATTTATTTTAGAAACGTACAAGATCAGACTATTTAAAAATATGTTTCCAAATAATAACCTATTTGTTTGGAAAAAATATTACAACAAATAGACCTATAGGTAATGTACTTTGTTCTTTCGAAATCATGTCTTTAATATTTTTCAAGTGTTTTAAGTGCTCCAATATTTTTTCGCAAACCATCTGCAACTACTCTTGATATATATATATATATATATATATATATATATATATATATATATATATATATATATATATATATATATATATATATATGTGTGTGTGTGTGTTGATTCTTAGTCCTTCACGGATGGAAAAATACAATGTGTTTTGGCTCTTGTAAACAATTTTACCCACGGAATTAGACAAATTTAAAATATACATTTGAAAGATTACCTTTTTTTAATACTTCCTATACACAAAAATTTATGGATGAACCACTTTTTCAAATTAAATCCAAAAAAATTAAGGTTTCGGAAGGTTGCACTGAACTTGTTTTTGGGGTATCGCTAAAAACATATTTTTCACAAACTTAATTTATGAACTACCTAAAAGATTGATTATATTATAATGCTCTATAACACAAAAATTATTATTTGTAACTAAAAGTTAGAAGTAATTATTATATTAGGCATTATTAAACGTTTTTCAACATAATTACAACACCTAAATGAAGAGAGCGGGAGTGTCGCCTGTTGGATGGAAATCCAGTGTGCTAGGGATGCTACGTTGCCAAGTTTATTTTATATATGACCTATATAAATTATAAAAAAAAACAAAATGCATGTGTGGGTTGTGGATCGGTACCAGCAGGAGCGCGAAGGCACTAGGTGGATTGGTACCAGGTTAGCACCAGGTTAGGCGCCGTAGGGGGCCGATGTCGAATGTTAGACTTGCGCCAGTGATGCATCCCCCTGTTGATTAGTGTTGGCCGCACTAGGTAGATTGGTATCGTGTTAGCACCAGGTTAGGCGCCGTAGGCATTATCATTAAAGCCTTAATATAAAAGGCGGACGACAGCGAAGTGCATCACTGGCGGAGGTCTAACATTCGATATCGGCACAGGGTGGCCAAATCCGTTACTGTCGAGAGACAAACATGAAAAACTTAAGCTGCATACAATAATGTAAGTTTGGCAACAATGTAAGATAACCTTTCTTCAAATTGTCATATTAAGGAATATGGCGCATTGGAATGCAGTGGAAATATCGAATTTCTTTTTGGTTTTTTTATTAGAAAAAGTGGTTCATCCATTTCTTTTATTTTCTTAAAACAGTTAAATGAAGGTAAACTTTCTATTTCATATTCAAAAATTATCAAATTCCGTGGGTTTAATTGTTTACAAGACCCGGAATTATATTTAACTTCGCCCTAAATTTCGAAATAGTTAAAAAAATATCCATGGAACCTCTCTAGTATCACCAACCAAATGGTAATGAAATACCTTAGAGCAACCGGAACCTCGTTGATTAGCCAGTTTTTATTATTTTTTCCTGCTTCTAAATACTTGTTTCTTCTTTCTTTCTTTCTTTCAAAATGGAGTCGGCTGCCACTTTTTTGCTTTCAGCGCCATTTTCCAGCCCAATACTGCGCAACCTCAGCATTGCGAGCTCGTAGCTTCCTAAAAGTTGCTAAAATATAAACATTTTTCATTATCCTTATAGTAAATTATAACATAAACATAACTATTCATATACCATAAAGCTGTAGTGTGAAGACAGTTAATAGACTATAGTTACAACAAAGGATAGACTTTTCTCGCTCCCGGGCAATGGGGGAGCATTTCACATTTGAAATGTTGCCTCGGATTTACGAAGGATGGGGATATAAAGAGGAATTTTTATGCTAATTATTGTTATTTATATTATAATTTTATTTTATTGTAGATTAAAAATTTATTTAATAATTTTACTACGTAAACATTCATATTGGAGAGCACTAATTGAATATTCATAGCGGTTTTTATACCAAATTTCCTCAATTCTTCATATAGGTTTAACTCTGGCATAGCATTAATTAGACACTCAAAGAAAATGTGGTTCAAACTTTCTATTTGTCCGCATTCGCATAGTGGATCTTCTTTGATACCTAATTTATGTAGATGTTCTTTGATCAAGCAATGTCCTGTTCTCATTCTTATTACCGTAGTGATGTGTCTTCTATCTATATATTCCATATCTACAAACCAGGGCTTTTGAGGAAATTTATCCTGCATTCCTGCATATCCCTTACCCTTACTTTTAAATGACTCCTTCCAAAATTCCACAATTTTCTTTTTAATGGTATTCTTGATTAGAGGAATAAACTCCTGATTATCTAATTTTATCTGTAAGGGGACAGTGAGGGATCTACCGATGTTGGCCAGAATGTCAGCTTGTTCATTACCCGAGATATTAGTATGACTTGGGATCCAGGATAGAATTAGATTGAAATTTTGCGAATTACCCTCATTAATTAATCTTCTCGTTAGTAAAGTTATATTATGATTAGATTGAACAATACCTAATTTTTTCAATTTAAAAATAGCACTTGTTGAGTCTGTAAAAATAATTGCTCTATAAATGTGTTTTTCCAGACAAAGAGAAACTGCTTTATTAATTGCTACAATTTCAGCCGTACATATGTTCATTTCTTTTGGTAAATTAGAACTAAAATTTAAATTTAGGCTAGGAATATGAACACCAAAGCCAGTTTTATTATTACCTTTAGAAGCATCTGTATATATGAATGTATATTGTTCTCTATATTTAAAAGTTTCTGTTAAAAAGAAGGGATTATTATTATTTGTTTCTTTTTTTAAATTTAGATTAATAATATTTATATCTTGTATTTGATTATGAAATTCTATATCAAAACAGGGGATTTTTTCGTGTATGTCAATTTTGTCTTGATAGGGGAGGGCCATCGTTATTGCTTGAATTAATATGGGGGTGTCTTTATTTTTCCAATACCCCAATTTCCCTGATGAATAAGAGAGTAATGATAATAAGATTTTAATAAGTGGATGATTCTTAAAGCATATTTTCTTAAAAATAAATTTAGAAGCCAGCCATAATCTTCTTAACTCTAGGCTTATCTCTGCTAATTCCGCCAAAAGAGCATTAATAGGAGTTGATTTGAGTCCTTGAAAAAATATATTATTTAATTTATTTATATTTTTTTTTAGTTGTAGGAAGAATTAAAAAAGTTCCCAAATCTAACTGTGATCTTACTAAACCATTGAATGCCATTTTAAAATTTTCGGATCAGATCCCCATCATACTCTACTAAAAGCTTTAATTATGTTCATATCTTCCCTAGCATTGGTATATATAGCTTCAATATGTTGATCCACAGTTAGTAAAAACAGCATTTTCAAGAAAAAAAATATATACTCTCTGAAACTTATTTTTTATTAATTCTGACAACTTAGCAGCTATATTAAATACAAATTTAAAATCCTAAGTTCACCCCTTTGCGAAAGCAGTGGCGTAACAAAAAATATTTATTTTTTTCTGAAAATACATTGAAAAAAAAAAATGAAAAAATGAATAGCGTGTTAGTATTATTTACATTTTTGGATCCTCTATACAGTAGTTTATGAATATTTTATGAATAAAGTTATATAAACATAATTTTTATTACTACTAGCTATGTTGTCGATATGATAAACAAAAATATAAAATCCTAAGCTTGCCCCTTTTAAAGCACAGCGGCGTAAACATAGGTGGCTTAGGCCATGACAGTTGAGCTTCCTAAACATAACTGGCCATGCATAACTATCATTATAAACAATTATCATTTTGACAGAGCGATTGCGTTTCGCCATTCCGCGTTTTTTTTCGAGTGTATTGCTAAAATTTGACCGTTCTTGTGTGTGTAAAACCTTAAAAAATGCCCCTCGATAGAAGATCTCATGAAGAGTCACGTTTAGTGGTTTGCTACTGTTGTTTTAACAAAGCTATAAAGCACTTCAAAATATCGGGTAAAGTAGAACAATTAATTAAAAATATGTTTCCTCATTTCGACAAGACTAGCGAGTGTACTCCACTAGTTTTATGCGGTAGTTGCTACATCAAAATAAAGAAGCACACTTTAACCCAAGTGGTGGATTATGAAACTCTCAAAATCAGACTTAAGCGAAATGAAAAAAAGTGTAGCTGTCCAATCTGTGAAGTTCCTCGATCTAACCCCAGACAAAACCTGCCTTTAAAATGTATTATCCAAAAACGTAAAGTGGGTAGACCAGCCATAAACAATGATGCCTATGTTATCAAGCCAAAATCTATCAAGTTGTGTAGTTTGTGTAATTCTAAATTACAAAAGGGTTTAAAACATACTTGTACAACAACTACAAGAGTGGTGAACACGGTCAGACTCGCAAGTGGATGCGAACAACAGGTGGCAAGTAAAATTATTCAAAAAGAGGAATCAGTTCAGTGCAGCTCTTCATTGGTGCTAAACAAAGGTAAAGGTGTTGGTATGAAAATAGGTATCAAGCGTCAAAATGGGACACCAGATCAGCAAAAGGTAACTCTAAATGTTTTTCAAAATATACAGAAAGATTGCAATTTATCATTTAATTCAATGAGAAAAATAAGCGATCACTTGCGAAGTGCAGGTAAAAAACTGGTTGAACCAAATGTTCTTCCTAATATTAAGAAATTATCTCATAAACTTGACGAATACTTTGATTTTGAAATGCTGAATGATGTAACGATTGGAAAAAATGAATTTTCTTCTGCTCCTTTCGTATATTGCAACAATTTGCCGCAGTTGACTGCTTATCTTTTGAATGAAAGAAATGTTGGGGACTCTTTTCATGTAAAAATTGGAATTGATAGCGGAGGTGATTCTCTAAAAGTATGCTTGAATTTGTTGCCATATGATAACACTGAAGTAGACCATAAACATAAAAGTGGTGGTATCAACAAACTTATCCTTAGTCCTACAGTAATATTGAATTTATATTTAAAACTATCAATTTGAATTCACTTTGCGGACTTTGTGAATACACGTTTGCTGCTGATCTAAAATTAATAATGATGCTGCTGGGACTTCAGGCGAATTTTTCTTCACATCCCTGTCCATGGTGCGATGTATTTTATAAAGATTTGGAAGGTAAAGGGCAATTAAGAACGATTCACAACATTTCCGAACAAAATATCTTATGGAAGAACACTGGTGGGAGACTTGACAAAGTCAAAGATTTTAGTAAGCTATCAATGCTAATAAAGAGCCTATTAATTATTTCATGAATGTCCTATTTTTTAGAAAACTGTATTAATATTCCATTGATTACCGGATGTGAGCATACCCCAATCATAAAATATATTCCCCCTCCAGAATTGCATTTACTTATGGGTGTTGTGCAAAGGATATTCGATTTTTTGAAACGAGATGTTCCTGAAGCTGCTGACGAATGGATGAAAAGAGCAGGGGTTAAACTCGATCATTATCAAAAACTCAACGGAAATAATGCTAGAAAACTGCTTAAGAAGGTGGATCTGCTAAATAGTATATGCCCAGGTATAAGATAATAATATTTCGTCATATCGTATGGTTATACCTATTTTGTTTTTGTTATGAATTTCATTTCTTTTTTAGGAAACAGATATACGACGGTATTGACAGCCTTTAACAAAGTGGTTTCAAGTTGCTTTGGCTGTAGTCTGGATGTCAACTACGAAATTTATATAAACGAATTTAAAGAAGAACTTCAAATAGCAAAAATAACATACAGTCCCAAGATACACGCGGTTATTCATCATGTTCCTGATTTTATCAAAATGACAAATATTGCTTTAGGTTTTTTTTCTGAGCAGGCTTCAGAACAATCCCACCATTCCTATAAACTACATGCAAAAAATTACAATCTTAATATTCAATCTGAAAACTATCCACAAAATGTATTACGCTGTATTTGTTCGTACAATGCTAAACATATTTAATAACTTGTAGTTAATTATTGTTACTTATTTAAATTTTACTTATATAACTTTATTCATAAAATATTCATAAACTACTGTATAGAGGATCCAAAAATGTAAATAATACTAACACGCTATTCATTTTTTCATATTTTTTCAATGTATTTTCAGAAAAAAATAAATATTTTTTGTTACGCCACTGCATTCGCAAAGGGGTGAACTTAGGATTTTAAATTTGTATTTAATATAGCTGCTAAGTTGTCAGAATTAATAAAAAATAAGTTTCAGAGAGTATATATTTTTTTTCTTGAAAATGCTGTTTTTACTAACTGTGGATCCCGTTTAAGATTATATTGAAAATTAATTCCAAGATATTTTACTTTATCTTTAAGAGGAATGATAGAATTATTGATTAATATAACATAAAATTAGACTATTCCGGAGTTACACTAAGTAGAATTATATTGGATGTTAATGGTGTGTCTCTGGGCGTTTCATGTCTTTACAGACCCCCCTCTACAGACATTCCTAGCTTTCTTAGAGACCTTGAGACTTTATATTCGGTAAACTCAACAAATCAAATAGAGATTCTAATTGGTGACATGAACATTAATTTAGCAGCAGAAAACAATGAAGTAAATGACTACACTACACTATTGGGACACTTTGGTTTTTTGTCTGCTATTAACAACCCCACTCGTGTAACTTCTAACACTAGTTCCATATTGGATCATATTTTTGTTAAAAAGAATCTCAGAACTAATCTTAAATACTCTTCTTTTGTTCTGCACTCTTCACTCACTGATCACTATCCTGTAATGTTGAGTGTGTCCTGTCAGCACAATATTCGATCTGATAAAACTTCAGATGCTAAAATTTTCACTTACTCCAAAATCAATTATCAAATTTTAGATGAGCTTTTTAAGGCTGAATCTTGGTTTAGTGTTTTTGAAGCTCAAAATATAGAAACTGCTACACAAAAATTCTTAGAAATAATGGCTGAAATAATAAATAAATCTAAAATTAAAAAAACATTTCAAAATAAACAGCATAAAAAATTAAAACCGTGGATTACTAATCGAATCATTAATTCCATTAAAACAAAAGATAAAATGAAAAAAAAACTTTTATTAAATCAAGATGAAACTAAAAAAAAAACATTCACTGATTATAGAAATAATTTGTATAAAATTATACAAAAACGAAAATATGATTATTATAAAACTGAAATCGAAAATAGTAAGAATGATCTTAAAAAAATATATCATATAATCTCAAACGCAACAAATGAAAATACAACAAAAAATAAATTAAACTTGGAAATCAAAAACAACAATGGAAAGTTTGATGATAATAAGAAGATGGCCAATTTCTGTAACGATTTCTTTACTAACATAGGTTTTAAAATGTACAAAAAAATTAATGCTCCTTCTAGTTTTTCTAGAATTGACTTCACTGCTTTATCATCAATTTTTCTAAAGCCTACCAATTCAAATGAGATAATAAAACAAATTAACACACTAAAGAATAACTGCGCTCCAGGAAGTGATGGCATAACTACAAAAATCGTTAAAGATTTTCACATATATTTAATAAATCCAATAGTTCATATAATTAATCTAATTTTTAAAACAGGCATAGTTCCAAGTTGTTTTAAAATTGCTATCATAACACCCGTCCATAAAGCTGGAGACAAGTCTGATATAAATAACTACCGTCCAATAAGTGTTATCAACACTATTGCGAAAATCTTTGAAAAATGTCTTAAAGATCGCCTGGTCAGCTTTCTTCAACAAAATAATATCATATCTCAATGTCAATTTGGATTTATGAACGGTTGAGCACTACCGATGCAATTTGTGAATTAACCAACAGCATAACTTCCAACCTTGACAGTAGCAATAAGTGCATTGCTGTGTTTTTGGCGTTTGATACGGTGCCTCATGGCTATCTCCTTAACGTTTTGGGTTTGTATGGGGTCAAGGGCACCGCGTTAAGCGTCTTCGAGAGTTACTTAAGCGGTCGAACACAGATTGTCAAAATTAATGATGTTTGCAGCGATCCACTTAACATTACAATGGGAATACCTCAAGGCACTGTATTGGGACCCATACTTTTCATCACTTACATCAACTCATTAACTAGTATTGACATTGACAATGGCTCATTATTGTCTTATGCTGACGATACTGTAGTTCTGTTTTCAGGATCATCATGGACTTCTGTTCGTGATTTTGCCATTCAAGGTATGGGCAAAATTAAAAATTGGTTAGACACATTTAAGCTAACTTTAAATACCTCAAAGACGAATTACATAGCCTTTTCCATCACAGCAGCCAATCGTCCACACTTCCGAAGCATTCATATTGACAACTTTGATGGTGATATTCTAGAGGTTGAATATACAAAATACTTGGGTGTAATTATTGACTGTAATCTCAGATGGGATCATCATGTACTTAGAATTACAAAAAATATAAAGAAACTAGTGTACAAATTTTATGTTTTGAGAGAGATATTAAGTAAAAAGTTGTTGTTGTGTGTGTATAAAGCCCTTATTGAATCTTTAATTCGATATGGTATAGTGGTGTGGGGTGGTCTGTATCAAAATTCCTTAAAGCCTTTAAATGTAGTTCAAAATTATATTCTTAAGATTATATTTCGAAAAAATAGGCGATATACTACCAGGCTTTTATATTCAGAGGACATATTGGATGTGAGAGGATTATATTGTCTGTCAACATGCTCATTTATTAAAAAAATCTACTAAATTTAAACAAACTATAAATCACATCTATGAAACTAGGTCTAAGGTCAGTGAACAATTGGAGATGCCAGTAAACAATAGATCAAAAAAATTGAGATCTTTCTCTTGTTTAGGTCCCAAAATGTATAACTTGCTTCCCCTAGAATTGAGATCCCTGCCAAGACTGAAAAAATTCAATAATAGTTGTAGGATTTTTATTTTTAAATATTTACATAAATTTAAAGCTCTATTTCAATAGGATAACATCTATATTTATAAGGTTTGCTAAAATAAGAAATTATATTTGTTGTTGATGTAATTTTTAAATTTTTATTTGTACAGCTTTAGCATGAGGTTAACTGTATTCTCAATATAAATTCAAAGATAATACTTGTGTACATACAAGTGTTCATTCACTTAGGTGCAATTTCCAGTTATTAGGCTCCTATTTAGATTATATTTATTACAATATGTATGACATTTGTTACCTTATGTTTAATAATAATAATAATAATAAAATAGCCATATATTAGAAGGGGTATCATTTCTAGGACCTTTAGTAAACCATATCGCTTCTGTTTTACTATATGATATACAGAAATTATGTGTGGTAAGCCATACATTTATTTTTTCCAGGGCAATATTCATCACCTCAACGGTTTTTTAAATATCTTTATCTATGTAAATTAGAATTAAATCATCTGCGTAACTTAATAGGGTTGCTCCCTTTAAATTCAATTTGAATAAAGAGATTAACAATATATTAAAAACACTCGGACTAAGCGGTGAGCCATGTGGAAGACCCATCGAGGACATCTTCGGACTTACAGCTGGTGTCAATGTGTATATGTGGTTACAATCATTTTTCTGTTTTATTCGTTGGTACTTGTATATTGCATCAAACATAAGTCTCCATATCCGATGTTGAGGGCTGTGGTTGGAAATAATCCACTCTGAATCTTCTGTTTTGACCCCCATCACCAAATCATGCTTTGCAAGATTCCCTTTTGTGGCGTTGCATAGCAGAACTTCGCGAAAATGATACACCACAATCTTCACAGATATATCTCATGATTATACTATCAAATAGGACTTTCCAACACAAGACGCCAAACGATACTGACTACGCACCATCTCCCATCAAATTTTATAGAGAACTGCTTGACCTTCAAAACGTTCTCAAGAGCATTTCAAAGTGAAATGTCAAGGGTATCTGAAGGTTATCGAGGACATTTCAAAGTCAAACCACTTGACCTTCAAAACAATCTTAGTTATTTCAAAGTTACGAGTCAATGACATCTCAAGGTCAAACAAGGCAATGTCATCTCAAGGTCAACATGACCGGCGAGCTTGACCTTCAAAACTTCAAGGTCGAACCAAAGATCAAGTGGACGGGGTCCTCCTCGAGGTGAAATGACGTCACAAGGCGAGGGGGCAGGGACGTAAGGAAGGGGGGTGTTCACAGGGCGAGGGGTAGAGACGGACGGCGGGAGGCTGCTGGAAACTTCAAGGTGACATTAATCCAAGGTCCAGTGGGCGGGTCCCCCTCAAGGTCAAATGACGTCACACGGCAAGGGGATAGAAGCGTATGAGGGGTAGTGCTCCAGCAATAAATATTATAAACAACTTGCGGGAACTGCAATAGGCAATTGCTTATCTCCGTTCCTTCAAAATTTGTTTATGGGTAGATTAGAAACCCAATTCAAAAAAGAACTCAAGTATTTCTCCAGGGTGCGGTATAGATACGTAGTCGGTATATTTGCTATTTTTGATACTAAAACAGAAAATTTAGACACTTTCTTAGAAACATTAAACAAGAAATATCCTTCCATTAACTTTACGTACGGCACGTTAGTTATTATAAACTAAAATTTATTTATTTATTAATTAAATAAATTAGAATTTGATATTTATAGGAAATGTAATAATACTGATAGGTATATAACACCTGACTCATTGCCGTCGACACAAAATGGCAGCATTTCTTAACTCACCACAGGTTAGTCGATTTTCAATTAACTAAAGAACGTTTTAACAATGAAATGAATCGGATTAAATGGATATAATGATAATTTTGTGCATAAATTAGTAAATAGACATAAGCGCAAGAAAATGTTAAAAGATGCCACTACTCTTCAAGCACCTGAGGCTTCCAATAACATTATACTAATCTTGTATGATCCCAGATATACGAGAGGTCTAGAAAAAGTATTTAAAAACGTAGGTTTTAGAGTAGCCTACAAAACGAAGAAAAATTTGAAAAATCTCCTTGGAAACCCTAAACACAAAGTCAACTTGAAGGAGAGAAGTGGCATCTATAAATTTAGCTGTAATGACTGCGATTATAATAATTAAATTAAAATATGTTGAGCAAACTAAACGCTCCATAAACATTCGTTTGAAAGAACACATGGCACATTTAAGATACGGAAGAACAGAAAGGCCAAGCGTTGCCTAACATGCTTTGGAAAACAATCTCCAAATAGGAATAAATGATCTTAAATTAATTAGAAATGTATCTAATAAAAGATTATTGGATGCATTTGAGAGTATAGAAATAGTTAAATGTGGTAAGAAAGCACTAAATAAAGGCAAAATAGGGCTTATTCCGTATAGTCCCCTCTATTGCTTACTTGACAACGGTGCAGTCGGGTGCAACCAAGTGTGACCACATTTACCTATAAATGGTCTCGGTTAGGATAAGTTACTTTAGTTTATATCATTTTCTGATGATACTAACATGGTTAGAAAAATGCGCGTCCAGAACGTAACAAACTGTAGTGTTAGGACTTAGAATAATTTTTTTTAAAACAGATTTCCAGACATTGTCATGTAATAAATGATAGGCTGATCAAAACATTGCAAGAGCTAAGTTTAACAAAGTGCCGACTAAATTTAGTAGATAATTTAATTTCTAAACTATTCTTAAAACAAAAAAAAAGCATCGAAATAAACATAGTTTAAAGGAGGTATTTATATGCTCCAATTGCCATAACTTTCAGTATTCAGATGCTAAAATTTTGCACGGAGAACCCAAAATCAAAAATTTTAAAAGCATGAATGTAATGGGTAAAATTTTGGACTAAAACTTTTACAATAGTAAACGCTAACTAACGGGGCGATGAGCCAATGTGTTTTAAGCTCCAGTTAACAAAACAGTTCATTAAAATATTGGTTTCAATGTTAGAATTCTACAACCAAATCTTTTTCCTATAAATAAAACGTAAACTAGCGTCAAAAAGGAATCAGTGGCGGCTCGTGGATATAAGAACGGGCGGACCGCAGGTATCTAGGTGGGTAGCGCCGCAGGTAAAAATTGCGCCGTAGACGAAAATTTTTCAGTGTGCCAGGCCCAAAATGGCTGTTTTATTAACCTTTTAATGATGTTAATTATCCATAGCTTTGGAGCGTTTTTTAATAGTTAGGACAAATAAAATGAATTTATAAGATTTTGAATATATTTTTTTGTTCTTAAAAAACAGTTATCTACCGATATCTTAAAGTTAATTTCGATTCGATTTGATCTACGTAAAACTGCTTCCGCCTCCGATGATCCGAGCGCACTAATTTACATTAATTCTATAACAAGCGGACAAGCACCTGCAGCAGCAATTTATGCCGCTCCCATCTCCATTTGGCTTACGGATATTCACCACTGCGTTGCCATAGCAACTGCCGTAAACAAATCTAAGTGTGAAAGCTGGCGTGCGGGGGGAGTCTGATGCGGAATTTGTTACTGTTGCTCAACGGCTTATGTAAAGGTGTTCAGCGCGCTACGTTATTATTTTTTGAGTATATAACGCATATAAGTCATTATTATTTTTTGAGTATATAAAAACGCAGTTTTGATAGAAAATAATGGAATAATTAAGTAAATAATGTGAATTTATATAAAACATACTGCATTTTTATAATAAAAATATAGATTATAAAATGTTTAATATTTTAAAAATATTTTTGTTTTTACTTAAATTGATTGGAAAATGTAGGTGAAGTGGCGTTTCACGCGCGTCTCCTGGCGAGCCGCCACTGAAAGGAATACATTTCCAAATTGACCATTTGCAAACCACAATTTATAAAGCACAGTGTATGTATGTATTTTACAAATATTTTATATCTGCAAATTTAATATATGATCTATTTCCTTTTTATTTTAATTAGTACTTTTTGGCAAAATATTCTCAAAACATAACAGTAAAAATAAATGCCTCAAAATATCGTGAAATGTACATCAATTAACTAAACAATCCTTTTATAATAAGCCTACTCTCTAAACAATATGTTGTTAGCATAATGTCTACATTTTATTCAAATATTTGTAAATTTTAATAGCTTTCAACCCAATATATTAAACATTCCGAATACTCTGTTTAGCCAAAATGACAAAATTATCAGTTCTACAATTAAAAACAGTAATTATAATGTTTAGTTAGTTATTTGTTATAATCTTCTAACATTTTACTGGGATGGCTTATATGTACTAATACCATAACATTCCAAACCACTGTGCGGCGGAAGAAGGTTGAATCCTAGGTTTTATTGGTAATTTATGATTTTAACTTAGTACAAAACGTTAACGGAGCATATCATCCGAGAAATACAGAGTAGAGGTGAGACTTTCAGTTACTTTTGAGTAGTAGTAACTATTCGTTACTTTTCGAATCCGTATTCATTACTTCGGATACGTTACTCGAGTACTGGTTTCTAGATTCGTTGTTTGAGTTACCACGATTTTAAGCTGAGGCGCAAGAAATGTAACGGGAACGGCAGCTATAAAGATAGATAGCAAGTATTCACTTCAATCAGTACGATTATAATTTAAAAAGGTGGAAAAGAAATTAAACATATATTTTTATATACAACGTACAGACATGAGGAGAATTGCTATAATAAAATACTGGGAATATCGGGAACATTAAAATTATTAAATTATTTTTTTTAATTAATTCGCAACAAATTAATGTAAAATATTATATTGAAACTTTTTTATTGGAGATTTCCAAACAAATTAAACCTAGAATTTTACGATGATAGTTTTTGAATATATCATATATTTTGTTTTTTAGTACTCATGTATTTTAGGTGCTGTGGGTAAAATCTGCACTTAAAAGCTTTATGTCACTTTTATTATATTACATATTTAACGGTTGGTTTTAATATGCTTTTATTTGTTCCTTTTTGTATAACATGTAGTTACTTAGTTTATAATGTATGTTTATTTATTTTATTTTTCCAATGACTAGACCTCAATATTTTTATTTTTATAGAGCTTACTTTGTTGGCAAGGACTATATGTTCTTTTAACAATAAAGTATATTTCAGTTTGAGTTTTTTTATACACAAGTAGACCTTAAAACCTTCATAATCTATATGTAATATGTATATATTGAATGAACATTTGGCAGTATATAATTAATAAAAAAAACTCTTAATAACAGTAACAAAATAATTATAATACTTAATAATAATAAAAACATCATAGATTCTACTAATTCTTATAGATAGGAGCTTAGCAACTTTAATAAATACTGTTTTAACTTCGGTTTTTACTTAAAATGCAAGCTATAGTAGGTAAGGTGAGCTATAAACCCAATATCCTAAAAATTTCAAAGCTGAAAATGAAAGAAAATTACAAGAAATCCAGATCTGAGATCAGCTGTTTCGTTGTTTGCAGTTTGATGATAACTATTAATCTGCGATGCCGCAACCGCACGCCATACAAAGCCATGCACTGCCATTCAGGAATCGGAATATTCGAATCCCCAATTGTTGCGTTACACATCGAGCTTGAGTACTCGTTTCATTTTTATGCATTATATCTCGTGTTTTGTTATTCCTATTACGTATATATATTTACGGAATACGGATAAATTGGCAGGAGTATATTAAATATCCGTTACTTCGCTTATATACACGAATAACGAATAGTTACTTTTTGCAAACTTTTAACACATAGCATAAGCAGCATGCGCAATAATACGTGGAACACAATGGAGCTTCATTATCTGGTTTACGTAAAAACTACTAAAAACTAACCTACAAATATGAAACTTAAAGTGTTGGTCTTCCGGTTCGTCTCGTCGAAGGCAGACCTCTGTGTTATTAACATAAGTGGTTCCACGTGTTCGGTTTTGCTGCTTTATTTCGGGGGAAAACGGGAGACTCAACCGCTCAGTGTGGAAACTAACGACCCCGCTAGAAAGGGAGCAGACGCTGAGAACGTGTGAGGCCGAGTTGTTCCCTGCATTCTACCCCCTTCGTCTGCCGCAGTTCTACAAAGAATATTAGCGTAATGGCCGCTACGTGGCGTGAGTAGGAGGGATAAGTGGATAACTTGAAAGAAAGAGCCATCTCGTGATATCAGTAGTACTCTCAAGGAGCATCTAGTGGAAGCCCAGATGCATTTCAGATATTTAAAGAGGAAACATTAAGAAATATTTTAAAGATATTGGGTGTCCGGGAGTTTCGAGCCCGCCATCTGGACATTCTACCGATAACGTGTCCAAACTGGAATAAGGTGTAAATCATCTGGGAGGGTTGCCCCAGCTCTGACTAAGCCCCGGGCGGAGAGCAATCTGGCGACTGGCTTGTAGTAAAGCCGATATGTCCTGTTATGTAACAGGATAAACGGGAAAGTCAAGTAAAAGTACATATTTGTGGTACGGAAATGGGTGATAATTTTAATGCTGGAACTAAATATAACCTTTCAAAAAAGTATCTAACAAAACACTGAAATTACAGAAAGAAAAATTAAGTTTGACGTAAATGGACGGAAACGAATGACGTAACTTTCATTGTGTTGGGCGTAGTGATGGGAAAAAATCTTTTTAAAGATCTGTGTCAATGAATCTAAGTCAGCGAACCGTATCTCGAATCTCTAACTTCATTCAAATAGGCGGGCTATGTTGGCCATTGGGTAGGTATGTATGCGTAGGTTCATCCATCTGAAAACTTTGTAAGCATGCGACACCGGTTTTATAGGCACCATTGTCCTTACATTTTTTTAGTTTTCCGCGATGAGTCAAATGAGTGGCGTTCTCTCCAGTCTACTTTTTTGTTTACTTGTATGTGATTTACAGAGAAACGTTTTAAGTAAATATTTTTTATATTTTTTACTTTTAACTTAAAAGGCTTAAGAGTCTTACTATAGTGGTTTTGAAGTTGAAGCTTTCTATGTTACCATTTGTATTTATTTATTTATTTACGAATTTATTAATTTTTTTCTCAGAAAATAAATTTTACAGACATGAACTATGGTGTTTGACTTGTTAGAATTAGATTTTTAACATTAATTATATTGCTTTTTATTAAATATCATCCTATTATCGTCACTAAATATAAGGCCATCTAAACTTCAATATACACATCGCACTAATAAAGTAGCTAATCTCTAATCCACAGAACATAAATCTAAGTTTTAGAGGATTGGTATAATACAATGTTTCTAAGATGAATTATGAAGTATACAACCAACCCAAAATTAATTTTGTACACGAGATTCTGGCTATACAGAAATTCATATTTGATGGCAATCAGCAGTCAATAAACTAATGACCAACCGACCCATCAACCACATCATCCCACTCTTCTTATCAGTCACACGGGTTCGAAAGCCACGCTATATCTGTCGTCGGCTCCGCGGCTTAACTCCCGACCCGGGATCTACAAGCATGATGCATTGAACGAACCTAAGAACTGACTGAACCTGACAAACACAACTTCATTTTGCTTTGTCTCTATTTCAAAGATACGTGATCCGGTCCGCAATCTTTTCAAGACTCGGCTCCCGTGGGTATTGTTCCGCGCTTTACGCTCAGGACCTTTAAACGGGATTCGCTATGCATCTCACTTTCAATTCTATTTTCATTTCTCTATCTGACTGGCACATCTGTAGCAAGCCCCATTAACTCCATAGGTTGCTTCGAGCGTTCTTGACCTATCCCAGCTCGGTGTAAGCGATATACGTCACTCGGCGACCGGCTTGCTTTAGCACGGTTTTGTCCATATCTCTTCTGTGTGCGTTTAATTACATATATTAATCTTTCTTTGTTCAAAATTGAAACTTTTTTGTTACGATAAAATGCAGCCTTCAAGATATAGGTTATTATAATGTTAAACTTATGTTTAGTGATGTTGGTTCAAATTTGAACCAAGTTTTTTTGCTGAGTGCATTTCAAAAAGTTCGCATCGTATTTAAAAAAATATGATGTATTTCTAAAGTCTCAAAAAAATATTCTTGTAATAAGTTTTAGCATGACAAATAGTTGTATAACTTTAGAAAATGTACATTTTTTATATAAGGTGTCCCAGTAGGGTGTTCTCGGTTTTGGTGATAATGGTTAGAGATAGAGAAAATGTTTAAATATAAATATTAGTATATAGGATGGCTCATATACCTACTTAAATAGTTTTTCATATATAAAACACCCTATATTTTATAACATTTTTGAATTTTATCTAAAATTCTATGTCTAATTCATATAACGTCCATAAGCCTAAGTTTAATTGTTTCCGAGATATTGACATTCAAAAACTGGGATTTTCAATTTTGAACAGCTGTAGAGTCTAAACGGTTCAAATTAGAACAAAACGGTTTGCACTTTCATAATTTAGTTTTTATTAGTCTACCATAAATTTCTTCTCTATTTCTAATCGGTACCAAGATATCGACCGAGAACACACTATGGGGACACCTTATGTATATTATTATAAGTATTTTTCATATTTTATTAACTATAGGTATACTATTTGCAATAAACACAATTATTTAACTGTCCAAATATCTTTTTTAATAATAGGAAATAAATCAGCACACAATTTATGCTTAAACGGTAACAAATTAAACATTCGGTTAATCACCATTTTATTATATAGGTTTTTGTGGGGTCCACTTTAAAATGGCTTCTTTTTTTTCCTTCCCCAGTTCATTTAAATATTTCGTTCTTATAAATAACCTTTGCGGCATCTGTGTTTATGTTGTTGTGTCTATTTGTAATTATTTTCAATAGTTTTACGGTTATTTTGGTTCCCTTCCTTATTAATATTAATATTAACACTAAAGTGTCTTAAAACTTTCACTTGAGGAAGTAAATTCTCTGAAAAACACAACTGACACTATGGCAACGCAAAAGGTCAAGCTACAATAATCTGGCCGCTTCGTCAGATCGGGATCTGGTCGCCAGTGGACGTCACGACCTCCGTCTCACCTGCGCGAACTCGCTCATCGAGTTAATGGGCCTTGCATCTATAGTGCTTCCTCTCTAGAAAAGAATAGAGAAATTGCAAAAAAGTTTTAGTTTTAGTTTTTATTTTTTGTAATGTACTGTCTGCAGTTTGTGGTTGGTAGCTGCTATGTTATAGTTTATTTGGTTAATTATATTTATGAATAGCTAAAAAGCTTTCTGTAGAATTTATTAGTGACAATCTTTAAATTTCAGCTTACGCAAATAAAACTTTAACAATGTCGACGGCATTTGCAAGGAGCAATGCTCCAAGACAGCCGCCAAATCCCCAACAGATTCAGAAATTGTTGGACGAGAATGGTCATCTTATACAGACGATACAGGAGTACCAGAACAAAGGAAAAGCTCAAGAAGTTATGCAGTATCAAACTCAATTGCATCGTAATTTAGTGTTTTTAGCGACTATTGCTGATAATGCCCAAAATGTAAATTCTCTATTGCCGGTAAGTTTTTATAATAATTAGTAATTACGGGGTATTTTACCATGGCTTGTATGAAATAAGAAAGAAAGCAAAGAAATAAGCAATAAGTATTAGCTTAACAGCTAAACCTCAGTATCCAATTTTTCATAGTTCAATAAAATATAAGTATTGACTTAAATTTTCATTTTCACATATTTTTGATTCATAAATGAAAACAGCAGGTATCTGGTTTTAGTTAATGAATGCTAAGTTACCTGACGTTGCAAAACAATAGACAAAGGTTCACGAGTAGCATTTATTTCTTAAATGGAAAATTGCATGTATTTCCACATACTTTTAATGTCAAGTAGGCTGGTTTTCCACTGATTTGAGAAGTACTCTTAACCTTAAAATTGTTTTGTTGATTATTTGTTGACATTGACGAAAACATACAAAACATGTTGGTGACACCAGCTCCAAATCAACTCCACGCAATTGGAACGGCTATATGGGATCCTTTGGACTTCCCAATTAACAAAAAATGTATCTTCAAAAATCAAATTAAAGACAAGTGGTGATATTATGTTCACTAATATGTATTATATATTATAAAATTTACATATAATAACTAACGCAAAGCATATTATGCAGGGTGAATTAAATGTTAAAAGCTAATAAAGTGAGCTCATTTTGCTAATAGTTTAATTATGTTATATAATCATTTAACGATATATAGGTACAGGGTGAAATAATAGTGCAAACGGTTCATATTTAAAGCACATCTAGTAAAGTTAAGAGCCTTATGAAACAAATATGTGATTATAAAGATGTACAGGGTGTCCTAGATTCAATATCCTTGTTAATAATGTTTGTATAGCTACAAAAGTCTATGGAAGGTGGGGGATCATCGTGACAACATTGTTACAGGTGAGAACTTTACTTTAATTCCTAAAAAAATTCGGCACATAGTAATTAATGACTTTCAATAAAAAAAAATTTTGTTCCAAATAACAAAAGCTTGCAGTAAGGTTTTTCTTCGCCTCACTACTAGAACACTACTGAAACTGAATAGTATCATTAACTAAACTAGACTAGATAAATGTTTTACATAATGAAAAACTAAGATTGGTGGGAAAATTTTGTGACTTGAATTTATTTGTATGTCCAAGTTTTAGTATATTGCCCTTCCAACTTCTAGTAAAATGTGATCGTCACCATCCTGCGTTGGAAATAACCTTGCCTTGTGATGTGTCTAGTCCTGTATTGGAGTATGAACATGAGGTATATGATTTTAAGAGATCAGATTTTGTAAGTCTGGCTTCATACTTAGGTAATGTACACTGGGATTCTGTTTTTGAATCTATGAATGTAGATAAGAATGTTAGTCTGTTTTACTCAGTTTTGTATAATTTTGTAAATCTGTTTGTACCTTCAATAAAAATTAAAAGCAGATTTAAATTTCCTGTGTGGTTTGATGATGAATTAAAGCTAAATATACACATGAAACTGGAAGCCCATAAAAGATACAAACAGACTGGAAACTTAAATGATTATAAGAGTTTTGGTGATCTTAGAGCTAAGTGTAAGATGCAATCCAGTGCATGTTATTTAAAATACATTCAAGATATAGAGGAAGGCGTGCAGCAAGACCCAAAAAATTTCTGGAGATTTGTTCACAATAGGACTAAAGATGGTGATATTCCAGCAAGAATCATATATGGCGATCATGTGGTGACAGAGGGGAATGACGTGGCAGATCTCTTTGCCAGGTATTTCTCTTCTGTCTACACATGTTCATCATCCCAGGGTACCACTTTTAATACGGATAGTAATGCCTATGTCTCCATTAGCTCTTGCAGTGTGACAATCTCTAGTGTGTTGGAAAAACTATATAAAATTGATGTCAGCAAAGGCGCAGGGCCTGATAATATACCTCCTCTACTTCTTAAAAACTGTGCTTTTTCCTTAGCAAGGCCTTTATGGCTCCTGTTCAACCAGTCTTTATGTAGTGGGACTTTTCCAGATGCGTGGAAAACATCATATGTTGTGCCAGTTTATAAGAACATGGGAGATAAATCGAATGTAGAAAATTATCGGCCAATCACCCTGATCTCTCAGATTCCTAAATTGTTTGAATCATTAATTAATGATCACTTAACTTTTGCTTTTAGAAATGTTATATCAACAAGACAACATGGGTTTGTGGGTGGTAGGTCGATAACAACAAATCTCCTTGTATATCAGGATACAATATTGCAGGCTTTGGAGAAAGGCTATTCAGTGGATTCAATATACACTGATTTCTCGAAGGCCTTCGATAGGGTAGACCATAGGATACTGTTAAAGAAACTAGGCAATTATGGGTTGGGAGGTAAGCTCATGGACTGGCTAAATTCATACTTAATCAACAGAAGGCAAATAATTAAAGTAAACAATTCATTTTTCTCCCATCCATACTTGGCTACATCTGGTGTCCCACAAGGGGCTCATCTTGCACCACTGTTATTTAATTTGTTTATTAACGATGCAGTTAACTGTTTTGAGCACAGCGAAGTATTGCTTTATGCTGACGATTTAAAGATATTTAGTTGTATAAACTGTCTAGATTCGGCACTGTGGTTGCAGGATGATCTCCTGAGATTTGAAGTATGGTGTAGGGAAAATAGAATGAGCTTAAACATTAAGAAGTGTAAATATATCCAATTTACCAGGAGCGTGTCACCAACTGTGAACACTTACTCTCTTGATGGTAATGAAATTGAATCTGTTAAGGTAATTCGTGATCTGGGTGTCTTGTTTGACCACAAACTGACTTATGTTGAGCATATTGATCTGTGTTGTAATAGGGCTCTTAAAATGTTAGGGTTTATTAAGAGACACACTCAAGATTTTAACAATCTGAATGCACTGAAAATGCTCTACATTGGCTTAGTTAGAAGTCACTTGGAGAGTAGTGTTTGTGTTTGGTGTCCATATGTCGCAATACATGTAAACCGGATTGAGCGCGTCCAAAATAAGTTCCTACGATATATAGCTTTTAAACTTAAGATTCCACTTGAAAATGTCAATTATGAAGATCTACGAACGCTAACAGGATTAACTACTTTGTCGCACCGTAGGAATAATTTTGACAAACTCTTTGTTTACAAAGTCATAACTGGTGTGATAAATAGTCCGGAATTGCTTGCGAGGTTTGGAATTCACGTTCCTGCTCGCTCGTTAAGATGCACCACTACTTTGGCCCTGGAACACCATCGTACTTTGTATGGTCAGAATTCCAGTGTGAATAGGATGAAGGCCAATGCAAATAGCATTGAGCTAGATATATTTAATTGTTCTTTGTATTGTTTAAAACGGACGTTGTAATATTTTTAATTTGTAAAAGTGCAGTCATTGTGTATGTTTAGTGTTTTTAAGTATTTTAGTCTCTTGACATGGTTATTTTAATACATACATGTTTTTTAAATAAGTGATAGTTCAATGTTATTGAATTATATATAGTTCTGTTTTGACATTGTTTATAATATTTTGTATTTTTTCTTTTTAGTAATGTATAACGAAAGTATGATTGGGCAAGTCCCGTAATAAATAAATAATAAATAATAAATAATAAAATAATAAATAATATGGGGCGGTGCCAGCTCTACCAATATTACAGTCAACCAATCTCTCGGTTAACTGTTCTTGGAGCTAGCTCTGCCTGATAGTTATGTCCCAGATAAAACCAAGACCAGATGCGAAACAGTGTCAAAATTATCTCTTGGGGTCAATGATCTAGTTCCGCCAAATTTTGGTATGCTGCACCATCGCGTCTCTATTGTTACTTCAACATGTGTTAGAAGATTGTCCGCACCAATGCAGCTCTATTTAAAGGTGTTGTTAGTTTTTTGGAATTGTTGCAGAAATAAAACACAAATTGTATGATAAATATTTATTTATTGGTAAGACTAAGACACAAACAAACAAAAAAATAAAACGTGATAGAATCGTATTTTCACTGAAAACATTAACTACAAATGTGATAAAATGTTAAGCTTTCTGTTGGTTTTTTCTGATTTTTTCGAGCTGGTTAAATTTCTGTTTGCATATTTAATAGTGTAAAATATACGGAGTCTAAGAAACAATTTAATAAGGTACCAAAGGGGGAAGCTAGGACAAGGATGTTCGAAAGGAATGATCTTCATTTCATCAAAATATCGTTGAGAAAGACCGGGTTCTGTACAAATTTCATCAAATAAAGAAATAAATATTTTTTCCATTCGAAAAACAAAATAAACAAATTCTTCATTTGGAGTTTTCAAGCTGCCGAAACAACTATTCTCATTATTATATGCTTTGAAACTAATAAATAATTTTGTATTATCAAGAACATTTGATTCTGTAGCAAAATTTTGACAATTATCACAATCGTGAATTTTCAGGCATTTCTTAATCAGGTAGCCACATACATAATTAAATGCATTTTGAGTTGAAACCATCTCTCTCTTGAAATCACAATCAGGTGAAAAAATTGTATTACGGTTGGTATGGGCTAAACGAGGGTTCTTTTCTAGATCATTTGATTTTTTGGCAGTATTTATTTGCAATAAAAGAAAATCTAGATCGTCTTCACAATTCATGTGAGTTGTATGCATATAACTTTGGCAAAATAGCTTTCGAAATGATCTTTCGAATTGAACCGGAGTAGGATTTACAGAATTTCCGCCTTGCTGTTGTATGCTTCCGAAGTGATTTTCTAAACAATCCTTGGTAGTCAAGGCCCCTAAAAACAATTTTAAATTTGTTGGGATGGCTCCTATCTATCGAGTTCAAAAGATCAAAAAGCTTGTCAAATTTTTTTATCATATTTATTGTGGCTTCAGATTCAGCAGGCAAAGTCCCTGATCTCATTTGGACGCGCATACCACACACAACAGTTCTACTCAGTACCTGTACTGACAAATTGACCTTCATCTTTTGAAAATTTGTCGGGTAAATATGTGCGTTTGTGAGCTTTGGAGCATATCTATATATTTGTTTTTTATGTTCCTGGTAAAATTTTTCAATGAACTTTCCAGAGGACTGTTAACCATTAAAATGAAAACAATTTTGCATTAAATTAGTTTTTGTGGCTTTTTGTAAATGTGGCGGATCGAAAAAATATATCAAATTTAAAGTTCCCAATTGGAACTCAGGATTTTCTGTAGTAACTTTCAATATATTCGAAAGCTGGATGTAATTAGATCCCATGTCGCTTAAAATACCCTGTATACTTAAGCCTATATCTGACATTTTTTTAACGCATTCTTCCATAATTGGGATCATATCTAATTCTTTTAACTGTGTGTTAAAAAAAATAGGCTATGGGCTGTTTCCAGTTTGTAAACAGTCCCCTTGCCATAATAACTGCCACATTTTGGGCTATGAGTGAATTAGTTTTTTCTCCAATATCTTCAAATCCGATAATTTCATCTCTTTCAGCATGGAAATACAAATTTGATTTCATAGATGTTTCATCGATACATATTATGCATTCTTTATCTTGTTGAGACATGGTTCTTACTTTTGTACTCAAGGCTTCAAAAATATGCGTATTCTTAAGTCCTGGCTTACATACAATATTTTGAGTTATTTTTTCTAACGATCTTTTTGTTGGCAAGATCAAAAATACGACGAGCTTTTTTCCAAAATGGAGTCATGGAACGAAGCAAAGCAAAATTTGGAAAAAAGAATTAGGGAGCTTACAGAACTAAACCAAAACCTTATTACGACGGTAAGCATTTTGGAAAAAGATAACGAAATCTATTCATCAGATTTAAAAAAGCTTCGTCAAACAATTATCGATTTAGAGAAAGGAAAAAAAAAATCAAGCAAGTAATCGAAACGTAAATAGCCAAGAGATCATTTTCCAAACCAAGAAAAACCAATTGCTCATCATGGGCGGAGAAAGTGCAAGGGGAAGTTTCTCTTTATTTAAGAAAAATACGAACAATAATTTTGACATCAATGTCAAATTAATTCTGATTTGTTATTTCACGAAATGGTTAATCAATGCCAGATGATGTGTGGTAATTTTAACAAAAACGACTACGTTATCGTATTTATCTCCGACTACAACGCCATCAGGGGAAGTGCAATACGCGGCCCAGATCTAGATCAATTATTATCGGTTACAGCTTTGACAAATTTGATTGTTATTGGATGCGGTTATCACACACATAGACCTGTTCTTAATAATATTTTACAGGACCAAAACGGATTTGTTAGAAAATATTTACATAATAAAAGTATTCCATTTGTGCCAGCTATTTTTACCAGCAGAAAGGGTATTATGGAGTATGAAACTAAAAAGGAGTTTATAACATTTCTGGTAAGAAATTATATTGAAACATCGACAGAATCGGTAAATTTTCGACTTCACGAAGTACAGGACAACCCACGATAAAATACAATATGATGTCCACACTAACCTACTACCAAAACGTTGGTGGACTTCGAACTAAAATAGTTGAACTTTCCAATTCAGTTAGATCAGCAAACTACGATTTTATATTGCTCTGTGAAACGTGGCTTTCATCGCATATAAATAGTGAAGAATTGTTCAATTTGGATTATACAGTGTATCGATCAAATAGGCAGTATGAGGTCCTGAACTGTACAAGGGGTGGTGGTACACTAATAGCAGTTAAATCGGTTTTTGACTCGACTTTACTGGCATCGTCAAACGATGCAACTTATGACGATTTGTGGGTCCTGGTAAAAACAGGTAATGAAACTCTAATTGTTGGATGTGTCTATTTTCCTCCCAACTCCATCAGCAAGTCATATGAGACATTTATCAAAACTTTGGAAGCTCATAGAAACAGATATAAATATGCCAAGTTTCTTATTACAGGGGACTATAACTTATCTAGAGTCAACTGGATCAGCGAGGATGGTATTATGGTTCCGTCGCAACTATCGTCACCTGCAGCAGATATATTAATCAGCGGAATGTTTCTTAATGAACTACACCAAATTAACCACCTTCCAAACGAGTTCGGCAAGTTTCTGGACCTTATGTTTTGTAATGAAATATCAGATGTTACAGTTCAAATAGCTACAGTGCCACTTTCTAAAGTCGTACAGCATCACTTGCCTCTTGAAATCAGTCTTCCCTTAACCAATCCTGTTTTTGAACCTGACGATGATATTCTGTATAACTTTTACAAGGCAGACTATCAAAAATTGACTGACTATTTTTTAAGTATTGACTGGAGATGGTTAGATGAGTATACTTCAAACGTTGACTACGTGGTACAACAACTCTATGACGTTCTACGCTCGGGCATTGAGAAGTATGTACCCAAAATACGCAGGAAGCAAAAAAAATATCCAGTTTGGTACACTAAAGAAACAAAGAATGTAATAAACAAAAAGAACAAAGCTTACAATAAATATAAACGTTCCAAGTGTCAGGACGATTATGTTGAGTATTCTAACCTTCGGAAAGAATCAAAATATTTAATAGATCTGAGTTACCTGCTTTATGTTACAAACACTGAAAATATGATCCTGAAAAATATTAAACACTTTTGGTCTTATGTAAATTCCCTGAAGAAAAGCAACGGTGTTCCTAAAACAATGGAATTTAACCAAGAAGTTCTACAGTCGCCTGAACAAATTGCCAACGCTTTTGCAGATCATTTCGAGAACTGTTACAAGGATCACCCAGACGTGCAACTTGATGAACAACTGTCAGAATGTAACTCCTTAAACCACCACACCTTTACATTTGATGAGGTTTTGAAGAGATTGAATGATTTGGATGTGGGAAAGAGCACTGGTGCTGATGGATTACCAGCAGTGCTTCTCAAGAGCTGTGGTGTTTCTCTTGCAGCCCCCCTGTGCCGAATTTTTCAAATATCCTTTGATTGTGGCTTCTTTCCCACTCGATGGAAGCATTCCTGGCTTGTTGCTATTTATAAATCGGGTTCTAAGAGGCATATTGAAAATTATAGGGGTGTTAGCTTATTGCCAACTATATCCAAAGTTTTTGAATCCATTTTGACCGATGAGATTTTTCAAACCTTTAAGCACCATATATCACCAGATCAGCATGGATTCTTTAAAGGCAGATCAACGGCAACAAATCTGGGAGTGTTTCAGGACTATCTCGTGGACAGTGTGGAGAATGGCTCTCAAGTAGATGTGATTTACATGGACTTGGCAAAAGCATTCGATAGTGTAAACCATAGGTTGCTACTCAAGAAGCTGAAGGCGATAGGTATCTCTGGGTCCTATTTAAAGTGGATTGAATCGTACCTTACTAACCGTACTCAGGCCGTCAAAATCGGAAGTGTGGTGTCTCGCGAAATTAAAGTAAAATCTGGGGTCCCGCAAGGCTCCCATTTGGGTCCAGTATTGTTTGTTCTTTTTATTAATAATGTGACATCTGTTTTCGAAAAGTGTAAATGTCTATTGTATGCCGATGATCTTAAATTATTTTATGCAGTTAGTTGTTTAGAGGACTGTAACAAAATTCAGAATGACATTTTAAACTTCAGCCATTGGTGTGATTTGAACTGTTTGGAAATCAATGTTCCTAAATGTAAATTAGTGAGGTATCATAAACGTACAGCACCTATTGTATTTCAATATCACATTAAAAATATTATATTGGATTCTGTAAATAGTTTTAATGATTTAGGTGTAATTTTTAGTGAAGACTTAACTTTTAATAAACATATAGATTCTATAATTTTAAAAGCGTCAAGAATGTTGGGTTTTTTAAAACGGACTTGTTCAAAAATATGTGATATATCAGCTATAAAGTTAGTGTATAATTGTATTGTCCTTAGTATTTTAGAGTACAATAGTGTAATATGGAGTCCTTTTTACAATTGTCATGTTAATCGTTTAGAGCGGGTCCAGAATGTGTTTGTGAAGTATTTATTATATAAGCTTAGGTTTCCATATAAAGATATACCCTACCATACTCGTATTCAATTAGTTGGTATTAAGAGTCTTCAACATCGTAGAGAAAATGCATTGGTCTTATTTTTGCATAAGTTACTTCATGGACAAATTGATTGTGGGAATTTGTTAGGTCAAATTTTATTCCGAACACCACATAGAGTTACTAGATCTAGGGAATTATTTCATATTGCATTTCATAGAAGTTTTTAAGAATAAAATTAAATGTAGACAGTAGTGTTAGTGTCCATATTATTATGTTTGCCCTTGAATAAATTTGTAGTTGTTTGTAGTTTATACTAGTTGGAGCAATTTACAGCTCTGTAAGTATTTGACATAAATAAATAAATAAATAAATAAATAAATAAAATTTTCTCAAGAAATCGATAAGATTGTGGCCCCGAAAAGTATAAAGTTAGGGCAAAGCTTTTGTATTCTTTGGAATACCTTCAGGCTTTTTTAGGTTTACTTTGCAATGAAGCTTGTAATTTCACAATTTCATTCAAGGGTTTCTTGAGAAATTTGTCGCACATGGCTCCAAATTTTTCTAGCTGGGTTTTCGGAGCCTTTTCTTTTTTATTGGATTTTATTGTAAATAAAATCTCTTTTTAGCTGTGAGATTTTTACCCTCAATTTATTTTTTCTTGGGCTATTGAAAGTGAGGTTGGATGGGGTTTGAGTTGCAGTTGTTGGCGTCAGTGGTATAGATGAATCTCCATGGGAGCTTGTTGAGGCATTCTCCATTTCAATTATTTTGATGCTTGGAGAACCTGAAAAGATACATCAAATAAAATAAATTAAATTAAATAAAATAAATAAACATCAAAATAAAATGTTAGTAGTTGAAACTAGACTTTTTTCAGCAAAATATCAAGCTAGTCATTTTGGATATTTTAAAGTAGGTATAGTCTTTTGTATAATGTCGGTCTAAGGACAAGTATGGGGCTAAATTATTATATTATATAAGTTACATGAAATCAAGACTGGTGCCGCGCCATGGATATTAGGTAAAACACCCTAATTAGGGGTAAAACCCAGACCTGAGTAGGTAACCGACGCCGACGAGGTATGCAAGCATACCTACGTATAATCTGAAAATGTCGCCCGAAAAGGATTTTCAACATGGAATGGAAAATTGTATTTGTTTTTTTACATTGATTTGTATATAAATACATATCAATCATCTATTTATGTCATAAATGCAGTTTGGAATAATGAATCGTAAGTATACATCTCGCCAAACATAAACCATTGCAAGTCACAGTACCGCCATCAGTAAATTTCATAAGAATTATGCATTGTGTCATTGATGACGTGCAACGGTTTTTGTTTGGCGAATACCATATTCTACTTGCCACTGAAGCAGATTTTCAATAATGCATATTATTGGGTCAATTTGGATATTTATTGTGCATAGTCGAATGCATACTTTAGCATTTCAATTGTGCATAAAATAGTTATTGGTGTAACCATTTGGGAAAAGCACTATTTTTCGTAATGAGCTGATTTCAAAAGAAAGCTAGTTATGAAAAATAGTGTTTCCCAACGTGTTTCACACAATATTTTTTCTAATTTTGTACACTATTTGTTCCAATTCAATTTTTCAAATAATTCTTGACAACTATCTTCTATTTTTGAAGTGTAAGGTGACACTCGAGGTGACACTTTTTTGAAACTGACAGCAGTTGTGAAAAATACTATGTTTCACAACTCCTGTCAGTTTTGAAAACATGTCAAAATTAAAAAAAGTATATTATGGTAACTTTGACATACTTACATGCATTATGTATGCTTGGTATGTTCATGATGGGCTCGCTTTTAGGCCTTAATGTTATATCTGTAATAAGAAATATTATGTTTTTCACGAAATTTACACAGTCACCTGTAGCAACATAATAAATGAATCATACAATTACGATATAACATTTTTATTTAATGCTCACCTGATAATATAACGATTTTTGGAGGAGGTTCTTCAGATCCTACGTCTATACTAGATCGTTTCCGACCAGAAAAAAGTGAGGGGACAGCATCATTGTATAGCCTTTTGATACTTGTTGAAGTTGTATAAATATATTTCCTCTCAAAATGATCCTTGCAGAGTTTATAATTAGAGAACTTTTTAAGATCTACTCTTCCAGCAGCCTCAAGCCATAACATTGCTCTAAAAAGATTCATCAGGACATTAGCAAGTAAATTGAGATTAAATGGTTGAATCTATTGATAAACTCACTACACGATTCTAAGTAATGAAGTATTATGTTAAGATGATAATAATAATAATACTTTATTCATGTTTTCAAAATAAATTTTTACATAAGTCAAAAAAGAAAGAGGGCTGGATGCCCAGAATCGTGAAATAAAAATTACAATAAAACTACAGTAACTACACTAAGAACAATACTAACATTAAGTTGTAGATAGGATATTGTAAAAACGCCATTGCAAAATTAAAAGTAAAACAAATGTCGATCACACACAAACCTTAACATTATCCACAGAAACACTGTATTATGTAATCAGTAGTCCCTACAAAACAAACAACTTAAAATGTATGGTTTAAGTATTCGTCAAATGTATAAAATGAGTTTTCCAGTAATAATTTTTTTATTTTATTTTTATACTGGTTTCCATTTAGAGATCTAACCTCGTCTGGTAAATTATTATAAAATTTAGGACCATAATAGTTAAATGAATACCTGCTTCTATAAATTCTAGTATAATCTATTGCTATGTTATTATAAGATCTCGTATTGTAATTGTGCACTTGTCTTTGTAGCTGGTAAGAGAACATTCAGTAGACATTTGTAAATATAAACGCATGGTAATGTAAGTATATTTAACTCCCTAAAAGTTGTTCTAACATCTTCTCTTTAGCCGAGACCAGCAACCACTCTGACCGCTCTTCTTTGCACACCAAAAGGTAAGTCTGCGTGTACCGAGTGACCCCATGCCAAAATGGCATAGCACATTCTACTGTGGAATAGGCTATGGTATGCAGTCAAAGTAGTCTGCAGATCAACAACTTTACATAGGTTACGCAAACAGTAAACTGCACTTGACAGCCTGCCTGACAAGGACCGAAGATGGTACTCCCATGTTGACATTTCATCAAGATCAACTCCAAGAAACTTTACTGAGTCAATGCTGTTTATGAAGTTTCGCTGAGAAAAAATAAACCTTTTGGTTTTATCATCATTCAAAGCCAGCTGGTTACATTCGAACCACTCAGAGACCCTCGCCTGTGCCTCATCGATTCCCACTATGGTCTCATTTAATTTTTCGGTAGAAAGCGTGATTGTAGTGTCATCCGCGTACAGGATCAGATCGGCACCCGGTATCCCCTCAGAGATATCATTGATATAAATAAGAAAAAGCACGGAAGCGGGACACCACTGCTAATCTCCATGAAGTTTGATAGTCTGTTATTAAAGAACACTGCATTTTTTCTACAAGTTAGATAAGATTGCGAGAGTTTGAGACTTGGGGTGTCAAAACCATAGTGTTTAAGTTTTGCTAATAGTATTTCATGTGAGACACAGTCGAATGCCTTCGACAGGTCACAAAAAAGTGAACCCACAAAAGCCCCATCCTCATATCCTGAGGTGCTCAGGCCAAGCAAGCTGACAATTGCCGTCTCAGTTGATTTGTTTTTTCTAAATCCAAATTGACAGCTAGTAAATATATTATTACTCTCGAAGTAATTACAAATCTGGTCTGCAAGGATCTTCTCTATAATTTTTCCAATCAAAGGTATAATGGATATTGGTCTATAGTTCTCTAACTGATCTAGGTGACCCTCCTTATGAATCGGTATTATTTTCGAAATTTTTTGAGCTGCAGGGAATAATCCTGTTCGAATGCATTCATTTAAAAGTTTTGTTAATGGATTTATAACAAGATGTTTAATGTATTTCAGTATTTTTACATTCAAACCGTAAATATCATTACTATTAGTGCTTTTGAGATTTGTAATTACTTCTCGTACCCTGACCTCGGAAACCTGAGAAAAGGAAAACTTTGAGGGTATTGGCTTATTTTTTAAGTAAGTGCTAAAATGTTTATTCCTATTTTTTGGAAGATTAATAATGATTTGGTGTGCTACATTTGAAAAGAAAGAGTTGAAGTCAGATGAGTTTAAATATGAAGAAGCTTGTTTTTGCATTTTTTTGTTACATTGTTGACGACATCCCATAAGGCTTTGGGTCTATTACTTTTAGATTTTATGTAATTCATATTAGCTTGTTTTTTTATCAATATTTTTTCGGTATTCTGTTCTAGCACCCTGAAATATTTCCCTATTAGGTACTGTGAGGAACATTCTGTAAAAAGAGTGGGCAAAGTTAAGTTCCTCTCTCATCTTCCTAAGTTCAGAGGTAAACCAGTTTATGTTGGCTCTACCATCCCTAGCTCGGCCGTTTTTCAAAGGAAATGACTTGTTAGCAGCATCAGCCAATAACTGAATAAATAGCTCACATCTGTCATCTAACTGAATCATGGTGTCGGAAATAAAATCAAAACTCATTCCCTGAACTAGGCCAAACAGAGACAGCAAACCCATTTCAGAGGTTGGTCTATAAACAATTCTATTTAATTTATTGTCATTGTTATATCTTACATTAATCTCAATAGAGTTATGATCCGACAAAGACAAGTTCCGTGCCTGAGTTGTAAAATCGTCTTCCATGTTAATTAAAATATTATCTATACAGTTGTTTAGTCTGTTTTTTTCAGAGAGTGCTATTCTGAAGCCAAATGAAAGTGCCAAGCAACAAAAATCCAAGAAGGTTCTTTCTCGGGAAAAAAACTTAATGTTGAAATCACCAATAATAATTGCCTTACAAGGCTTCTCACTTAGCTTCTGAAACACACTAGTTATTATTTTCATAAATGTATGGAAGTCTCCATTTGGTGATCTATACACAGTCACTACACTAATGTGCGAGTCTCGAAGATGCACAGCTGACAGTTCACAATGTTGCTCAGATGACAACTCATTGATATCCCTCTTCTTGTCAGATACTATCCCGTTCCTAATGAAAATCGCAGTTCCTCCATGTATTTTTTGTTTTCTGGAGAAGTAGGTGGCCGAGTAGTAACCTTGTAGAATGGTATGTTCCATTTCTTCCTGTTTTAGCCAGTGTTCACTCAAAGTTACAATATCATATTGCTTGCTTGAGAGCAAAAAAGTTTCCAGCTCTCCAGTTTTACGTTGCAAAGATTGAATATTTAAATGGAAAATTATCAGCTCCTGCATGTCCTTAATCACAATTGGTTTTCGACCATTTGTGAGAAATTTGCTTGAAGGTTTATCTGTGGCCCTTTTTGATTTTGTGGTGTTAGTAGGTTTTTCAGCCGTTCTAAAAAATCACTCTCAGCACTGCTTGATACAGTCTGATTATGTTTTCCATGGCCATCCACTTGAGACCCATTATTTTTACTTTTGGCAGAGTTCCCCTTAGGCTCATCAGGTATTTTATTTAAGTGTTTATTGCCTACATACAAGATGATTTCAGTTTTCTCTGAGTATCAAAAGTATCCATTTACAGTTTCCTTCAGACTGTCTGAGTCCAGGAAATCCCCATTAAAGCATGTGCTGTATATGTTGCTCCATATGGTAGTATTAAGATTGTAAATGGAACGGTTGAGGTTCTTATTGTAGAGGTGGTATGGTTGTCCAATTATTATTATGTTTGTTTTCAGTGTCCAGTCGAAGAAGTCTCGAAGTTCCTGTTCATCAACATTTATACCTATTTTAGCATTTTCCCTTCCAAGAAATAAGATCACATAATCGTCTTTATCAAAATTTTTTGCATATTTGTAAGATTCTTGTATGACGTCTGAAAGTAATGCTCTTTTTAATTCTTGGGAATTTATGTCAAATTTAGATCCAGTAATTTTTTTAAGGAGCCAACCACAACCTTTAATTTCCTTATTTCCCAAAATCAACACTTGGGGTTTGCGTGACACTGCCAAGGGATGTTGTTCTTGTCTTGCATTGGGCAGAGCCATCCTTCTGGTTTTGTCAGCAGGACTACTTAAGTTGCATTATAATATACTCACTTTTGGCGATCTTTTGGACATTTGAATAAAGTCTTTTCTCCATTTTCGCCATAATCCTTGTTGGAACAAAATAAGTAAAGGCACTTATAACCAGGCATTTTCACACCAGCGAAGTAAAGAGTTTCTTAACACGCGATTAAATAATCTTTTTTAAATTCCCACACAAATTGAAACAAAAAATAAATCACAAAGATCGAACCTCATACTATTATTATTATGGTTATTAGACAGTAGGCGGTTGTAACCGATTAACTGCCATTATTATGTCCATACACTTTAAATTTAACTATCCACACTTTATAGTTGTGATTACACCCCAGTACCAACATAATTGTCCAGTCTGTTCTTAAAAGCATTTGTACTGGGAGCAGTTACGACATTCTCAGGGAGCTCATTCCACTGTTGGACTGTGCGATTAGTAAGAAAGTATTTCCTCGAGAGTCTACGACTCAGCTCTGCTGTCAACTTTAGAGAATGTCCTCGGAGATGTTGATTGGTGTTTCTGTGAAAGAAATTTATGTCACATTTGTAGTGCCCATGTAGGATTTTAAAGGTTTCTATTAGGCTTCCTCTATTTCGCCTCTCCTTCAGTGTGCTAAGCTTGAGGGCTTTAAGCCTGTCATCATAAGACAACCCTCTCAACAGAGGTGGGATTCTTGTCGCTCTTCTTTGGACCCTCTCTAGAGCATCGATATCCTTTTTGAAATACGGACTCCACACAACAACGGCATGCTCCAACAATGGTCTTACATATGTCTTGTAGACTTTGAGAAATAGTTCCGGTGTCATGTTGCGGAAACATCTACGAATTAGATAGATTGTGCGGTTTGCCCTTTTCACAATGTTGTTTATGTGATGCTCCCACTTCAGATCATGTGAAATGCGAACACTGAGGTCCACCTGTTCAGTGACTTTCTTTAGTAAGTTATTATCAATGTGATAATCAAGAAGCGGGTTGTTATATCCAATGTGAAGCACTGCACACTTGTTAATATTTAGCTCGAGCAGCCAATCCCTCGTCCACCTCTCCAACTCAGCAAGATCCTCCACCAAACTACCGTGATGACTTGTGGGATCACCATATATTTTAGTGTCATCTGCATACATACTAGTCATACAAGACATGTTTGTTGCTAGGTCAGATACATATATTATAAAAAGGAGAGGAACTGTATGCCTTCCAGAGAGCCTGCCATTTATTCTGACTTGGTAATACCTATCTGACAGATAATCCCTAATCCAGGAGAGCAATGGACCTCGGATGCCAAAATGGTTAAGCTTACATAGAAGTCTATTTAAGGGAACGGTGTCAAATGCTTTAGCAAAATCGAGGTAAATCACGTCCATTGGGAAGTGATCCTCTAGTGCCTTGGTCCATAGTTCCAAGTTAGACAACAGATTGGATGTTACTGACTTTCCCTTAAGAAAACCATGTTGGTTAAGCACAAGTCCCTCATGGTACATCTGAAGGAATTCTGTGATTTCATTAGCAATGATCTTCTCCATACACTTGCCCGGTATTGTTGTTAAACTTATGGGTCTGTAGTTTTCAGCCAGATGCTTGTCTCCTTTTTTATATATGGGGATTACCACAGCACCCTTCCAAATCTCGGGTACCCTGCCATATGCCTGTTATATGGACCTACTCAGATGATGTGTAGTGGTTTTATTAAGGTGTCTTCACAAACAGAGTTTAGTATGTCCTTAACTATTTGCTCATCGTGCTCCTTACGTTCCTCTATTTTGGCTGACTTAGCTTCTTCAGCTCCAAAGACCAGTGCATTAGATGCTCTGGACTCTCTTTCTTTCATTTCTATTAGTGTAGGTTCAACATTGCTTGGTTGGTTTGGAGTTACTGTGACTGAAGGATTATCGGCCTTTTGGATTCTGTCACTTATTTCATCAATGTTGGATTTGATATTTTTTGCTTCTTTATTTAGATTAGAAACGACATCTGCATAGCTTAAGGCTTCAGAAGAAGCATTCTTCAATTGTTCAATGTCCTTTTGCATTTGGGCCATTTCTACTTTTATCCCATCAAAAGCAAAATTTGACACATTTAGGGAACTTTCTTTCAGTTCTTTAATATCAGCCTCAATTTTTGGTATTTTAGCCTCCAATGTTGGAAGTGATTTCATGGCATCAAATGATACAAAAACACCCGTACTACATGACGTATTTAGCGTGGCAGTTAGGAAACAGGAATAACAGGTCTCCGTACTTGTTGCCGAATGGATTTCCAGTTGGCTCCTCACTACTCGGTTCTTTGGCGCATGCAACACAGGCGATATGGAAGATTCGCATCTGGTCTTGGTTTTATCTGGGGTTACGTTCCAAACTTTTCTTTTATTTCCAATGAAATGCAACTGCGATTTATAAGATAATTAATTTTTCAATACTTTCAAACTATATAACATCCTTCTTCTTCTTTACTTTTATTAATTCAAAAGATTTGTAGTAGTAGATATATTTGAAAATTATTTTTTGATATATCAGTATGAAACTAAAAAATAGACATGTCTATTGTGTGAAATGCTAACTACACTGAAAGACATTTTTCAAATTATTTTTTCTCATTTACACAGTAATCTGAAATTATTAACAAAACCACAGTTTTTCTTCGCAAAAAAAAATACACTGAGAAAAAAATTGAATTTAAATTTGCATTAAATCCTCAATACACTATAATTTAACTCCCGTGGCAGTCTGACTTAAGTCAGTTTTTGGGGATCTTAAAGCCCTACTAAAACCACCTTTCAACTTTTTTGGCAAAGGAAACTACACTGTGAAAAAAATAAAATAAGTATTTAGAATGACGCCTATATCAAGTTCAATTGAACTTTGGTGGTAATGTATCTTAAGGTTCCTAGTCTTATTAAAACTACCTTCAAACTTTTTTTGCAAACGAAACTACACTGCAAAAAAAAAAAATATTGGAATTTAGAGTAACAACTATATTTAGTATAATTGAACACCGGTGGCAGTGTGTCGTACCCTAGTTACTAGGAACCTTAAGACGTTAACAAAACCACATTCAAATTTTTTTGGTAAGCGGAACTACACTGAGAAGAAAATTGAATTTAAATTTACATTAATGCCTGCATACACTGTAAGTAAACTCGCATGGCAATATGATTTAAGTAAGTTATTTGGGACCTTTCAAATCTTACTAAGACTACTTTTAAACTTTTTTGGTAACGAAACTATAATGGGAAAAAAATATTGGAATTTATAATAAGGCCTATATTTAGTACAACTGAACTCCAGTGGCAATGCATCTTAGGTGAGTTACTAGGCACCTTAAACATTAACAAAACTACATTCAAATTTCTTCAGCAACACTGAGAAAAAAGTCGAATTTAAATTTACATTTAACGCCTGCATACACTATATTTATTTTTTTTATTTATTTATTTATTTATTTATTGAACACGCAACAGTAACAACCAATAACAGGGTATAATATTAAATTTAAATAATAATTTTAAAAATAAATCTTAAGTGGTACACTTTGAAAGAATGAAAATATAGTATAAATTGATACAAAGCCACATACACAACCTAAATTTTGATACTAATTACTTTCTGAATCCTATACAACAAATAAATACAGTTATAATAGTTCCATACAATAAGATGTAACAAGTGCTTTAAATTTAGAGGGCCTCAATATAGTATAGTCACCAATGCCATGTATTTTGTTGAAGCAGTAACATATTTTAAAAATTGGAGATGTATATTTAATGTTGGTGCTTGCTGTGGGAAGGTAGAACAAATCAGTGCTTCTACTAGTGATTCTAGGAACATAAAATGGCAGTTTACTCAAAAGCTCACTACAATCAATGTTATTATTCAACATTTTATATAAGAACATACAACACCTATAAAATCTTCTGGATTTTAATGTCATTACATTTAATCTAGAACAAAGGTATTGGTTATCAATTCCCCGTGTGGGATACACACCATCCATTTTTAAACACAAAAACTTTAAAAACCTACGCTGGATTCTCTCAATATCACATATATACCTGTCATAATAAGGTTCCCATATTATGCTAGCATACTCCAGTTTGTTTCGAACTAGGGCAAAGTATAGTGACATTAAGCATGAAATGTTCGTGAAGTCTTTACAATTTCTCATCAAAAATCCCAACATGCAGGATGCCTCGGATGTCACTTTGGTGATGTGTTCTGTAAATGTAAGTTTAGAGTTGATCGTAAGACCTAAATCTTTTACTGAATTGCACCTATCCTAGAGAACCATTGATGTTGTAAAAAAAGTTGATATGATTTCTTTTTTGGGTTACAGTTAAAACCTTACATTTAGATATATTCAGGCCCAGGTCGTTTTTCTCACACCATCTCTGCAACTTGTCAATGTTACTCTGCAAACGAAGTGAATCCTCACAGCTCTTTATTGAGGAATACAATTTTAAATCGTCCGCAAACAGTAAACTATGAACATCCAATACATCGCACACATCATTAATGAAAAGGAGAAAAAGGTAAGGTCCAAGGTTAGTACCCTGGGGTACCCCAGAGGTCACCCTAAATCCTCTAGATCTATGGCCACAAAATTCAACATAACTGATATCGATCAGTTAAATATGAACTGAAAAAAGAAATGAGAGTTTCAGAGAAACCAAACCATGACATTTTATGGAGAATTACAGAATGATTGATCTTGTCAAATGCCTTTGAAAAATCGGTAAAGACAACGTCTTCTTGAGATTTAGGACAGCTCAGCTTTTTTGACAAATATTCTACAAAGCAACCCAAATTAGTAATTGTTGACCGTCCCCTCATAAATCCATGCTGATTGCTTGATATTAAATGCCTTGTAAGTGGATACAGGTAACTATGGAGTAACATCTCTAGCAGTTTTGAGAAGCCACAGACAAGAGCCACAGGTCTATAATTACTCACATCAGATCGATCACCTGATTTAAAAATGGGACAAGTTTTAGAGATCTTCCAGCGATCTGGAAATTGCGATGAAGACAGACTTAAATTGAATATTATTGACAAAGGTGTTGCCAACACACTTATACAATCTTTGATGAAAAAACTAGGAATTTGATCTGGACCACATGACAGTTTGGGCTTTAGTTCTGCTGAGAATCCTGGCGTTATAATTGTCGAAAAATTTTGACGAGAAGGATCATATATCCAAAAGTATCTTGGTATATTATACACACTAGAGAAGAATTTATCAAAAGCAGACGCAATCTTTTTTGCAGTATCAAATGTTTCTCCATTAAGGTTCACAACATCTGGTATACCTGATATTTTCTTTTTAGAATTGATGAAATTCCAGAATCTACTGGGGTCATCCAGCAGATTATCCTGAATTGTATTCAAATAATCATTATATGCATTATTTATTTGTATTTTTGTGAGTGATCTTAATTCTTTATATTGTGCTAAGTGAGCAAGGCAGCCAGTTTTTTTATATTTATGAAAAAACTTATCTTTTTGTTTAACATTTTTAATTATATCTTTATTATACCATACCGGGTACTTACGTTTAAAATTAATATAAAGTGGTACTGCTTTTTTAAAAACCTCAGAAATCTTCTCATAAAATATGTCACATTGAGTGTTTATATTAGTAATATTATCTAAAGCCTTCCAATCGATCTTAGACACTTCATTATATAAAAGAGGATAGTTAGCTTTTTTAAAATTATATTTTTCATTAAAAGGATTATGCGGTATGTTTTTTAACATTAAAACTTCGAGATTCGAAGGCCGGATGGTGTGCATCAAGTTTTACCAGAGGTAAATTATCCCTCTCTACAGAACACTGTAAGTTGGTCATAACTAAATCTAATATGCGATTATTTCCATTTAATGTATAATTGAATTGGGATAAATTAAAAAATTGCATAAAATTGTGTATTATTTCGGTTTTTATATCTTTTTTTTTTGAGCAATTGAGTAATAAAATGAAGGAATATTGAAGTCCCCTAATATCAAGATATTTTGGCCATAAATGGACTGAAACAATTCAAAACATTCAATAAAATTTACATATATATCACTACTCGATCCACATGGAATATACAACTAAATACATACAAAGAGTTTGAAGTTGTTGCAACTCTGCAGCACACAACATCTACACTGGGCAGTGTGTCATAAAAATGTCTTACATCAAACTGTGTAGAATTAAATTTTGAGTTTATTGCTACTAACACACCCCCTGCTCCGGGTAAAAGTCTATTCCCTCTAAAAACTACATAATTCTGAGAAAACAATTCCGAGCTATAAACATTCTCTTGCAACCATGTTTCACTCAGTGCATATATGTCATACTCTTCATTACTGGCAGCAGAATAGAATTGGTTAATCTTTGTGTTAAGTCCCCTAACATTCTGATGGTAGATCTTCATTACCTTACTGGTGGGTGAACTGCTTAGTTTAAATTAGTCGTATTAACGATTTTAGGAATGCCATTGATAAATTTAATCCCAGTGTTTTCCTGTCCATTGTTTTTACGGTTTTCTAAGTCAGCCTTTACAATTTTAAATTCTTTTATTTTCTTGGGGGTCCTATCCATTGAGATTGATATATTTCTGTATTGGTGGTTATTTTTTATTGTCTTGGATTTGGATAAAATAGTTTTGACGATTTCTTCACTGCTGAATATTAATTTAAGTGGCCTTTCCCTATCTGAGATTCTATCGCGTTTCCCAACTCGAAATATTTTCGTGTTACTCAAATCCAAGTTCGGAACTACGGATTTTAACATTGCTTCAACTTCATTCTTATCTCTGATGTTAACTGGTTCTGTTTTATTGAAAATCATGAGATTTTTCTTTCTTGATTCTCTATCTTGGATTTCCTGATAAAATTCCGTAAAAGACTGAGCAACAGAGTTATTTACTGGAGTATCACTTTCATTTGGGAAGTTTTCCTTTAATTCGACAAATTCCTGTTTTAGAACATTCACAGAATTGTGCATTCTTTCTTGAATCTCTTCAACCTTGTCAACCTTAGTTTTTAATGTTTCAAATTCATTTGTGAGAGGTTTCAATATTTCAACATCCCTCTGCAACGATTTGACTTGCTTGTTGCCCAAACAATCCTTACAAAAGTATATTAACAATCTCTTTTGAATAATAACAGCTCGAAACTCTGAAGCACTTAATTGCGTACATTTTTCGTTACTGTGAAAAACTACGCAGCAACAGTCGCAGGACACTAATTTGTCGTCTTCTTCTAACTCCAAAGCACAAAATTTACAAATATTTACCATTTTAAATAATTCATTCAAAAGGATATCCCAATTACGGAATGTTTTTTATAACGGGAGACCGTGCGAAAACTCTTCGATTCTCCGCACTTGTAGGAAAAACAAGAAAAAAAAACTATAATCCACTCGTAAATTCCGCAAATGCAAATTCCACAGTTTTTTTAATCTGTCCAATATTGCTCGTATTAAATCGACGTGAGTCGATTAATTCGATAATTAAAGTCGATAATTAAATTTTCGTGGTAATGTGATTTAAGTGAGCTATTGGGACCTTAAGACTTTACTAAAACCACCTTCAAACTTTTTTAGGCAAATGAAACTACCTGGGAAACTACACTGCGGATAAAATAGAATTCGAATTTAGAAGAAAGCCTAAATTTAGTACTCTGTGCTCTGGTGCCAATATCTCTTAGGTGAGTTACTATGAACTTTAAGACCTTAACAAAGCCGCATTCAAATTTTTTTTGGAAAATGAAACTAAACTGAGAAAAAAATAGAATTTAAATTTACAATAACACCTGCGTGCTCCATAATTAAACTCTCAGGGCTATGTGATTTAAGTGAGTTATTGGGGATCTTAAGGCCTTATTAAAATCACCTTCAAACTTTTTTGGAAATGAAACTACACTGCAAAAAAAATTGAATTTAAATTTATAATAACGCCTCCATACACTATAATTAAGCTCTCGTGATTAAAATGAGTTATTGGGGACCTTAAGGCCTTACTAAAAACGAAACACCACTGCGAAAAAAATAAAATTATTATTTAGATAAAGTATGGCCTATATTTAGTACAATTGAACTCTGGTGGCAATGTGTCTTAGGTAAGTTACTAGGAATCTTAAGACCTTAACAAAGCCACATACAAATTTTCTTCACAAAAGAAACTACACTGAGAAACAAATTGAATTTACATTTACATTAATGCCTACCAATATTATATTAATTTCTTGTGGCAATGTGATTTAAGTGAGCTATTGGGGACCTTAAGATCTTATTAAAACCAACTTCAAAAAGGTATTTTTAAAATGTCTTCAAACTTTTTTTGCCCGATGAAATCACACTGCGACAAAAATAATATTGACATTTAGAATAAAGCCTAGGTTTAGTACAATTTAACTACGACAATGTGTCTTAGGTGAGTTACTAGGAACTTAAGATGTTAACAAAACTACATTCAAATTTTGTTGGCAAACAAAACTACACTGAGCAAAAAGTGAAGTTCAATTTACATTAGCACCTGCATACACTATAATTAAAGTCTTGTGGCATTTTAATGTGGCTATAATTTTATTATTTTTTCAGATATCAAAATGCTACATAAACAGATTCTATGGATAGTTATCAATTTTTTTGTAAAATTAGAAAGATATTAAAAAAGTGTGAATTTTATTTACAGTAGATAGACCTTTTTTCCCGATTATAAATATACTATGTTTGATACCCTTTTATGTGAAAATAAAAGAGAAAATGAAGAAAAACTGCACCATATGTGTGCAAGAAAGATTTTCTTACTCTCTTCACCAGTCACCACATTTATCTTTGGGCAATTTTCTCGTTTTTTAAATTTTATTTATAGTGTATGCAGATGTGAATATACATTTCTTTCTCAGTGTGTGGTTTTGTTTGTCAAAAAGTTTTAAGGTGGTTTTTGTAAAGCCTTCAGATTCCCAATAACTCCCTTAAATCACATTGCCATGAGAGTTTAATTATTTATTTTGAAAACCTATTTTGCACCTTTTCAATTCTGTCGATGTCACACTGGTATGTTGGACTCCATATTGTACAACAATATTCTAGAACACTCTGAACTAATGAGTTATAGAGATACCCAGTGTTGTCTTGCCTGCCAACAAAGTTTGAAGGTGGTTTCAGTAAGGCTTTAAGGTCCCCAATAACTCACTTAAATTACATGGCCACGAGAGCTTAATTATAGTGTATGCAGGCATTAATGTAAATTTAAATAATTTTTTTCTCGGTGTAGTTTTGTTAAGAAAATTTGAATGTGGCTTTGTTAAGACCTTAAAATTCTTATTAACTTACTTAAGACACATTGCCACCAGAATTCAATTGTACCAAATATAGGTGTTATTCTAAATACCAATTTTATTTTTTTCACAGTGCAGTTTTTGTCAAAAAGTTTGAAGATTATTTTAGTAAAGCCTTAATGTCCCCAATAACTCACTTAAATAAAATTGCCACAAGACTTTTATTATAGTGTATAATAGCATTATTGTAAATTTAAATTTGTCTTTTTTCACAGTGTAGCTTTTTTCATCAAAAAAATTTGAACGTGGTTTTGTTAACATCTTACGGTTTCTAGTATAGATGTGTCGTTCACAACTGATTTGGATCTTTATACTGACCCGCGGGAGCTGTGGGGTCTTGAAAATATTCCGAACCGGAACACGAATATTTGTAATAGGGACAAAACAAAATGAAGCGTTCAGTTGTGTTTGTCTATGGTTAGGTCAGTTCTTCAGTTTGTTCAGTGCATCATGTTTGTAGGTCTCGGGTCGGGAGTTGAGCCGCGGAGCCAAGAACAGATATAGCGTGATTTTTGAACCGGTCTGATTGATAAGAAGAGCGGATTGATGAGGTGGATCAAATATGAATTTCTGTATAGCCAGAATTTCGTGTGAAAATTTAATATGGGGTTGGTTGGCTTGTTGACTTCGTAAATCATCTTAAAAACATCATATTATTCCAGTCCTTTAAAACTTAGATTTATGTTGTGTGGATTAGAGATTAGACTACTACTTTTTAGTGCGATGTGTATATTGAAGTTTAGATGGCCTTATCATTAGTGATGATAATTGGATGGTAGTTAATAAAAAGCAATATAATTAATGTTAAAATTCTAAATCTAACAAGTCAAACCATATTTCATGTCAGTAAAATTTATTTTCTGAGAAATAAAGTAGTAAATTAGTAAATAAATAAATAAATATAAATGGAAACATAAAAAAACTTCAACTTCAAAACCACTATAGCATGATTCTTTTTAATTTCACTTAAAATGTTTCCCTGTAAGTCACATACAAGTTTGTAAACAAAAAACTAGACTGGAGAGGGCGCCTCCCATTTGACTCCTCGTGTAAAACTAAAAAAAGTTTTCAGATGGATGAAGCTACGCATACATACCTACCCAATTCCCAATATGATGAATATGGCCCGTCTATTTTAATGAATTTAAAGAGATCCAAGATCCGGATCACTGATCCTAGTCTTTAAACTGACCCAGACCTGTTGACCCGGATCTTTAAAAAGATCCAGATTTCTAGCAACTCGCCTAAGACACTTGGCTACCAGATTTCAGTTGTACTAAATATAGGGCTTTATTCTAAATTCCTATTTATTTATTTTTTTCGCAGTGTAGTTTCGTTTGCCAAAGAAGTTTGAAGATGAGCACTTAAGGTCCTCAATAACTTGCTTAAATTACATTGCCACAAGAGCTTAATAGTGTATGCAGATGTTAATGTAAATTTAAATTCGATTTTTTTCGCAGTATAGTTTCGTTTGCCAAAAAAGTGTGAAGGTAGTTTTAGTATGGCCTTAAGGTCCCTAGTTGGTTCCTGGGTTTTTATGTAGACTTACCTTTAGAAAAATTCTATGGGAAAACCCATGTTTGGCCCAGTTATGGCCTGTACTATGTAGGGAATGCTGTTGTTTCTAGATACTAATTTTGAGTCTTGTTTAATTAAGATTTTAAAAGGTTGTAAATATCATTAAAATTAATTTATTTTAGGAATGGAAAACGGGTAATCCTTATGCAGTAGTAGTCTGTAATAACTCGTCATTATTTAAATTTAAAAAGTTTATTGATGTTAACAATACAAAACAGTATTTAAAATAATAATAATTACATTAAATACAATATAATGTCCTATTTACTCTACTTAATTAGCTTAGGGGCAAGAAATATTACATCATATTTACGGTCTAAAATTAATGTATACTGATAAAACACACAAGACAATTTTTAAAAGCAACATGATCAAGAGACCAAACAATTTTTAAATGTGTTCGGATTATTTGTTGTGTTTAGATTGACAAACAAAAATCTTTTTTTTGGCTTTTTCGCAACTGAATAAAAATATTTAACTTTAAATTCATTGAAGCAACTATTTAATAATATTGATACGCGGCAAGTAACTAACAATGCACTTCTGTGTATGGACGGTTATCTATAGACGACCATTGGCCGATCGAAAATATTTGATACAGTAGAAGTAGACACCTTCTGCAAGCGACAGCGTTAATGTTACGGAAATAGGTGTAGTTCATTATTAAATTATCACTTTAATTGTCTGAGTGGTATGCAAATTCCATTCCAAAAATAAATAAAATTTGTTACATTATAGATGTACAAAATATTAAGCAGTTTAATCATAAATATAGAATGTTTGTTGTGCATGACTGGTCAAGTTTTAGTGGGTTATTCTAATTTATTTGTGTCGCTGGGTAGTACGATGCTTAATTTAAATATTAATGTTTGTTGTTTTGTGTTTTTGCATCACATATTACTATGTAAACCTCTAAGGTATGTTAAATTCGTGGAACGTAATATTAATTTTATACATGTCTTTTTTTATTGCACATACGGCTGCTAAGTCACCTAGGTGCAAGTTTAAAGTATGTCTAGAGGTAAGACACAAATTGTAAGATATATCAAACTCTTAATTGTATAATTCATGTGATATCATTAAAATATCTCTATTTTTTGAGCATTTTATTTAGTTCTAGAATTAAATTCTCGAGGCATCATGATTTAAGTGAGTTATTGGGGACCTCAGGTCCTACTAAAACTATATCCAAAGTTTTTTGGCAAATGAAACTACACGGCGATAAAAATTATATCTGAATTTCGAATAAGACCTATGTTTAGTACAATCGAATTTCGGTGGCAATGTGACAGGTAAGTTACTATGAACCTTACATTAACAAAACCACATTAAAATTTTTTTGGCAAACTACACTGAGAAAAAGATAGAATTTAAATTTGCATTTACTTTGGGTCACACCGAGTCTAGGAAAGTATGCACTCCTATAACAGAGAAGAGTTTTTGGTAAATATGACAGAAAAAGATGACAGTCTAGTGAAATATTACTAAAAGAAAACTAACTATCGAATTTACTTCAAATTTTGCACAAAAATCAAGTGTTACATAGGAATAAACTAGTAATATTTTGGTATGAATATATGATAGCAAAACAAAATGGCGGTCCAATAAAATATTTAAAAAAGCAGCCTGAAAAACTACTTATTAGATCAATTTCAAATCTTTTGCAAGCATTAAGTGTGATATAGTGATAAACTAGTAAAGTTGTATGGAAATTTTAAAAAATCAATAAAATGTTTTTTATCGAATTGGCCTTTAATTATGCAGAAAAATAAATGTGATATGGTGATATAAACTTGTATAAATTCAACATGGCGTAGCAAAAAGGCAGTGTGTATCAATGTAAAAACTACTTATAGAATTTATTTTAAAATATGCCCAAAAATCAAGTGTGGCATAGGTAGGAACTGGTAAACAATTGGTAGAAACCAAATATGATGGAACAAAATGACGTCTAGTAAAAATTTTTGAAAAGACAGTATACATGTGTTACTAAAAACAATATATTGGGAATGGGCCTCTTTTTGGTAGTTGCAAATTTCACTGATTTAATATTTTTATAGACAACTCAAAACAGTTTGTAAACGAAGCTAACTGGAAATTCCTTGATTTTTTTCCTTTTGTGTACAAAAATGACAGAAACTGCACTATTCCTAATAAAAGGAAATATTTGTATCGAGGGAAATTCTGGGTAAAGAAGATTTACCGATTTTTAATATTTTAAGGGAAATGTGGGATTTTATAACAAAAGAATGGCCATGATCTGATTCTTAAAATGTTTTTAAATAAGTGAGGAATTGAGTTTCTTAAATATTTCCCAGAAAAATCATACTCTGTTAGATATGATAAATTGTGTAACATTAGCTGGTTTGACACGTTGTTTTTGAAGATTGTTTTATGCAGAGGTTTTTGTTAACTAAATTTATCAATTATGTCAATATAAATAGTTTTATATAAGTTAAAACTCATTTTAGAGATATCTTGTATATATTTCCTGTATCGGGCCATAACGGTTGGTATCGGCGGTCCAGTCAATAGGTGGGGACTCGCTTTGTAATTCGCGCAGCCGTGCCATGGTAAAGATTTAGTTTGCCCAAATTTTTGTTGGAGTTCAAAAAACGGTTCCCAAGGTGGCCACTTTTTGTGAGGAATGTGACGGTAAACTACATTTTTGCCTCAATTGGTTTGCGGTATACCACAAACAAAATAATATTAGAAAATATTTTAGGCTTGGCCCGCTGAATAAGCTTAAAATAGTGGCGGCTATTCAAGTGAAGTAGGTGCTACTTCACCAGGAAAAATAAACAAGCAAACATCTAACTATATTTATTATATATCTCTTAAAATTTAAGTTTTTATATTCATTTATTCACCTAATTGGCAAAAAATAAACTGTACATCTCAAATAAACATTCTATTTGACCGTTGGTGGCATGTCTTTTTAAAACTTTCAATCGAACTTTATTATAGCAACTATAACAGTGGCGCAAACTGCTTCGACTTTGCTGGAGGTGCTGTGTTTAGTTTACGATTTTACTACTACGTTGCCATGACAACGCGTACGCTATGATGTCGACCGCATGGAAGATTAATGTTAACTAGCACCATACAACGCTCTCGGTGATTTGCTAACGCAGTACACTACACCCACGTGTCGTTCAGTTTGGGGTGGTTGTTTACTTTTATTTTCGCGGATTTCGCTGCAACCAGTTAGTTCCTTTGGAGTTTACTTGACTGTTTTGTGTTATATTTATTTATAGTGTTGTTACAACTTTATTTGGTGTCGGGTTTATTAATTTACATTATTGATGAATTTTTTTAGTTTTAATCGTCATCCTAGTTTTCGGGGTACAAATGGTTATGTAGTAGTCAAATATTACAAAAATTGTTTTGCTGGCCTTGTTTACTAGTTTCCAATAAATATTCAGTGTGGAATGAGGAAGGATTTGCAGGTATGTTAAAAATATGAAGGTCTTTACATAAACATGAAGACTCGGCGGAGCATTTAAAATGCGAATTAATGCTAAAAACATTTGTAAAAAATCGAAGCACTATAGCTGACACTTTAAAAGAAAATACTAAACTATATAAAATACATTTTAACGAAAACGTCCGATTAAATAGACTATTTATGTGCTTGGTAATTGACGCAGTTTTGTACCTTGCAAAACAAGAGTTAGTCTTTCGCGGCCATGATGAGAGCAGCGAGTCAATAAATAGGGGGAATTTTAAAAAGCTTTTAGGTTATTAATATCGAGAAGTTCCCAAGCACTAAATGATCATCACAAAAAAATTAAAAATATTTTTACTGGTGACTCGAAAACTATTCAAAACGAAATAGTTATTAATTGAATTGAAATCAAAAATGATTATTTAAATGATCATGTAAAAAATGAAATAATGAACACACAGTTTTTTTTGGTACAAGTGGATGACACCACTGATATTACGCAAACCTTCCAGTGCTCCATAATTTTAAGATACATTAATTCAGAACGTTCAGTAGTCGAGAGATTCTTAGGATTTTATAATGCCAGCTCCGATAGAATGTCGTAAAATTTGGATTCTATTATTATTATATATATATAAATATAAAATTTATATAAATTAATAGGGCAATGTTACGATGGCGCAAGTATGATGTCTGGCCATCTAAATGGCCTTCAAAAAAAAAGAAAAAGCGCCGCAAGCTGTATTTTTCCTGATACAGCAAAGTTAAAAATATTTCTAAATGTCGAATTTTTTTGCAAGCCTTAGTGGTATTCCCTCACTTTTTCATCACTCAGCCAAACGAACGTATGCTCTTACATCTGCATCTACGAGGCGTATACCAACAATTACAGAAACTCGGTCTTCAAATTCGAAGTTAGTAAATGTGATTGTTAAAGTTGCGTTCTTCAAAAAAAATCGTTTGGCATTCATTTTTGCATATCCAATATAAAACGCTGTCGTGAGGCGCTCTGTAAAAAAAGAAATGAACATTTTTTTAATACCATGTTTGATAAAGCACATTCTATTACAGAAATAAATCATTACAAAAGTGAGCTTGCTAAGCTTTCACCTGAAGAAATTAGGGCTAAGTATAGAACTCTTTTTTATGAAATATTGGACCATATTTTAATGGAAATGACATTAAGCTTTCAAGACTCTGAAAAACTTACATTTTTATGTTTGGCAGATTCTCCTAAATTTTCCGAATATAGTTTAAATTTTCCGACTGGCCCGTTTGAAAATTTGTTACAGTTATATGGGGAAATATTTTCAAAAAGTCAACGGCTTAAAAATGAGCTTGGTCTTATTTTTGCCAATGACAGTAAATGGAATATATTGCTGAAAGAGCAAGTGAAAAAAATTGATGAAAATAAAGATATTTTAACCCAAAGCATATAAAGTGTTTTCCCTTATTTTGACAATACCGTCGACAAGTGCTTCAGTGGAAAGAAGTTTTTTTTGCCTCAAACGTGTAAAAACTTATTTAAGAAATACAATATCTCAAAAAAGACTTACTTCTCTAGGCAATATTTCAATTCAAAAGGAATGTCTGGAGGAGATTAGGGCAACTCATCCATTTTATGAGGATGTTATAAATAAATTTGCTGTTATGAAGGATTGATTTAGTATACCAAATTTAGGTAAAAAAAAACAATAAAAAAGGACATTAACTTACATTTATAATATTCAAGGAAAACCAATGCGTCTAAAATAATGCCATAAATTAAATCATTTTTGATATTTTTTGTGAAACATAATTTAAGACTTTCATAAACACATTTTTTTTTTATTTATTGTTTTTTAAATTCAACATTAGCGTTAACGACTAAATTTAATCGCTTGCGCCAAGAATCAATAGCGTTAGCAATATTTTGCTGATCCATTTCATGCCAACAGTCTAAAACTCGTTGACGCAAGTCATTGTGGTTCTGTTCTTCTAAGTCTCCCCACAGATAATAATCATAGGGATTAAGGTCAGGGCTATAAGGAGCTCAGTCGTTATCCTCTATAAAATCAGCTACTTGTCCTCTTAAAAAATGTATTTTATACGGCTGATATGGCACCTGGCACCGTCCTAAAATCAGTGCTTCTAGTTTAAAACATGAAAATAATTTATGCAAAAACTAATTCTTGGCTAAAAAGAAAACTTCAGCTTAAAAAATACAAAGAAAATACCTGCATAAAGATAAAGTCTGGTGTAAGACGTTCAATCTCAGGTAGCATTTGCATTAACACAAGTTCACAATAAGTATGTGAATCCAGCCTTATTTCTTGCTCAATAAAATTTAGTTCTGCCTTATAATTTCACGAGATTGTCGCTGATACCATAACATACTTGCCAAATTTCTCTCATTCTTTTAGTAAACGACTTAAGGGCACATTTGTTTTTAATGAATTAATCGGAATACATAACTGATCGTTTTGGGAATTTTTTGTTCCCGATAAGAAACCAAATCTTCGAAATTTATTAAGTAAACGCCTAGATCTGACTAGTCGTCTTTGCTTCATATCTTCATTCAATTTAAATATGTAGCCACGTTTTAACATGTTTCAACTCTAAATCCTTATTAATAATTCTTTTTACTGAACTTCTAGAAATTCATTTACTAGTTGAGAAACCGTTAGGCTAGTACTAGGTGCTCTTTCTGGACTAACCGCTAAGATTCTTACACGATCTATATTTTCCTAGATTTTTTAATTGTTAGTATTAGAGAGAACAGTATTTATCTATGTATACAGTACCTGTGTTCGTGCAGTTCTAGGTCTGCCCCTAGTTGCTCTTCTCTGAATTGATCCTGTCTCTCTTTTCTACAAAATCATACACTGTACTTTTTCTTAACTCATTATTAGAATGCTTTAAAATTTCGTACACTCTGTATTCGCGGTTAAATAGGTTTTTTATCACAACTTTTTCTTCCATGGACGATACCACAGTTATCTACTTTCACATAAAAAGTAGCTATGAATAAGTAAAATGCTTTAAAATTATTATTATTTCACAATTGCAGTTCGTTTGTTTTTATCTTTTCTGCAATGGGCATGACCTACTCATACATTAAAGACTTTTATTTTTGTTGAGCCAAATTTACTGTAAAATATTTCATTTTGGTAAATTGCTGATATTTCACGTGTTTATTCACCGATTTTGCTCATCGTAGTCTTTCATACACAGAAATGAATAGGCTTTAATATTCTGCGAAAATCAAATATACAGGATGTAACAAAAATTTACTAATGCCCTTTAAATTATGGCAAATTTTAGGCGCATCCGCAATCTTGAATTTCTTTAAAATGTCAAAAATTTATGTTTGAGTCTCTAGCTTATTAATTTCTCTTCTAAATTAGCCCAAAACAAATAAAATCGGTGAAGTAACAAAAAAAGTCACAAAGGAAAAACCAAATCCCGGTAACGACAAAGGCAAATCTACAGGTTGTCACAAAAAAGTTCCAACGCCTTTTAAATTCTGGTAAATTTTAGGCGCATCCGCCATCTTGAATTTCTTTAAAATGTTAAAAATTTATGTTTGAACCTCTAGCTTATTTATTTCTCTTTTAAACAAGACCAAAACAAATGAAATCGGTCAAGTAACAAATAAGTTACAGGGGAAAAACAAAATTCCGGTTTCTTTTGGACCACTCTATATATAAAATTTCGTAACTGCAACTACCGTTGGTCCTCACGGTTTATTACCGCCAGGCCACAGGGGCCCAAACTGTATATTGAAATTGCTTCAGAAGCGCTCCTTTGGCCTATACAGACATGGAAAAGAAGATGACTACACGGTGGTCCATGTGGCCGCCGTGGCCCTTCGAGAAGGTAAGCACCGAGGGACTGCTATGGGCCTAACGCCTTAATGAGGAACTACAGTGGAAGCGAGAATATAACTACTGTGACTAGAGACTAAATTTAGAAACTACAAATAAAACAACGGTAAAATTATTCGCTCTTTTGCAAATCCCATGGGGGCCATGTGGCACGTCATTAATCAATATCAAGGTGAGAACAAAAATACAGATGTTCAAAATAACTGTGAATGACTAATAATTTGTTTGCAAATATTACCCAAAGTAAAGTACAAAGTATTACTGAAACTCATAGGGATCTTATTGATAGTCTTGAGCCAATAATGATCAATGAGGTCAGAGATATCTGGATAGCGTAAAAAAACAAAAAAGTCGAGATGTTTATTGAAAATATAAAGTCTGTGAAAAACTACCTGATAATACCTTTAACTAAAATTATTAACCGTTGTTTTAGGGAAAATAAATTTCTGGATGTTCTGGAAGTCCTGTATCTTGTCTCTGATATTATAGAAGCATTTCATAACCAGAGCTACTGTTTTTGAAAAAATCATGGTTTTTGGGATTAGACCATGCCAAATTGAAATTACTTTCCGACGTTTCGCCTGCGATTGCACGAGGCACCTTCAGGAATCTTCACTACACAAGATCAAAACACTGAATTAGCTTTGGTGAGGAAAGTTCAGGTATTTATTCCCGACCTGTACTCACCGACGCGTGACATACTATTATAATTGGCCCGCGTTTCTATTTTCAGGGTGCTTGATAATTTCAATAGATTCTCTAATTTTTTGTTTATAATAACTCAAGACTAATGCAAGAACCTTGGTATCTTTTACATTAATCACGTGTCCTATTGAGTGCTGGTGTTCAGCGATATCGGATTGAACAATTTGTATTGTATACATATATCTTTTGTGTTCCTTAAGTCTAGTAGACATAGACTGTCCAGTTATATACACTTTACCGCAGGAACAACATTTTATAAGCTCCTGACTGCAAAGGAATTACATCTTTTGGTGTCCTTAAGCATTGTCCAATCTTTTTGTGTGTATTAAAGATTGTGCGAATGTTAGATCTCCACCGAATTCTTGCAATTTTATCTGTGGTACCCTGAATAAAAAGTAAAGCTGCAGTACTTGATGGTTGTGTATCCAGTACTAGTTTAGGTCTGGGATTATTATAATACCTAATCCAACGCCTAATATCTTCAGTGCAATATCCGTTTGATTCTAAAGCTTCAGTAAGTTTTTCTGTTTCGTCCAGAATTGAATTTGTATCACAAATTGATAAAGCCCTAAAGACTAATGAATTGATGACGGACTGTTTTTGAGATGGATGATGGTGAGAACCAAAATTGAAATATCTATTCTTTTGTGCCGGTATGACCTAGGATGCCGTTCTCTTTCTTTTGTATTAACACATCAAGGATTGGAATGGCACTATTTGACTCAATTTCCATAGTGAATTTTATATTAGAATGCTGTTGGTTTAGATTATCCTAAAAATATAGTTAAATTTTCTTCTCCATGAGGCCATATTACAAAAGTATCATCTACATATTTAAACTAACATTTAGGTTGTAAAGGAGCAGAATTTAAAGCAATTTTTTCGAAAGTCCCCATAAAGACATTCGCTACCACAGGAAATAATTAGTTGTATCATGTTGCTCAGTATATTTTTATTTATCATAGCAATATTTTTACATACAGCTTCTTACTGAATGTGACACTGAAAAGAAGGGGATGATATGAAAATGATGTCTATTATATGTTACAGTATTATGATTTGCCTTTTACATAGTCAATAAAAGGCAGAACCATTAGCTAGAAGTACCAATAAAAATTGTGGAAGATATTTAACTTTTGTAAGTATTGGTAAGTATTAATTCTGATTGTTTTATGTTTAGGAAGTGTCTACTGCATGGTCCAATGGACACTAAGATTTCCTTTGTTTTTGCAGTGACAGAAAAATGTATGTAGTGTGATTTCTGGTTATTGAAATTTTGTATATATATTTTTTAATTAGCCTTTTGGTCAAATTGTTCTAGAAGTTTCAAACCTCAATATTCTATTTTAAGAAATAACTATGAAATATTTTTGTTTATTTGTACTTGGGTTCTGCTTCAAATACAGGAAAAATATGTTAAAAATTGGGCAGTGCCATTGACTTTACATACAAGATAAAATGGCACAGCTATAGAATTATTAAAAAATGCTACCTATAATTTATATTTTGCAGACCTTTGAGATAGCAATTATATCCATAGATGTATTAGGTTTACATGATAACACTCTTGCATGTAAAATTCTCAGTAATATTTGATATATCTAATTGTGAAATTGAAAATTGTGCAAATTACCTCTTATAATAATTCATTTAGGTAGTTTGGATGGTAACCTAAAATGACCACTAGAACTCTTATCGAAAACATGCTTCAGTGAAATTCACTAATTGTTTTATAGTAGTTTATATAGTGCTTGAGATCTTGCACAAAAAATATCATGGAAACGATAAAATGATACTAGCCGTTTTAAAAATATAGACTTCTGAACTTTAGGGAAGCTCTGTTGTAAAACACCCCAAATTAAGGCCAAATAAAGAAATAATGATTCCTATGATAATACACATAATAGATAATGGATATCCGGTCAAATAACCATCTCCTACGCTAATAAAACTTCAGGTCAACGCAAGATCTGAACACAGAACAAAGTAGTTTTTTATAAACACTACATCCAATCCGAACGCAGGACGCGTTAAGAACCGACCATCAGGAAGCACCACGCCAAACTTCGCCAGACAAGCTTAGTTGGTGTCAAATTCCAATTTTCAACCTAATTTTAAAAATACTTAGAAATTAGCTACGACGATGGAACTTGATGGAAATACATAACTTTTCATGCGCTTCACGCCTATTTTATTTCGATATCTCAATTATTTCTTATGGTTTCAAACTTGACCTACTTTTTCAAAAATCTAAAATTTAATATTTTTACTCAAAAACCACTTTTTCTGAAAGCTCTTACCGAGGGAAACATACTGATAAAAAAATCGACAAAATCCGTCAAGAAATAACAAAATTACTCAACTTTAAAAGTTCGTGATTTGAATTAAAAAGTTCGTTAACAAGCCTAAAAAATCTCATACTTGCGAATAAACTTTTTTCCCTTTGAGATTGGCTAAGGTCCGCAATATAATTTCGAAAGGGACTAACTAAATGTACATTCTGTGAATATATCATGCAAATAACTTAATTCTCGAGGGAATAAACAATAAAAGAAAATTCAAAATTTGAGACAACATATCTCGGAAACTAATACATTTCTTGAAAAAAGTCACTCTTTATAAAAGACTCCAAATCACTAAAACTACCTGATACCAATTTCAGATTTGTAGATAGAAAAAAGAGTTAATTTTCAATTTTTGGACTAACAAAAAATTAAATTTTTAAATATCGAAATCGGTCTTTCGCTAAACGATAGCCCTTAATAAAAGAACAATGTTATATAATAAACCCCATCACGGAAAAATCAACTAGAAACCAGGAAACAGGTCTCGGAAGTAGAGCACCGGGTCCTGCAGAAAAGTTCCAATATTTAAAAAACTACTGATAGGAAAAATCCCAAAATTTCACGAAATGATTAACTAAATATAATATAACAATTTAAATACATTTTTAAGTCTTACGAATTTTTTCTGGAAAAAAATAAAAGGTCACATAAAGTAATGCACATTACGGGAAAAATACAGAAATTGCAAAATACCAAAAAACCATGATTCCTGCAGGACTTTAAAGTATCTCAGGAGATGTGAACAGCAAAAATTTTCGTTGCAGACTGAGGAAAATTCTCGACAGTTTCGTTCATCAGACTCCGCCAAAAATGGCTGTCATTGGTCTAGAGCTGCAGGAAAGGAGTAACCGTGACGCCGGCAGGATTTTTATATAAATATAGACCGAAATCTGAATCTTTCGCAGATGGCGTTTTCAACTCGTTAGTGACACGTGATTTCATTGCCCTCCTTAATCACCGGTTGAATTTAATTTGTGCGTTACTTAATTGCCATTCTTAGTGACACTGCCGAAGACAACTAGAGGAACGTTACACTTACGTTCCCATCGTTGGAATTCGCCGGGTCTTTGTATCGAAAGGTTCCATTGCACTTAGGTTTCGAGTAGAGAAGATTGTTCACAGAGATTAGATCTGGTTCTCTTGATCTATGCTCTAGTAGGGGGTATCTGGAAGAAAACATATTGGCTGTATAAATTGCGCGAAGAAACAAGGGTAAGCCAAGTCTCTGGTCTCCTCTTAAGCGTTCATCAATCCTTAGTTCATCTCCAGATATGGATTCTCATTCTAAGTAACTCAGAATTTCAACAAAAAGTGTTCAAGTGTAATTGTTTAAAAATTTGTGCTTCTTGGCGTAATTGTTATTATTAGGTTTTTTTTCAACGTAACTTTTTGTTCAACTTTTGATATTTAAAACTTGCATATTTTGACTTTGATTTTGCTATTTAATATTTTGATATTTTGAATCTGCTAATTACTACTATTATTAACAATTGTGATTTAAACATTTACTGATTTTGACTGTAATATTTTTGCAACTTGATAGTGATTATTTGCTCTATTTTGACTTGTATATTTTTGTGATCTACCCTTGGTTGGTCGGATCACATTTTTTCTGATTCTTGACTTTGCAAAAAATTAATTGGATTATCTCTAATCACGTTAATTTGTAAAAACTAGTTTAAACTTTTAATTGTTGTAATAATTTAGTTTTAGTACGCTTGGTGAATCCGTTCTTATTAAAACTTAAACTTTCTCATACAGAGATTTTGGCACGTCAGTTACCGAAGTTCTCAATCTCTCCTGAGTGAGGAGGATTGTTAATTATAGGGGCAATTAGAACTACCGTGCTATTTTTGATTTACTGTTTATATTTAGATATATATTTTTGCGTATTTTTTATTATTTACAGTGCTCTCATAAACTTTAACGTTTTTACTGATTTTTTAAACTTTTTAAACCTCGCGTTATAAATCCTAAGCGGCGTGACCCGGGTGAATTTTATTAGGGAGACAAGCGTGATTTTTTAAGAATACCTTTTTTAGTTGATTTTTTAAAGCTTTATTAATATTTGCTAATTTTTGAGTTCAGTATTTTTGCATTTTTCTATTTTCACACATCTTAAGTATTCAAATATTTTTATTATTCATATATATATATATATATATATATATATATATATATATATATATATATATATATATATATATATATATATATATATATATGTTCGTTAAAAGTTTCTGATGATGCCATTTAGATAAAAAATTTCAAATTTAGGGATTAAGGTAAGGTCAAGGGGTACTTCTTTTTTGAAATATTTTCAACTTCCTGTCACACAGTTGGTATCAACTTGCTTATTTTAAATGGAACACCCTGTATTTTATGATATTTTTGGATTCTACGGAGAATTTTAATGCTATTTTATGTAGCATGTCCTATACCTAGGTTCAAGCATTCTTAAGATATTTGACCTTGAACCGAAAATGAGCCTTCGGGGTACCAAATTTTAAAATCCCATATTTTTGCAAGTTTTGAAGATATAATCTTCATATTTTACAGACGATCGGTAAATAATCTTAGGTTTCTATTTTTTTTATTAAATTTGTCTATTTTTATACAGGGTGTCCTAAATTCAGCGGCAAACATTCACATTTTCAAAGCCGCTAAAGTCCGTTTTTTTAAATGGGACACCCTATAACTTTATGCACTATTAAATGTAGAATTTCATTTTCTATCGAACTGTATTAAGGTTCCCTATACCTATTCGTAACCATTTTCGAAATAATTGGGTTTTATAAAAATATCGTATGTATTTGCTTAAATGTTTACATGGTCCAATGGTGATCCATGGAAAAAGAATTGAGATCCAATATCCAATATGACAGATGATTAGTATGCGTTATTTATCAAAAGCTGTCAGTGATAAACTAAATCTTCTAAATCGAAATGGAAGAATACTCAATCTATTTTATATTCATGGAGAATGTTATAAAATTTTGGAGAGAACGTGTCGTGTGTTTAATGAACGCCACCCTGATTTGCCGCCAATGGACAAGTCAAAATTCAAGATTATTGAAACGAACTTTTTGCGTTTTGGCAAGGTTAAAGTTACAAAAAATGTTCCGAAACCAGTGACAAATGCCGAGGATAACGTAATAAACACATTGGCTTATTTCCACGCAAACCCGCAAAGTTCAATACCGTCTGCAGAAAACGATTTGGGAATTTCTTCTTCATCTGTCCAAAGAATCTTGAGCGAACATCATATGCACCCTTATTCCTTCCAAAACGTGCAAGCCTTGAGACCTGGTGATGACGTCCGACGAGTAGAATTTTGAGAATTCATGTTTTTGAAAATCAAGAGGACCCTCAATTCCTTTCAAACATATTTTGGACCGATGAAGCGAAATTTTCTAGAGAAGGAATAACAAATAGAAGAAACGAACATTTCTGGGCAGCAGAAAATCCGCACGCTTTACGCGAAACGCGTTCTCAAGAGATGTTTAGATTCAATGTTTTCGCTATAGTATTAAATGATCAGGTGCGGTACTGTATTTATGAAGACAATTTAAATAGTGATAAGTGTTTGGAAATTCTACGAGGGACGGTTTCTGAATTTATAGAAGAAATTCCTATTGGTGAGCTGCAAAATTATTGGTATCAATTGGATGGGGCACCAGCGCATAATTCCGCTGCAGTTTATCTCCAATTATCTCGAATTTTTGAAGATCGCTGGATTGGTCCCAATGGCCCTTGGAGATGGCCCCCGCGATCGCCTGATTTAACACCCCTAGACTTTTATTTATCAAATGTAAAGTCTGTGCTTCCCCAGTAAATAACCAACCAGATTTACTGGACAGGATACGAACAGCTTTTGCCGAATTAAAAAACGGACAAATTCAACGGGCCACAGCAACTGTACAAAAAAGAATTGAAATGTGTCTTCAAATGAACGAACGGCATATAGAACATTTGTTATAATTCAATTTTATTATTTTATTTATTTATTGTTGATTGTTAGATTGCTATAATTTTTAAGTTCACTAAAACAAGTTTAGAACAGTCTCGAACTTAGTAGATATGGTTAAAAATAATGTAAACAATTTATTACATTATTTTTATAACTTTAACTTTTCCGAAACGACAAAATTTCGTTTCAATCCTCTTCAATTTTCTCTTGTTCATTGGCGATAAATGAAGATGTTTTTCATTAAAAACATGGCACGTTCTCTCCAATATTTTGTATCATTCTCCGCGAATATAAAATAAATTGAGAATATCAGCTTTTGAGTGTTATTTTATTTTAATTTAAAAGTTTCAAATCAGCTGTTATGTTGAATAGAAAAGCACAATTGTTTTTCCATGGCTTACTACGGGAAGGTGTAAGCATTTAGCAAATACATATGATAGTTTAATAAAAACCTGATTATTTCGAAAATGGTTACGAATAGGTATAGGGAACCTTAATACAGTTCGATAGAAAATTAAATTCTACATTTGATAGTGCATAAAGTTATAGAGTTGTCCCATTAAAAAAAAACGGACTTTAGCGGCTTTGAAAATGTGAATGTTTGCCGCTGAATTGAGGACACCCTGTATAAAAATAGACAAATTCAATAAAAAAAATAGAAACCTAAGATTATTTACCGATCGTCTGCAAAATATGAAGATTATATCTTCAAAACTTACAAAAATATGAGATTTTAAAATTTGGTACCCCGAAGGCTCATTTTTGGTTCAAGGTCAAGTATCTTAAGAACGCTTGAACCTAGGTATAGAACATGCTACATAAAATAGCATTAAAATTCTCCATAGAATCCAAAAATATTATAAATTGAAATTGAAATTGAAATTGAAATTGAATTGAAATTTTTATCTAAATGGCATCATCAAAAACTTTTAATGAACGGGTTGCGTGAATAACCCTGTATATAAATATATATGTATATATTTATATATATATATATATATATATATATATATATATATATATATATATATATATATATATATATATATATATATATATATATATATATATATATATATATATATATATATATATATATATATATATACATATATATATATATATATATATATATATATATATATATATATATATATATATATATATATATATGTATATATTTTTATATATATATATATATATATATATGTATTTATATATTTATACAGGGTGTCCCACGACGAACTGCAGCAGTAGTTAAAATAGGGGAGTGCCTCCTCCTCCTCCTCTTCCTCTCTCTCATGTCAATATTATGATTCATGTAGACCAAATACATGTTCCCACATTTTTTGTTTAAAATGTATTTTAAGATGGAATGATGAAAATTGTTGTTCTATAATGGTAAACAATTGTTCTGTATGTCGCACTAGATATTACTATTTGGTACAAATCTTCAAAGATGTAATTAGACATCATTTTGTTGTAGTTTTAAAAAGAGGATTATATTTTTCATAATTTGTGTTTGTGAAAACTCTGGTCAAATAAATTTTTAAAAAGTAAATTTAAATATATATATATATATATATTGATATATATATTATACACATATAACACACAGTTTTTCCTTTTCCTTTTCCTATATTGAAACGACAATATTCTTTAAGTGTTTTAATACATACTAATTTGTTATGGTTTGACATTTTAAAATAAACAGTGGAAATTAAAAGTTATTATTTTTTAATTATACTAATAATAATATATTAATATATTTTTTTCCTTTTCCTATATTAAAACAACAATGTTCTAAGAAGTTTTTTAATACATACTAATTTTCATATTACATAATAAAACAATTGTTATGGTTTAACATTTTTAAAATAAACAGTGGAAATTAAAAGTTATTATTTTTTAATTATACTAATAATATTAATATAATTTGCATCAAGTAAGAGAAAACTCAATTGAATACGGAAACAAGCGTTAACAAAATTTTATGCTAATATATGAGCGCTTATAGTGGCAATTTACATAATCTACACATTATTTTTACATATGATTAGCTATTTCATTTTTCGTTCTTATTGCAATTAAAAAAAATACAGGGTCAGATGTTAGAATAAAAAGAAGTATTTTGCATATAGCACTGAAAATATATAACCGCTTATAGTAACAGTTGACATTTTTTAAAATTAATATTGTTGACGTATTCTACTTATTATCTTTACAATTTATGTTTAAAATTAATATTTTTGACATTATCTACACATTACGTTTATAACCTATATTTAAAATTAATATTGTTGAAATAATATACACATCACCTTTACAAACTATGTTTAATATTAATATTTAACGACATAATCTTCTATCTCTTTTTTTTTTCATTTTTACTGCAGTAAAAGCAAGCATGTTCAGGAATTAGTAGAAAAAGATGTATCCTACAAATAGCACAATGTAAATCAGAAGCACTAACAACATAAGCTCTTTTGTAGTGGCAGCTCACATGATCGGACTCCCCTCTCCGTAAATATCTCCTGTGAATTGCACTACAAGGAAGGCAAATAGCAAATGTTCCTAGTCTTCGACTTTCAATTTTAGTGTAGCTTTGTATAACACATACATCTTTTTCTTCAAAATTATTAAATAATTCACTAGCCATAAACTTGCTTACTTTTACGTCAGCCTCGGTTCCTAAATTTAGCAGTTGTTCATCCATGTCCACGCCTTCGTCAATTTCCTGATCATCTTCCTCCTCCTCTTCTTCCTCCTCCTCTTCTTCCTCCTCCTCTTCTTCCTCCTCAATATAATTAATGTCAATGTTAAACAAGAATGATCTTCTAACAAGCCTAGATGATTTATCCAAAAATGAATGTTTATAACTTCTTTTCTTTCTTCAATTTAAGCGGCGATCTCCATATTATTTTCTTCAATTTGGGCAGCGTTTCCAATCATATTTTCTGCCATCGTTAGGAGCTTTAGATTTAGATAGATATATTTGATAAAAAAAAAAATTTTGGTTATAAGTTATAAATAATAGCGACAACTGATATTACAGCGAATGATACTGTATGATCACCGAGTGGTTGTTCTGAAGTATATATCCCATCGACCACCACTTTCACTGCCTGCGTGATATCATTCTCAGATCCAACAGAGTTGTTTTTTTTTCCACTGTCCCTGCTCCCGTCACTTTACCTGGGGGGGGGGGAACGTTGCTCGGCTTGGGAAAGTGGTTGTCGTTCAACTTTAAGTAGGACATATGTGATCAACTTTTTCATATAAAATCGCCTCGGCGAAGAGACGAATGCAATTGATTTCTGTATTCACACTGTGCAGGGATCGCGAGTTTTCTGGTGTTTTCATTGTGTCTATTTGGTAATTTTTTAATTTTTATTTATATTTCTAAGATTTTTAGTTGGCAAAATTTAATTCTTATTTATATTGGTGACATTTTTATTTATATTTGGGACACTTATTTGGTATTTTATTTGTTATTACGATTTTTTTCATAATGGACAATTTTTTGGCATCGAGTAGCAAAATAATTGACAATGACTTTGACTTATACACATGTACTCAAATGCAAAATTTTGCAAACCAACAAAACAATGAAACAGACGTATTTACAACTAGTCAACAACAAACTATTCAGGACTTGAATGAAATTATTTACAATAGCCAAGTTCAGAATAATGCCAACAAACACAACAACGAAAAATATTTATTTACAGCTACTCAACAACAAACTCTTGATGATCTTAATGACATTATTGACAAAAAACGGATTTAATTACAACAAAAACTAAACAAACTCTTGAAGAACTGAATGACATTGACGAAAATCAATTCGAAAATTCGAGCTATGAGGATATTGTTTGTTTTCAAAAATCTAATCCAAATTATTTAACATTAAAATCGCCAATTAATTCTCCGAGACCAATTTGCTCTCCCTTTTTGTTTAGTGAAAATTCTGATTCGGAAGAAGAACAAATTGATCAAAATTTAAGTTCGGCTATATCTTCTATTAATTCACCATATGATATTATAAATTCTGATTCGCAAGAAAAACAAATTGAAGCAAATTTAACTTCGGATATTTCTCTTAATAATTCACCAGTTGAGCAAAATTCAATTTCGAAACCATCATTTATTATTAAAAAAAAATTAAAATTAATAAAAAAAATACAAAAACAAGTAGCAAACCTTAAGTGTCTGGGTTTCGCTATTCAAAATTTAACTGATTTGATCACAATTAAACAGGGAGACGCAAGTACGGTGAATTATGTTAAACAGGCCTTTGACAAATTAGTTGACTCATTTGAAGAAATCGATTCATAAAGTCAATTAATTTCTATTGCTTTTTTCAAAATTTGACTATAACTAAATAAAATACACAATATTAATTTTATTATTATTATCCAGAAAACTTCAAAATTGCAATATTGTTTTTTTCAAAATTTGACTATAACCAAATAAAAATGCACAATATTAATTTCATTATTATTATCTAGAAAACTTCAAAAATGCATAAGTGTGTAACATGTAATAAAGTCTTCACTAGAAAGGATAATTTATTGCGACATATTAAAAAACATGAAATTCCACAACACTCACTAGTTGGTTGAAACAACCAAAGCTTATTAAAGGTAAGAACATTTTATTTTTCATGTTTTATTTTGTAAAATATTTTTTTTTAATTTATAGATTATACAAATATTGTAAAATATTGTAAAGAATGCAAGAAAAATATAAACCAAAGTCTGTGGGGTGGACATCTTCGATCTAGTGTGCACAAGAACAATTCCAAAATAGGCTTGGAGGAAGGTGTTGAAATTATCAAGTCGGCATTCAGGGAACGAATAATATCTTATAGGATTTCCTCACCCCAAAACTTCATAAATGTGAAAGAATATTTTCAACATTTGGAATACAAAATTGTACATCTAATAGATCAAGAACTGCAGAAACATAAATGTATCAAGCTAAATATGGAACTGTTTGGTTTTTATTTTAACCCCAGCAGCGACAGCTATGATGTCAAATCTTTTAATGCGCCGTTACAAGTCATTTGCCAGGGAGATCAGACAAAAGAACTTTTAGAGCAAATCTGCACCATTATTGACCAGAAAGCTGACGAATTTGCAGAAAGAGATTCAGGTAAAGAATTTACTTTCTGTTTTACAACAGCAACAAAAAAAGTAATTTTTTAATTTTTACGTTGCAGGATGGGCTTTGATGAATTTACTTCATTTGGAAATTAATGTTAACAAGCACAATCCGCTGAGAGCCTCATCTTTTATCGAACTTCCTCAAGAGATCAAGAGACGTCAAGCTGTGATCAACATTAGGAATGATGACAACTTTTGCTTCGCCTGGGTAGTTGTGTCTGCTCTTCACCAACCAAGCGGATTAGATTTTGAAACTTCATCCTACCCACAATACTCTTCTGTTTTGGATATGTCAGGTATAGAATTTCCAATGTTGCTAAAGAACATTAAGATGTTTGAAGAAAAAAATAACATTTCTATTAATGTATGTGGATTAGAAATTATAAATCCTAAAAAGGGGTATGAAGTAATTGGTCCACTTTATTATTCATCGAATAAAAAAAATCAACATGTCAATTTATTGTTAATAAGTGATGACGATGAAAAAACTTTTCATTATTGCTATATTAAAGATTTATCAAAATTAGTTTCTACACAAATGTCTAAACATCACGGAAAAAAATATATTTGCGACGGTTGTTTACAATATTTCCCTACAGAAGAAAATTTATTACAACACAATAGCTATGATTGTGATCATTTACGAATTAACCTACCTTCTAAAGAATTAATAAAAGATAAGTTTGGAAACTATTCATATGATAATATTTTGAAATTTGTAAATTATCATAAACAAATGAAAGTTCCTTTCGTGGTGTGTGCAGATTTTGAATGCATTTTAAAGCCTTTAAATAATGACAATGTTGACAAAAATCCTAATACTTCATACACCTTAAACAATATGAACATATTCCACATTCATTTGCCTATTAAATTAAATGTTCCTTCGACGATAATTATTCTAAATTTGAAAGATCTAGAGGTCAAAATTGTGATACATTTATAAATTCTTTAGAAAGAGACGTGTAAAACATATACAATAAATTTTTAAAGGTTCCTAAAAAGATAATTCCTTTGAACGAACTGGACAAAATTTATCATAACTATGAAACAGTTTGTCATATTTGTAATAAACCTCTTTTAAATGACAGGGTTGCAGATCATTGTCATATAACTGGTCTTTATAGAGGTCAAGCTCATTCACTCTGCAACATAAATTACAGAATACCTAACTTTATTCCAGTAATATTGCATAATTTGCGTAATTATGATTCTCATCTATTTCTTAAAAAATTATGCTTAAACAAAGAACAACTAACAGTTATCGCACAAAACAAGGAAAAATATATTTCATTTGAAAAGCTTATTCATGTGGATAACTATTTTGATAAAAAGACACAAAAGGCTAAGAAAAAAAATATATCGTTAAGGTTCATTGATTCTTTTCAATTTTTATCCCATTCTTTATCAAAACTCTCTGAAAGCTTAAAAGATGAACAATGTAAAGAAATAAAAAAAAATTTCAATGATGAAGAAAGATTTAAACTTATTCGCCAAAAAGGTGTATTTCCTTACAATTATATTGATGATTATTTAAAATTAGAAGAAACAACTTTACCTCAGAAAGAGCAATTTTATAATACTTTAACGGATGAGCACATCAGTGATGCAGAATATCAAAGAGCTGTAAAGGTTTGGCAATTGTTTAAATGTGAATCTCTTGGTCAATACTCCGACCTTTACTTACTCTCTGATACTTTACTTTTGGCAGATATTTTTGAAAATTTTAAAAGCACTTGTTTATCCACATATAAGCTCGATCCAGCTCATTTTTACACTTTTCCAGGTTTATCCTGGGAGGCGTGTTTGCGTTATACTGGAATTGAGTTAGAATTGTTAACAGATCCAGATATGATACACTTTTTCAAAAAAAGCTTTCACGGTGGTGTGAGCTCTTGCATTTGTAGAAAATCTGAAGCTAATAATATATTTCTTTTAAATTTTGATCCTTTAAAGCCAACTAAATGCACAATTTATTATGATGCAACAAATTTGTATGGTTATGCAATGCCACAGCACATTCCAACGGGAGATTTTGTTTGGTTAACAGATAAAGAAATCAACGATTTAAATATTATGAATATTTCTAAAAAATCTAATAAGGGATATGTTTTAGAAGTTGATTTAGAATATCCTACAAGTGTACATTCCTATCATAACGATTTTCCGTTTTGTCCTGAAAACTTTAAACCGCCAAATTCTAAATGCATAAAATTAATACTCAATTTAAATGATAAATCAAAATATGTTATTCACTATCAGTTATTAAAACAATGTTTGGAACATGGACTCAAGTTGACTAAAATTCATAGTTTTACAGTTTTCTTAATCTGATTGGTTGAAAAAATATATAGACTTGAATTCAAGATTAAGAAATGATTCAAAGAATGAATTTGATCGTAATACTTACAAGTTGGCAAATAATAGTATTTATGGCAAGACTATGGAAAATGTTGATAGGAGAATTGACGTAAGACTTGTTACAGAGTGGGAAAAAATAGAAGAAAAGATGGTGCTGAGAATTTAATTGCAAAACCATATTTCAAGGACTTAACAATATTTTCTGAAAACTTAGTAGCTATTCAAATGCAAAAGATTCAAGTTACTTACAATAAACCAATATGTGTAGGCTTCTCAATATTAGATATATCTAAAACTGTATGATTTCTTTTATAATTTTTTAAAACCTCTTTATCAGGAAAATATTTCACTTTTATACACAGATACCGATTCGTTCATTTTAGAAGTCACAACTCCAAATATTTATTCTGACATGATAAAAAATATTCACAAATTTGATACATCTAATTATGAATTTGGTAATATTCATGAAATGCCTATTACAGAGTCAGTTATAGGAAAATTCAAAGATGAATATGCTGGTGAACCCATTACTGCTTTCTTTGGTACTAGAGCAAAAGCATATTGTATTAAAACGGAAAATAGTTTAACAAAAAAACCAAAGGTGTTAAGAAAAGTGCCATTAAAAAGCAGTTGAATTTTATTCATTATAAAGATGTTGAAAATCATTCTAAAACCTTTTGTTCAATGTATGTTTTTCGATCTAGACAACACACAATTTTCACCGAATTATATTTATAAATTGGCTTTGAGTTCTGAAGATGATAAGCGGTATAGAATTCCCTATAGTTTTAATACATTAGCTTGGGGACACCAAGATATTGCTTTGTATCAATATGCAGAACATGAAGATTTAGATATATTTATGTAGATATTATAAGGTATTTGAATTTGTTGTTTTTGAAACCAAAGTTAGTCTTCATAAGCCTTTCACAAAATGTGCTTAGAAACTTTTGACAAAGAAATTGATAACAGTTATTTTAAAACATATGAAAAACGACTTTCCACTTTTAAGAAATGGAAAGGAAAATTGAGGCCAGAAGTGTTGGTTGGAGCTGGCTTTTACTATATTTCAATCAATGATATTTGTAAATGTTTTTATTGTGGTATTGAAATTTTTGATTGGTTAAGTTATGATGATCCTATTGTGGAGCATAAGAAATTTGCTAGGAATTGTGATTTAAATAACTGTTTATGGAAAAATAGGAATCGAATAATTGTAACCGTTCAAAATAAGTTTTCAAGCTACACATTTTATATAGTATTATTAATATCCTTATTTATGAACTTTTACATATCTTTAAATTAAGTATTTTATTGTTATTTTTTACAAATGCTTTTGCTTTCGTGGTGAAAGTATCTGCTTAATGTTAATAAATTTGGAATATAATTATTAATTTGTTTCAATGACTATCAGTAGATCGCAATTCATTCTTCTTTATTTTATTTTCCAAAATGTTTTTTATGTTCATCATCCCCCTGGCGTAACACAGTGTGAAATAGGTTTTTCTAATAAAACAGACGTCACTTTAAGTAAATATTGTAAATTTATGAAAATTGGATTAATTAACAATAGTACAATTAGTTGGATGGAACAAATAAATGGAGATGAAAATGCAAGTAAATTTTTTAAAATTTTGTATCATTATCCAAATCGATCTATTTTTGATACAAATTGGATCGAAAGGTTAGAGTTTAAAAATAATCAGTTACAAATTATAACCCCCAACCATACCAATTATTATGACGGATTCAAAAATTATTACTTTTCCATCATTATTGTTACATTAAACTTTGCATTATTTTTATACATTACCATTTTAATTATTTATCTTTATTACAAATTTCAAACTGGAAAACTATTTTTTCATTAATCCATTTTAATCGAAACTTTAAAGAAAGTGGGGATGAGAATATTTAAGTACAAGAATAACGCAATATGTTTCAGTCTCGTTTAGTCATTATGAACAACGCCGTGGTTCATAAACCTTTAGAAACGCTTCTTAATTCAAAAATTTATTTTTTAAATAATTCTTTGTCAAAATTTGTTCTTGTTGGCATTAGTTTAAATGATTTTTCTCCAAAAATTGTAATTGGTGGAAAAACTGGATTTATAATCGCACTAACTGAAGAAAATTGGAAAGATATTTGTGTTCATCAAGGAATTATTGTAAACAATTTCTACTTTCCTCAAGTTGATGAAACCGGTGTGAAGATAAACAATATTCATCTGCAGGTCCAGAAAATAAATGATATCCCTCTTCTGCAAATTACAAAAGGCCCACACTTCATATACTTAGGACAAGAGTCTTTGGACAATTTGTGGCGATTGAAGGAAATTATTGATTATAGATTATCTATAATTAAAAGGCAAGAATTCAATACGTATTTCAAAATATTTCAAAATAATATTTCAGCTGATTGTGGCGACTTGTGTACGCATGTTTATAATATAATAAGTCCAACACAAAATCCTAACAGTGAAAATGTTTCAACTATGATGGAATTACTTGCTTTATATCCTGAAGAAATGGAAAACAAATTGAAGCAAAATGGAACAAAAAGAAAATATTACGAAGAAAACAATATATTTTCTGGAAGAGAACAATAAGGTGCATGTGTCAGTGAAGTGGAGCTTTGCTTACAGACAAGCCCGTAGGAGTAACTTTCAGATGTGGTACTTAGGTAGACTCCGTTTTGAAAAAAGAATAAATGATTGTAAACTTATTCTAGATTCGATATTATCTGAGGAACATAGAAATAAAATATATTTGACACGTTTTAATAAAAATTGTATTTGATGTTTTACTTAATAAAATTTTAATTTCTCAAATGTGAATTTTATTTGAAATTAATTAGCACATAAGAGTAGGTACTTTTCAGACATTGTAATTTGTATCAGCTAAAGCATAAAGTGAGGAACAGAAATAAAACAAATTTAACTAAAATTTAATTTCAATTTAATTAAACAATATTTTTTTTATCAATCCATGTATTATATTTTTTATCAAGTCCTAATCATTTCACATAAACTTTGTTTCCTTTCCTTCTCAAAATCTTCTCAATAAGATACACATCGGTATGCTTTACTTTTAGTAATTCTTGCTCATAAAAACCACCCAGAATGTCCTGATTATCTCCAGGGGTTTGTCATCTTAACTTCTTTAATGTGGAATATCTCATTTGATCAATTTGGTGTGTAACCTTTCGAAAATGCCTCTCGATGCTTGCTTATGCGTACGTGATCACCCACTTTAAACTTTGGAGATTTTATATCTAACGTTTTAGCATGAGTAAATGCAGATTTCAAGATTCTCTTTTCATTTGTTTTATTTACTTGTTTTGGCTTCATTCCTATTGAAGAATGTTTTGTATTGTTATATTCTTTTACAATATCCGCTAATATTTTAAACCATTTGTAATTTCCTTGAATGCTAAATATTTTCCACATATTATTCTTTAAAGTCCTGTTCACTCTTTCTACTATACTCGCTTTCAAATTGGAAAACGTGCTATAATGGTTAATTCGAAATTGTTGCATCAAATTTTGAAAATTTACGTTGAAAAACTCTCTCCCTCTGTCCGTTTGCAAGTTTTTTGGTGGAGTTTTTGCACTGATTAATATTTTTTTCATTGCCGCTGTTACGTCTTTTCCAGATTTAGATTTTACCGGTTCGGCCCAAACATACTTAGAAAATACATTTATGGTAATCAAGATATATTTAAATCCCTTATTAAATTTAGCATAGGCTAACATTTCAACCAAATCAGCTTGAAAAAGATCATTTAACCCTTTCACCACCACCCTTCTGCGTTTGTAGTTTTTTCTAGCAGGTTTATGTAATTCATTAACGACCTGTTGTTTAACGGTTGACATGACAACAAACTTGTTTATTCAATTTATAGGAAGTTCAATTTCTATGTTTTGTAATAGTTCGAAATATAACTTTTATATGTTTTTTCCCATTCATTCAATTTATCAATTTGTATTGTATAACTTTTTTCATTTAAAACTTTACTAATTTTAGTAATCTGCCTTTCTAAAGCATTAAATGAGTTTTTTATCTCTCCAGTTAAGAAAGTAGTTGATCTACTATCACTATTTTTTAATTCATCCTCTGTTTTATTTAATTCTTGTTCTAATTTCTTAATTACACTAGACATTATCTTTCCAATGGAAATATATTGTTGTTTTTCTTCCAAAGAGAGTTGGACAATTGTTCTACTGTTAAGAATACTATTTTGATTTCTTTTTTTTTCATCATCTAACCTTTTTATAAAAGTTCTTAATTGTTTAATCTTTTCCTTGTGTTTTTCAATTATTACTTCTCTTATATTTGTTTCCGTTATTTTATTAATTTTGTTGATATCATCACTTAATTTTATGTCTTCCTTTTTAACATGTTCATTTAAAAATTGTAAAACTTTACTTATTTGATTTAGCGTTAGCAACTGTTTATTAACGTTTTCAATTGAGGTATAACATCCTTTAATTTGGTTTTCATACTTTAAAAAATTTTCATCAAAAACCTTAAGCTTTTTAGCAAAGATTTCATTATTTGTTTCATTTTCACCTAATCTCCTTTTTAAATTATTAATGTCACCCTCTTGATTTTGTTTAATAAAATTTAACTTTAAGTTGTTAAGAATTTTACTTTCAATATTTAAATAAATTGTATTTTCCAAAGAAGCAGAATTTATTAATTGACGTTTTGAAATATGGCGTCCAAATTTATCAACTGTCATGTTGAGCTTTCATTAAACAATAAATATGATTATATTTAATAGCTGTTTTTATAGTATAACTTTATCTTCTCTTAATTCTTCAATAATAGAGATAATCTCTTTACTATGAGCATTATTTCCCGCATCACTTGATGAAATTAATAAACGTAGCCTATCAACAATTTCGTTTACATTATTCCAGTATACATAGTCTGTATTTGATCTGTTTGTTTTCAAAATTAATCCCTTTCCTGTTGTTTTGGCTCTAGTTGTTCTAAACGGAGGTTTTGGTTTGTTAAATGCTGTAACTAATCTTTGCAAGGTTTTTGTCTTTATAATCCCCTTTCTTTGTAAATATGGTCCTATTATTGTAACATATTTGTGTGATGTATTTCCTTGAACTTGTTCATTTGAATCAAAATTCCAACGATATACATTTGTTTTAGCTAGAATGTTTATGTAATTATCTAAATCTTCCTTCTTATAACCTTTCGGTTCTTTTTTGAAAAGCAATTCGTATAAACCTGGCGTGCCTGTGTACAGGGTGGCCCACATAAGATGACCCACTACCTTATCTCATAATCTGTACGAGATAGGGAAAAAAGTTTTATACAAAAGTTTCTTGGGTTTATCTAAATTTTTTAAATATTGTATTTTTATATATACAGGGTGTCATTTTGCGTTGACAGATGTCAACTTTGATATTTTAAATGGAACACCCTGTATATTATTATGGATTTCAATAGCTCTCTTAGAGACGATTTCAACGATGTATTATAAGATGGGTCTACGAGGCACCGTTTCGGAGATATTTACGATCATCTTCAATTTTTGACATACTTTCAACTTGTATCTCTGGTATTTATCAACTTTTTTGTTTCATTTTTGTGCAGGAAAAAACATAATTTTATGTTTTATTGGACGTGTAGGTAAAAATATTGAAATTGAAAAAAAATGTTACAGTGTTGTCACGTTTTGCGTACTATCAGTTTTCTCAAGATTTTTAAATGCAACCCCCTATATTTTATAACGGATTTAAATAGAGCATCGAAAGACGATTTCAACGATATATTATAACATAGGTTTACAAGTCACGGTTCCCGAGTTTTGGGGATTTTCTTCAGGAATCAATTTTAATATTAAACAATTTTTACTAAACATAACATAAACTATTAAACATGACATAACAAGAACAAAGACAAAAAAATAAACATTACTTAAATTAAATTTTCTATATAACCACCTTCCTGTGCTATACATGTTGTATAAATAATGTCTAATTTTTTTATTGCCCTACGAACTGCTCCACTCTCATTGATCAAATGGATCTCTTCCATTATTCTCCCCCTTAAATCGTCTACGTTATTAACTTTATTCTTATACACTTTGTCTTTAATATTTCTTCATAAAAAAAAATCTAGTGGAGTTAAATCGGGACTCCGAGCTGGCCAGGGTATTGACCGAAATCTGCCAATCCACATTGGAAATCTTTCATTTAACCATTCAATTACAGGTCTTACGGTATGGTACGGCGCACTGTCTTGTTGAAATACAAGACCATCTTTAATTTCATCCGGTAATTCATTAATAAGAGGTTGTATTTCATTTTGCAACAAACTGTGGTATCTCTGTCCGTTAAGAGTCCTATCATAAAAAACCGGCCCAATCACTCGGTCCTTTATTATTCCGCACCAAACATATACACTTTGATGTCCCTGCTTTCTGATGGCTTTGATTTTATGTTGATTTTGCCTTGACCAGTAGTGGCAGTTCTTTCGGTTAAATATTCCCGCGGTGTTGAAAATTGCTTCGTCAGTGAAAAGAATTTTGTCAAAAACCGGTTGATCAAAGTGGCGGTCCATCATATCCATACAAAAAGTAGCTCTGTTGTCAAAATCAGCTATGGATAGCTCTTGGACCGGAGTGAATTTGAAAGGATGGTAATCGTTGATATTAAGTGTTCTCTGAATACTTGCTCGGCTAATATGCGGTATGTTCCGTGCGGCATCCCTTTGGGAATTTTCATTGCTTTCCTCAAAATATAAAAGAACATCAAGTTGATTTTCTTCTGTAAGAACTGTCCTAGGTCGGTTTCTTTTATTGTTTATCACAACGCCATTTTCCAGATCTCGTGTAATTCTTACGAAGATTTTCTTACTTGGAATTCTGCTATTTGGATACAGTCTTCTATACTCCCTTAACGCTAGTGCGGGACTCTTATTGTTTCTAATGAAGCACTCATATAAATTTAAACGTTGTTGAATAGTGTAGTTCGACATAATTATTTCTTAAATTTACTAATTTAATCAAGAAATGCAACCAAGCTGTCAAATTTCATGCAAATAATATTTCGGTTGTTTCCATGGTTTTGAAGCACAGCCTACTTAAAATTGTTGATAGGGTTGTGGAAAGGTTGGTAAATAATTGTGAGAGAAGAAACACGAAGCCAATACTTAGCTTGATGACGTTTATTACTCGACTGACTTTCAGACGCTCTATATAAAAAAGAAACAACAAAAATGATTAGTAAGCAAAGACATTTTGCGGCACCATTATCGACACAGTCGCCTTGGCCGTCTGTTTCGGTAATCGTTAATCATAACATTGATAAGGCTTATTTAGTATATGGGAAGGAAACATAAAGAACTATTTGTAAATAGATTCACACTATTTTAACAAAAATACACATTATGTATTTAACTGATTTTTAGAGAGTTTTACGTTTGATCTGGAAAACGGCGTGGTAATAATTATTCAAAGCAATTAGAAAATCTAATTTAGATATTCTTTAGCATATAATATTAATTTTGTTGTCTTCGTTCATGTCATGTCACGTTTAATAGTTTATATTATGTTTTAGTAAAAATTGTTTAATATTAAAATTGATTCCTGAAGAAAATCCCCAAAACTCGGGAACCGTGACTTGTAAACCTATGTTATAATATATCGTTGAAATCGCCTTTCGATGCTCTATTTAAATCCGTTATAAAATATAGGGGGTTGCATTTAAAAATCTTGAGAAAATTGATGGTACGCAAAACGTGACAACACTGTAACATTTTTTTTCAATTTCAATATTTTTACCTACACGTCCAATAAAGCATAAAATTATGTTTTTTCCTGCACAAAAATGAAACAAAAAAGTTGACAAATACCAGAGATACAACAAGTTGAAAGTATGTCAAAAATTGAAGATGATCGTAAATATCTCCGAAACGGTGCCTCGTAGACCCATCTTATAATGCATCATTGAAATCGTCTCTAAGAGAGCTATTCAAATCCATAATAATATACAGGGTGTTCCATTTAAAATAACAAAGTTGACATCTGTCAACGCAAAATGACACACCCTATATATATAAAAATATAATATTTAAAAAATCTAGATAAACCTAAGAAACTTTTGTATAAAACTTTTTTCCCTATCTCGTACAGATTCTGAGATAAGGTAGTGGGTCATCTTATGTGGGCCACCATGTACGTTATTCCTCCCACTTTAATGTCTTTTCCAATAATTTCTACCGGTATCTGTGTTAAACCAAAAGAAAACTTATCCGTTTCGAGGTCATGAACTATTCCATAATAATGGTCAAATTTATGTTGTGTATCTTTCACACCGTCATCAATATATGATTTGGGTAATTCATGAAAATCTGCTAAGTAATCTTTATATGACGGTGTACCAACATAGGTTTGAATTGTTTTTCTAGTTTGTTCCAATATGTCTGACAAGTTTAAATTTGTTGTTGTGTCACTAGAAGGATCTGAAGTTTCTGCTATAACAGTTGATGTCAATGGTTGTACTACAGAAGAGGAAGAAGTGATACTACTGTCATCTAAAAATGTTGGTAGTTCTGTGGGGAGTAACGGAGTTTTTCCTGTTTTCTGAGTTTTCGTCGGAGTTAATGTTTTATAAAGCTTTGTAGGTGTTTTGAGTTCTTCATACTTTGAAACCCTTTCTTCTTTTAAATCGAATGGTTCGGATTTACCAATATTTGAAATTAGCTGTTTAAGAGGTTGTGTTATTGGTCTATAAGTTTGTTCTAATTCAGAGTGAGCGGTAGAAGTAGCTAATTTCAAGCTTCGATATTTCTGCTTCACGGCTTGTCTCGATTTTATTAATTCTCTAGCTAAACGTTTATCCATGCTGTACAAGTTTTAAATGAAATAAAACTGCAAATTTTTCACTTTTATAAATATATAAAGGAATCGAATTTACTCCTGTATCTGCCGTGATTTACTTCACAATATTTGTCAATTACAAGAAAGCCATATGGATCCATCCAACAGTTAGCACAAATATTTTTAAACTGATCAAATGTCATATCTAATATACAGTGGTCGTTATATATATGTTTTAAACTTAAACAGTCCTGTTTAAATAAAATTAATAAGTTGGAATTTTTTCGAATTAGACGTTTAAGGATTGAGGAATACCCTTGAAAAATAAAAAAACAATCAGTGTTTCTATGCCTTCCGTGCGTGAAATAGTCCCTAATAATAGATTGATTATGACAAGGAATATCGTCAAAAATGATAACGGAATTTGGCTTTATCTCATGAGGTGAAATAATGTTCTCATCGCTATCGTATTCAAAGTATCCAATTTCTTTCATAGGCTTTAACAACTTTCTTAAATATTCATATTTTGGTTGATCTAATGACTTTGAATAAACACAGACATTTTCAAACCTAATTCCATTAGGATGCTCGAGCAGTGTAAGCATAACGTTGGTTTTACCGCTACCACTGCAACCAACTATGAGTCCTCTTTTTGAACCACCGCAAAATAAGTCACCATGCTTTCTCAACTGTTTACTTAAAATTTTTTCGTCATGATTATTTACTGGTAAAGAGAATTTTTGTTTTTCGATCCTCATTCTTAATCACACTAGTAAATATTTTTAGCTATAAAAGTGTTTATACCAGAAAAATGTCAATGTGTTTTTAGTATAAAAAGAAATTCAATGACTGTGGGTCGGCATAAGTTGAAAAAAACTATCAAAAGACGTAATAGAAAAGGCTCTGGTTTAGTAAATAAATTAATTAATAAACTACCCTTCGAAGTTCATATACCAGGATATAATTATTGTGGTCCAGGCACCAACTTGGAGAAAAGATTAACTAGAGGTGACGTTGGTATAAATCCATTGGATTCCGCTTGTAAAGAACACGATATATCATACTCTCAGAATGAAGATTTATCAAGAAGACACATATCTGACCAAATATTAGCCTGGGATAGGGTAAAAGCTAAGTATTCTTCTATTGGTGAAAAAATTGCAGCTCTAAGTGTTGCAGGAATAATGAAGGGTAAAAGAAAGTTCGGTTTGGGATTTAAAGATAAAAAAGGGGGTAAACTTAAATCGAGAAAAAAACGTATCATTCGAACACCCAAAAAAGTTGGAGGATTTCTACCTCTTTTGTTTCCCATTCTTGGCGCCCTGGATGCAACTAGAAGAAATACATAGGCATAATATTGCAATGGAAAATGCTTCTAAAGAAGGCAAAGGATTATATATTAGACTATATAAAGGAAAACGACTATTTATTAGACCTTTTAAAGGAGGATCAGTCAAAATGAAAGCAATCAGACAAAAAAAAAACTCAAAATAAGTTTTCCAAAAAGAGCACTTACGAACAATGATATTATTAAATATGTAAAGCTGTTAAAAATAACTGGCTTTAGAGGTGTTTTTATGCTCAATGAACTTCCAAAAAAAATTAATCTGAAAGAGTGGTAAACCTGTTCATATTATTCACCAGTTTTATCCAATTGTAGCTCCAGGCTATAAAATAGTGGAATCTCCTTTGCCCATTTTGTATTTTCCAGTTAGCGTCAAAGCAATTAACAATATAACCGTTAAAATAGTTGATCAAGACGGAGAACTTATCAGTTTTAGAGGAGAAACTATAACAGTAAGGTTACATTTACAAGCTAGTGACATATAAAATGGTTGTTAGATATAATAGAGCCCTTGGAATGAGACTTGCACCTACCACTATCAACAAAGTAAAAACTTATAAAAAGAAAAAGACTAAACAACAGTTCAGTATCAAATCCAACACCAACAAGTTAAGACGAGATAATCGTAAATTTCTCACATCTTTGGGTTTCACTGTTTTAATATAATGAACATATTAAACGTAAACGAAAAGCTTTATGTAGACAATTCCATCGTTTGTTCAGAGCTTCACACATATATCAACCATATATTTTTTCAAAATTCAATTACAATGATGAAATAAGGATCCCAATTCAAGAACTCGATGCTTACCATCAGATAGTTTACTTTATATCGAAGGAAAATTAACTAATACAGAAGATACATATAAGAAAGAATTGCTATTTATTAACAATGGTATAGCCTTTTTGTTCAGAGAAATCCGCTATGAACTAAACGGAATTACTATAGATTCAATAAGAAATGTTGGATTAGCATCAACCTTAAAAAGCTACCTTTCCCACAATACCAACGAAAGTTTAAAACTGGAAAATGCAGGTTGGTTTCCACATCGAAAAGAAGGTGATAAAATTTTAGTTGATAATGGTGGAAAATTCTCCGTATCCATACCACTAAAAATGCTTTTAGGATTTTTTGAGGATTACAGAAAAATTATTATGAATATGAAACAGGAATTAGTTCTTATTAGATCAACTGATGATTTAGATGGTGTTATCTTCAAAGAAGATCCGGCACACCCCGTTAGTGCTCCTGACACTCCATTGGTTACTTTCGATAAAATTTATTGGAAAGTTCCTCACATTCTAGTTGATATGCCACAACAACTTGCTCTATCAAAAATATTAGAATCAAATAAAGATATATTGATAGGATTTAGGAGTTGGGAACTTGTTGAATATTCTTCTCTAACCGAGACAACCCGTCACACATGGCCGGTAAAAACAACTAGTAAACTAGAAGCTTCTCGTCATGTTGTGATTGGCTTTCAAGAAAACAGAAAAGGGAAAATTGCTAAAGATATGAGTAAATTTGACAATATTACCTTGTCAAATATTAGAGTATTTTTAAATTCTGAAAGATATCCTTATCACGATTTGTACTTAAATTTCGAAGAAAACAAATTTTCTGCTTTATACGAGATGTTTGCCAACTTTAGACAGTCTTACTATGGTGTTCCAAGTGAACCCATTTTTAATCCTGAACAATTCAAAAACATTAGTCCTATTACACATATTAATTGCTCCCATCAAAAAGAAACAATTCAAACGGGATCCGTAGTAATGAGAATTGAATTTGAGACACACAATGCAATTAAAAAAGACACTTCTGCTTATTGTCTTATTTTACATGACAAATTATTTAGCTACAACCCTCTTACTAAAATTGTGAAACAATTATAAACTTTATCCCCACTCTTTTCATACTTCGATTTAATTTAAAGGCATTTTCAAAAGCTTTTAGTTTTAGTCATGACATCAAAACTACAACAACAAACTGAAAAATTTATTTTTAAAATTAATCAACTGAAAGAAGAAATTGTAAATTATTCAAGTAAAAAAATTCTCATTAAAAAATTTGCTGCTTTGAAAATATGAGATTGGTTATGGATATTCAAGGATTCAAGGATGAAAAAAATAAATTTATACCAAAAGAGCTTGCAGCTTTTGGTGGTTATGAAATGACTCATTACATTTTTAAAAAGCCTTTTCCAATGGAGTTTCTTTCACCTGATTGTCACAAGCAGGCGGTATGGCTAATGAAAAATCATCATTGTATACATTGGAATAATGGATTTACTCCATTACATCATTTCCCAAAAATAATTGAAACACTTACGAAGAGAGCAGATTTTGTTTTTGTAAAAGGAACCGAAAAAAAGGATTTTATAGAGAAATATTCTAAAAAGCCTGTGATTGAAATAGATGAACAACCAGCGCTAAAGCTAATGGAACCAAAATGCTTCTATCATTCAAAATCACCTTGTATGTGTGCTTTGACAAATGTGTTATTTTTATATGATAATTGTTTTATGAATGAATAAAAATATAAAAAATTACATTTTTATTTTGCATTAACTAACCATGATTTAATACAATTAATATGATACCTTAAATCTAATTTTCTAAATTCATTTAAACGTTCATACTCATTTTTATATTTTAAATAATCATTACAAAATCTAAAAGCTAATTTACATTGTTCCATTCGATCTATATTCTTAACGTATGCTGACAAATCTTGTGCCTCTGCGTCTTCTTCGCCTACAGTTGATAAATATTGGAAGTATGCAGCAGATATAATAAACTCTTCATACATTTCAGTAACCACTTGCTCCATTGTGAATATTATTAAATTTATTCTTCCTTCTCAATTTCTTGAAGAATAGTATCCTCGTCAATAAATTGCTTCAAGTCTTTTAAATAGTAACCAAAGCCAATATCTTTTAGATCTCGAATAAGTTGAAAAACATTTAATGTTTCAAAGTATTTGTTGCAACAGAGGGCAGCCTTTACGAATTCCGCAGCTTGATTATAATAAAAGTCTATCCACTCCGGACCACTTGCCATAGAATATGAGAAATAGGTTTTTGAAAGATTACTAAATTTGTCCTCTAATAATTTAACTGCAATCAGCAACTCAGCCATTTAATTTATTATGTATGAATGAGAATAAAAGGGGAGGAAGATAAGAATGAGGGACATGAGAGAGAGGAAGAGGAGGAGGAGGAGGAGGCGCTGCCCTATTTTAACTACTTGCGGCGATCGTCAACTTTCTTATTTTAAATGGAACACCCTGTATATAATCGAATTTTTGGAATCCTCGAAAAATTCTAGGTATATTTCATGTATACTAAGTTCAATTTTTTTTGAGATATTTTGAATTTTACGTTTGCAGGTCTAGACATAACTATAAATATCTGCTTATCGAAGTCTATTATTTATTTGTGGTTGGCTTCCTTGTCCAAAAGGGTACAATTTAGTGGCCTGTGCTGATATTTTTATAATAAATAAATATAGGGTGATCAAAAATTGGCATTATAAATATACTTTAAAAAATCGTTAAAAGTTACTTTTTTCAAATGGAAACCCCCAATTTTTATAATTTATCTTATTTAACACTTAAAATAAGGGTGATCTGGCGAGAACAAAACCAATTGATTTCTATAGAAACGTAATATTTGTTGTCGTTTGACAATTACCTACTAAAATATTATTTATTTATTATAGTAATTTTAATAATTATTAAACTAATAATCATGCCGGCGCGGTTAAAATTACACACACGAGGATTATTTGAATTTGTTTATCTATGGGGAATCTAACAGAGTTTTAACAAGAACATGCCAGATATTTGCTGATAGATATCCAGATAAACAAAAACCGTCACCAAACAGCGTTAAACAAATGTTGGAAAACTATAAAAATGTTGAAACCGTGAAGAAAAAAATTAATTAAAGAAAGCCTATTCCCATTATAGTCTAGTCTACACAAGAGCACAACTTATTTTTTCAATAAATGTTGAAAATGTCCACCTTGTACTTCCAAACATTTTTCACATCTCTGAATAAATCCCTCGTGGGTGGCCGCTCTAATTGAAGCTGCAGATAAACTTTCGAACGCGTCCCTTACCCTTGCCATACAGTCCTCTTTCGTTGTTACTGGATTAAAATAAACGATTCCTTTTATCGTTACCCATGTAAAATAGTCTAAGACTGTCAGATCGGGGGAACGAGGAGGAAAGGTGTATTGTTGGCAATCCACTTGTCGTAAAACGTAGCTTGTAAAAAGTTAGTAACTGCAACGTTTCTATGTGGTGGGGCGCCATCTTGTTGGTAGAAAAAATGTTCTGCCAAAGGTAAATTACTTAAATATTCGTTGTCCAACTCTTCAAGAATATTCAGATACCTTTCTCCTACAAAAGTTTATAGACATAATTTTACGGAAAGAAATGCTTTGATAATATTGATCTATTTATTGATTTAAGAAGAAACAAAATTCATCAAAATTCAATTAATTTAATCTGAAGAGTGCTCAATAAAAAAAAGAAGGTTTAGTATTTTATGACTCTCTAAAGTACCTTGTATAAATAGCTTGTAAATATCTAACTAAAGATAACTTTCCTATAAAATTTGGGATGATATATTTTTTTAGATATGATGTGTTACGGTATGTGGACCAGTATTTGTATGAAGTAGTGTAGTGTGATCTGTATAAATAATTTAATTTAATTTATTAATGTAATAATATTTACTAAATGATTTATCTAATTTTGGATGACGCTAAATTGATAAACAAAATTATTGTAATATTACCCAAATGGATTATTTTTCATTAAAACAGTCCTTGTGTTTAGGCAATCTATAACTTACCATTCAAATTTTCTTCGTAAAAATTCAGTTTTATTATTTCATCGTTCCTTACTGCACAAAATACATTAAATTGCCAGGATTCTTGAAAGTTTCGCGATCTTACTGCATAAGGATTCGAATCAATCCAAAAATGGGAATTGTGTCTATTGAAAAGGCCATTTTTAGTAAATTTTGCTTCATCGCTCCAAATTATATTGTCCAAATATCTAAGGTTTTCTTGTACCATTGTTAAAATAAACTCGCAAAACTGTCCTCTTTTTGGCAAATCAGTGTCTTTTAGATGTTGAACCAATGATATTAAATAAGTTTGGAAGTTATGTTTTAACAGAATCCTATGCACTGAGTTCCTCGAGATTCCTGATTGTCTTGCCACGTTTCTTAGGGATGTCATTGGATATGCTGCAAAATATCTCAGAATTGCAATCTCGACATCACCCTATATTTATTTATTATAAAAATATCAGCACAGGCCACTAAAGTGGATCCTTTTGGACAAGGAAGCCACCCGCAAATAAATAATAGAGACTTCGATAAGCAGATATTTATAGTCTAGACCTGCAAACGTCATTTTTTACATAAAATTCAAAATATCTCAAAAACAGTTCAACTTAGGTATAGGATATTATACATGAAATATACCTAGAATTTTTCGAGGAATCCAAAAATTCGATAATATACAGGGTGTTCTATTTAAAAGAAGAAAGTGCCGCCATCTTGAAAATATTTTGCGCGAATTGCCCCCAACGACTTTGGTTAGCTGCCAAATTTCAAATTTTTCCAAAGTTTACTTTCTGAGAAATCGATCGCCGCAGTTCGTCGTGGGACACCCTGTATATATATATATATATATATATATATATATATATATATATATATATATATATATACGATAAAAAACTAAAATTAACTTTAAACTTTAAAACATTAAAACGTACAGAGTAGGTACGTAAATCTGAACCCTCGAACTGACAGTGAAAAACAGTGATTTTCTTGAACGTTTCAACGACTAGAAATCAAAGGTGAAATATTTAAAGGTGTACGGACTTAGCAAAGCCTACACACGGTGTAAAAACCATAGCAAAAAGGACTTTATAAGTAAATAAATCCTTAAGATTTTTGTAACTTTGTATCTTAGGCTAAGGGATAGATAGCGTTCACTTAGTTTAAGATTTGACTTTACCCTGTGACTGTCCGCCCGTTGCTACCTAATTTTTTTTGTTCAGTTTATCTGAACTTTAATAAATCTAAATTAATTTTCTTATACTGTCTACCACGGCTACTCCAACTTCTGGAGTGGTTTCCATAGAAGGTATGGCAGTTAACTCTATGCCTAGCAACCAGACCCCCCTTTTTGAGCAAAGGCTCTCTCTTTTGTTTGGTAAGGGGAACAAACATCCTAAAGTTCCTCGGGTGAGTGGTGGGTGCTTATCAAGCTTGTCGTTAACAGCCCCTGCACATTAGGAAAGACATGACCATAGCTATAGAACTTATAAATATAACACCTTCTCCGGAGCTACTTACTTGGAGAACGCCTCCATGGAAGTACCTGGAGCGAGAGACATTCCAATCAGTGATCGTTCATATTTAAAGAAACCAAAACATAAGCATTTAAATGTTACATTCGTAAATGAAAAAAAAACTAAACAAAATAGGGAAAGTATGTTGCTCGACAACGTTCGCCTACAGCGCGATACTCTTCACACGATTTTTAATGATAGTTCTTTAGAGTTACGAAAACCAAAAAGAGACCTTAAGTCTCCGAATCTCTATTGGATTTTGGTTTTTCTCTCTCGGAAAATATTCAGAATTCAGGAAGGGAAATTGACCTTTTCTCTATTTGCGATGGGGACTTCGAGACTAAAATGGACCGCAGGTCCGGACTCACAAATTTCTCATATGAAAATTTAGCTACAGGACATAATATTAATTATTTTTCCAAAAATAACCATGACCTTAAAGAACAGCTCAATCCTTAAAAAATAGATAAAATATTAGTTTTAAACTCATATAACAACAATATTTGGTTGGGTTGAGTTTTTGCTCTTTTGGGTGGGGTAAAATGTACTTCTCTAGATATTAATCTTAAGTATATATGATTGTAGGTCAAATAAATCAGCCAAAAATGTAATTATTATTCTTAAAAATTGTTCTTATTAAAAAATATACTCTTTATATAGAGAAACCTGTACACTTTAGTCGGTTAACCTTAATTTATTTGCTCTTTTCAAACTGTTGCTTTCATTTAAAAGCAGCTTCAAATCTTACAAGGTGCATCTTCAGTTTTTTTTTTATAGATCACCCCATTATGATATATTTAGGTTTAATGATTAAGTGTATAAATGTTTTATAAATAGGTCTAGAACTACAATATATATAAAATTTAGTGAATTTCACTGAAACTGGTTTTCCATAAGGTTTATGGTACTTTAAGGCGGTCCCCTCCCAATTCCTGTAAGTTTTATTCAGCATGATTTTTAAAATATCATTACAATTAGAATATCATTGCTTCTTGAGGATTTACCTTTAATATTTAACAAAAAATTGAAAAATGTCTCTTGGAATTTTAATAGTATTTTTCCTAACAAGTGTGGAAATTTAATTTTTCTCACGAGACTGCCGTGCGGAGTTTGGACAAGCAGTTGAGTGCGGAATACACATTTTACACACGTTAGGAACATTTATTTTTCTACAAGCGTGTGGAAATAACCAATGTCCAACAGTCATATTAAAATTTTTATTTAAAGTTTTACATTTTATTGCTTATTTATATAATAATTTGTAACAAAAGTGCAATTAGTTGCATTGACCACATTGATGGCCGGTTCCAACTGGTTGCTTCTGCTTGGCATCATATTATCCCTAGTGACCCTAATTGGCGTTATTCTAATTTCTTCAGATTTCATTTGAATGTCGGTTTCTGTCGATGTGCTGGGTTTTGAAAGCTCAGATAACTAAAATAAAATTACTTCCTCCTTTTCAAGTTGCTTATTTTCTTTTGTAGGCACCATTGGCTAAATATTTCATATTCATTGTAGTATCTTCTTTCCAATTTTTCAGGTAAAAATGAATTAACATTTTTTGCGGCCTCAATAATCTCCTCTCGGACTCCTTCTATTGAGGTTTCAACTACATCAATTTTTTACACCTTACAAAAAAAATCTTGGACTTGGACTTAAATTGAATTCTCATACATAGAAAATGTTAGACATCGTCATTTTTGACAAACAAAATAGCTGACTTGGATACACAGGTAGTAATTATATAGGTAAGTTTTATAAGCTAATTAATAAATTAATGGCAAATTATAATAATATGTATGCCGACTGCGTCCACGGAGAAAGAATATAAATGCTCAAAAAATAATATTATCTTTAATTTGAATGTCAATTAATATATCTTCCGTTCGCGAGCTACGTATATTCAACGGGTTCTTAATCACAAGAAATTTAACCTGGTTGTTATGTTACACTGGGTGAAAATATTTTCCGCACTAGTGCTGAAAATATTTTCCGCACTAGTGCTGAAAAACAAATTTTCCACACTAAAATATGTGTTGAACATTAGATTTTCCGCACGCTTGTAGGAAATAGTATATTTTATCCTTAGAAAACTTACTGTAAAAAACATTGCAGCTATAACTTATTTAGAGCAATGAATTTAGAAAACACAAATTTAAATTTTTTCTATCCTTTGGGGTATTTAATTGTATGTTAACTCATGCAATAAATAATAATACAAGAATACAATATTATTTCAGTCAACTAAGCTGACAATTAAGTTTATTATGACTTTAAAATTTATAGGTTTTTGAAGTAGCAGTTTGTCACCTTTTAACCAAAGCAATAGTATTTGAAATAATAATAGTGAAGTTTGTGTCAATAAAAGTTTGTTGAGATAATTTTTATACTTTGCAGGTGATTTTTAGAAATGCAATTTTTCTTGTATTACATTTTGTGTTTCTATTTTTAGGTATTTCAAACCGAGTTTTAAATCATAAAATTTTTTTTTATTTAGAAAATAAATAACTATTTTTTAGGAGCTTTAAAAAATCTAGTACATCATATTATAATTCTTGACAATCAGAATGGATAACTATTTCATTTATATCTTAAAAGGTTTGTGACTACACTTAAACCTAGAAAAATTATTATTTTTAGACATTTTGAGCAGATATACTGAGGGATATACAGAGTTGGAGATTGGTGATCTCTCTCTACTAAGTTATTAATAAATCAGTTCGAATACCATTATTTATAAATCATAAAGCATATTTCTAAAAGTTAAGACATGAAAGTGGAACTACCATTTCCAATTGTTTCTCTGGACCTATTGAAAATTTCTAAAGGGCTATTTTTTATTTATTATAATATTATAAAAATTATTCTAGTTATATGTCTAGAATTTAATGTAGTAATTTCAGTATTATTAGTATCTTTAAACATATACTGAGGTTAACAAAATATGTATTTTTTTAATTAAATGCTATGTATATTTTTACGCATAAGAAAAACTAGAAGATACCTTTCCAAAAAACTACATTTCGGATTTTCTGTAATACCTATGAAATATAAACTGGTACTGGTTTATATAGATCTTAAAATTGAAATTTATACCTTTGTAAAAATGGTCATATTATATCAGGACAAACAAATTCCAAATATATCTGTTACAAATAGAGTACTTTAATTTTAAATTCTTTCCAATTAAAGATTATACAGGGCACTCCATATAAAAAATTATACTTTATTTTGTGTACTTTATATTTTCAAAATAACTATGTTTATTTATTCTCAACATTGCCAACTGTAACTGTACTAGCTCACTATAATAATAATATAACAAAGAAACAATTAAGAATAATACTAAATAATAAAACAAGCAAAAATTAAAGAACAAAAAATTATATTAATCGGGTCAATATTATAGTTCTTATATTTCGTAAATGTATTGGTAATGTATTATAAACTAAAATACTACTATAAAATAGGAATTTTTATTTTCAAAACTGCCTCGAATATGAATTATATTTACTAAATTTTTTGCCGTGTCATGACTGATGACACATGTATGTCTTTTTTCTAAATCTATCGGATGATTTATTTTTCAAAAGTACTGAATGACTAGAAATACAATTTTTAACTCACTAATTTGGTTAGTATCTAAATAATCAGAAAAGATTTTCTCTCTGGAGAAGTAGAATATATTAACTCAAAACCCACTAAAAGATTCACACCATTTTCCGCTGCACTCACTTGTAAACATTCAGAGGTTTGTGGAAGTCCCCAAATATTTGTGAATCTTCTGGATTACACGAACACAGTAGGTACTAGGTACAACAATTATTCGATCACCAACTCATACTAATAATGCCGATTTATCTTCTTTTTTAAAAGTGTTCAAATGTAGTTTAATATGAGTATTGTAGTTTTTCAGACACATATAAAAGCTGCAGCTGCTACATTTTTATTAATTTCAGAATAAAATACGTGTATACTAATAAACAGAAACTAGTAAACATTTTTCGTGTTTTGTATGTTTTCGCCAACGTCAACAAAATATTTTTAAGGTTAGGAGTAAAGTAATTGTCAAATCGGAGTGAAAAACATGACCTACTCGAATTCAAAATGTGCATATAATTTTCCATTAATGAAATCATTGCTACTTCTAAACACCTTTCTGTTGATCCGCTAAATCACGTGATTTAGCGATCGTTAACTTAGCTATCGTTATCTCCAAAATCGCACCCCACCAACCAGAAAGGATTTACCAGCAACTGACAGCAAAACAACAGAAGAAATTCGAACCTGAGCAGCAGATACCAGCAAGTACAGCCACTACAGAATACGGTAATCAATTTATCATATATTTCATTAACAAAAGCAGACCAATCGGTTCTCTCTAAAGGACATACCTTCGCAATTGTTCCAAGTACCTTTCCAGTAGAGAACTTAATGGAAAGTGTAGAGGACAGCATCTGAAAACTACCACAAAAACAGGCAGATTTAGTTCGATATGAAACCCTAAAAATTCTTCACAGCTCTAAACTACCAAAATACAACTTGTCAGCCAAAGAAAGAACAGCCATAAAGACAGTCAATGACAAAGAAGATGTTATAATCTTCCTGCAGAGATGGGAATGCAACGGTGTTCATGGAAAAGAACAACTGCATAGAGAAAAAGAGAAAATAGAGGCATTACATCAGGATAGCAACTTTAGGAGAGCAGTTTGAATATTCCTCGATTTTGCAAAAATACATAAAGCTAATGTACCGTCGCACAGTAGGATGAGCCTTTGATATGGGGGGGGGGGGATATTTGGTCCAAAATGAAAATTAACGTAATAGGAATTTTATAATTGACTCGCGGCCGGTTGCAGGAAGCTCAGTTAAAGTTTAGAATGTTTAACGGAATGTCAAATTTGCCAGCGAGTTCCTAGATTTCTATAAGCAGTTTGTCAAATCCGAAAGCTCGGTTAAATATTCTAAACAGCAATTAAGTTTTGTGCAACCAGCTAATATCTATATAATAAATAAGAATTACTAGTATAATCAATAAATAAACAATATTTGTTTAGTAATTACCACTAATTTATTTCCGTTTGACAGCTGGTTCGACACAGTGTGTCTTTTTCAAAAACCAACTTGAGTTAAGTCTTTTTCAAAAACCAACTTAAGTTGAAAAAGACACAGTGTGTCGAAACAGCTGTCAAATGGAAATAAATTAGTGGAAATTACTAAACAAATATAGTTTGTTTATTTATTATACTAGTAATAATGAATTTCCATCAAGTAACGGCCAACTCGATAAATTAAATAAGAATTATTGTGCTAATGGTCTTAGTACGAGCCGTTGAAGTTGGCTGTGTCCAATTGGAACAAAAAATTAGTTTTTTTATAGTAATTTTGCGAGCTCAGACTAGTATTACTGAAATTTTAACAGAAGTATTAAATATATTTCAATATTTTAATGGTTTTTTTATACATTTTAGTGATTCAGATGTTTCTTGGATGAATGTTTTTTTTTAGATAAGTTAGTTAACCCTTAATTTAAATTCAAATAAAAGATATATTCATAAAATTGGTAAATTGCCCTACATCGCCCGCAAAACTAAATACTCTTTATGGAAACGGGATATGTCCTTTTATGGAATTTTAAGGAAAAAGCTGCTTAAGTCCTGTTTTTCTTCTACCAATTTTTGCTAAAATGATGGAATTACTGGTTTGATATATGATTAAGGAATATTTGTATGACAAAGATATTCTTTCTGGGTTTCAGTCCGGTTTTCAGAATGGTCATGATATAGCCTTAGCCCTTACTTATGTTACAACCAATATTGCAAGAAATTTGGATGATTATAAAGTGTCTTGATTGGCACTACTTGGTTATAGCAAGGCATTTAACCTGACATCACCAAATGCTAATTGCTCATTTCTTGGCTTCTCTGAGGATATGTGTTTATGGTTTTCTAATTACCTTTGATAAGCAACAGATTTACAAAGAATATTTGTCGGGTCAGTTGATCTCCAGTTTAGTTTCGTTCTTAATGCGAAGAAAAGGAATTCCTTAAAATTGGGGTCCTCTGCAGTTTAAAATAAATTTTATCAGTATAACTTTGTAGATTTACATATAGATGGGTCTCTCTTGTCACATATTGAGTATACGAGAAATCTCGGGATAACTTTTGATATAAATTTAAATTTTGAATTACATACAAAGAAAAAACTTACTTCATTGTATTTTATTACTTCAGTGTATTTTAAATTATAGAGCTGTAAGTACATATTTTCCAAAAAAAAAGAATATCAAATTGATTGATTAACCTCTCATTTATCCACTGCTGGATTTTTGCAGTGTTGTTTATTTTAATTATTTTAGCCATAGGTTGCAAAGAAAATTCAATTAGCTCAAAATATGAGCATCTCCTTTGTTTATTGAACAGATTCGATCATATAACGCTAAACTATACTTCAACACTTCATTTTTGTGTTTTTGTTTCTAAAATCTTCTAGATGCCCAGAACATCTCTGAAACCTTAGGAGTACTAGGTATGATCTACAGCAACTGAACATCAGAAATGTAGTTGAAAACTTGTTTATTAATAACTCATATGGTCGTTTCAAAAAAAAAAAACACTACTATTTAAAAAAATGCAACAACAGATTTGGGTCACTAGTTCACGTACAGTTTCTATTAATCCTATTGTTTTTTTTATGTAGATTGCCTTGCGAATGTCACCCTTTGTAAAATTGAAATTGTAAATTGTATGTAATGCTTTCATAATAAACATCTTTTTTGTTTCTTCTCTCTATTTCTGGGAATTTGTTAAACATTTCCAAACCTAGTTTTGCGTTTAACTAAATGTTTTTTGTTTATTTTTGATAGCAATGAGACATTCAAAATTAATTTGCCAAATATTTGTTTTGTTCTCATCAGAAATTGATCATTTGGTTTATTTAAAGATGATACAGCCTCCTGGCCCCAGTGGGCCTCCGCCATCTGGACAACCTGGAGGTCCCCCACCAGCTCAACCTAGTCATGGCCCACCTCAGCAGCCTCCTGCTCAAGATCAGCAGCACATGAACAATTACAGCCTCCAGCAGCAACCACCTCCAGCAGGATATAGGCAGCCTCCTGGACCTCCGCAACCTGTGAGACCAGGTCCAACAGGGCCACCAGGACCAGGTATTAACCTTTACATTAAGGCTTCATGAGAATTTAATTTTATTGTGAAGTTTATTTGATATAGATCGAACTCTCGAATCTGACAGCGTCTTATTGTCGGAGAATGGGGCATCTTTTGGTTAATATTTTCACAAAGAGATGTATGTAAGGTATATTTAATAAAAAAGTGAATGAATTGATATGTAAAATATGAATAATACGTGAATAATACTTAATTTTGGGAGTTGGTTCTTTGCTACATGTTTAAATGTGAAGGTTAAACCTGCACTTTATATAAGTTAATTTTGAGGTGATCTATAATGAAATTTATAAATCGTTTTGGTTGCTCATTTACATTTAAAATTATTTATACAGGGTATCCCATATAATTTGTTTTTTATTTGCTAAAATTATTTAAATATCTGATAGTCCTTTGTCGTTTTACAGTTTTATCTTTAGGCCTATAATCTCTATTTATGAATTTCATCATTGCATGTTTTACAAAAATTTAAACAATAGTGCTGTTAAAATTGTGGCTTCAATAAACTTCATTTTTGTTTGTTAATGGTTTGTTATCAAATAACAGAACTATGTAGAATACTGATTATGTGGGACAGAAAAAAAAATAGTAAATCTGCCCTGGTTTCAGACGTGTATGTTCAATACATAACCGACAAAACTTCAATAACTACATGACATGAATAATTTTTGAAATTTACCCATTATTTTTCTTGTGTTTATTGTGTATTAATAAAAACTTGTGAAAAGATACTTCAGTGGTTGCTAATAAGTATATCAAATTTTAGATTTATATATTTAATCGAACGGTTAAGAACTGAACAAACTGAAAATTGAATTGTCTGTACTTTTTGTGCAAAGCGGCCAAATTGTATGTTTTAGTTGTTAAATGCCAAGGGAGGCCAAGATGCACACGGATAATCCCCAGCCCGGTTAATCCGCGCAATAAAATAAGCTTTTGCTACTATAATTGCTTTTTTCTTTAGATTTTTACAATTTGTATTTATTTTAACAAATATATTAAACGTTTTGAAGAAAATATAAAATCTACATAATCTACTAATATAAATAAATACATTAGAAAATGATATGAAATTATTATAATATAAAAAAATAATTAAGTAAAAAAAGATGAAGAAACTGTGGAATTTTAAATATAAATTTATTATCACACTTATTACATTACATTTTCTTAATGTTCTGCACCTATGTACTAATTGAACCAACTACAAAATTTTCGAAATTTCCTGTATTCTTCTGTCGCTTAAGAAACATTGCTGTTGTCTGGCAATAACGTGAAGAGGTTGTTCATTTCTTACATTTAATTCTGGTAAAATGGTTAACATAGATTGTTTTCTGTTGGAATGTAACAACTTGTCATTATTAAACTTACGAATTATATTTTTCCTAATTAACTCTTGGCTCAACTCCAACAAAAACGTTCTTCTATCCAAATGATTTTTTTAACACCAAAAGTTTATAGGCGTTTATGTCACCAATGTCCAGCAGATGAAAAGATATTGCCATCGGCCACTGGTTCATTTTTATTTTTGTCATGTATTATTTTGCTAATTTATCTGTTGTATCCACTGTACCCTTGTTTTATTGTAGTATAAGATGATGTCCAGTTTGTAATCAGTTTCCTCTCCCCTAATTTTGTCATCGTTGCTTCCTTCATACTTGAAAAGTCCTTATATTTTGCAGAAAGCATTTCTTTTGGAATATAAGGTTTATTTTTTATGCAGTGTACCGCACAAGTAAATCTTTTTTTTTTAAAGTTTGTGGCTATTCCATATCCTCTAGATAAATGGTTTACCAGGTCCATCACTACCTTGACTTTTTTCGGGTGCCTAAAATTATAAATTCCATAATAAATTTCCATACTCGCTGTATATGCGGAACACAATCAGCGCAGGCTCAAGTGTTCAGATGTATATTACATTTTCTTCTCTTTATCTTTGTAATACAGCTTTTCTAGAAGTTAAATTTAAGGATCGCAAAAAAGGTTTTACTATAAATTGGTTTAATTATCAGTTAATTATCATCTGCATCTTGTTACAGAGGTGGCTGAAAAAATAAATTGTCTGGAACTTCATGAAATAAGAAGAAATTTTACTAATAAAACAATAATTATAACCTAAAATCTAGCTGGGAAAAGAGAGAAATAAAAAGGGTAAAGATTATTATGGTTTAAACACTCAAATTGTTAAATCAATTGTATAAACATAATTGTCTACCCTTTGACTGAACTACTAAATTTGTGTGTCAGAGACTATATTCCCTACAGTTTTAAAGATATCTAGAGTGGTGCCCGTATATAAAAAAGGGGCGGCAAGACAAACTTACAAACTATAGTTCCCATTTTTTCAAAAATTTTTGAAAAGGTGCTTTTAGAATAGCCAAATATCTTGAATCGTCATCCCTATTTAGTCCTCACCAATTTGGTTTTAGAAATGCAAGACCTATAACCAATGCAAGTGGTAATTTATTTGAAGTAGTAAATGAGAATATAGGAGGGGGGGAGTATTGTGGAACCTTGCTTTGTGATTTAAGTAAGGCCTTTGACTATGTCTCTGATATCCTCTCATCAAAACTAAAATATTGCAATTTTTCTTCTTGTAGCCTCAAATTACTTCAATCGTTTATAATAGGAAGAACACAAATGGTTGATGTAGGCAATACATTTTCTACTTATGTGAATATGGAGTCCCGCAGGGATCTGCTTTTCCTTATCTACATAAACAATCGGGAGGGCTGTGACCCCAGTGTTGATCTAATATTATTCGCGCATGTGGAATCTGTCTGTTGCATGGTTGCCTCGGATGTTTAAGCGCTAAGAAAATTGGTTAAAAGTGTGTTCAGGGTTGCAGCGCTATCAATTTTCTTCGCGTGCGTTCAGTCCAGGATCTCTTATGTAATCTTGGTGTGGGGGCATGCGGCGAGAGCTCGTGTGTTCTCTCTACAGAGAGGGGCTGTCCGAATTTTGAGCAATGTTGTTTCAGAACTGATTGCCAAGAACATTTCATTAAATTGAATATATTAACCGTACCGGCTCTGTACATCTTCCAATGTCTACTACATGTAAAAACAAATATTGCTGATTATAGGACACATGAAAATATTCATCTTTATCACACTAGGAATCGTAACAATATATATACACTGCTGGACACATTACGTGCACCAACAAAATTTTTTGTTCAACTTTAAGGCGACATATCTCAGAAACTAAAAAAGATATCCTAATGCGCTTTTCAACTTGTTATGGCTCCATTTTAATTTTTTACTGAAAAGAGTCACTCAATTTACGTTTTACCCTATAACTTTTTAATGTTACATTATTTTAATGACATTGTCATGGTGATTATATACGACGAATGCTTTTACGATATTCAATAAAAAAAGTTTATACCGGGCAACGAAAAAGTTGAGAAAATTAAATTAAAAAAAAAATTAATTTGAAAAATATGTATTTATCGGATTTGAATGTGCGTACGCAAAAAAACAAACCTTTTTTTTATTTTAAACTTTTTTCTTCTATGGGTCAAGGTCTCGGGACGGTTTGGGCATTTTTTTAGAAACTTGACAGACAAGGGAATAACACTAATGATAGGCTTGGCTTGTATTCTGACGCATAAAAAATGCCATAAGGTATAGCGCAGTTTTAATGATCTTCCTAGCATCGCAAACCCTATATACAAATTTAAGTGAATTGTTTTATAAGCGGACAAATATTTATTATCTAAGGCCCAAAGTGGGCGAGTAAGAAAATCCACTACGTAAGGCAAGACCAGGTTCCATAAACAGTCATTGAAAAGAAAAACACTATTGATAATTATTTCGAAAATTTAGGGTTTCATATTTTTGGATAATATGCTAAAATAAAACACAATAACACCGAATTTCAAGAATACCGGTTTCCATGGTAACAAACATCAACTTTATTTTTTATGGAACTTCCTGTATAAAGATATATTGTAAGTAGGCTGTGCATGGTTTCCTAGGCGACTAGCGATTCACTAGTGTTTGTTTCCCTATAAACATTTAAAAACCGTCAAAATTAAAATTTAGTTCTCGTTAACCATATTTCGATCCTAAATTTATATATTTTTTAATGGGTCTTAGTTTTGCAGAAAGAGAAAATTGCATAAGACTTTTAAATAATGGCACGAACCAGAATGTTATAGCTAACTTATATAACGTTAATCGTAGTGTGATATCACGGTTAAGACAGCGATATGACAAGGCAGGCCGCCATAACTATAGACACCGACGTTTATACGTAAAAAAGCTTTCTAATAGGTCACAAAGTATTTTAATAAGATAGTGTCACCAGAACCGCACGAAATGTGCAAGAAGACTAAATGAAGACCTAAGGCGATTTACAGATGATCAGATTTCTGACCGAACTCTTAGACTTACTTAGGAGGACCCTTAATAGAAATTATTTAAGGTAAAAATAATGATTTATATTTTTTATTATTGCATCTTTGCTTTCAACATATTAAAAAAAATTGTTCCTATGAATTTTGACAGTAATATTGATATTAAAAACAAGAAAGTATACTTAGCATAATATTCACGATTTGTGATAGATTTACCGGCACTTTCGCAACAAATTTTGAAAACTGTAAACTGAAAAATATAAAATTTGCTTTTCAACTCCCAATTTGAAACAGAGGGCTGTAATAAGTTTAATGTGTATGTTAATGTCCAAGGCTTTATAGCTCGCCAACGGGTTATCCGACTGGAATCTGGTTTTCTTTTTTTTTACTTCATGGGTGATTTTGTGGAGAATTTTTTCCCTTGATTTGACAGTAATTAGTTAGATTAGTAGTTTTTAAGATATTCGGCATTTTGTGTTTGGTATTATGATCATTGTTTCAAACTTGGAACTTATTATATAACTGAAAGTATCACTATTATAAATACGTATTATTTTTAGGGCGGGACGAATGGCAAAATGCACACGACTGTTGCGCCAGCATAGAATAAGAAGAAACGCGTACTTAGAAGAAAACACGGCACCGCAAGAATCGTTTGGGGGAGGTGAAATAACCGTTTGGGCAGGGGTCATGTTTAACGGTAGAACTGAAGTGTTTGCTTCCAGGCCGACGGTCAACGCCCAGGTTTATAGAGATGACATTCTCGTTTTTATAGTTATGCCCTATGCTAGGGAGTTCGGTCAAGACTTTATCCTAATTGATGATGGGCATTATCACCGGCCGCACCGGGCATGTATTGTCTCAGATGTTTTAGAGGCCAATAGTATTCGCCGTTTGGATTGGCCTCCAAAATTATCTGACCTTAACGTCATTGAGCAGGTCACGGCTAAAATGATGGCTGGTCCGTTCCAGACGACATGCTCCTGGAAATTTAGAAACTAGGGCAGGCTGTAACTGAAGAGTGGGATAATATACCCCAAGACTTCATTAGAACTCCTATTAGAAGTATGACTCGCCGTTGCCAAGAAGTAATGAATGTAAGAGGCGGACCAACGAAGTATTAAATAATTTTTTTCCAGTCCAGTATTTTTTATAACAAATATTTATTAAATGTTTGTTTTTTTAAGTAAACTGAGCTTTTAAGTATAAGCAAGTTTTTTTCCGGTCATTATTATAAACAAGGTATACTGCCGTACTTCAAATAAAATACGAAATAATAAAAAGTAAGATATGCCACTATGTATGTTTATCAACAAATAATTTAAGATTAATTTAATGAACTTTAAATTTCCAAATATAGTGTCAGTTAATACCAATCGATAGATCGCAAAAAATTCATATAGGAAGTGAAAACCGTTTTGTAATAAACTAAGGCGTTTAGTATAGAACGGAAGCTTTCAAGGCTTTGGTCAATTAAGAAATCATGGTTCTTGGGACTAGACCGTGTCAAATTGGAATTACTAAGAGTTACTATTTTGGGCCTTCAGATCATTAAAAATCCGCTATGCCTTATAGTATTTTTTATGCGTCAGGATACAAGCCGGTTCCCTTCTTTATCAAGTTTGTAAAAAAGGCCCAAACCGTCCCGAGACCTTGACCCATACAAGGAAAAAGTTAGTTTAAAATAAAAAAAGAAGGTTTGTTTTTTGTGTACGCACGTTCAAATTCGTTAAATTCATATTTTTCAGATTAACAAGTATTTTTTTAAAATTAGATTTATTCAACTTCTACCCTACTACCCCGTATGAACTTTTTTTTTGAATATCGTAAAAGCATTCGTCTCATATAATCACCAGGATAATGTCATTGAATTAATGTAACATTAAAAAGTTACAGGGTAAAACGTAAAATGAGGGAAACTTTTCAATGAAAAAATCATATTTCTGAAAATGGAGGGGATATCTTTTTTAGTTTCTGAGATACGTCACATCAAAGTTGAACCAAAAATGTCGTTTTCTGAACTTGATGTGTCCAGCAGTTTATATACATTTTTATCGCATACATAGAACAAAAACTGGTAACTTTGTTAAGTATGGCACTAATAAATGTTTGTTTGGTAATAAATGGAATTTTGTATAAAGTTGTCTATTCCAAAAATTTGTACTTTTTGAGTTATTGACGATTTAACATTTTTTATTCTAATAATGCCAGACGGCCTCTAAGTTTTCTTGTTAGTTGGCCATGATAGGGAGGCCTGGCAACAAAACCAATTGGTTACTATAGAAACGTAATATATATAAAATATTATTTATTTATTATAGTAATTATAACAATTATTAAACTAATAATCATGCCGGGGCGATTAAATTACACACACGAGGATTATTTATATATATATATATATATATATATACACACACGTGTGTTATTTATATATATATATATATATATATATATATATATATATATATATATGTGTATATATTAATTATATTATTAAGTTAATAATTGTTATAATATATATATATATATATATATATATATATATATATATATATATATATATATATATATATATATATATATATATATATATATATATATATTATATATATATATATATATATATATATATATATATATATATATATATATATATATATATATATATTATATATATATATATATATATATATATATATATATATATATATATATATATATATATATATATATATATATATATATATATATATATATATATATATATATATATATATATATATATATATATATATATATATATATATATATATATATATATATATATATATATATATATATATATATATATATATATATATATATATATATATATATATATATATATATATATATATATATATATATATATATATATATATATATATATATATATATATATATATATATATATATATATATATATATATATATATATATATATATATATATATATATATATATATATATATATATATATATATATATATATATATATATATATATATATATATATATATATATATATATATATATATATATATATATATATATATATATATATATATATATATATATATATATATATATATATATATATATATATATATATATATATATATATATATATATATATATATATATATATATATATATATATATATATTATATATATATATATATATATATATATATATATATATATATATATATATATATATATATATATATATATATATATATATATATATATATCCGCTGATAGCCACGTGCAGGTGATGACCTTCGGTCACACGGTATCGAGCACAGGAAATTGCGACACCTCCGAGAATGCCGAGCCAGCAACCAGCCGTTGCAGTTCGCACGGATAGAAGACGCTGCATCAGCATTCAAATTAATATAAATTGTTCTGAATTGTAAATAAATAGTTAGTTGATATTTTAGGCTGTTAGAATGTTAGTTTAATTTTTGAAATTATAAAATAGTGTTTTTTAAGTATTAATAAAATATTTTTTAAAAAGTGAAATTTGGAAAAGTGAATATAACAATTGGCGCAGTCGCGGTAGGATCTGTCTAACGCTGTCAGAACAAGAGTGTTTTCTAACTGGTAGCGGCGGATTCCAATCCCTAAACAGAAGAAGGACGAATCGCTCTCACTTGGCAAAACTACGGAAGGAACACCCGGTGAAGCCCCTGGTAGTCTACGCTAAGAACACGACGATGCAAATAATCCTGCTGTAAGTTAATGAATCATCTCGTTATTGTTTATTTTATTGTGGTATTTACTTATTGAAACTGTTCGATTTTCCAAATATTTTTCCCGATATTTCTTATTGATTTTAAGAATTTGAATATCAAGAATTAAATATTTTTCACTCGATTTTTCACTATTAAATAAGTTACAGAACCTTTGTAATTTTTCAAAATGCCTGATTCAACTCAAAATAATGTTAGTCAAGTAGAAGTAGAGCCTTATAAATTATCAGAAATATTTTCTTTAATCCCCGAATTTGAAGGTGATCAGATCTTTTTAGGAACGTTTTTAAATGCGTGTGATTGTGCATACAATATGGCTACTACAAGTCAAAAAACTCTATTAGCTATTCATATAAAAAACAAACTTAGAGGTAGAGCTGCACAGCTCGTTAGTTCTAGAAATCCAGGTTCGTACCTAGAAATAAAACAATTACTTAATCTACATTTTGGAGATTCTCGCGATTTATCTTCCCTGATACAAGATTTACAACGACTTAAGCAATTATCCAATGAATCCCCACTCACTTTCTTTAACCGCCTCCAGGTATTAAATGCTAAAATGCATGCAAATATCCAAAAAGCAATTAACCTTACAACTGAACAAAAAACAGCTCAAAGTACTCTTATAGAAACTATGGCCCTAAATACATTATTAACAGGGCTTGAACCTCGATTAGGCCAACTTATTCGTGCCGGAAATCCAGTCAACCTTCTAGAAGCCCATTCTCGAATTAGAAGGGAACTTCAGTTATCATATTTTGAAACCCAAAAACAAGATAAGAATCAACCCTCAAGACCCACTGTACCTATTAGAAAGCCACAGCCACAACCTATGCGATGCTTTAATTGCGGACGCACAGGTCATTCTGCTAGTCAGTGCCGCTCTCCCCAATCGGGACGGCAAAATTTTCAAAATAATTTTAATTCAGGTTTTTAAAGACCGTATCAACACCAAACCCAAAACAGCCCCCAGCAGTCTAGTAGTTATTCCCAAAATCAATCTAGACCACAACAAGCAAGCGGCTTCTCGCAAAATCAGCAGAGGCCCCAACAATTTAATAATCCACCACAATATCGCCCTCCGATAATTAATAAAAATTCTCATTTCCGTCCTAATCAACAAAGGACAGATCATGTAAACGCTAGCGACTATTCGCAAGGTCAAGCTTCTAATCCTATTGAAACATCATATAATGATTATGAATACCAAAATTTTGACTACCCACAAAACTACCCAACCAAGATTACGATTATGATCAGTGTCCAATAGAGCCGACAGGCCATACAAATTACCAGGATTTTCTTTCTCTCCCAGTGAACCCTCAGTCCCCGGACCAAAACTACCCAGATGTAGATCCCCTAGTAGAAATCCAAACTCAAATCGAAACAATGAACTTGGACGACATGAACCCCGATCTGAACTTCCCCGAACAGACATTTCTTTAAGCCCCTTTCTCACAGTAAATTCTAAAAACTTATATTACATCAAAGATGCCACTGAAAAATATAAGTTACTTATAGATTCCGGAGCTGGAATTTCTATTTTTAAGGAAAGTACTGTTCAGAATTTTCGCAATAGATCACCAGAGAACGTGACCATCCAAGGCATTACCAATCAAAAACTTTCAATCAACGAATCAACTCTTGTCCCTTTCGCTCCTAATGACCCTCATAAGGTCTATATTTTTAATTTAGACATCGATTTCGATGGTATTTTGGGCTTAGATTTCTTAGAACATTACGAATGTGCGATAGACTTAAAATCAAAGCAATTAGTTACCAATTTTAAAACTATTCCTTTATTTAAAGTAGATGGTGAACAAAAAATCGAAAATCTTACGTTAAATAATAATTGCAACAAAATTTCAATAGAAGCCCGAACGGAACGAATTTTTAAATTAAAATGTGATCTCGTTAACACTGATGCCTTGTTAGTTGCGCAAGAAAAAGACAAAGTTAGGCTCCCACATGCTTTAGTGCGAGTTAACAAACACGGTGAATTTTTCACTTCGATTGTAAATACAAACGCTATTCCAAAAAATATCGATTTCTCCGATATAACCTTAGACCCGATTAACGACACCTCTGAACCTGTCTATAATATAACCGAACCAAATTTAAAAGAATGTCAACACGACAGAGTCTCACAAATACAAAATGTATTAAGAACCGAGCATTTAAATGAGGAATAGAAAGAACTTATGACAAATGTTAACCGAAATCTTCGGAAATTCCGCCACAGTCAAAAATTTATCTACGAACCAATATTCTAAAATAAATTTTGATAGACTAAAACCTTTCTATGACTAGTCTATTGTTTTCAGACTCTTCGGGATACTGTCAGCCGTGACATCCCAGTTTACCATTACTCCAATAAACAATACCGTAGGACTGTTTGTCCATGAAGAAAGTATCATCAAAATATCAAACGAAAAATGGACGCTTCTGGTCTATAAAGAATTGAAACCCTTAAAAGAAGCCATCTCACACAACGACAAAATTCTTTCCGAACTAATAGACACATATGAAATACCTGAACCTAGAATTTTAGCCTCTAAAGTAGACGTACAAACACACATTAGTCTTCTAAAACAACTCGCCAACGCCGTTAATCAAAAATACAGAGAAATAATCGCGGACACTAAACCTTACGAATTTATGACAAAACGCGGTATATTCAATGGCATTGGTACTGTATGGAAATCGATTACAGGTAATCTAGACGCTTCGGACGGAGAATACTTCAACGATTGCATAGAAAAAGTAACACGGAACGAACATCAAATCGAAAACCTCTTAAAGAACCAAATTTCCGTTACCACATCTGTAATTAAAACTTTTAATACTACCATTCGCAAACTACAAATAGACGAGGAAACTTTTAACAATAATATCAAAATATTCAAAATTCAATCAACAATATATCAAGCGCGATCGATTTTTATGAAGGCCATATAAAGACTATTAGTTTATGTGAATCGCTAATGGAAAGCTATGCATTTTTAGAAGATTATCTCAATGACATCTTGGATGCAATAACGTTCGCACGTTTAAAAATACTCCATAGCTCAATTATAACCCCACAAGATATGATCACCTCGTTGCAAGAAATCTCTAGATCTTTAATAAAAAACAACTTACCATTACCTACTTATTCATCAAATGTAGCAGAATATCTCGATATAATTGAATTAGAAGCATACCAATCTGATCAAAAAATTATTTTTGACAATCGAACAGGCTTCCACCACATATTACCAGCCACTAAAAAATACATTGCGCGTGATGATGATTCATTATTGTACGTATCATTCCGAAACTTGGACAATTGCAAACAGCTGAAGAGCAATACAAAGATCTGCTCTGATGTCCTGCCGTACCCAATCGATAGCGACTCCATCTGCGAGGCCCAGCTACTGAAACAACAGACACGACTACCAGCAACTTGCCAGACTTCTGTGTTGCTAGCCAAGGAATACAACGTGCAGGAACTCAACCAAAACTATTGGCTGATAACAGTTTCTGATCCCTTGCCAGTCACAGTGAATTGCGGAAGCGAAAACATCGTCACCAACGTAATCAACATGAACTCATTACTAAAATTACAACCGGAATGCAATGCCTTCATTGGAAGCACAAGGGTGCACGCCAAATACCCCATTGACAAATACAAAACTGTCACATACCAAAATCACCCGTTAAAAATACCCTTCGAATGCTGCATTCATCTTCCCAAAAAGTCTCAGATCCTAGATCTGAAACCTCTCAAACTCAGTAAACTTGATATTGAGGATCTAAATATTGCCCAACACAAACTCAATCAGTATTCTGACGAACTAAACAATCTCATCAATGAACCCTTTGTGACCAAACATGTTCATTGGTTCACAATTTTCACTATTACCCTTATTGTTGCACTTGTAATTCTATACATCCTCTGCAAATGTCGACGTAAAAGACACCCCAGGATTGGTATAGCAATTACAAACGACGATAATCCACCAGCACCTCCAGTTCCCAAGTCCAGAGACTCTGTCCATCAAAGAATAAGGAACTTGATGCCCAAAAGAAGACCAAGTGCCCATCCCGATGAGACCATAGAAGAGGCAGTAGAACTTCAATTCCACCAAGGCTTGTAAAAGTCGCTGCAAGGCAACAACTTTTCTTTTATAGGGGGAGTTGTTATATCCGCTGATAGCCACGTGCAGGTGATGACCTTCGGTCACACGGTATCGAGCACAGGAAATTGCGACACCTCCGAGAATGCCGAGCCAGCAACCAGCCGTTGCAGTTCGCACGGATAGAAGACGCTGCATCAGCATTCAATTTAATATAAATTGTTCTGAATTGTAAATAAATAGTTAGTTGATATTTTAGGCTGTTAGAATTCAAATTTTTGAAATTATAAAGTAGTGTTTTTTAAGTATTAATAAAATATTTTTTAAAAAGTGAAATAAATAACATATATATATATATATATATATATATATATATATATATATATATATACATATATATATATATATATATATATATATATATATATATATATATATATATATATATATATATATATATATATATATATATATATATATATATATATATATATATATATATATATATATATATATATATATATATATATATATATATATATATATATATATATATATATATATATATATATATATATATATATATATATATATATATATATATATATATATATATATATATATATATATATATATATATATATATATATATATATATATATATATATATATATATATATATATATATATATATATATATATATATATATATATATATATATATATATATATATATATATATATATATATATATATATATATATATATATATATATATATATATATATATATATATATATATATATATATATATATATATATATATATATATATATATATATATATATATATATATATATATATATATATATATATATATATATATATATATATATATATATATATATATATATATATATATATATATATATATATATATATATATATATATATATATATATATATATATATATATATATATATATATATATATATATATATATATATATATATATATATATATATATATAAATATATATATATATATATATATATATATATATATATATATATATGATATATATATATATATATATATGAGCATTTAAATGAGGAATAGAAAGAACTTATGACAAATGTTTGTTTAGATTTCTCTGATATTTTTTACCTTGAAGGAGATGCCCTTTCTTTCACGAATGAAATAAAACACTCAATAGAAACAAACAACGCTCGTCCTGTTTTTACTAAATCGTACAGATACCCACAAATACATAAGGACGAAGTAAAAAATCAAGTTAACAAAATGTTAGGCGAAGGTATCATACGTCCGTCTATCTCACCCTGGTCTTCACCAGTTTGGGTTGTCCCAAAGAAGCTCGACGCTTCGGGAAAGCAAAAAATGGCGCGTAGTTATAGACTGCCGCAAGCTTAATGAGCTTACTGTGGACGATAAGTATCCTTTACCGAACATATCTGACCTCCTCGACCAGCTAGGGAAGTGTGAATATTTTACCACCCTAGATCTTGCCTCCGGATTCCACCAAATTGAAATCGACCCTAAGGACATCCCAAAGACTGCTTTTTCAGTAGAAAATGGTCACTACGAATTTATTCGTATGCCCTTCGGCCTTAAAAATGCGCCGTCCACCTTTCAAAGGGTTATGGATAACATTCTCCTTGGCATTCACAATGAGCGTTGTCTAGTATACATGGACGATATAATTATATACTCTCCCACAATCCACGAACACATTTCTCGCATAACAGAAGTATTCAAACGTTTAAGAAAAGCCAATCTAAAAATTCAGACCGATAAATGTGAATTTCTCAGAAAAGAAGTCGCCTACCTTGGACATCTTATAACCCAAAATGGTGTTAAACCAAACCCATCAAAAGTAGATTGTATCGTCAATTTTCCCGAACCAAAAAATTCTAAAAGCATTCAGTCATTTTTGGGACTGGCCGGCTATTATCGACGGTTTATTCCCAATTTTGCAAAAATCTCAAAACCATTAACCAAACTTCTTAAAAAGGACACTCCTTTATCATTCGACCCTGAATGCAAATCAAGTTTCGAAACCCAAATTTTCAAGAACAATTCTTACTAACCACGGACGCCGGACGCAAGCGCGTTTGCCATTGGCGCTGTTCTATCGCAAGGACCAATAGGCAAAGACCTCCCTATTGCGTATGCGTCTAGAACCTTATGTAGTGCGGAAACAAAATATTCGACAATAGAACGCGAATTACTTGCAATCGTTTGGGCCGTAAAGCACTTTCGCACCTACCTTTTTGGGAGAAAATTCATTCTCATTACGGACCATCGACCCTTGACGTGGTTGTTCTCGATAAAAGACCCAGGAAGCAGATTAGCTCGTTGGCGTCTTAAGCTCGAAAAGTATGATTATAAAATCGAGTACAAACCCGGGAAAATTAATAAAAATGCCGACGCGCTATCTCGGATTAAAATTAACCATTTCCAAGAATGCGCAAAACTCCAGTCTAAACTTCAAATATTTGCCTCTAACAAAGACGACGTACGAAACAGACCGTCAACTAGCAAAGAAACATTCCAATGGAGACAGAACAGAACAACTATATAATCGTTTTGTACACCTCTATAAAACTAAATCCATTATAGATTATTCCAAAATAGAATCATCAAACTCCCAACTTTTAGACAAGTGTCATAAAAATATCATTACCTTCTTTCGTCGAGCAAAATTAGAGGACATCCACCTTAAAATCATTGAAGATATTTTTGAGGAAAACTTTCACTTTGTAAATAACAAAATAAACATTGTGTCCAGCAAAACCGTGAAAGATCGGAAATATTTTATAATTCCTCTGCCATCTGACAACGACATCGTAGCCCAATACCTCTTTTATGCCCTATTTACTGGCAAAGACAATTTTGACGCAAAACATCCGTATTGTGTCGAAAATAACTTAGAACTCCCAATTTTGGAAATGCTTTCATTTATCCTTTCCGACCTAGACGTTAAGTTCAAAATATGCCAAAATATTGTAAAAACACCTGATGAGGATCAAATCCCCATTATCCTAGACCACTATCATTCCGGAAAAAACAACCTTCACCGCGGAATAAATGAAACTATTAAAAGGATAAAGGAAAAATATAATTGGCCCGGATTAACGAAAGATGTCGAAAATTTAATCAAAAAGTGCGAAATATGCCAAAAAGTAAAATTTTGTCGAAAAAACCTCAGTACACCCCTCGTAATTACCGAAACCCCGAAAACACCATTCGAGAGGATTAACATCGATCTTTTTGAATATCCTGTTAGTAATTACGCTCTCACTATTAGGGATGAACTGACCAAGTTCACACAAGCTTATCCCATTTCCGATAAAAAAGCCTCGACAGTCGTGAGCACACTCCTACTATTCTTCCAACATTTCGGCACCCCCTTAAGGATACATTGTGACCATGGCCGTGAATTCGACAACGCTTTAATGAAGGATCTTTGCGGACTCTATGACGTAAAATTGACATTTTCTAGCGTCAGTCATCCACAGTCAAATGGATCTCTTGAGCGATTTCACGCGACCCTGACCGAAATGATCCGAGTACATAAAGCTGAAAACCCAAACGAACACCCATTCAATATTCTCCCTTACGCCATTATTTGCTACAATAATACCAAAAATAAGACACATGGTTTTACACCGTATGAGCTCATCTTCGGCCATACATCTAGTCGTCCACCCGAGACCCTTTATAATCAAGAACAACTGATTACAAAATATGTCAGAGACCTTAACAACAGAATGGAACATTACTATAAAGTCGCACGGACAAGAACAAACGCACAAAAAGAAAAATCTAAAATACGATTTGACAACGCAGTTAAACGAAACACCACCGAATATAAAATTGGAGACAAAGTCTACGTGAAAGAATCCCAAATAGTCACTAAAGCTAACAACAAATTTAACGGACCTTTCGAAATAACCGAAATCTTCGGAACTTCCGCCACAGTCAAAAATTTATCTACGAACCAATATTCTAAAATAAATTTTGATAGACTAAAACCTTTCTATGACTAGTCTATTCTTTTCAGACTCTTCGGGATACTGTCAGCCGTGACATCCCAGTTTACCATTACTCCAATAAACAATACCGTAGGACTGTTTTTCCATGAAGAAAGTATCATCAAAATATCAAACGAAAAATGGACGCTTCTGGTCTATAAAGAATTGAAACCCTTAAAAGAAGCCATCTCACACAACGACAAAATTCTCTCCGAACTAATAGACACATATGAAATACCTGAACCTAGAATTTTAGCCTCTAAAGTAGACGTACAAACACACATTAGTCTTCTAAAACAACTCGCCAACGCCGTTAATCAAAAATACAGAGAAATAATCGCGGACACTAAACCTTACGAATTTAGGACAAAACGCGGTATATTCAATGGCATTGGTACTGTATGGAAATCGATTACAGGTAATCTAGACGCTTCGGACGGAGAATACTTCAACGATTGCATAGAAAAAGTAACACGGGACGAACATCAAATCGAAAACCTCTTAAAGAACCAAATTTCCGTTACCACATCTGTAATTAAAACTTTTAATACTACCATTCGCAAACTACAAATAGACGAGGAAACTTTTAACAATAATATCAAAGATATTCAAAATTCAATCAACAATATATCAAGCGCGATCGATTTTTATGAAGGGCAGATAAAGACTATTAGTTTATGTGAATCGCTAATGGAAAGCTATGCATTTTTAGAAGATTATCTCAATGACATCTTGGATGCAATAACGTTCGCACGTTTAAAAATACTCCATAGCTCAATTATAACCCCACAAGATATGATCACCTCGTTGCAAGAAATCTCTAGATCTTTAATAAAAAACAACTTACCATTACCTACTTATTCATCAAATGTAGCAGAATATCTCGATATAATTGAATTAGAAGCATACCAATCTGATCAAAAAATTATTTTTGTACTAAAAATCCCACTAACCGAACCTGAAACCTATACCCTTTATCACTTGTACCCTATCCCGATCTTGGACAATCGAACAGGCTTCCACCACATATTACCAACCACTAAAAAATACATTGCGCGTGATGATGATTCATTATTGTACGTATCATTCCGAAACTTGGACAATTGCAAACAGCTGAAGAGCAATACAAAGATCTGCTCTGATGTCCTGCCGTACCCAATCGATAGCGACTCCATCTGCGAGGCCCAGCTACTGAAACAACAGACACGACTACCAGCAACTTGCCAGACTTCTGTGTTGCTAGCCAAGGAATACAACGTGCAGGAACTCAACCAAAACTATTGGCTGATAACAGTTTCTGATCCCTTGCCAGTCACAGTGAAATGCGGAAGCAAAAACATCGTCACCAACGTAATCAACATGAACTCATTACTAAAATTACAACCGGAATGCAATGCCTTCATTGGAAGCACAAGGGTGCACGCCAAATACCCCATTGACAAATACAAAACTGTCACATACCAAAATCACCCGGTAAAAATACCCTTCGAATGCTGCATTCATCTTCCCAAAAAATCTCAGATCCTAGATCTGAAACCTCTCAAACTCAATAAACTTGATATTGAGGATCTAAATATTGCCCAACACAAACTCAATCAGTATTCTGACGAACTAAACAATCTCATCAATGAACCCTTTGTGACCAAACATGTTCATTGGTTCACAATTTTCACTATTACCCTTATTGTTGCACTTGTAACTCTATACATCCTCTGCAAATGTCGACGTAAAAGACACCCCAGGATTGGTATAGCAATTACAAACGACGATAATCCACCAGCACCTCCAGTTCCCAAGTCCAGAGACGCTGTCCATCAAAGAATAAGGAACTTGATGCCCAAAAGAAGACCAAGTGCCCATCCCGATGAGACCATAGAAGAAGCAGTAGAACTTCAATTCCACCAAGGCTTGTAAAAGTCGCTGCAAGGCAACAACTTTTCTTTTATAGGGGGAGTTGTTATATCCGCTGATAGCCACGTGCAGGTGATGACCTTCGGTCACACGGTATCGAGCACAGGAAATTGCGACACCTCCGAGAATGCCGAGTCAACAACGAGCCGTTGCAGTTCGCACGGATAGAAGACGCTGCATCAGCATTCAAATTAATATAAATTGTTCTGAATTGTAAATAAATAGTTAGTTGATATTTTAGGCTGTTAGAATGTTAGTTTAATTTTTGAAATTATAAAGTAGTGTTTTTAAATATTAATAAAATATTTTTTAAAAAGTGAAATTTGGAAAAGTGAATATAACATATATATATATTTATTATTCGTTTTTTAGTGTATGTATCAAGTCTGAATATTTTTGGTCAGGCTAATTCGGTATTTGCTCCCTTAACTTAGCTTCATCAAGCTCCCCCCAAACTTCGCACATGAAACATTCTCCATAGACTTACGCAACCGGAACTAAATATTCGTTTTTTATTGGCTGGAACTTTACTCCGAAAGTAGCATTGGGACGTATTGGTTTATTATAGATACACTTTTGTATGCCAACCCAAAAAATGTATAACCAGGGCTAATTAAAAACACGATTACTCGAGCCAAATAAATTTAAAAATCGATTTCCTATCTAATTTACTCATTAAACGATCTCGTTACGCATACTTGGGGGGAGGGGGGCGGTAGTTAATAATCTTGCAGCCAATGGCTATTTTATCTCGGATGTTTTGGTCAGAACGTTTATATGCATCCGGTATAGCGATATGGGTTTGGCAATTTTTAATACTTTGCAACTACACTAGTTATCAGCCCAATAGTGTGTTTTTCCAATAAATCGGCTATATCGGAGCTACCTCTAACATACTTGTCACCCCAATGCATCTCACTGGGTATCTTACTATAGTCGAATACGGTCTTAACGTGCGGGTCCAAAGGTCACCAACATTATGAATCAAATCAAAAAACACAGTGAATACCAAAATGTTGTGTGATTCCTTTATCGAGCAATTAAATCTCGATGGGCTATTTACAAATATACAGGGAGAAAGAAAATAGTTTTTTTTTTTATTATATTACGCAATATTATTAAGATAGCCACTTAATATTATTTTATATATTAAATGCCGAGGGACTAAATAAGAGAATTTGCTATATATGTATTTGGTTAAAATTTTTTGGTTGGCAAAAACAAAAATACACAAAATGGCAAGCGCATTAATAAAGTCGGAAGGCGCAGGCGAATTTTTGGGAATTCGTGGTCAAAATTCCAAAAATCCAACTTGATAATTATGGGTAAAACCCATTTTAGTTTTATTATATAGTTACCTGGGTATTATATTCCGCCACCCTCCCATTTAAATAGATGGTCATGTCCCAAATTTATTAGTTCAAAGTTGACATTCGATAAGTGTGTAGCAATTTTGTTAAAGCGAATTAAAAAATTAGTGACTTTTGTGTCCAGTTTTGAAGTATCTATTTGTGAATAACTGAACAAATTAATATGGAGCCCATTGCTGGTGGTAAGTAGAAGCTCAAATTTTGTATTTAGTGAAAATATTTATAAAACTTTTTTAACTTTTTTATTTTTTTTACTTGGACATAAAGTACCCATTAAAGCCTATTTAAGCGTCCTAATTAGGCTTAAACTCTTATTTAAACTACGTTTTAAAAGACTAAACTTTGACTTCCTGCGATAATTTGCGATCTTGCCGAAAAACTACAAAATAAGAGTGATTTAATAATTTATTTTACATAAAAAATTCAGGGGAAAATCCAAAGCATATTCATTTTATTTACCTTTCATCTTAGTATTATGTTAAACCGATATAATAAATTCAATGCCGTTTTATAGAAAATTGATTGAGCTTTTCAAAATATATAATGGCAATTTTGATGTCAAAGATGGCGGACATAAACTCTATAAAATCAAGGAATCACGAAACAAAGATATTAAAAGATACAGAGAATTTCATTCCAGGAAATTCTCTAGAAGACAAAATATGGAGGATATTTTTCATAATCTATTTAGTAACATCCGATCCTTTAATTTCTGGTATGAAAAAATTATCGATAAAAAAACTAAAAAAATATCCTTCAGAAGTCATAACGTTTTTTGACGAGCCAGAACTATTTCAAAAGGAAAGTAAAATTGATAGCGATAGTGATAGTGAAATTGATAGCAATAAAGAAAGTGTTGGGGATGAGGAAAATTAAGGACACTTCAACTATTAGTCATAATTTAATAAGGTTAGGATTATTTTATAAGTAGGTAAATCGTTAATTGTATAGATATTTAAAAACTATGGATTTCGCTGTGTACCATCTATTGTAAATCACCCTGTACTTATATAAAAAAATTACACATACTATGTATAAATTAAAAAAAGTTGTAATACATTCCAATGATCGATACATACATTAGGTTTTTTAATGTTAGTTTTTTTTTAATAAAAAAAAATGTGATGCCTTTTAAAAATAAAGGGGTTGATTTAGGGGGTGTTAAAGGGCATACATTGATAACAAATGTTTAAAAACTTTATTTTTCTTTAATATATCAACATTTCTTTCCATGCAATGTTTGTTTTATTTCAAATGCGCATTTAAATAATTATGGCCAAGATTTTGGTCAAATTCGCCTGTGTAGGCGGTTCGAATCAGTGGAACGAGAATATGTTCTGTTTATACAGCCACTTAATGAAAGTAAGATTTTTTTATCAATCACCAAAAATTATGAGCCCCGCTTGACCTAAAAATCTAACCACTTATACAGTGTCATTTATTTAAATGCGGGCTACTCCTGTGCAAAGAAAACTTATTTTTTTTTGTATTGTGATAACAAAAAAATTTTATTTTGCAAATATTATGCACTTTTGTTTAAAACACAAGATAATTAGTTATTACTTCCCTCGAGAGATTTTTTCAAATCTTTACGTTTAAAGTGTATATATATATATATATATATATATATATATATATATATATATATATTACCGATTTTTATATATCAAATTTTGTCTTATAATTAATAAAAAAAATAACTTATTTTAAACACACTTTAATTAATTAATAAATTGGAACAAGTGTTCTATAATTATTACTCAAAAAGTAAGCAAACAAATGGTGTCAAAACTAATAAAAAAATTACTTATTATTAAAATTCACTGGCTAATATCCAGGAGCCAGTGGCAAAAGCTCTGAGAATCGGTATAAGGAATGTACAGAAACTTGGGCATAAAAAATAAACATAATTTACTTCCGAAGAAGATTAAGAAACGTACACAAAAAAAATCCAAAGGCGAAAAACTTAAGTTACAATGCAAAAATGGATATTCATATTGTAATTTCCTTACTCCTTCAGAAAGTTTTTAATATTATGGACTAAAAAATATCATCATCACTTAAAAAGTCCTCATCTTCTGAGTCGTCCTCATCTTCTGAGTCGTCCTCAAATGGCGAAATGATCATTCGTGCCATTTCGACATCTAGAACTCGTTCTCGATTCCACGAATCCCATATTAATTTCTCCGTATGTTCCACAGATTTCTTCCAGTACTCCGGCGTAATATAATTTAATGAATCTTGCCAAACAATTTGCACTTCATCTGATGTAAGACCATCGTTCACGTGTTTTTCGTAATATGATTTTGCCCCAGCCCATATTAATTATATTGCCTTAAACTGGCAATGGTATAGCGGCAGTCGTAAACCTCATGTCCATTTTCCCGTAATATTTCATCTACGGCATATATTGTTGGTTTTTTAATAGATTTTGCCATTAAAAGAAGTTCTAGTTTCAGCATATTGGGTAAATGATTTTGTTTTTGTTTTATTAGCCAGTCATAAATATCACTTTTTTTCCAGGATGAAGAGGGTTGTTTATTTAAGATTCTTGAATGATAAGATGCATTGTCCAGAATGATTAAAGATGGAGCATTTAAATTTGGAATCTGTTGTTTTTTTAACCACTTTTCAAATAGTTCACAGTTCATAATATCATGGTAGTCCATACTTTTGGATATTGAAGAAAGCAGTAAACTTGCACCTGGGAGAAATCCTGTTGAAGAACCTGCATGCAAAATGATGAACCGTTTTCCCGTTCCACATCCCTTTTTTCTCTTGACACTTTTTACAGACTCGTCCTGCCAAGATTTCGAATCACTTCCATTAGAAAAAAGTCTAAAAATACCACTTTTCTAAATTTTGAATTAACATTTTCCGTGTATTTCTTTAAATACTGGATACGCTGACTTGCTATATGTGGCAACTCGCATAAAAATCTTCGATTACAGTCCTTTTTACATCGAAAACCCAACATTTTTATTAATTTTGACAACGATTTTAGTCCAATTTCCAATATGCCTCGATTTTTTTAAAGCTTCTTTTAAAACTTGAGGGTTGTATTAGTTTTGATGTGTATAAATTGTATCACTTAAGTCTTCTGTCTTTGGCTTTTTTCGTGTACTTCTTAATCTTCTTCGGTAGTAAATTATGCTTTTTTTAATGCACAATTTTCTGCACAGTCCTCATACCGATACCCAGAGCTTTTGCTACTGTCTTCTGGATATTGGCCGGTGAATTTAATTTCAGAAATTAGATTTAATATCTTTTTTTTCGCTTGTGGATGCAAAACAACCGAAAATTGTTTTTTATTACTCATTTTGTCACTGACTTGTCAATCTGACTTTGAAGTGACATCGCTCAAAGATTTTTGCAACTGCTGGTATTTATATGTTTATGCTCTTTTTTCATATGAAAATATCATAGGTCTATCTAATTCATCTTGCGGATTTTATGCGGAGGATATGATTACACGTAATAAAAGAAAAACAAACTTAAAAAGTTTGTCGTTGACAAATCGTATGACCCGCACGATAACACTGCTTTTGACTATAACAAACTGTTTTTTAGAAGAAGCATAGTTCCAAAATTTTGGATTATTAATTAAATCATCTTATAGTGACCCAGTATATTTATTAAAATCGATTTTAATTAAGGTTTTGCACCTTGCCCTTAACGTTTTAAATAAATTATAATCATTAACATTTTTTAATTTACGTCACTTTTTATGAATTTAATTTTTTTCTTTTACAGCTCTTATTGTAACCTGGAAATAAAAAGTTGAAAAAATTTATTTTTTGAATACGTTGGTACATATTTTTTTAAAAGAGATTCAATATTATTGTAAAAACCATTAAGAGATTTGTTATTAAAAGCCAAGATCCAGTCAAAATCATGATTCTTGAGAATAGAACGTGTCATATTGGAATCATTATCTGACGTTTCGCCTACAATTGCACGAGGCATCTTCAGGGATCTTTAACACTAAATTCAGTATTCAGATCTCGTGAAGATGCCTCATGCAATAAAAGGCGAAACGTCGGAAAGTAATTCCAATTTGACATGGTCTAATTCCAAGAACCATGATTTATTTGTTTCACACTTTGTTGCCTAACTTTCACATTTCAATGCACATCATTCTAAAATGTAAGCTATTAGCGTGCACGAATTTGTTTGCTTGTTTTTATCCTTCATACCGGCGTATCAATACGTCCTAGCACAAAAACGATTAGGCAATTCAAAAACTCCATATTTTTGCTATAAGACTAGATTTACATTTTCTTTTGTTATGGGTCAAGAAATTGGATAAAACCTGTTTGGGTTTAGAAATTTGTAAAAATGAATATAGATCAAAAAGTAGAATACATTTCAAGGATCTTGCCCAATTTTTACAAAGTCCTAATGTATATTTCATGCAGAATTTAGTTTACCAAATGTATGTGTAATTATAATAAGCATAAAAAATAGGCGAGTAGTGTCAATCAAGACATCGGGGTAGATGTTTTGTCCGGTATACGAGCGATCCAGAAGTTCGATTATTTTTATATTTTGCTTTTTTTGTTTTGTTTATTTTAGTAGAGGAAAGTAGCCAAATATCGGATAGGCTCCTAATGTCGCACACTACCTTATTTCATTATTCTAAGCCTTGCCATCTGTCCGCGGTGGCAGGCTAGTAGCTTTTGACATCTACGAAATATCTAGTAGAGAGACGCGAGTGTCGTTTCTACTGGACATTTTTCCTTGTCTGTGGTTAGTTTAGCCGAACAGCAAGTTTTTAAACGTCACTTCAAATTGCTGTTTTTTTTGCGAAAGTGGGCAGTTATCAGAGACTCTCTGAGTGCGATTATATCAATAAGGTATGTAGGATCTTTGTGGTATATAAATATTTTTAGAAAAATATCGTTTGTTGCCGAAACTTCGTGATACATTTTTAAGGTTAAGTTGCCTATTACCGCATAGTTAGATATCCCCAATATCGCATATATCCGATATTAGGAGACCATTTTTAAGTTAAAATATTTATTTTTTCAGATGGCCCAAAGAAAAAAATGGGATGCCGATTCCATGAAAGCAGCTATCGGAGCTGTAAGGAATAAACAGATGGGTTACTTAAAAGCATCGAAGTCGTTTGGCGTACCTCGAAGTACTTTAGTCGACTACGTCAAGGTCGTCAAGTCTGGGAAGAGTGCGGATGAAATAGCGACAATATTAGGCCGAAACCCCACGTTAACAAAAGAAATTGAAGATTTATTGGTTGAGTACTGTTTTGATATGGAAAAAAGGTTCTATGGTCTGACTACAGTTGATATTAAAAGACTGGATTTTCAGCTAGCGTTAAAGAATGGACTGCCACATGGATTTTCAGCTAGCGTTACAGAATGGACTGCCACATCCATTTTCACAAAATAGGGGATCTGCTGGTAAAAAGTGGCTTAAATAGTTTTTAAGCCGACATCCGGAGCTACGATTTAGAAAACCACAAGGTGTATCTGCAGCAAGGATGAAAGGGTTTACAAAAGAAAACTGCAATTCATTTTTAAGCTATTAGAATCTACCCTTGAAAAAATTAAAATGGATCCGTCTAGGATTTTCAATGTTGACGAAACAGGTGTGACCATCGTGCAGCATAAACATACGAAAGTATGTTTATGTACGTAGCCTACGAGGAAAAAAGCAAGTGGGTGCCCTTACAACATCAGAAAGGGGGGCACTTGTGACAGTAGTGACCTGCATGAATGCGACAGGTGTGTACGTTCCCCCGATGCTTATTTACCCTAGGAAAAACATGAAACCGGAATTGCTTAATGGAGCTCCACCAGGAACGGTTGCAAATTGACATCCATCTGGATGGATGCAACAAGATATTTTTACATCCTGGCTTCATCACTTTATAAAGCATGTAAAACCGTCTGAGGAAGATCCAGTCATTTTAATTCTCGATGGCCACTACTTGTATACTAGAAACATTGACGTGATTAACCTAGGCAGAGACAGCTATTTTCACATAGTTTGTTTGCCTCCACACAGCACTCACAAATTACAACCTCTGGATGTAGCCTTTATGTCTCCATTCAAGACATATTATGCGGTGGAAATAGAAACCTGGCTAAAGCATAATCCGGGCAGAGTAGTAACTGCATATCAAGTGGCAGAGTTGATGGGAAGAGCCTACTTACGGGCCGCTAGTGTGGAGGTTGCAGTGAACGGATTCCGAAAATGTGGTATCTTTCCATTAAATAGAAACGTTTTTAGAGATGACGATTTTGCCATACATTTAAGAACTGAAAGAGATGCTTTTCCTGAAACTGAAGACACTGGTGGCGACGTTAGCACTGATGACGATGTTCCGTTATCTACGCTAGCTAAAAAGCTTCGTCCGGAAAATAACATAGGAAGACTATCCTTACCAAGTTGCTCATCGACTCCAACATCTAATAGAGTGCTTGTTAAACCAGCTGAAATAAATCCTTTGCCCACATGCTCTTTTCAAACTTCCAATAAAGGAAGAAAACGTGGTTCGGCCGCGATCATAACTGAGTCTCCATATAAAAAGCAGCTGGAAGAGGATATAGCCAGAAGGAATTCAAAGACTAAGGTTGTCACTAAAAAAATTTCAGTTCAGTTTACCAAAAAAGATGATAGAAAGAAAAAACAAAACGAATTGATAAGAATATTAGCTCATCAAGTGAAGATGACGATGCGGAAATAGAATTCATAGACACTAGTACGATAATGATGTGGATAACGAAGATGCCGAATGCTTTTATTGTTTAAACTTGTATTCTCAAGACACTAGGGGAGAATCATGGATTCGATGCACTATGTGCTTTCGTTGGAGCCATGAGGTGTGTGCCGGGATTGGAAAACATAAAACATTTGTTTGTGAATTTTGTTTTGATCAATGAGTTGTACTGTTCTTTAAAATCCAACAATATTTTTTTATACTAAATATTTGCCATTTCAATAATAAAAGTGTTTTAAAAATATTGAGTCACTTTGTTTGGTTTGGATGTTCCTAATACCGGACAGTGCGATATTGAGAACCCCTACTATCCGATATTAGGATACCTGTTTTAAAATTATGTGTTTTACACTATTATAGTAGTTTTTACTTTTTTTCAAAATTTTTGAAAATTCGGTTATAAAGCACTATCGAATCAAAAAAGGGAGGCTTTCTACATAAATTTTATAAAAGAAAACTCTGCTGTAGTTAACCGATCGGATTTTAAAAGTTAAAAGGAAAAAGTATCCGATATTTGGCTACTTTCCTCTATGTTTTGTGGTTTCTTTTCCTTTTTTAATATACCAATTTCCCGCAAAAATGGGGTTTTTCTTTTTCAATAATTTATACTTGTAAGTTATATTTTAATAATTTATGTATCTTACCTCGGATAATAATTTTTTTCGGTTCATCCTTGGGCGACGACCTCCTATGCCCATTGAAATATTCCGTATTTGAATTCCTATCGGTCCTAACTAGCTCGCTAAGAAAATTTATATACCCTATCGCTAATTTTAGCGTATCCACTTTGGACAGTCTTTTTTCGTAGGGAAGGGTTGGTATATGTGCCCGAAGACCTTCGAAAGCGTCATTAATCGATTGCATTCGTTTCCTTTCCCGAAGATTTGCTGCTTGGCGCTGCTGAATTTGTTGTTGCGGACACTTACTTTTTCTTCGGTGTCGATGAACACGTCTGAAAAGAAAAACATTGTAGAGTATAGTAAATTTCACGAATAATTATTCTCAATGACTACCGGGTCGCATATACAGTTACAACACCCGAGCTAGAAACTATGTTTAACTTCGGCGTCCCGAATTTAATGTCAGTAACGACAACTGCGCTACGTGAACGTACTAGAAACGACGCCCACGCTGTGAATTCAGGTCTTTAGTACCAATCGTACACAAAAAAAAACTCGATAAACTTCTTTTTTGCGGAACTTCTCTCGTTATTTTATTTTAGTACAGTCATTTGGTAAGACGTAATATATATATATATATATATATATATATATATATATATATATATTATATATTGTCTTTTCAAACTTTTTTATTGGGCGCCATTTTATTCCTTCATATTGGATTCCTACCAATATTTTATCAGGTTCTACCTATGCCGCACTTAATTTTTAAAAATAATTTAAAATAAATTCAATAAGTAGTTTTTACACTGACACACACCACCATCATGTTGAATTCACTTCAGTTTATCATTATATCATATACAATTTTTTTGCAAAGTCAATTGAATAAGATTTTGCGTGCGGAAAACTTATCCGCACTCATTTTAGTTTGGAAAGAGCTAAATAACCCCATTTTTTTGAAATATAATTACTGATTTTAAATATGTAAAAATATATTGATACGCTGATAGTTAACACCATGATTTAAGAACATAAATTTGCTAGAATCTTGCTATAATTTTCAACAAAATAGTAAAAAATATGTAAAACGTGTTTTGAAAAATTGTTTTGATGGCTCTCGTATTATGCCTCATAAATTCAATGTTAAGCAATAATAAACACCTAAATTTTGCACAAAAATTAAAGAACATTTTGGTATGCAAATAAGATAGCAAAACAAAATGGCGGCCTAATAAAATATTTTAAAAAATCAGCCTAAAAACACAAAATCAAAAATTTTGTGCAAGCTTTAAGTATGATATAGAGATAAACTGGTAAAATTATGATACGAATTGAAGATAACGCAACAAGTTGGCGACCAAATATTTTTTTTTATCAATGTAAAAAATCTTATTCAATCGACTTTTGCAGAAAGATTAAATGCTATATAGAGATAAACTGGTATGAATTCAACATGACCTGACAAAATGGCGGTGTATGTTAATGTAAAAAATTCTTATTGAATTTATTTAAAACTATACCCAAAAATCAAGTGTGCCATAATAGAAACAGGTAAAATATTGGTAGGAATTCAATAATATGATGAAATAAAATGGTGCCGTATAAAAATGTTTGAAAAGACAGTATGTTATATATATATATATATATATATATATATATATATATATGTGTTACTAAATGACTATGTACTGAACCAAACTGAGTCACACTTCACTATTCCTAATAAAAAGAAAGATTCATGAGGGGAAGTTGCGGGTAAAGGAAATTTACCCGGTTTGGGGTGAATAAGGCGGATGATTTAATCTTACCAAATATTCGTGTCTTCCAAAATATATGTAATACTTTGAAGCATTTTTACTTGGCCTAGCCTTAGAAATGAGGCGGTATTTAACAGATGTACATGTTTGGTTCAGTATATTTTTCATACTAATAATATATACTAATAATAATAATTATGGAACTTATTTAAAAGCTTTCGTTGAATCGACTGATTCAAAGGAAATTTCATTTGGTCAAGGCCTGCTATGAGTAAACATTCACCTAGTAGCAATGAACTCTATACAAAGCATAACTGCAGGAATGTCTCCGTAAATCAAGGGTTTTACCAAAAAAATGTTATTAGACCAAATTTCACTAAATAACTATTTATAGCATAGTCATGATTATGATATATTACTAAGATTGGTACATTTTATTTGCCTTAAAGTATTCTACAATATTACTCCATAATATTATTAGATATACGAAAATGGAGAGTCTTTTACCACCTGCATTAGATTGAATTTCATTAAAAGTGATAGAATAACCCAGAGTGTTTCAACCTGGGTTCCGCCAAGGTATGTTGAGGGTTCCGTGAGTTGGGTTCCAATTTGTAAACAAAAAATTACGTGGTATCGCCTATTGACATATTGACAGTGCAAAATCTATGACTAGCAAATACAGTGAATTTACAATCGTGCCTGATCTCGAAAATAGTCATTGCGTCATCCACACACATGCCTTGGCAGTGAAACGAATGCCTCCAAATCTTGGATGAAGCAGTGAAAATAGTGAACGATATCAAGTCTAAGCCTACTAATTCACGAGTTTTGACTCGTGTCTGTGAAGAAATTGGAAATTAATCCACTACTCTCTTGCTCCACACCGAGGTGCGGTGGTTATCTCGCGGAAAAATCTTGATGCGATTGGTTCACCTTGAGAAATGAAGTCATGGTGTTTCTTAGTGACTCTTCTTTTGATTTATCATCACGTTTTAGTGCCACAACGTTTATCCTATCTTGCTGATATATTTTGGAGCTTTAATGAACTCAATCTCTCACTTCAAGATTTATCACTGACAATACTTTCAGCTTATGATAAAATTGAAGCAAAACTAAGGAAAATACAGTTTTGGGAATCCTGCGTGGAGAAAAGACATATTGAATGTTTTCCGAAATCTTTACGATTTTGTATCGGAATCTCAGTCTCCTCTAGAGACAGACATTGCGTCAGAGATTAAGAATAACTTACGAGCACTGCAGCTTTCAATAAGGGATTATTTCCTGATACAAAAAGATAATCCCAGCTGGCTTAGAAATCCATTTACTTTGTCAATGGAGAATCTTAATCATCTCATTAATATTAAAATGTTATTTTCTAATGTATGATTTAACTTCTTAACTAAAAAATGCTTATTACTATATCGATTTGTATATTTACTTCTCGTTTTTATTATTTTTATTATAAAGTTCTGTACTGTCTAATTTTGTTATTTTCGTTTATTAAAAAAATCTTCGTAACAACAGACTTTTTTTATGTCGATCTATGGACTTGCACGCGAATTTGTTCTTTAAACTATTATGGCATAGTCATGACTATACTAAAATTGGCAAATTTTATTGTTCTTGCATTAAAGTTTTCTACAAAATTTTTTTATATATTAGATAAACAATAATGAAAAGTATTTTACCACTTGTACTAGACCAAATCTCACTAAAGTGATAAAATAAACTATTTATAGCATAATCATAACTATACCATATTACTAGAATTAGTAAATACTCTTTTATTTTCATTAAAGTTATCTACAATATTGTTCCATATTTTATTATTAGATAAACGACAATAGAAAGTTTTTTTCTTATGAACGTGTGGAAAGTAATTTACTTTTCGCACTAGTTCTTGAAATTTTTTTCAGCTGTATGAAAAGTATTAGATTTTTTTCAAAAATTATTAAAAAACCCGCTTAACTAAAAAATTCAAAAAATCACCCCCTTATTTATTTTATAATTTTGACTTACATTGTATTATAATCTCATATCATTCCAGTTAACTTAATACGCAATCGTTTTAATAATATTAAAATGTTATTTTTTATTTAATGTATAACATAACTTCTTAACTAAAAAATGCTTATTACTATATGGATATGTATATTTACTTCTCGTTTTTATTATTTTTATTATTAAGTCCTGTATTGTCTAATTTTGTTATTTTCATTTTGGTGTCGATCTATGGACTTGCACGCGAATTTGTTCTTCTCGGTTGTTAGGCGTTCATCATACAAATGTACACTTTCGAAAAGGTTGAGAACTACTGGAATAACCTATTTATGGTATAGCCATGACTATGCCATATTACTAAAATTGGTAAATTTTATTTTTCAATAATGAGAAGTATTTTATCACTTGTATTAGACCAAATTTCACTAAAAGCGATATAAAATAAACTATTTATAGCATAATCATAATCATACCATATTACTAGAATTGGTAATTACTATTCCATTTTCATTAAAGTTATCTACAATATTATTCCATATTATATTATTAAATAAACGACAAGAGAAAGTCTTTTTTTTATGAGCGTGTCGAAAGTAATTTACTTTCCGCACTAGTGCTTGAAATTTTGTTTTCAGCTGTATCAAAAGTATTAGATATTTTTTTTTCAAAAATTATTAAAAAATCCCGCTTAACAGAAAGAAGCAATTTTTCATCTAGATTTGTAAATCTTCAATATCCTAAAAAATTCAAAAAATTATTATTATTATTATAATTTTGACTTACATCGTATTATAATCTCATCATTCCAGTTAACTTAATGCTAAGTAACCTTAGTTATAATTGTTTCAACGATAGTATTAATAAACAAGTCTCGGTTGCGACGACACCAAAAAGCAATAACAACAATTTATGCGTCTGTGCGTGATTTAGTGTGCGTAATTAGCTGTAATTTTGTGCTTCTAAAAGACGGTTTCGTCACTCAACATGCAAGACATAGACGAAGATGTAATTCCTGAACGTATTTTGGAAGAAGCCAGGTATGAAAAAGAATACAAAGTTTTTACACAATGGTGCGAGAAGACACAAGTAAAATCTCTTAAAGAAGAAGTATTTCTAGCCTATTTTGGCGAAAATTCTGAAACCTGCAAATCTTCTACGCTATGGTCAATTTTTTCAATGCTCAAATTGATCATCAAAACAAACAAAGATAATGTAAGTAATATAAGTAAATATAAAAAAACGTAGGACACCGTCCAAAAAAAAAAAAGTTTTTTCAAAAGCCTTAATTGCAAAATTTTTTTTCCGGGGCACCTGATGATGTCTATTGATTAAAATTGCGACCTTAATTGGATTGGCAGGTGCATGTCGTCGCGAAGATCTTAACTAAATTAACAATTGATACCATTGATGACAAAAAGACCCTACTTCATCAATATTCCTGATACAAAACCTCATATTTCCAGAACATTTGTAATTGGTAGAGATGCAGTTCACCTTCAGCTTTATAGAAAATATACTACGTCCTTCGAACACACCTCATCGTCGTTTTTTTTTTGTAAACTACAAACAGAGAAAATGCAGAATGCAATGTGTGGGGATTAATACATTTATAAAAATGCTATCCAATATTGCCGGATACTACTGCTAACTGGCATATCCACATCCAGAAATGTACACGGGTCGCAGTTTTCGCCGATCTTACGCCACAATATTAGTTGATTTAGGAGAAAAAATAACTAATATCAAAAGGCACTATTTGGAAAACTCAATAGAGAACAAAAAATAAATTGTAAATAAAATTTATACCGAAAAGAAAGTTGAAAGTGAAGCTGTTTCATTTCCTGTAGCAATCTGACAAACTGTACATTCAATATAAACATTAAAACCGACAATAAATAATTGTTTAATAAAATAATAATTTAAAAATATATTGTTATTTTTATTTATGATTAAATGTAACATGTTTGTGCTTTTATAACTATTTTTGAAAGTAGCTAAAGGTAAATGCAGCTTAGGAATTCTGAAAATCACTTTTGACATATTTTAAACTCAAATCTACTCTGAAGTTATCAATTCTAATAAATAAAAATTTAGAATGCTCATTTCACCCTCCTCACTAAACTGCATTTGCTGATACATAGGTACGTAATTTATGCATGCTAACAGGAAAAATGATGTACCTAACTCGTGCGGAAAGTGAGTTTTCCGCACTCGACTGCTTACCAAATTCCACTACGCGTCGTTCGATAAAGCGCAGTCGCGTGCAGAAAAGTATCACTTTCCGCGCTGGTTAGGTAAATAACTATTACCACTTGTGTTAGAGCGAATTTCACTAAAAGTTATAAAATAAACTATTTATGGCAGAATCATGACTATGTTATATTACTAAAATTGGTAAATTTATTAAAGTTTTCCACAATATTATTATTATATTATGAAGACAGTATATACCGGGTGGCCACGAAATTACTAACAAGGCTGTAACTTTTTTAAGATAAGTACTGTTAACATGAAATTTTACAGTGATATATGGTTACTTATGAGGAAGATTTTCGCTGTATAAACAATCAACTAACCGGAAATGCTATTAACTCTAATATTTTAAATGGAACACCCTGTATATTTATTTATTTTTGAAATCAACACTAGATTCTAAACATAAAACATGTTCATACCCTATGTCGATTCCTGATAGTCTTCGAGAAAATGGCGAATGAAATTTTAAAAATTTCAATGAATAATTCCGTTTTTTGGAAAAACAAATGAAGATTGTTTCAATTTAATACTGCAAATAGTGTTTGTTATGCAACTCATTGCATCTAATGTGACAATTAGGATACTTCCGGTTTACCCCGAAAAGTAGTGAAAAATCACTCTCAAACGATATTTTCTCGTTTTATTTTAATGGGACGACCTATAAACCTACTCATACTCTACCCTATACCTATATCAAGTACTTTTCGAGATATTTCCAATTGCACTGTGCAATTACCTTTTTAACGCTTAGGCTAATAAATGATAAATATTAAATTTCTGATCCAAGGTGGCTGTGAAATAAAGAAACATCTCACCCAAGTAGCACATATAATCATATATCGGCTAAAATGCTGTGATATTGGCTAATATCGCTTGCTAATTAGCTAAAATGGCTATCCAAAATAACAGTTCTATTACAGTACAAAGACGGAAATATTACTAAAGTGGGGAGTAATAATTTGGCCATAATCGGGTAAAAATGGCCAACTGGCAATTATACGACCCTCACTTTTGATTTTATGGTTGGGTATATTAGCTACTTTTAGCAGCATTTTTTTCGGAAATTTACCTAAATAATTTCTCAACTTTTTGCCTTTTCTTCATTTGTATAATAAATCATCAATTGTTTCAAATTATGTATAAATGGTATTAACAGAGCCAATCAGTGTAAGAATTTATGAGCCAAGAGGAAATGCAAAGATAACAAATCCATGGTTTGATGGTTGGAAGGGACAAAAAACACTTGCGAAAAACTTTTACTGTTAAAAGAATCTAAGATGTATGTAAAACACGCGCCCCTTCTTGAAACTACAAATTTCGATTCTACAAATATATATATTTTTTTTAGTTTGGAAATGTATTTTACTAAGAAAATCAATTAATGCCATATTCTGGCATTTTAAACAGCTATGCTTATCAAAATTTAACTTTAATACTTACTAGAATATATCTAGTTATGATGTGGCAACAAAATTGACAGATTCTTCTACATTTTGGCCATCCCATATTACAACAAAAAGTTGGAGGTTTAATTACCACATAAAAGATATTTTTTGGCCAAGTAATTATGCTATAGCCTATCTACATTAAAAACTGCTCCTTTTGGAGCCAAAAAATCTAATTTCAAGTGAGCTTTCATGGCTAGAAAACAAACCAAGAATCATTTGCCAAAATTTGACAAATCTCTGGTTTTTATGTGTCTTTTATGGCTAACTGTTAGACAAAAAAGCTCATCAGCTAATTTGTGCTACTTAGGCAGCTGCCGTTCGTTTATTCACCTTGTAATTTTTAAAGTAGGTACTTTAGTTCAGAATCATTGTTTTGTTCAATGTACGAATAAAAAAACAAGCTATTAGAATTTGCAAACGTACTGCTCAAAATTGTTTTTGCAAATGGTGTATTTAACGTTTTGCGGTCATCAAATATAGGTGCTAAGGAAGAACTGGGTTTCACATGATACTAAATTGAGTTCTTAACATGTAAAAAAGGAATAAAATGCCTATGATATGTTATCTGAAAGGCTAAGCATATTTCGTACGGGGCAGCAATGTAAAATGAGTAAAAACGAAAAATTAGTTAACCTTATAAATATAAGTAAACTTACCTACGAAAAGTTATTTCAGAATGGTTTTTTGATGTTTTAACATGTTGTATAACTAATAATTATTTATTTATTTACTATAAGAAATATTGTCATTTTACTTAAATAGGTATGTTTTAAGGACACTACTTGGTAGCTTCAACTGTCATTACGCTACAAAACACTAACTTAAATAATATTCAAACATAAAAAATCCTCTTAACTCAAAGAAAAACACGAAATACTACATGAGTAATAAAACACCAAGAAAAGAGTCATCCATAGACAAGCTCTTCAAAACGTTGTCCATTAGCTTCATGGCATATACGAATTCTGTTCGTATGAGCCATGAAACTGTTGTAAAATGTTTTCCATCTGCCTTGTAAACTCTTGTAATTCGATTAATAAGGTCCGCACGATTTTCTAATGGTGTTTTGTAGACCTTTTGTTTAATGTAGCCCCAATATGAAAAATCTAACCAGTGGTGAAGTTGATACCAATTCAGATTAAACCGGAAACGGCAGTCGATTGTTTACACAGCGAAAATCTTCATATGTAACCATATATCACTGTAAAATTTCATGTTAATAGTACTTTTCTTAAAAAAGTTATAGCCTTTTTAGTAATTTCGGGGTCACTCGGTATATTATACGATACACGAATAAATAAGTTTTAATATAGATATCTCTGGAATACTCAAAAGACGGCGATATAAATAATTTATAACTTTTTGTAATTAGAAAAAATTGATAAAATATGCATTTGCATATGCAACTATGAAATACATTATTCTACTGGCACTGCAATACAAAATTCAAAACTAGATCTTACTCTTTTGAATCTGAGCCATTATTCTCCTGATCACTATTAAACGAATAACTTGACAACGCCGAATCACTACTGTTCTCGTCATACAAAAACAAATCACCACTATTAGATGAACCAGTAGAACTGTTACTGTTGCCGTTACCAGAAATGTACGGATTTGCATCGAAAAAAAATTGCCGATTGACAGCATCTAGATCTAGATGCTCCATATTAAACATATTTAATATCCCGCCTATTACATTAACACTTCACAATGTTTACGTTTACGATTGTTCGCTAATGTGAGACACGTGTGTCACGTGTACCGAATCAAATGACACGTGCGGGCGTTATAGAAGTACTGACAGAATACCGGAATCTTTTTACCCTCTCAATCAAGCCGAACACCCCGGAGTTTGTTTGCCGGGGCTCTTCCGGATTTGTGGCAGCTTCGGCAGGGGGTTGCAAGAGCTCCGCCTATATGCGGGCTTAGGTATCGATTTTCAGATGATGATTATCTCGTGTTTTATTAAGTATATTTTTAATTATGTTTTATCTATTGTTTGTTGGAGAAGTTATTTATTACTTTGTGGTTTATATACAAGTGAGTTTTTAGATATTTTATCCAATATTACAAGTATATTTAACACTTATCTATGGGTTTTTAATACAGTTGGTAGATCTATAAAAAAAGGATTTTACTTTTGAAGGTTTCTATATTTGTTAAAATTGACTTTTAACAAGTAATATATCAGGTTGTCTCTGTGGACTCTGGGTGCGTGTATTAGTCGTGTGTGTCACCTTAGGTGCTTAGTCCTACATACTTATTTTCGATCTTATTTTACTATTATCATAACCTTGACGGCTACTTTTGATTAACAAACATCCGCTAGTCCGATACATCTGGTTACGAATATATATGCTATACATTTATCTGTAAAAATCTCATTAAAAAAATTTTGCTATTTAAAAGTTAGGAATACTAGACCTTTTGCAAAAATATTTGTCTAAAATAAATTACGCCATAAAAAGTTACAAGAAACTGTGAAACCCGTATTTAAAAATTTTAAGCAGTTTGGAAGTTATGGGGAAAATAATTTATTTTTGACATGTCAATTTTTTTTTAATTACCTCAATAAAACGCACCTACCGTATATGAAAATAGAATTACGGGGAATATTTTGTTTTTGAGAGATGTCCATAAAAAATTCAAATAAATGACGCCCCTAAAAGTTATATAGAATTGTGAAAACCATAATACAAATTTTAGGTAGTACAGAAGTTACATGAAAAAATCAATTCTTTTGAGAGCTTTTCAAAATAAATTACTCCCCTAAAAGTTACATCGAACTTTGAAAAGCGTATTTAAAAAATGTAAGCAGTAATTGCAACCCCTGTATATAATCCACGACCCTTCATAAAACATCCATTTTATGTACCTTTTTGAGTATTTTCCGGGGCCGTAACCAGTTTTCCGACCAAACGCTTACTTTTTTATTTGAAAAAAAATCAGCTTTTCTCAACAATTTCTATTTTACTAGCACTTTTCAAACAGGACCGACACATGGTATGTTTTATAAATTTAAAGAGTTTATATAAGTTGATAGAGAATATACAGTATTAGAGAAATGATAATTTATGTTCTTAAAGAAATTACAAATGGGTTAAATTTTTTCAATATGTTTTTCAACGCTTACAGCCGTATTCACTAAAGAGGTTTAAATTTGACGGTTATAGGTTTAAGATGACATTTTTAACAATTGAACAAATATTTTTTCTAAATGTCACCATTACAAAATGACAGTGACATAAGCGAAACATAACTGGCGAACTGAGAGTTTTTAAGTACAATGGTAACTAGACCTGGTCTAACTCTTAAACCTTTTTAGTGAATACGGGGGAATATGTCTAATTATTATTAACAAACATAATTAATATCACGCTTCACTTTACGGTATTTGCTCAAATATATCAGAATTAGTGTTCTGAAGTTAAAATTTTTTAATAAAGTAGTGTTAAAATGATTGATATGAGAATATGGTGATAAAATAATTATCATGTTGTTAAAATACAACGCCATTATTAAATATATGTAAAATATGATGCTAGGATATTACTAACTGCAAAATTTCGATTTTTATTTAAAAAAAAATTAATAGATGGTGGTCACTTTACAAAAACTGTTGGGGCAGATGCCTTAAACCACGTTTATATTTTCTTCGATCTTTTAATAATTCAGGAAATTCTTTTTGAAAAACACAGTTTTCTTCTCACAAGAGAGTTGACGAGTGAACATAATGAAATTTCACATATACTTGAACTCGTAAGTGTAAATAAACAAATGTACAAACATAAATCGAAGGGTTAAAAAATATCTGAGAAATATTTGCTTTAAACAAACCAAAACTCCGCCATGATATCTACCACAACTGGCTTGTCTAATATCTCTGTAAATTTTATTATCATCCTAGGCCAAGGCCACCTATCATTTCCCGTCGTATATAGATCGATACCTATCGATTTTTAACCGATAAGTGCAGTTTTTTCTTTAAATCGAATTTTCACCCACTTGCTGAGTAGTTACAGGGAAATGTTATTAGAGCTTTTTTGTAGCCAAATAAATCCTCCATCTGCGGGTCAGGAAATAATTTCGATTACTATTCGCAGTAAGCGGCAAAATAAGGTTAAATTTGGAATTTAAATTATCAACTTTAAAAAATTGCAGTAATTTAACCATTAAAATTATAAACTCAAAATTTGGTCACCGTCTACCTAAAAATTCGTAAAAAAATACCGTACGGGGTTAGATATATTAGTTTCTTTATAATACAGGATAATGTTAAAAAATGTACCCTTTCTTGGGAACTTTGGTGCAAACTTCACCTCGTTAGAGAACCCCGTGTATAGAATCCAGGACCCAGTTTCCTGCGCCGTAATTAGTTTTTCGACCAGATGCCTAGTTTTTTTTATAAAAAAGAAAAATTCAATTTTCGAAAAATTTCAGCTTTTCTTAAAAATTCCTATTTTCTTGCCGTTTTTCCGACAGAGATGTATTTAGGTTTCTGTTCTCCTAGATATGTCCTATAAAAAACGTCTCTTGGAAAATTTCGATAGGACTCACCCACTTTAAGATATAAGCGCCCCAAAACACCATTTTTCGAACGAAAAAAATTCGTAAAATCATCAAAGGAAACCGAAACCCACCCAAAACCAGAAAGTGCCGTCAGAAAAAAATTAAAAGTGTGACCTTAACCGTGTTACATCGAAGTTAACTTTTTTTGGTCAACTTTGCAGTACCAAATCTTCGGTATCCAAGATCGTACAGAAAAGTGTTTCAAATAAATTATTTTACGTGACATTTTGGAACGAAAATGTATTTGTTTCATATGTGGAAAATATACAGAGTGTTTCAGAAATAAGTGCCGAATCAGGACTGTCTCTAATACCGTATGTCTTTTTCTTCACTTCCTACCACTACAAGATTGGAGATAGAACAGGAGACAGGCAGATTTTAATGTTCATTCGTTAAACAAAATTCGGCCTGAAATATTTGTTAAAACTTTAGAACATTTGCACAGGATCCGTGAAATGTATTCTACTTTTTTAATTATATTCATTTTTACCGACCCTAAAAGCATTTATGACAAAATGCTTATCCTGACATTGGTCGGCAAGGACCATGTTGGAAAAGTAACAAATTTCTTTAAAAACGAGAAATATATGCATTTTTTTTAAACTCATGTGTTCTTAATTTCTTGATCTAGCAGCAAAAACTGTACATTAATATCTTGTAGCAACAATATGGAGCTTTTGATTTGTCCAGTCGTTTTTGTCCTAGGAAACACTAATACGCGCACAATTACAAAGGCTCAAAACTCACTCATGCAACATTTCAAAAATGTCTTAAAAATCAACACCGATTGGGCTGAATTTTTGTTATTGACCAAAGGCAAATAAAAAAAGATCCTTACTTTTGTGTAGCATAAAATTATACCTTCTTTTAATATAATAACTAATTCTGAGGTGAAGAGAGGGTCTCGACCCCCCAAGACAGTAAAAAGTCTAAGATATCATATGTCCATGTTAATTAAATCTTTCCTGCTAGACCTTTCCACCTGGAAACAAACCTCCTCCTTGGATAGCAAAATCGAAATACAAAATATCCTCTTCTTTTATGCTTTTGAGTCAGCCGAGCTAAGAATCAACACTGGGTTAACAGAAAATGGCCTTTAAGAAAAGTCACGATTGAAGGAAAACAAAACGTAGTCAAGGAACCTTTGGTTCCGAGAGAAAAAATCTTACTTCTAGCCTTGCATATTAAATTGCAGCTAATGAAGTAATTTGCGAAAGCTTTAAATGGGATATGGAATATGTTTTGGTTACTTGGCACGTACATTTCCTGGGATTAGTAGTATTAAACAATGTATACATACATACATACCCACGGGCGTGCAGTCCATGGAAGCAAGGGAAGCAGTGCTTCCCCAAAAAAAAATTACAAAACATCTTCAAAAATGTAATTTTTGAAATAGAAAAACCATTAATTTAGTTTATATTAAAAATGATAAAATATTATCTTAATTATCAAGCCCATAATAAATGCGGCCTTGACTCCGACCGAGCAATAGAATCGAATAGAACCTATGCGGGCCGCTAGCTTCTCTGCAGCCAAGTCCTGTATGCTTGATTTCCTGTGAATCTAGCCAGAGGTTATTGAACTTTCCACCGGCTGTTTGCAATTTTTGCATTTCAGTCGCGTGTTTTAAGTGGAGGCGGAAGCTATCGTTGGAGTAGATTCTTTGTTTGAACGGCTATCCGTGTGTTGTGTGATACGTACGTCGCGTCGAGCATGGTGCGATATGGAAGACAATAATAGGGACGTGGATATGCAAATACCGTCAACTTCGGCTGTCGGTAATAACGTTGAAAATGTTGGAGAATTTAGTAAGAAGAGTTTGTGTGAATGTGTGGTGTGTGTCTTAATAATAAAAGTTTTTTCAACATTAAACTTCACTGATAAGCTGTATTAGATATTTTTATCCGGAAAAACAATACGAACAATTTAAATGGCTAACAGGGTGTGAAAATAAAAGTAAATTATTTTGTTGGCCATACTTTTTGAAAATGAAAAAGGTCTCTGGAATAAAATTAGTTTTTTCCGATTTAAACAATTTCCATAAAGCGGTAAAAAGACACATTACGTCCAAAGCGCATTTGCAGGCCGACATAAAAGAAAAAGTCTTCTGTAAAACCAGAATTGAACACGCCCTTAATAAAGAGTTGGAAATTAGTCACCGCCAACATAATGAACTAGTCGATAAAAATAGACAAATATTAAGAAGACTTATCGACAGCACGAATTGCGTCTTAGAGGTCATGACGAAATAAGGGTTTCTTCAAATAGAAGAAATTTTCAAGATCTGCTTAGTTAAATGGCTAAATATGATGATTGCTTAAAAAATCATTTAGAACAGTCTAGCGTTTTTCGCCGAACGTCGAAACGAATCCAGAATGATTTAATTTCCGCTGTTGCAACCATTATTCTAAAAAGAATTAAGCAAGAGATTGACGAGGCGCGGTTCATTGCTATTGTTCTGGACGAAACAGCTGATATCACTAATTTTAGACAATTATCTATAGTAATACGCTACGTTAAAACAGACAGAAGTGTTCAAGAGCGATTTTTAGGTTTTAAGAATGTATTCGAGAATCGTACAGCAGATGCATTATATACCGTAGTTAATAACGTTACTAAATAAATTAATGGAGAGAAAAAATTAGTTGCTCAAAGCTATGATGGAGCTGCAGTGATGGCAGGACAATTAGGGGGTCTGCAAGCTAGAGTTCGAGAAACTTTCCCAAGTGCTGTGTTTGTCCATTGTTTTGCTCATAAATTAAATTTAGTTTTATCCCAGTCCATCAATCACATTAAAGAGTGTAAAGTATTTTTCGTTACTTTAAGTGGCATGGCTGCTTCTTTTTTCAAGTCAACAAAACGTACACAAGCTTTGGACTCCATTGTTCACAAACGATTGCCCAAAGTAGCTCCTACTAGGTGGAACTATACTGCCCGCCTAAAACTATATGTCCTAAGTGGAAAATAAACGTTCTGAGATATTTAATATTTTATTATTTTTGATAGCAGTTTCTAAATAAAAGTATCAAATTAAGTAGAACTTGGGTTTATTTTTCAAAAAGTAGAAATACATATCTTCGATATTATAAAACAGCAGTAATTTATCATCGGCACGAGATTTTGTAGATAGGACAACTTGTCCTTGTACACAAATAAAAAAAACTAAAAGCAAATATCCTAAGTACTATAATGATAAAAATTAAACATAAAAACTAACAAACAAACTACTGAGTATGGATATAATACTATTATGTGAAACTTCACTCCGACGAATTTTCGGAAACGGGGAGACTTCTCCAAAACACGAGTCTGTTTTCCGGTATATGAGATTCTAATTTCTGAATTAAATTTTGTTTTCGCTCAAGAGTAACACCTTTAAAAGAAAGCTTCTGCTTAGGTTTTGTTAACTGACATTTATTAAACTTGGCAAGGAAAACATCATTTAAAACTTTTGCATCATGTAAAAAATCTTTTTTGAAAGCAAAATATTTCCAACCTCTTTGAAACGTAATTTGAACAACATCTTTTAAATAGATACGTTCGGAGAGATTTTGAAGCTTATTTTTAGAAGTATAATCTGTAAAGGAAAAAAAATTAGCCAATTCCATTTCTATGACTTTAACTTTACCTAAATTAGCACTCTGAACTGTATCTTTAAAATCTCTAAAGTCGTAAACTTTTTTTTCCTTTTCAGTGATAATTCCACCTGGTGGTGGAACGAATCGGCAGACATGAACGTGTGTCCCGGTTCAAAATATTTTAATTCTATGTTTTCGATAGCTACTTCACTCGAATTTATAATGTATACAAAAAAGGATATAAGAGTCCAATTTTTATTTTGGCTGGCACAATTGTCCAGCCAAATAACAACATTTTTAATGTCTCGATTAGCGAGTAGAAATGCGTAGAACGTTGATATGATGTCATGCATTGACCTTCCCGCCACTGCTTCGTGCCAGATCATAGCCCATGGATGGAAGCGACTCTTTTTGCCTACCGGAACAAAACTTTCGTTGAAGGCGATTATACGAGGTGTAAAATATTATTTCCTTAAATGTTTCAAGCCTCGGAAGCATAATTACCTACAAAGAATAATTAAATTAGTAGCATTAAACAAAATGGTGTTTTATAAGAAGCTCACCTTCTGCAAATCTGCAGATACAATTAAATCTTGCGAAGTCGTTTGTCGTTCTGAATCCTTCTTATATTCTTCTCTTGCCCTGTTTGCCTTTTCATCATGTATGAAATATTTGTTACATGCTTCACATTCGGTACTTGACGAGGTACTAGAACTTTTGTCAGAATGATATTCTGAATCTTTATGTATACGATACTCTTCACACGCCCAGCATTCTTCGTGCCCTAGATTCGCAAAAGATATGTTCATATCCGCAATAGTTTTTCGATACAGTTCATAAGAAAACGTCGCATTAAACTTTTTCTTGAAGTCATTGTACATATGTGTAATAGAAATATCACTTTGTAAATATTTCCGAAGGGGCGCATGCTCCCTCCGGTAATGCGATATGGTAGGCCCAAAAGAATTTATATGTTCAGTTATGGCTGATCTATCGATTTTTAAACTTGATGGATGACCTCGACATCTATGATCTGCTTTTGGTTTAAGAATACTAGAATCTCTACTTCTAACGTTGTTCAATATCCTATCATTTTCTTTTTTAAATCCAAGTGTCGCTAATAGAAATACTTTGCAAATTGGGACAATACCACCATTTTGATTATACAAATAGTATGAGAACGTATACTTTCTTCTTGAATTTTCTGTTTTTGTCGTATCCCTCTTTTTAGATTGTTTTTTAATACATGTGGATACGAACATATTCTGTTCATTATCAGACATCTTCCAAAATTGTGTGTTGATATCTATTTGCCTTTCATATTTGATTTTTGTAAAGCATTTTAATGGGCATTTGCAGGACTTTTGTACATAATGATCCTTAGCACGTTTTTTTATTTTTTCCTCCTTCCTTTTTGCAGGGATTTCGTCATACTTCTTTCGTTTCCGTAAACTGCCGTCTTTTCTGTATAATTTTCCTTCACTTAAGTCCATAGCGTGCGTTAATATATCTTCGAGTATAGGAAGACAGATTTCTTTGCTATTATAATGTGTCACATCCTCAGTTCCATTTTCTGTTTTGGGTTCTATTATTTCAGGGCGTAAAATAATATTTTGAGAATACAAATTTTGTCTATTTTAATATTTTTTACCGAAGGCGAATAGTCAATACAATTTTTAGTGGGAGATTCAAGGTCACTATTCTTAGGCGATGAATCTGGAGAATAATCGGAATCATCGTCATCGTATGATTTTGATTTAGTAACACGCTTAAATTCTCGTATAGAATCTATTTTTTCTTGTAACTGCCGATTCAAAGCCAAGGAAAGAATTCGTTTTGTTCTTATGGAACCAGTAGAAGAAATCATCTAGTGAAGAAAAAACACTAACATATAACAACGAGTAATACAACAAAAAAAAGATCTATCATGTCACAATTTATAATAGTTTCTCCGGTATTTTAACTTAAATATTAATCTTACCTTTGTAGTAATTACTACTTCTTTCATAAATTTCACAAAAACTAGTAATAAACTGAATTAACAACACACTCTCTCTCAAATTTAAATATTTAAGGTTATGTTTGCCGTTAGGCGACACGTGGTAAACTGTTTAATGTCAAAAAGAACTGTCTTCCTAAAAAAATTTGTCCTATCTGAAGCATTTAGGACATTTAGCTTTACAGTTTTTTAATTTCTGCTAAGAAGATATGTACTATCTATCAAGTTAGGACAATTTAGATTAGCAAATATTAAATAGGACATTTTGATTTAGAATAAGCATGACATTTACGAGTTAGGACAAATTTTTTAGCATTAAATAACCAGTTTAAGGTCCAGATAGGACTTTTAAATTTAGTAATCGCATTGAAAAATAGATTCCGAGCACAATAGTGTGTTTATCTAAAAAAGTGAATTTTTGCAGTTAGGACAACTAGTCTTAGCAGGGCAGTATAATGGAAGACTTCTGTTAACAGTATACGAAAATCGTGAATCACTGATTGAACTATTTGAGAATATAATAGAAAATAATGAAACGTGGGACTCAGAAGCAATAAATAGTTCGAGGGGGTTTTTGGACTATTTGAAACAAGATTTTAATTTTAATTATTTGTTGAACATATTTTCAGAAATATTTCCATTCTCGGACAATGTTTTTAATATATTACAAATTAAAACAAATGATATTGCTTTTTGCCTAAAAAAAGTGAATGATTTTAAGTCCATGTTAAGCCAAAAAAGAGATGACTGACCTATTTTGGGAAAAAACGATGACTTTACATGTAGAGCCACAAGCCAAGCGTCTTCGAACAGACAAGGTCTGAGATGTTCAAACATCATACAGACGTCTCTTTTATGAAATAATCGATCAAATTCAAGGAAAAACTTTTCCAGAAGATGCGTTTAAATCTCTTCTTCTTCATTATGGCCAGTTCTTCGACCGAGTGTTACTGCTATCTGAACTGAAAATCATTTACGAAACTGATGACACCAGCGCAAAAAATAACGCTAAGGAACTAATGCAATTTCTAAAAGGCAAGGAGCTGGAAGATGCCTACACCGAAATGTCAAAATTGTGTGAATTAGTATTGACAATATCTGCCACAAGTTTATCAGTAGAACGCAAGTTTTCAACACTTAAACGTATAAAAAATTTCGTGAGAAATTCAACGGGGCAGGAGAGACTTTCGCATACATCGCTGTTGTCCATTGAAAATAAACTTCTCCAAAATATGTCGGAGGATTAACGTTTTTATGATGATCATAGAAATTTGAAAAAAAGATCGAATTTACATTACAAATAGGTAAGTTTCTTTTCTTAAAATTTCACCGCATGCCCCTGAAAGGCATTGTTTGTGAATAAAACATGAACAAAAAAAATAAACATCGAGGCGAATAAATTATTTTACTTGCAGTGAATTTACACAGAACTTAATAGTCGCTAGAGTTACAGGATATTTTTAAAACAGTAAAAAACGATAACAGATATGCTCCATATGCCGGAAGTGGCTAAATCATCCCCTAGTAGAACGCATCGGAAATTTATGTCCAACATAAACTTTAATTAACAACACAATTAAAAACACATATTAGATGTGTCCAAATTGATTGCATGTCATATATCACCCCCATATATCCTGGGGTTATGCATATGTCATAAATAAAGGAAATGGGTCTACCGATTCCTAAATTTTTAACGACAGCGGATTGGGGAAACCCACAAATTATACCTTCAACCTGAAACATCACCTGAATATGTATCTATGCATTTGTTATTTACAGGACTGTATTCAAATAATTTAATAATATCTACAGGGTTTTTCCTTGAAATTTTCCACGCTTTTAAAGAAAATAACTGACCATCGGAAAATAGAAAAATCGGAAAAATGTTTTTTCAAATAATTTTATTTAAAATATAGAATAATCCCCTTTTCCTCTTTTCAAAAATAGAGAGTTTGTCTATGTTTGGATAAGAGCTTTCAGTAATAATTCGACTTCATTATTTTAATTGCAATTGAGCTTTCGGTCTAGCAAGCCATGAAAGCCAAACAGAATTTGATGAATGTTGGATCTTGCTTAGCCGTGGATGACGACGGATAACAAAACAGATAAACTGAAATAATAACTACTCATGCATAAACGTCATAGCATCAGTAATAATTTTTCTTACTTAAGAAATCATGGTTCTTGGGATTAGACCGTGTCAAATTGGAATTACTATCCGACGTTTCGCCTTCGATTGCACAAGGCATCTTCAGGGATCTTTACTCCTTTACTCCACGAGATCTGAACACTGAATGTTCAATTCAGTGTTCAGATCTCGTGGAGATCCCTGAAGATGCACGTGCAATCGAAGGCGAAACGTCGGATAGTAATTCCAATTTGACACGGTCTAATCCCAAGCACCATGATTTCTTAATTGACCAAAGCCGTGAAAGCTTCCGTTCTAATTTTTCTTACTGCTTTTTACCGAGGACGAAACACTTCGAGTAGTTGTATTATATTATGCAAATAACAATAGTGCTTTAAAAGCAGCTCCTCAGTATCAGATTAAATATCCAGGGAATAGAATTACATTAAGACAAGCAATAGATTACATTGTTAAAAATTATACCGAAAGAAAAACTCTCCAAAGGAAAAAAAGAGTGTGCGAAGACAATAGTGAAGAAGATTTAATCATTTTATTGCATTTCGAAGGTAAAACATATTGATAAAATTGAAAATTTGCTAAAAAATTTCTTCTAGAAAATCCATATTGCTCAATATCAGATGTTTCACGTGTTACGGGTAGGTCATGCAAAAATATTCATACAACCATGTGAAAGCATGAATATTATCATTATAAAATCAGACCAGTTCAACATTTATCAGAAGATAATAAAATACAGAGATACCATTTTTCTGTAGACATACTAAGGAGATTAGATGTCGATAACCAACTTCTTGACAAGTGCTGTGGTTAGATGAAGCTACGTTTACGGCAGCGGACATCTTTAACAGGAGAAATAAGCATTTTTGGGCAACGCAAAATCTCCATAATATAGAAGGGGGTGAAAAAGCAGGGTCGTAAGGCTTTGCATGTGTGGTCTACTAAAAAGTAAAGTAATAGGACTCATCATCAACTTTAACAGGTGATCGCTATTTAAGTTTTCTAAGGCACGAAGTAGAGGAATTTTTGGAGAATATTCCAGCTTGCCATTATAGAGATACTATTTGACATCAAGATGTACCTCCCTATAACATTCAAACGGTGACTCATTTTCTTAATAACTAGTATAATTTGTATACAGGGGGTCACAGACCCATTCACTGGCCACCAATTAGCCCTGATCTTACATCTCTAGATAAGTTCTTGAGGGGGTATTTGAAGGATAAATGATTTTAAATAACGAATATCCTTTTTATATTAGCAACGCAATTCAAAAATTAAGTAAAATGTATGAAAATTCTCTTAATATATTATTTCAATTCATTTGTTTTGTTGTCCGTCGTCATCAGTGGCTAAGCAAGATCCAACATTCATCAGATTCTGTTTGGCTTTCGTGGCTTGCTAGACTGGCTTTCTATTTCCGATTGTCAGTTGTTCTTTTAAATGTCATTTCTAAAATCTTCCTAAAAAATCTAAAATTTTATATAAACCTTTCTTTTTGTATTGCTTCAAATAATAAATTTAAAAGCGTTCCAAATTCAAAAGAGAATCCCTGTACAGGGTGGTTTTTTTGTTGATATTATAGAATATAGGCTGAACGGTAAGATATACAAAAAAACTAAGATTCGTGTTCCCTTCTCTTCTTTAGTGTTTAGTTTAATGGCGCGGTCAGATCTACGCTAACTGGATTGGTTTAGAAAATAAGATAAAAAAAAACTTTAAATACAAAAGTTTTATGACTTTTTATGTAGACTCTAGCGGCGTACTTGAAAAAAATATAGATGTTTTAATTTTTGAGATATTATCAAAAGTAGCATTTTCTTAAATGGGACACCCTATATCTAAGTATTTAGAAAAATTGCATTTTTTCTTGCGAATGCAACAATATATAATACCTAATATTATTCTTTGTCCTAAATGGCCAAAATAGCAAAACAAAATTTTTTTTTAGTTGGCCATGGATTGAATCATTATTTTTTTATCTTATAACAGGTATCTCAAAACTCAGTTACCAAGAATATTTAAACATTGATAAACCAAAACATCTACAAACAAAAAAATAACAACTCAACAATTATCTTGAATACTTAACGATTAGCATAGTTGCTTAATCACAAAAGGTGCTAAAATTGTCTTCCATTCTGCTCGATGAATTTTTGGACTCTGGTTGCAACTGTCCGAATGGCGTTATAAATGTGAATATTTAGCACTCTTCCAATGCAATTAATAACAGTTGCTCTAAGTTCTTCTAAAGTATTACTTCGAGTTTTATATATTTCATTCTTTATAAATCCCCAAAAATAAAAGTGGAGGTCGGGAAAACGCGGAGGTCATTTGTTTGGTCCATATGTACTAAGCCGATTTTCGCCGAAATTGACAGTTGTTAAATGCCTTACCATATGGCTGTTATGGGCTGGGACACGGTCGCATTCAAATTTTCATTATAAATCCTGTAGTTAAAGACTCTATTTTTTGATATAGTGCCACCCACACATGGAACCCAAAGCGTACTTGTTGGAACCTAACGGCGCGGCGGTCTGATGAGGATTTATGTTTGACCAATATCGATTGTTGATTAAACATTCCTTCGTTAGGTATAAAAGTTTCGTTAGTCCATATTACATTTTGAAAAAAATGGGGATTCCGATTAATCTCTTGCAAATAAGAATGACAAAATGCTGAACACCGTTCTTCATCTCCAGGATGTAAGTTATGAACTTTTCTGTCTTTGTCAATATTGTGGCTAGATACTGTCGGATCAGCAGCAACACAAGCTAATATATTTATTTCATCTCTTTCTCTATTTTCCTTATTGTAACTCTTACCTCTTGGTTTTGCGAATGATCTATACGCACTTAAATTGTCATATAATCTTTGAAATATTTGTTTGTCTGGCTGTCGTCGTTCCGGGTAACACTCAAAATATAGGTCTAAAGCTGCGTCTTTATTTTTATTACTCTGAATATAGCACTCAAACATGTTTAACTTTTCGTAGTTTTGAAAAACATTCATCTTGGACACTTTTTTTTTAATATAATCGAAAACAACAACAACAAATTTGACAATCAATACTTAATTGTTATTTAATTTTATGACATGTAAACAAACGCCTAAAGAATTCAGTCCATGGCCAACTAAAAATAAATGTTTTTTTTAATTTTAGCCATTTAGGACAAAGCAAAATATTGAGTATTACATAATGTTGCAATCGCAAGAAAAAATGCAAATTTTCAAGATATAGGGTGTCCCATTTAAGCAAATGCTACTTTTGATAATATCTCAGAAATTAAAACATGTATATTTTTTTAAGTATACCGCTGGATTTTACGTAAAAAGTCATAAAACTCTTGTATTTAAAGTTTTTTTTATCTCCATAAATAACCGAGCGATAAAAGATAATAAGAAACGAGAGATTTTGAGAAACACCCTGTATTTTCTAAACCAATCCAGTTAGCGTATATCTGACCGCGCCATTAAACTAAACACTAAAAAAACGGGACACATATCTTAGTTTTTTATATCTCTTACCGTTTAGCCTATACTCTATAATATCAACGAAAAAAACACCCTGTAGATTGATTGATTTGAACTTAGCTATATTAACACAGTAATTAATATGTAATCTTTTGAGCACTAAAAAAATAATTTTTTAGAGTTTTCGTCTGAGGGCGCCACCACGTACAGAGTTTTAGCAGGCGGTCGTCTTCGAATATTAACCTTGCTCGGAGTTGTTTAATTTTGATAATTATCCATAGTTGTTTAAAAGACCTAATATGTTCAGAAAATCAATCTGGCACTTTCATAAATTTCATTTATCAATCGTTCGTGTTGCCGTTTAACCTTAATATTAGCTCGCACATAACATTATGTGCCAGAAGTGTGACTTAGGTCTACCTGTTTAGATATACAAATCCTTAAGAGACAAATAAGATTGCCAGGATATAGCATAAAACTGAGCTTTAAACGATTTTATCCAGCTGGTCCGAGACCGTGGTAAACTACGTGAAAATCTTTCCATAGACCCCAACTATACTGAATATATACAAAGTCGGGGTATTTTATTTTACAGAGGACGGATCGTTTATTTGAAATATAATTTGTCTTTGGTTGTACTAAAACGGGTCAAAGTAATTCTTTGTAGGTTCAGGAAATTTTACCCCTTTAACATTTCTGTAAAATGAGATAAAAAAAATTAAATTCCTACACTTCTTAATAGTTAGATTATTTATGATTGGTTTTATCGTCCACTAATTTTTATTCATCAAATTCAACAATAATAGCTTTCTTGGACAAATTTTATAAGGTTTATAACCTTCGATCTTCCCGGCAGCATCATATTCCTGCAGCTAATTTATAGTCGCATGTTTTTCGTTTGTTTTTTGGGTTGGTTGTCAATACCACTGTTGCTGTGGAGTACCTACCGAATTTTAATTTACTAGCCCTGATGATGGCATAAATTGATGCCGAAACGTTGACTTTGTTTATATCAGTACGTTTCAAGAAATAATTAATAACTTTTAATAGAACAACCTGTATATTATAGTATATTAAATAGACCTCTTCTTGCTGATTATAAATATTTCAGATCTAATAATCGTGTAATCAAAAGCAAAAAGTTAAAAAGTAACTTTCAACTATAAGTGAAAAAACTATTTAATTGCAAATATAAAAACTAAATGATGCATTTAAATTAATTGTTGTGTTTCCCTTCACATATAAAGTTTTCTGTTATACCGGGTGGTCGAAATTGGTCTGTTTTAACAGAGAAAACCTATTTCCTGACTAGATAGAGCAAAACTGACTTAGGTGTCATGGGCTCGATTTCTGAGAAATGTTTAATGGCAAAAACCGCCTGCCGATATTTTCACTGCCAACTGAGATATAGGGCGTTTTTCAATTTTCGGCCATTTTGAAAATTGTCCATAACTTTTTTATTTTGCGGAATATTAACATTCTGCAAAGACATTCTAAAGGCACTTTTTTATGTGCAATCCAGTGGCGTACTCAGATTTTTTCTATAGTTGTCCGTTTTATCATAAATAGGCAAAACTTTTTTTTTCAAATGGAAATCATAGTTGGCTATAAATTATAAAAAATGCTCGCGTTTAGCCCTTTTCAGTGATATAAAGTTGTAGGTACTTATTTTCAAAAATAACGAAAATATTAGGTGTTTTTGGTTTACATCGAAGTAGGCCTTGGAATAATGACGCGCGTTCAATATTTTGAATATATTGCTGTCAGATTACTGTAGTCTGGTGTAATTATTGCGTTTTGGTGTTATCTTTATAAAGTTGTGTTAAGTTGCTGACAAAATATGTTTGAGAATTATGAAAAGTATGATATGTTAAAATGTTACATATTATCTAACGAAGTTCCTGAAGCAGCTAGTGAATTATATTTTAATACATTTCCCGAGCGACGTCAACCGGATAACCGAATTTATCAAACATTAAAAAGTAATTTAGTAAATTACGGAAGTTTTAAAAAGTTAAGAACAAGACATTATGAACTAAAGGAAGAAAAGGAAATCCAGCAGCTAAATATAATTGGTGAGGTATTAGATCATCCTGGCACCTCCTCTCGAACATTGGCTAATATAACGAATGTTCCAAAGACCACCGTTTTAAAAATACTCAAAAAACATAAATTCAAACCGTACAGAACGAGAAGAGTTCATCAACTCCGTGAAGGGGACGCCGCTAGAAGATTGAGATTTTGTCAGTGGTATGAGCAAAAATTCATGGAGAATGAGAATTTTCCATTAAATATTATTTGGAGTGATGAATCCAGAGTAGATACTTCTGGTATATTTAATAGATATAATTCATATCACTGGTCCACTGAAAATCCACACGTAGTTGTGCAACAAGACCGGCAAGGTCGGTGTGGATTCAATATATGGGTGGGGATATTCCGAGGAAGATTTGTGGGACCTTATTTTTACGATGGAAATTTAACTGCAGATGATTATGTAAATATTTTGCGCACATATATTGTCCCTTTGTTGAAAGACATACCTTTAGCTGATGCCAGAAATATCTACTATCAACAAGATGGTTGTCCCCCGCACAATGCAAGGATCACAACTGATCTTTTAAACTTCGAATTTCGAGAAAATTGGATTGGTACGTGGAGCCCCTACCTTGGCCTGCTAGGTCCTGTGACTTAACTCCCTTAGATTTTTTTTTGTGGGGAAGATTGAAGGACTTGATATTTAAAGGAAGAACCTTTCACACAAAAGAAGAATTGCAAGAGGCCACTAGGCAAGCTTTTGCATCTATTAGCCCAGTTGAACTAATAAATAGTTGCAAGCAACTCGGTACGCAAAAGATGCTTAGTTTGTATTCAACAGGGAGGGACTCAATTTGAACAACTTCTCTAAATATATTTATCAGAAACCTATCTAACTAAATACCTAGATTTTCATAATTATTTTTTATTTTCACTTGTAGCTGTAAATAGTAGTTTAGTTTGTTAATTTTGTTCAACTTTGCTATGTAAACAAAAAAAAATAAAAAAAATTAATAATAAATAATTAAAATAACGTTAGCTAGTGTTATTTAAAGTTGTGTTTAAGTTGCTAACAAACTATAAATCTTAACAATACATAATTGAGATATTGTCATCACAAATCAAAGCCTACTTCGATGTAAACCAAAAACACCTAATATTTTCGTTATTTTTGAAAATAAGTACCTACAACTTTATATCACTGAAAAGGGCTAAACGCGAGCATTTTTTATAATTTATAGCCAACTATGATTTCTACTTGAAAAAAAAAAGTTTTGCCTATTTATGATAAAACGGACAACTATAGAAAAAATCTGAGTATGCCACTGGATTGCACATAAAAAAGTGCCTTTAGAATGTCTTTGCAGAATGTTAATATTCCGCAAAATAAAAAAGTTATGGACAATTTTCAAAATGGCCGAAAATTGAAAAACGCCCTATATCTCAGTTGGCAGTGAAAATATCGGCAGGCGGTTTTTGCCATTAAACATTTCTCAGAAATCGAGCCCATGACACCTAAGTCAGTTTTGCTCTATCTAGTCAGGAAATAGGTTTTCTCTGTTAAAACAGACCAATTTCGACCACCCTGTACATAGAGGTCGTTCAAAATGTTATATTTGACACATTTGACACAGATTTTATGTCCATTAAACTTCTTTGATACCTTGAACTGTTTTCAAATAATTTGGAGAAAAGATTTTTTTTTGACAAATATCGGCTTAATTATTTTTAATGACTACAAAAAAGTGCTTATTTATATAATTTTAACGTTTTTAAAGTTTAATTAATTAAAAAATAGGTAAAAAGAGAGAAATGCTGGCGAATCCGGAAAAAAATTGCCTTGCGTTTTAAATATTAATACTTATTAGACAACAATTCTTGTTTCCAACCCTGGCCTTACCATCGTTCCAGCTCTTATGGTTCAGTAGTTCGCCCTTTTTAACCCCCTTTTGAACCCCGCGGCATTAGAGCGCACGTGTTCCAATCTCACCACCTAATCGCAAATACTTTATTTTGGTTTGCTTTAAAAACCTACTCTCTCTATTTTTAAAGCTGATTACTGCCGGGTATTAAATCTAATGCAAGAAATACACAAGGGGTAGTGCATTAATTTATATATTATTTACATTAAATCGATGCTATCTTTGATTGTTTAATTTAAATCCGTTTAAGATAAAATAGCCTTTTATAGGAAAATCGAAAAGGGGAAGAGCCAGAGCAGATTATATGGATTAGTTACGTGTCATCATAACCTTAGGATTTTAATAGTTTTTAAGGGTCTGTTTCACAATACAATTTTTTTATTTTAAGGTTTACAACAGCTATTTGACATTGAGACAGATTCATTTCCTTGCATTTAGCTCTTATTAATATTATTACTCACCTATGTTTAAAAAAGAAATTGAAAAAAATGAAAATAGAACCACACATTTTTCCAAGGAAGAAGTTTACCTGCTGATTTCTCTTGCAGAAAAACACGAGTTTTTAATGCAAAAAAGAGACGCTAATACTTGGAACAATTTAATGTCCCATTTTGGGTACTTTTGCGGGGTATCTCCGTTATTTTTATAGATAGAATGTTGCGGTTTTCGCGATAGTATGCTATTTTTTGTAAAGTTAAAGATACAGTAACAAAATTATCAGTCTTTAAGATACAGGGCTAAATTGAAAATGTTGCATTTTCAGGCACCCCTCGTATCTCAACTATCAGATAACTTATCAAAACTGTTTCTTATTCCGTAGAACTTAATTCGGAATTAGTATACAAGGTCAAATCAAAAAGTTATCGGATCCTATTTTATTTTTTTAAATGGAACACCCTGTATATTTATAGACTATGAAAATTGTCTTTTTTTACCTTTTCAAAAATAGATAATAGTATGCACTTTTTGTAGCAGGCCATGAATAACAATAATAAACAGTTGAAAGTTACACATTGCCAAAGTTTACTGAATATAAGTTCCCGCACTTCGACGGAAATTCCGATCTACCTATACCATTCCCCTCGCCGCAGCTGGTTCTCGGCAGTCCCCGTTTTCATTTGTGCGAGCCGCTGGTATGTACACAGTGGATTTTGTTTACGATTAACATATTGTCGGTTGTTTGTACGTGGTAGACCAATAAAATCGTTTTTTCGCTGTCCAAAGGATGAACCAAGGTAGGCACCTACCTATTTTGGAATATAAAATTATAACATTATAATTTTTGTGCAATTTCAAAAATATTAAAAAATATATGAATATCCTTTGTATAGTACCCATTTTTTTGGTATTTAAATTAAAATATAATATCTCTGCAGATGTCAAGCTTGGAAGTCGCATTTAGAGTTTACTGGGGACCACAAATATGCAGACATTAATTCTGAGTTGTCCTATCAAAAAAATTAGGATTTGCAGCCGTTATTTTACGGACGAAAGCTTTATGTCACCTTTAAAGCTACGCCTCCAGTACAATGCTATTCCCACATTATACCTATTCAAAAAGTAGCTAAAATTTGGGGGGTAATATCTCCAGTGTGTCTGATTTTTCCGGAAAAATTCCGAAAAACTAGTTTCTAAGGAATTTGTTTCATAAATAGTGTATGAGCGCTACTGGTTTTAAAAATCCGAGCCGAAGACGAGGATTTTTACTTCCCTCGTAAAAGGGAAGTATTGTAATGGTGAAAAATCACCCTCGGAGATTTTTTCAGATATTTACGTTTCAGGAGGTCTCGATACCGACAAACATGTTTTCTCCATTCCGTCGGTCTCTGGCCGTTCCCGGTATAACTAGAAAACTAGGTTCTTATCCCATTGACTTCAAATTTTGGTCAAAAATTAATGGTCATTATGATTTAATCTGGTAACATTTTGGTAAAAATCCAAAATGGCTGTAAATATAGCGGCCTAGTAAATTGTTAAAAAAAATATGACTAAAAAACTACACCTCAAATTTTGCACAAAGTGTTACGTAGTAATCGACGGGTAGAATTTTGGTATGAATCCGAGATGGCGTAACAAAATGGCGACCTAATAAAATATTTAAGTAAGAATAGATTTTGGTTTAGAAGTTAACTGTTAAAATTTTGAAACGAATATAAGATGGCGAAACAAAATGGCGGTTAAATTATTACTTCTATATCTCTAAGAGATGGAAAACTATAATGTCGACAAAAAGATTTTTTTTTTCGCTAAATTGATTTAAAACGACCCAAAAAGGGTAAAAATATAATTTCAGCGAAATCCATTTTCTGTCTGTCTATTAGTTTATGTGATAAATTTCAAAGGAATAATTGTGCTCTAGAGTTTAAATTTGGTATATAGGTAGTAATCCATATGGTATTGAGTAAAATCGCTTGAGAAGAAGGGGTGAAGTGGGGGATTAATTGATAAAAAACAACAATTTTTTGTTAATAATTCCGTAACATGCCTTTTTATGGGTTTTGGGGTACTCAGATTTGAATGATAATACTTTGGTAAATAATAAGGGATAAGGGAAATAATAAATATAAAAGAGTTTTGTCTTGTTTTTGCAGCGAGAACAAGACAAGAACAAGAAATTTGCAAGAGTCTTGTGAAACACTACATATACAACTTAAGTCCAATTTGAAAAAAAATGTCTATCAGCAAAATTCAAACCACATCAACTTGAAATGGTGAATATACCATACCCATGAAATTTTGACTAAGGAATATCTCAGTTGATGTACAAAATAGAATAAAGTGTCATTCATAAGATACATGGTCTTAGCATAGCTTTGATCATACACTTCAGCTCACAATTCACAAAGCCATAGCAAACCAAACTTCTTTTCTTTATTAATCAGACACCCAGTGCATTTGATGTATTTTGGAAAGTTTATTCGAAAAGCGGTTGGGTAATATCATATTTTATCCTATATTTACTTATACATGGTTTCATTGGTTTCCAAGTTGTCCATGCATGCTTCAGAATGTGTACTCTTTAGAACCCTGTATAAGCTAAACCAAAAAATATGGTGTTTTCGAATTGGTCTTTAAATAAGCTTAACAAAATAAAACGAATATACTCTGTGTCTTATTAAAAATTGAAAGATTGGTTTGCTACGGTTTTGTAAGTTACCCTGTATGATCAAAGTTATGTTTAACTTATGCACCTCATGGATCGCATAGAAAGTCCTTAAGATACAATGTCCATTTTCGAACACCAACCGGGATGTACTCTGTTATAAACAAATAATATTAAGAACTCATTTCTTACACTGTTATAAGTTTTATAGTTTACCAATAAAAAAAACTTAAAACAAAAAAGAACATGCTTTTGTATTACCGGCTTAATTTACCTGAAACTTCTACTCTCCATTAAAAATCAATATTCCAGGAAGGGAAATATTTTCGTATTCGGACACCAGAAAGTACCTTTCGTAAACATTAAAAAAATCCCGGCTATTGCATTATGACATGGCAATGCTTATTATAAACATATAATATTATACCATTTATACATAAAACAATGTAAAAAATGGTGATGCTTTTCGACTGTGATATCAGTCAACATCCAATTAATATCCTTAAATTTTTATTTAAATTAATGACTGTCGGATACTAGTAATAAATATTAAACTTTATTACTATTATTATTTTACAATTGAACACCGCCTGACATCGCCTTCTCCACAATATGCAACTGAGGAGAAAACGATTACATTTCTTATTTTATTACTCTAATCTCCCCTGGAAGTTTTTTGTTCAAGGCGGCACGGGCTTTGTCCCAGTCAGCAGGCTTGTCTAGCCCGTTCGACAAAGTTCCAACTCGGAGTGAAAGACATATATTATATTCAGTAAACTTTGACATTGTTAATGAGGAAATGGATACCTTGCATATAGGTATCTTTTTATATAAAAATACCTATAGAGTTTTTTAATAACAGTAAGTTTGTAACAGTTACAACATTATTAAAAAAAGAAAAATCGAATTTTTAAAGGTGATGTTTAAATTGACGACCATTTTCTGTAATGCCAAATTGGCACAATTTTGGAAATCTTTGAATATCGTTAAAAAGAACCATTGGTTGGAATTGCCTCTCGAAGTTCTGCTATGCCGTCATATCGTATCTTATATACTATATTTTGGAAATAGCCCCATAAAAAAAAATCTAAAATTGAGAGATCTGGAGATCCTGGAGGCCATCTAACAGGTCCGTTGGTACCTACCCATCATTGAAGAAAATTATTATCAAGAAATCCCCTTAAGAGTAATGACTTGAAGCACCATCTTGCGGTAGGTAAACAACATTATATTGGGCTAATGGAATATTTTCGAGCTGTTCTGGTAAAACTTCCTCAAGGATTTCTAGGTATCTACGTGCTGCAAGATCCTATAAACTATATCTCTGCCCAAAATAAAACATGACACCCCAACTCCAAACAGTCCTTGGTGTGACCTTTCAAACATTAAATGCTGATTACTATTCTCCTTCTTCTGATCCTATTTATTTAAACTTTATGAGTTTGAGAAAGTTTTATACTTGTGTGCAAATTACTAAAAAACAGTTTTCACTAACTTTAATTATCACTAAAACATAAATAACTTATATACTTTATTTTTATATTTCTTAAATGACATTTAAAAATAACAATTTAAATCACATATAGAAGGGAATTGTCATGTCTTAAATGTCAAATGCGACATATATGCACAGTGTTGCCATGTTGCAAGCGGATTTTCAAACTGTTTATTTTGGTTAGTTTAGGATTGGTTAGTTTGGTTTAAAAATTTCGGGTCTACATTGAAACAAGGATTTTTTTAAACAAAACCTATATTGTTAAGTGAATTTGTCTCGTTATCGTTAGGTTAGCCTAGGTTCGTCAATAAAACTACCATTAAAGCCCGTGGTATCTGTTTCCAGAAAATCAATGACAAATGCGTGGGTTTCTTAACGACACAAGACCCGATATGTGTATGATATTAGCATTTTATATTTATAAAATGCATACCTTAAAAAACAATAATCACTGATCACTATGCCAGTTACTGGTATTGTGACAATTAAAAACTCCCGCCCTCTCCCTCTATCACATTTAATTTTTCTACAAAATTTGAAGTCATGTGAATAAGAAATTTTTTTACGTTGATTTATTAAATAATTTATTTGGACACCATTTTATTTCGCCATCTTAAATTCTTACCAAAATATTTTCAGTTCATTCCTATGTATCACTTGACTTTTGTGCAAAGTTTGACGTAAGTTGGATAATTAGTTTTCACTAATTATCCAATTATATAAGTGATTCCTACATGACCCTTAAAGTCTGTCCAAAATTTGAAGTCAATCGGGTAAATAGTTTTTAAGCTATGCCGCGAAATGACAGACCGACAAACAGACGGAATTGATAAAACAAATATTTTTTGGCTTTTAGAGACACTAAAACGTGAAGTTATGTCAAATCTGGTGATTTTTTCACGACTGAAAACATTTTATTTGGCAGCCATTTTGCTCCGCCATCTTGAATTCATACCACAAACTTTCTAGTTCCATCTTTATACCAGAACCAGAATTAATTTTTGCACAAAATTTGGATCATACCAAAAATTGACCAGTTGATTGTCTCATAATACCTGATTTTTGATAAATCGTTTTTTAGTAATAACTTTTTAAGAATTCACTAGACCGCCATTTTGTTTTTCCATATTCGATTTTTGCCAAAATATTACAAGGTCATGCCCATATGACCGTTAATTTTTGACCAAAAATTGAACTCAATCGATTTAGTAGTTTTTTAGCTATGCCGCGAACAGACAGACGAACAAACTGGCAGACAGACCGACGGAATTTAGAAAACGTTTACGATCTAGGGACTCTAAAACGTAAAGATTTGAAAAACTATTGGAGGGAAAAAAACTTGAACTGAAAATAGAAACAAATTGGCGTTAACAAAAACTGGTGGTGGAAAATATACACCTCCAATTACAACTTATATAGAGGAAGCAATAAAAAACACTTTAGGGGTACAATATGTGGGTTAAAAAATAAGTATGATTCTGATGCACGAAATAAGCTGCCTGGGGAATGAATGAAATTTAGTCCGTAGGTCTACGACTCGGACAATAAGGCAAATATGTTATGTAAAGAGATAACGATAAAATTAATTTCAGAACTAAAAATCAAGTTCTCCAACGACATATACACAATAGAAACAGAACTTCTCAGCACCACGGATTGAACAACCTACTCTGGAAAAGAGAAGACCTGTTACAAAAAAACTTGAGAGTTAATAAAGGTTCACAGCCTATTATAAAAACTATCTGATAATTACTTGAATATATCGCACACATTAAAACAGTTTTAACTGTATTTTGTGTTTTAGGATCAGCCGAATCAATAAAAAAAATGAAAGTTACCAAATAGAGCAATTGGTTAGAGCAATGGGCCAGAGATCCAGAGGTGTGGATCCGATTCCCACTCATACCATAATTTTTGATGTTGATTAAATATTTCTGAAAAAGCGCTTTACAGTTTAAATCCAAAGTGATAAAATACTTCTATTCAATAAGTTTACAACCGAAGTGATAGGACTTTAACTCAGCTTTACAATGAGATAATATAACTTATACCTAGTTCTTGTAGAACTTTTGAAATTTATTGTTCACCCCAGCAACTGCGCCACCTTGCGGTCAATTTAGAAACTTAAGAATATTTTCATTTTCAAAATTCAAAGAAAACGTGGGATATTTTATTTAAAAGATACAAATTTTAGAAAAAAAATGTAGAAATTAATAAAAGTCAAATTAAATAAATGCATCTTGATAAATTGATGAGGCTTAAAAAGACACTTACCGTGAATGATCCTGTACAATAGAAAAGGCAAATATATTCTCTTATTTTATGTTTTCATAAAATCAAAAGTTTGTGCACAAAATAGTTGGTTCTTTAATCAGTGTATTGAACAAGATGTGACATCCATGTAAAATAAAATACAGTAAAAGAGACACTTATAGTGTTTACCTTAAATGTATTCATAGTGAACTTTTATTTAGATTGAGTAACATTGAATTTGAGTGTTTTGATAAAGATACTAGGTGCCAAGTGGAGTATATTATCAATAAGAAATATGTAAGTCAACAACAGAAATTAAATACACTCATTTATAACAAAACTCCAAAATGCAGTAATAATAGAAATAATAAGTTTTCAGAACATTTATTTTTTACACGATTTTTTAATATTACAGACACTGGTTTTAATTATAATCTTCAGGTTAGAGATAGTATTCAAAGTAGGGAATACTTGAATGCATTTCAAGCTCTTAACAATGTCATGGAATAGACAATGTCATGGAAAAGCACATAATAGCAAAATCAATTATTTCAGAACCTTTAGATTTGTCTGCTGGCCAAGTTTCAAATAATTTTATTATAGTTAAAAATATTAGGGAAAAAATTGTACAAAATAATATTATATTCACTAGGCCCGATAAAACTATAGATTTTCTAAATCCTGAGAACTTTAATAAAATGGATAAAGATCCGACAGATATATTTCAAAAAATGATTAAAAATGCAATCAAAGAAAGTAATTTATTTAGTGACAAAATAAAATACAATTTATCGTGAATGAACCCACAAGCTCCCAAGCTATATTCTTTTATTAAGTTACACAAATACAATATGCCCTTTCGGTCAGTAGTGTCGTATGTAACAGCTCCAGAACACCGGGTATCTAACAAATTAATAGATATTATTAGTAAATTTTGTAACGCTAAGCCTAAATATAGTATAAAAAACAGCCTTGAATTAATTAATATTAAATATATAACAATTCCAAATAAAGCTATTTTAATTTCTTTGGATGTGCAAAACCTATTTCCCAGTATCCCCCCTCTCGAAGCTATAAACTTAGTGAATAATTTGCTATTAAAAAATAAAGTCAACCCCTATTATTAAGAATGACATATTAGATTTGTGGCAGTGCGCCTTGATCAAAATTATTTTAAATTTAATGGCTCGATTTGTTTAACTAAAAAAGGTTTAATAATGGGTAACCCGTTAAGTCCTATTTTAGAGGAAATATTTCTTGATAACTTAGAACAAATAATAGACAATCACCCTGTATGAGACAAGTTTATTTATTGGTACAGATACCTTGACGATATTTTGGCTTGTTTCACAGGCACAGAGAGACAACTTAAACTCTTTCTAAATTCTGTTAATAAATTACATAAAAATATAAGATTTACTTTAGAATTACAACAAAACCAGGCCATAAACTTTTTAGATATAAAAATCAGGAACATTCATAATAAACACGATTTTGAAATTTATCATAAACCCTCCTATACAGATAAAACCTAACATAATACATCAAACCACCATTCACACATAAGATTGCAGCTTTTCATAGTTTTGTACATCGTTTAATTAATGTACCTCTGTCAACAGAAAATGTTAACAAGGAACTTAATATTATAAAACAGATTGCAGTATTGCAGTATTGCATAATAGACAAAATAGTAAATAAAAAATTTAATTTCAATACAAAAGACAATATTAAGTTTAACACTTAACATATACCCGAAAAATTAGCACTAAAATAGACAAATATCTTAAAAAAACAAATCATAAAGTATCTTTTTGTATCAATAATACTTTAGGTAGATATATTAAGAATAACAAGTCTAATACAAATAAGGACCAAAAATCAGGGGTATATGAATTAAAATGTGGTTCTTGCGAAAAAGTATATATTGGTCAAACGGGTAGATCTTTTTATAAACGTATTAAAGAACACAAAACATCATATATTAAACAAAAAACTAATTCTAATTATGCAAAACATTTATTAGAAACAAATCATAATTTTAATAATGAATTTAAAAAGTTGCAATCAGCCAATAAAAGTTACAAGTTAAATTAGTTGGAAAGTCTAGAATTTAATAAGAGGAAAAACCATATTATTTTATTGAATTTTCAAATGGACCTAAACGGTTCCCCACTGTTAAATCTTTATAGCTAAAATGTGTTAAGGTTAGGTAGGTAGACTCTTTTATTACTGTAAAAAAATCTTGTTTTAGTATCAGTCTTAAGTTGGTTTTTGAAAAAGACACAGTGTGTCGAAACAGCTGTCAAACGGAAATAAATTAGTGGAAATTACTAAACAAATATAGTTTGTTTATTTATTATACTAGTGTTTCATAATTTGTTCCCAAACAGGTGGAAGAAGCAAACGATCTTCCTGTCAACTTTCTCCTATACCATGATCACTTTTTTTAGGCATACATACATTAATTTCACCTACTTTAACTAATGCATCTGCCCACGTAGTAAGTAAAAAAAGTCTAGGATTACACAAACATTTAGGCAGATGTGCCACTTTTTTTCTGCACTGATACGTCCTGCCCTCAAAAATTAGTTAGACAATGACAACCGCAGTGCGTGACCCCCTCCACACCCTCGCCTGCCTCGATCTAATAGGCAAACAAAAAACACTCAACGTGAAAGCACTTGCAATTTGTCATTTAATCCTCTCTTCACGCTTTGGTGTTTGACAAGTAATTTAATCGAGCTTTAGGCACGTCAATCGAATTACAGCCCTGTGACCAATGTGGGCTATCGTATTCTTATTCTGGTTTTGGCCTGTGGTAAAATGATAATTATTAATTTCGTCTTAGATGTTCCATAAACAGATAGAAGTATTTGGTTTAAATAAAAGATTGTGCATAAAATGTATCTATAAACACTATTTTATTTAAGTATATATCTAGTTATAGAACTTTGCTCAAAGAAAACGAGCAGTAAATAAAGCAAAAAACCCTGTAATTTAGGATGTTTCTCTAAATTATTTAGATCTCAGCAGTATCCGATTTCTATTCGGATACTGAGTCTATGACCTTTTATATTTTTAAATATAAATTATAATTATTAATTTCTTCTTTGGTGTCCCATTTTCGTAGGTTCTACGATGTTTCTCAATTATGAGTAGAGATAGAGAGATGCGGTTCTCGCGACAACATGCTACTTCTTGATAATATCAAAGATGCCACATTTGTTTCCGTGCTACAGGGTGATTTTGAAAATTTTGCCATTTTCAGACTCCGCCAGTATCTTGGCTATCGTAGAATATATTAAAAAAGTTGAAACGGATATTTATAGATATTTTTACGTAGAATCCAGGGGCCGTACTTAAATTTTCTTAGATATTGACTTAACTTACCTTTTTTAAATGGGACACCCTATATATTTTTCTCTCATGGTATTAATCCCACTGAAAGCTTTCAAAACATATAAATTCGATATATATTTTTATTAAATATTTTCCGCAAAATGTGTTTATCTATTTTTTTTCGTAGTTGGCCGTGGCAGTGGGTAGCCATGCTAAGAAGAAAATAATCGCGCCGCCATTACTGTTATTATTGACGTTACTGTTGTTAAAAATATCTCCCGTGTGTAATTCACGGTTGCCAGACGTCCCGATTTAGGTGGGATTGTCCCGCTTTTTGACCACGCGTCCGGCCAAGTCCCGCCTTCGGCTTCTTAGGTAAAAAGTCCCGCTTTTTAAATATTAGTTCAGATTTGTCACGCTTTATCACAGAGATGACGGTTTGGTTTGGTAGGTTGGTCACAGATCTGTAGTCAATTCGGAAGGGAATTTTAAATTTTACGATTTTAGCGACTTTTCTTGTGTGTTGATCATCAAGCCCTTAAGAAATGAGCATGCGTGTTGTGTGTTCGTATGATATTATTGAGCTCGGTTTCTTTATTGAACTTTCGCGTTGGAATATTCCTATATCTATGTTTTTGACGCGTTCTGACGGTTGCCCTTAAAACAGTGACACTTTTAAGAATCATCACAAATTCGTGTTTTTGACACACATATCTGTCAAATCCGAATTTCAACATTTTAATGCGATTTTGACACACGGACAAAGATCCTGTAAATATTTTTCGCCTCGATTGTACAATATTTTACCCGATAATATAAAAACGATAGTAAATTTTAAAAAATTTAAGAGTTCCCTTCAGAAATGGATTCATTCAATTCAGTTAAATTAAAATATCTAGTTTAGGTATCATCAAAAACAAAAATAAAAAACTCCAAAATAAATTTAAACTCTAAAATAATAAATATTACACTTGGCTAATCTGACGAATCGAATTTGACTGTATTCTCGGTTGTGACTTAAACTATCTGTCTCAATATAATACATATTCTCAATTTGGACTCAAAGTGTTCAAAACATTTTTTTTAATATAATTTGTATAGAATTTACTTTGTTATATGTTTATTTATTTTACTATTTATATTATGTCCACCACCCACAAGCATTATTAAGACATGCTTCTGTAGTTCTACAACGTTTATTATTTTTGTTTATTAAATCTATTTGTGTTTTATATTTCATATATTTTTTGTATGGATTTAATAAACGTTATTATTATTATTTTTATCCACCTTGTTGTCTGACAGTATTCCTGTGATTGCCTCTTATACTGACGAGACTATACCAAGTCACTACAAAAAAAAAACAAAAAAACGAAAAGGAAAAAAAACCTATTATGTATTAAGAAATGATCTAACGATGCTACATGTTTTCATAATGATCGATTTCTGGATGTTCCTGTGAATGTCTGTATTAAGTCCTAATTGAGCCAAATGCGGTGTAAACGTTGTTGGGGTGAGACCTGTCACCACAGCCTTTTTATTTCCATTACCAAGTCGATATATTAGGCAATCTTCTCACTGTATTTCGCTTGGATGTCCTCGTCGATGGGGACAGCCATGTCAATTAAATAAGTGATCTTTTCTTTTTTGGATTAAAAGGTGCTATCGGGTTTTTTTGCGGGGACTGTTTTATCTGTGTAGATGTCAATGTCCCAGTAGAGCTTGTAGTCTTCGTTTACAAGTATAGAAGCTGGTGCATAATGATAGTAATGGTCTGTGTTCTCCGTTAGCTTGTATATTGTGGCTAATGCTTGATGAACGACCTTCGCTGCTGAGTTGTGTCTTGCGGTGTATTCAGTTCCGGCCATTATTCTACATTCACTCGTTATGTGATCGATCGTTTCTTTCTGCTGGTGGCATCTCCTGCACCTGTCGTCTTCAATAGTTGTGTCCTTGATGATGTGCTTTTGGTAGTTTCTGATTGCTATAACTTTGTCCTGCTGTAGCTAGGGCTCCTCCAGGTTAAGTTGGCCCAACAAATTCATCCGGCTGGTTGACTGAAAGAATTTTGTTTTCAATATATGGAAAACTTTATAAGACATGTCTATGGAAAATCCAGTTCTAATCGCTTTAGATGACCACGAAAGCCCCATATCCCTACCTGTGATTGATCTGGCCAAAGAAAATGGGATTTTGTTACTCCCCTTTCCGCCACACACACCATATAAACTTCATTCTTTAGATAGGACCGTTTTTGGACCATACAAAACTTTCTACAATCAGTGTTTGAATAACTGGCAGTTATAAAATCCAGGAAAACCTATAACACTTCATCAGATGGCTGAAGTTATTGGAAAAGTATACGAAAAAGCTTTTATTTCCAAAAATATTGTCAAAGGTTTTGAGGTCGCAGGAATATGTATCTTTAATGAAGACATTTTTGTAGAGACCGAGTTTTTAGGGGGGTTTGTTAAAGACGGAAATTTTGATCATAAGAACGCTGATAATACAAACCAAAATGATTCAACTAGATCTGACCCAGATGATCCAGGTATTCAAGGAACTTCATCAAAACCTGAATTTGTCTCTCCAGAGGTAATAAGACCTTTTCATAAGGCATACGCTAGAACAATTTAATAGGAAGGCAGAGGGGTAAAACAAGAATCTTAACATGGACACCAGAAAAACAGCAAAATTAAAGAGATAAAGGAATAAAAATAAAAATCTGTGGAAAAAGTTACAAGAAAAGTGTTACAGGAAAGCTCTGATGAAGGCGATAATGATATTGATATGGAGTTAAAATATATTAGTAGCCATGACGAATCTGTCCAGGAAAGTGCAAATGATGAACCAGAATATGAGGATATTTCAAAACTTTTTATTGGTGAATGTTTTGGGTGAAAAAAGTGTAAGGCATTATGTCGCAGACTTTATAAATTGCTGTTCAAAATTGGAGTTTCAAGTCGTTTACTATAAAAAATATGAAGAAGGAAAAAAATTCTCCAAATCCGAGAAAGAAATATTTGATATATCCATAGAAGATATAATCAGAAAATTGCCAATGCCAAAGTGTGAAGGAGGCAGTGAGAGACAAATTTCACTAATTTCTTTTAAGTTAGATTTTGCATATTATAATTTAGGTTAACATTTTTTTCCTTTTCCACACAAATGTTTATTTTTTCAAAATATTATGAAAAACATTTAAAAACAAAATATGGCATTAGTATTTTTAACTGTCCTAAGGTACATCAACATAGTAATGTACCTTAGGACAGACTTAAGACAATCAAAATGCGAATGAATAACCACAAATTTAACATAAAAAACTAAAATTAACAGAATGGAAACAAGAAACAATACAAATTTTTATGACTAATTTGCAAATCGTCCTAATATACACACTTTTAGTTAAAAAAATCAAAATACATTTTTTGTCCCAAGGTACGACACCTTCCCCTATATTATCTTTTGAAAACAATAAATATATTATTATTATCTTTATTATTATTATTAATATATCGAACCTTCAAATGGTTTTCCAATGAATATAACACTTATAGAACAGAGAGAGAAATATTACATCTTAATAAAATCGCATTATCACACATTAACGCCCTGTGCATTGTCGTAAATATGTAGGAAATTAGCAGTCTATTGAATCAATAATGGGGTTTTAATGCAGTTGCATTCTGCACCCTCATGATGAAGTATCGCTGTCGTTCAGGGGTGTTTAGTTGATACATATGTTTCTCTCGATTGTACTCTCACGGGCGGTCAAAGGGATGCGAGAAGTGTGATATAACAGGGGTGGCGATAAAAGGGTGGCTTCTATGCGATGCTGTTTTAATTGATTATTTTTGAAATTGAAATTTTATATTGATCGTAAATACATTATTTTCTGCGTTCAAACTATTTTAAAGGAAGTTTTGAGCTATTTCGCGTAAAAACAAATAAAATGGCTTCTTGCGCTGTTAAACAATATTTTTTCTGTTTTTCTGGATATTTTTATTAGGATTGGTGTTAGGGTCCGACCCTGCTCCTTAAAAACAAAAGTCGTATTTAGTTAAATACATATGTAATAATATTAATAATAATAATAATAATATAAGTAACGTAAATTACTTCCCTCATAAAAGGGAGGTATTGTAATCGTGAAAAAGCCACTTTCTGAGATTTTTTTAGATCTTCACGTTTCAAGGTCTGTAGATGCCGAAAAACATGTTTTCTCAATTTTTTCGGTCTGTCTGCCTGAACCACTTGACTTGAAATTTTGATCAAAAATTAAAGTCATTTGGGAATGACCTGGTAACATTTTGGTAAAAATCCAATGTGGAGATACAAAAAGGTGGTCAAGTGAAATGTTAAAAAAAATATTACTGCAAAAATACTTATCCAATTTATCTCAAATATTACACAAAAAGTAGTGTGTAAGAATCAACTGGTAAATTTTTGGTGCGAATTCAAGAACACAATTGCGAGTTAATAAAATAATTTAAATTTAAATTGTGATTGTGAAAAAAGTCACTCTCTCAGGTTTTACACATCGTCACGTTTTAGCATCCCTAGATGCCAAAAAATATGTTTTATCATTTCCGTCGGTCCGTCTGTCAGTCTGTATGTCGGTCTCAGTACACGGCATAGCTGTCACATGTCATATGGATCATACTAGAGGACATGGTAATATTTTGGTAAAATTCCAATATGCCGGAGCAAAATGGCTGCTTAGTGAAACGCTAAGAGAATATTTCCAAAAAAAAAACCAATCGTGCAATTTACCTCAAATTTTGCACAAAAATCAAAATGGCGGCCTAGTATAATATTTAAAAAATCAGCCTCAGAACAGATAAACTGGTAAAGTTTTGGTACGAATTAAAGATGGTGAAACAAAATGGCGGCCAAATAAAATGTTTAAAAATTTAACGTAAAAAAATCTTATTCAATTGAATTTTGCGGAAGAATAAAATGTTATACAGGGATAAATTGATATATATATAAATAAAATGGCGGTATATATATATATATATATATATATATATATATATATATATATATATATATATATATATATATACAGGGTGTTTCTTAATTGAGTGTCAATATTTAAGGAGGGGATTTTTGGGTTCATTTTAAGAAGAAAACTTCATATAAACATATGTCACTCAAACTCAAAAATGAATGGGAATTTCAAAAATAATTTTTATTTAAAAAAAAATCAGTGGCGTACCATCAATGTCTGGGAAAACCGACCTGCATATTTTCCCAGACATTGATGGTACACCACTGATTTTTTTTTAAATAAAAATTATTTTTGAAATTCCCATTCATTTTTGAGCAAGTTTGATCTCTTGGTAATTTTGAATTGAACTCACGGTTTTCGTTTTAAAAAATAAAAACCGTTTCTCTGCAGAGTTTTAACAATATCGCTAACATGACACCAATCGCCATGGCATGCAAGGAAATTTTTTTCTTGACTGAAATTCAAGAAATCAAATTTGCTTATGAATAACCAATACCCAAAGATTTCAAAATTATTATTTGAGTTTATAATTTTTTAACACGAAACTATAAAATACTATTAGTTCATCAATAAAGAAAGATTACTAATAATAATTATTATTGTAGTAGGCTCTGGCTGTCAGAATTAATACTTCTCTTGTAACTTAATTTGACAGTTCAGCTTTCAGATTCAGGCAGGTTTAATTAATTTTGTATTCTAAATATCTGATATTATGTGAGAAAAGAAATGGTTGAGTTTATCAATGAAGGATTGGCAGACATGCATTATATGTATGGTTTGGCTGATGGCAGTTCACCGGAAGCTAGGCGATTATAATCAATTAAAAGGGGCCCATCGGACTGTAAGAACTCCAGAAATTGAAGAGGCAATATTAAATTCCATAGATGAAAATCCTGAACTGAGTACTAGGAAAATTGGAATTAACCTAAATATTTCGCACATCCTAGTTTGGAGAATTCTACATGATTTTTTTTATACTCATATCACATTCAACGAGTGCAAGCCTTACTTCCACGAGATCTACCTTTCCGAGTTAATTTTTGTGAATGGTTTTTGGAAAAAATTGCGCGTAATCCCTTATTTGATCGCGAAATAATGTTCACAGATGAAGCGAACTTCTCCAGGAACGCTATCAGAAACTTCCACAATAATCATATATGGGCCGACGTGAACCCCTATGCTATTGTAGAACATCATCATCAAGAGCAATTCTCTGTAAATGTTTGGGCTGGCATTATCGAAAATCACCTTATTGGACCTTTTTTCCTCCCAGAAAGACTAAATGGCCATAATTATCGCCGGTTTTGTTGAGAACGATTTGCCGATATGGTTAGAAGATATACCAATTCTGATTAGAAACAGAATGTGGTTCATGCACGATGGCGCGCCCGCCCACTTTAGTATTGAAGCCAGAGAATATTTGAACCGCACATTTAACAACAGATGAGTAGGTCGTGGCGGACCCCAACCATGGCCCCCTAGGTCCCCAGACCTAAATAGTTTGGATTTTTTTCTATGGGGACATCTTAAATCATTAGTTTACCGCACCCCAGTAAACACTGTAGAGGAGCTGAAGGATCGTATAAGAGATTCTTGCGATATTATCAGAAACACCGAGGGTATCCTTCAAAGAGTTCGCGACAACATGAGGAAAAGGGCTGAAGCGTGTATTCTCCAAGGTGGTGGGCATTTTCAACAACTTATCTAATTTTTTTCTTCTATTTTGTTTCACAAAGTGTGCTGTCAATTTGTTAAAACCTAATTATTTTTGTTGAAATTAGTAACTATGTACCTAGTTGTATTAGTATAATTTTGTAAATAACTTGTTATTGTTGAAGAATGTCATATTATTTTAATAAAATTTATAAAAAGTATTTATGAAGGAACAGACTTCCGAAAAACATTGACATGGTGGTCCTAGATTGGTGGCTGAAGACTACATATTATTATCTACAAATATCTTTCACTAAGATAAAGCGATTTCTGATTTTAATAAGAATGGACATAGTAATTACTTTCACGCCAGTGATTTTTCTAAAATAAAGCATTTTTATTGATTCATTTGTTTGTTTTTGAAAACTTTTAGTATTTATTTTCGACAAGATTTGATTTCTCGAGTTTAATATAATAATATTCCTCTGCATGCATGGTGATATCCGTCTTATGACCAGGATTGTTTGGACCATGCAGAGAAACGGTTTTTATTTTTTAAAACGAAAACCGTGCGTCCCACACAAAATTACCAAGGGATCAAACTTGCTCAAAAATGAATGGGAATTTCAAAAATAATTTGTATTTAAAAAAAAATCAGTGGCGTACTATCAATGTCTGGGAAAATATGCAGCTCGGATTCCGTACGGACGCCACTGGCGGAAATTAAAAAAATGTTCTACATAAAAAAATTCCACTGGATGCATAGTACTTCTATACCAAATTTCATTACAATATCTAGAGTGATATTCGAGATATTATCGAAAAATTATGAAATTATTGAAAGTTTAACACCCTGTATCTCAAAATTTACATCGTTTAAGACATACGTTTCTATGAAGTTTTCTTCTTAAAATGGACCCAAAAATCACCTCCTTAAATATTGACACCCAATTAAGAAACACTATATATATATATATATATATATATATATATATATATATATATATATATATATATATATATATATATATATATACTATGTTACTGACTATATACTGAACTAAATTGGGTCACACTGCATTATTCGTAATAAAACGAAAGATTCTTCCGGGTAAAATAATAAATAAAATACGAATTTTTTTTACATACATGTAAAACGAATTATTTTTGTTGTGATCTGAAAACATGCCATAATACACCACTGAAAAGTTCGGACAAAATATTTATGCAAATTCTAAAAAGTGAGCCAGTAAATGGCCCAATTTCTAAAATCCCACGGTCCCTTTAAGTGTCCTTTAAAACTGGAAGTGTTATGTACACGTTTGATTTGTATTTGTAAAGTTTTTGGCCCTGACAATACTCCTAGAAAATGTGACAACCGAGGTGACAACCATTAGGTTAAATTTGCTGAGAAGAGTAAACCAAACAGTGTTTTAAATAAAATTATCTCAAAAATTATTCGATTGATAATTAATGTGTTATAATAAAGTAGAGCAAAATAAACTAAATTGAGGCAATTATCACTTTTAAACAAATGCTTTTTTCGGGGTACTAGTTATATATTAGTAATTAGGTGATCACATACTTTGTCGTTTCAAACATATTTTGAATTTTATTTTTAACAATTCTGAACCAACCTTTGTCTTAGTAGACATACAAATGCAGATGTTTGATAGCCACTGGAAATTATATGTGGCTCTCTTTCTCAGCAAATAAAAACATATAAGAAGTTTTCCTACGGACCACGCAATCTTAAACTAAGATATGTAGGCTTGACGAAAATAACACTAGAAAAGTTTTTCTCTGATAAAACGATACACCCGACTATATCCTCCTACCTCCAATAATAACGAAGTAAGCAATAGTGCCGGCTTAATCGAAGGCACCCTGTATAGGTGTATTACAAGATACAGGGTGAATACCATTTACAGTATAACATTGCTCCCATGTATTCTAATTTTACACTCGGTATTATTCGTTAAAAAACAATTCACTAGATTTTATCGTCATCTAGAACTACATAATTATGATACAAGAAACTCCAAACATTTATATACTTCCCTATAGGACTAGCACTTTCCAAAAAAGTCGTTATTGTTTTTTGCAGGAATATATACAACCAACTACCAGCAAACTTAAAAGAAATAACTTCTCACAGAAAATCTAAAGAAAAGTACAAGTAGTTATCTTCTTGAAAAAAGTTATTATAATGATAGAAATTACATTTGTTTACATTGTTTTACGAAATTGTCAACTTTTTGACAGCTAGTATTAAACAACTTTTTAGCAACAAAAACATACCGACATGTATTTAGACTTAAATAAGCAACATTTCAACCCGCAAGTTTATTAATTATCCTTATTTTAGTACTTACGCTGGTTAGATTGTAATTTTTTGACAATCAGTTGTAAAAAAGATGTTGTATAATGACATTTTGACTTATGTGCGAAATTGATTATAATATCTATTTTCTATTTTGAGTGTTTTTGAAATTTGAGTTGAAATTTGAGCAATCCTTTGAATAATAAAACAAAAAAAACCATAGAAACTATTTATTTACAAACGGCTGAACCAAAATCAATTTCAAATAAATGTATTAATAGATCAAAATAATTTGGAGAAAATTATGGCATGGTTCCTACTTTATTATTTTAAATTATTTTCTATTCCACCTAAAAAACTGTTTTCTTCGTTGATTACGCAAATATCCTGGAAGACGACTCTCTGCAAATACCCTTGGTGTTACATCGTTTGGATTTGTTTGATAATAAGCCCTTCTAGGTGTTATATCGTTTGGATCTGGTGGATAATACGCCCTTCTGGATGTTACATCGTTTGGATGTGGTGAATTAAACGCCCTTCTCTGAAAATTCTGGGAGTAGAATCTATCTTTTAACAGATTTGGCGCTGGCAATATTTTCGGTGCCTCATAAGTTTGTGGTTTCGGTACTTTAACATGTTTCCATTTGCATCCTGGCTCGGGTATTCGAATATTTAAGTCCTGTAATATAAAAATGAGAATATAATAAATGTGAATCCGTTTGTTGATGTTCCTGAAAAATAAAGAAGAAATACAAGCTTTTCGAGGATGTAGAATCTTGAATTCCTCTTCACGGAGATATCTGTATTAACGTTCACCTTAAAAATATATATACAGGGTGTTTTTTCATAATTCGCTCTTCTCATTATTGGTTTAATTTGAAGAAATAGAAAAAACTATTTAATAAGTCAATAAGGTTTATTAGGAACTGTATAGAAATTTTTTATTTATGCATACAGAATGTCTCAAGACAATTTAGCTAATCCAATATATTTTTAATAGATCACCCTGTATATTATGTCAATTAAAGGAATGTTTTCATATTGATTGTAAATACAGGTGTGTCTAAAAGTTCGTAATAAAATTCTTATATCTCGAGTGAGTAATTTTTGATTTTGACTGTTTCCTATTTTTCTGTAGCAAATTCTTTTATTTTACTCTTTACTTAATTACTTTAATTTTAATTTTTTTTTAAATTGCAATTTCAACAAAAAATAAAAACTGAACACAACATTCAATTTCTATCAATCAGAATCCACATTGTTCAAGATTTTCTTTTATCAACAATGTTGCTTCCAGATGTAAAATTTAGAGATATTTAAAAACCGAAAAATATCACCTCTGTATCGTATTATGTATTAAGAGATGTTTCAATTAACTTTTAAGTGACAAACATTTTTGTCTTTATCTCATAACTCAGGTAACTGATGTTATAATAAATTTTTACCTGGTATGGTTAAAATCCATTTTATAAGCTTTTTAACGAATCCCTACAATACAGTTGTTTCAGTTTAAAAAAAGGGGAAGCGGGTGGCTGGAGATTAGGATATTATACGAAAATAAAACATTTAACCACCGAAAAATAAGAAAAAGAAAAATCTATAACTTTGTTTCAGCATTTTCGCCAAACGTTACTCACTTAAAAATGTGTGCTCTCCTGTCTTCCAGGTTTCATACTTTTATCTTAAAAGACATCTCAGAAATATAAAAAACCTTGCTATAGTAATTCATTCCCATTGGTCCTTCTATGTAATAAAAAACTCAAACTCTCTCTCTCTCTCTCTGCACTCCCTCCCCCCATCCCTATCTCCCCTCTTCCCTCTCCCTTCTACCGTACAGCAATTTAAAAAAATAGAATTTAGATTTGCGACATATTTTTGAGACATGCCTAAAAATTAAGGCAATAGCTGGGTTCGTGAAATATAAAACACGATCCTGTAGAAAAAATAGAAAATGATATTATAAAAAAATCAAAAAAAAGACAAAAGTAAATTGAAGAATCGTGGAATTCAATACTCTCACTAGTGGTTATATTTGTTAGTACAAGATGAGCCAATGAAAAGGGACGATTTCAAAAAACATTAAAAAAAGTATATTTTGTAAATTTTATTGTGAAACAGTAATCTACATGACAGGAAATATTGTTTATGCGCCAAATCACTTATTTAAAAAAAAATGTCCGGAAGGTGTGTCTCACACATTATTGCAGCCTCGTTTTAAAGCTGCGCATAATATTGTGCAGCATTTCTAGCATTACTACGGCCACTTAGTAGTTACTTTGAAACAGGTTTGAGTTTGGTACCCCCAAAGGAAAAAGTCGCATGGGTAGAAGTCAGGAGAACGAGATGGCCAGGAAATATCGCCATTCTTGCTCATAAGACGCCCGGGAAACGTTTATCTTAATAAACCCATTAACACTCGTGCTATGTGGGCACTAACTTATTGGGAAATCTTTATTTCTTTTTTGTAGTTCTCAATTGCAGGAAGAAAAAAAGTTGTAGCATCTTATCGTTTTCATTAACGTGCCCTAACGTTTGTTCACGAATGGTGAAAGATTGCACCAGCTGAATTTTATATGGATGGTAGTGAAGGCTTTTATGTACTTCAATGGACTCCCTTCCAGTGAATTACGTACAATATTCTTTGGTGTTATAGCGTTAAATAGCGTTTTTAAACGGTACAAGAGCGAGAGGTAGTAAACGGTAGTGTAAACGGAACGCTCGTCTTCTACGGACGAAACTTTACTCATTTTTGACGGCAAATGCGCGTTATTCGCTCAACCAAGTATCCGTGATAATAAACTCCAACTTCCCGTTCTCTAGATTCACAGTGTTGACCCAAGCTTGCCTCCTCTCTACTTTTTCTGCAGTGCCGGTTCCAAATCATCCCGTTTCGTTGGCTGACCTGGCACGTTAGAGCAAAATTACTGGAGCATATATATCTTAAACAATGAGCAAACAAAGAGCAAATTTAATTCAAGATAGATAATTTGTCTCATTCTCTTGGACTATAGCAAGGCATTTGATGAATGATTCATCATGAACTGCTAATAAAAAACTTTCATATTTTGGTTGTTCCGAGAGCGTGGTTAACTTATAAAAAGTTACATAAGTAACAGAACCTTAAAGGTCGCGCTAAATTCAGTTTGCTCTAGATCACTAGAGTTGAAGACAGGAGTTCCACAAGGATCTATCCTGTCGCCTCTCCTCTTCTCAGTTTATATCTGCGATTTTATAATCGATTGTCATACGCACTTCTATGCGGATGATACTCAAATTTACTTCAGCTCTAAGCCAGACTCTTTTATGAATACAGAAAATATAATTAATAGTGATTTAAATATTTTAAACGATATGTCAACTGCACCTGTTGGTGAATTGTTTCCGTTGATTTAAATCTGCACTTTTCCAAAGTTCATTTTACTATCAAGCATATAAATTGTACAATACATTACCTAGTGAATTTTACAACTACTCTTTAATTAATTTTAAAAAGAAATTAAAGCTTTATATATATTCAAAATGTTGGCCTACTCGATAAGATTTCTAGCTCTGTCTTCAGGATTATGTTTTTGGCGATATAATTAATATTAAATGTTCTTCTTGTCCGCATTGAAGAATTTAAAAACTGTAAGATAAGACATATTGTTTCTTATCTGTGTGGCATATAGGTACGTTTTTAATGTTTTGTTGTTATTACTTTTACTTTTAGTTGTATACTTATCTATTGTTCAGGATTAAGTTAAAAAAGTCTTTTTATGGACTGCTTCGCCTATCAAATGTAATAGTTTGAATAAAGTCGTTTATTATTATTATTATTGATACTATTATTATAATTTATCCCTAGAAGTCCAATAAAATAATATATTTACCTCGTATTGTGCACCACTTGGACATACCAGAACAGCTTTATAATATCCTCCATGAGTATCTGTTCTTTCATTACTTACTGTATATTGATGAGTTTGTAAAGAATTAACTACTTCAAGGTCGTTATCTAAAATTTATTAGAATTTATAAAATATTGTATATATTAATTCATTTTGCTAAGAGAGAAAGCACTGATATGTATTATTACTATATACCTTTTACATCAATTGAAAATTGGCAGACAGCTCTATTCCCTGATGTATCAGTTGCTATGTAACTAATGTGATGCAAGCCAGCTACAAATTCCGTTCCAGGTTCCTAAAATACCTCGATTGAATTAATGTTAAAGCTTAGATATAATTTTTGTTATGTACAGGATGTTCACAGATAAGTTTGACAAGAGAACAAATGGACAACAAAATTTTATTTTTGGAGTTACAGATTCAACGAGTCCGAAGGACGAGTTGCATCTATACTTTTCAAATATATTATTTTTTATTTACAGGGTGTTGGGTTTAAGGGAGAAATCTTTAAGTCTGGAATAAAAGAGTGTACATTAATATATGTCTAAAACTCTGAAAGATGATTTATCTCATGAAAATAAGAAAAAAAAATTACATAAACAAAGGTCCGCAAACAATTTGTTGTTGAGATAAAGGGTGTTTTTTAAGACAAGTTTGGTTACACTATGACTAATGTCAACAAAGCGAAGAAATTAGTTTAGTTTTTGAAAAATGTACAGGGTCCTATCTTTTTTCTTTTTTGCGACCCCTGTAACCCTTCCGAACTTGTTACTGCAACGTCACTGGCCATTTTTTCAACAACATCAAATTCCTCATTCTGTTCTGTAGCTTTTGATTTGTTAGATTCTTTTGATATTCCACACCGTTTGGAAGTTAAAAAATTTTAATTTTTGTTACCTTTAATAATTAATAACTAATAAATTATAATAATTAAAATCATCTCAATCTCATATAGAATAGTTATGATAAACTGTTCATGAAGAGAAATGATTTGAGAGGCTTTGTTTAACAATTCGACTTGAAATACAGGGTAATTCACGGTGAGTGGCCTATTAGACGTTTATGGAGAACCGATTCGCGGATCGTTTTAAAATTTTGGTCACAAACATAACCAGCTATGATCTACCTTTATAAAATATTTTCAGTTTTGCGGTTTTGCCGCTTCTACACGAAACCGATGGCAACATCGTTATTTTAAATAGAACACCCTGTATATTTTCAATTTTCAGAATCTACGTTCATTTCTGACTAACTTTCGTAAATATCTTCCTATACCTATCTGTAGCCGTTCTTGAGATATTAATTAATTTAATTTTTTTAGTGGAAACAGGGCTTTCAAAAAGCCTTAATATTTCCATGCTCTAAAACAATCTTAAGTTGAAATTCTGGTTACGATTAGGCAAAGCCCGTAAATATTTGCATCTTTCGCCATATTAATACTAGAGCATACAGGGTGGTTCAGAAGTATCAGTTTGTTAGTAACTTATAAAAGTGGCCTAATATGAAAATTTTTAAACCGTACACCTTGTATATGTTTACTGATTTAAAATGCCGATAAATGTAGCTCTTTATCTATGTATAGGTTCCCTATACCTAACTCGTTAAGTTTTCGATTTATAAGCATTATTTATGACTTTTCATAAAATATGTAAAGCTTAATGAGCTCGGTTATGGTCATGGCAATATCGTTATTTTAAATGGAACGCCCTGCATATTTTCAGAGTCTACGTTCATTTCTGACTAACTTTCGTAAATATCTTCCCGTACTTCTCTGTACCCGTTCTTCAGATAATATTAAATTTAATTTTTTTTAGCGAAAACATGGCTTTCAAAAAATTCTAATATTATACTCAAATAAATGTTGTGGCGCATTTTTACGGAAACCATCCTCCATACGAACTATCAAATCTTTTATAAGATAATTTCTATTCCTACTTTTGCCCCTTTACTAGTTACAAGTATTTAAAGACCCACCATCAAATCAAAAGTTTTGAATATGATAGTTTCATTTTTGAGCAGTGGGCCTTGGCGATGGCGTCCTTGTCTTTGAATTGGACATTTGTCTTTGTCGCCGAATTGTCCGTATGTTTACTGCGAATTGTAACGAGAACATGTCGAATTTTTAATGAACATTATCCCCAGTTACCAATAATGACTGGAAAAAAGTTTAGACAGATTCAGACTAAATCTATAAATTTGGTACTAGTAGAGCCGAAAGAAAACTACCAAAATTCATCACAGACTCCGAGAAAAACGAAATCACCGTATTAGGAAATTTCCATGCATGTCCTCATGCATCAATCCCAAGCGCATAAGATGATCTAGGTATATCATATTCTTCAATTCACAGAATTCTAAAAAAGCATAATATGTACGGCTATAAATTGATCACTTTCCAAGCTCTTCTGCCGGAAGATGCACCAAAGTGAGTTGAATTTTGTGAGATGTTAATTCGAACTTAGGAAGACCCGGATTTTTTTAAGAAAATTTGGACTGACGAATCAAAATTTTCACGAGAGAGAATTTTTAATCGGAAAAATTGTTATTTTTGGGCTTCTAAAAACCCAAAGTTTGTACGAAAATAGGCGTTTCAACACAAGTTTAGTTTTAATGTTTTTGTTTGTTGATGGACAATCAGTTCAGTTTTTGTATTTACGATGACAATTTGAATTGGATGGAGTATTTGCAAATTTTAAGAACAAGGGTAATCGATTTTTTGAGTAGGGTGCCGCTTGCAATTTATCGAAGTTGTTGGTACCAATTGGATGGTGCACCAGCTCACTGCACAAATGAGGGAAGCCTGGGACTTACAAACATATTTGAAGATCGTTGGATTAGGTAGCGTATTTATGAAGTGCCATTAGGGTAAAGGTTTATTCAACACCATTGGAAACGCAAGAGGATTTGGAAAATCGTATGAGACGCGCATTTCAGCAACTGGATGGTAATGAAATTCGAAGGGCAACAACTGCTAACGTTATGAAGTCAATTCATAATTGTTTAAGAGCCAGTGGTGGGCACTTTAAACAAAATAATTAATACATTTTTATAGCAAGTCTGTTATTAAAATATTGTTTTGAAAATAGTATGTTCTGTGTTTATTTTAAAATAACGATTTTGCTATTAAATTTGTTGGTTTCGATAGTTTACTTGCTGCTTTATTGTATCGAATTTATGAAAATCGTACTTTAACAAATTATTAAAACATTTAATTTTATAGAGCCTTACATGTTTTATGATAAGTCATAAATAAATGCTTATAAATAGAAAAAACTTGACGTGTTAGGTATAGGGAACCTATAACATGGTTGAAGAGCTACATTTATCAGTATTTCAAATCAGTAATCATATACAGAGTGTTCCGGTTAGAAAAATTCATGTTGGGTTTTTTTCATAAGTTACTAAAGTGCGGGACACGAAAGAAAACCGGGCGGAATCAATCGGTTTCGCAAGGTCGGCCAAGAAACCAGTGGTGTCCCGTCGTTCTTTAAATAATATGGCACTCCTTTTTGACTATATGCACTTCACATAATTAAAAAATGTAACTATGCTTAATGAACCTTTATCTGTATTTGTCTGTTTTCTTTCGTGTACCACACTTCTATATCTCTTTTGTGTTGCAAAAACGGCGAACTTTCGAATTTTAAAATGATTTAATTTTGATTTTTTTTTTGATCGATTTACCTATAAATATATTTTTCTTGAGTTCTGTCATTAACGGTTCCCGGGCTACTGCCTACGTCTGTCTCCGTTTGTCATATTACTTTATACCGGGGAAGTCATTGTGAAGTACTATACAGGGCCTTTCCTAATTGCGTGCTGATGTTAAAGGGGGTGTTTTTATGTTTTAAATATCTTAACTTAGTATTTATGTTCAATAGAACGAACATGTTGAACATACGATTTCCAATTTTTAGCCGATATTGAGTCAATCGCTTCTAACGTTATTTTATTTAAATCTTTAATTGAAAGTTCACCGGTGTTTCGCTCTCGAATATATTTTTTTACTCCTGCCCATGCAAGTTCAATAGGGTTGAGGTGGCACATGTATGGAGGCAGCCTTAAAGGTGTATGATCGAGGTTACGTAAAAGACCGTCAATTTTATACTTTTTTTCTCTAGGCTTGTTGGCTGATATTACTTCATATAACTGATATTTTCTTCATTTTGGGTCACATAAAAGATTGTTCGATTTAAGCCACGATATCATATGAGCTTTTGTAGAGTATTTAGTTGGCACTTTATCTCCTACGTGAGAATGATAAGACGCATTATCCATTACCGCGACTGATTTGGGAGGAATGTTAGGTAGAAGCTTCTCGAGCAACCACTTTGTTAGTCCCCAGCGAAAAACTAAAGCAGCACCTGGAACAAATCCGGCTTCTGAACCAGCATGAACTATAATAAAGCGACTACTAGAGCGGATTCACTGAACAACACACTTTCGCTTTGCCAGCATTTGTTCACTGTCATATTATTATCTACCCAGGTTTCGTCTAGATACACAATATTGTGCCCTTCCTTGGCACTACGGAAAATCTATTTTGTTCTTTACAGCACGAAGTAGGGGTTTCCCGCACTTTAACAAACTTATACTTTTGGACCACCCTTTATGCGCTGGTATTAATATGGCGAAAAATGTGAATATTTACGGGCATTGCCTAATCGTAACCAGAATTTCAGCTTCAGATTGTTTTACAGCATGGAAATATTAAGGCATTTTGAAATATCTCAACAACGGCTATAGATAGGTATAGGAAGATATTTACGACAGTTAGTCAGAAATGAACGTAGATTCTGAAAATTGAAAAATTTACAGAGTGTTCCATTTAAAATAATGATGTTGCCACCCGTTTCGGGTAGAAGCTACAACACCGCGTAACTAAAAATATTTTACAAAGATAGATCACATCTAGTTACGCTTGTTGTTTCTCCATAAACGTCTAATAGGCCACTCACCGTAAATATCCCTGTATAAATGAAAAATTTGTTACATAGCAAAATTGTTTTTGAGAGGGATACTGTATATAACTTTTGAAACTGTTTATGAAACTTTTAACATTTTTCTTGTGTTTGTGAACTAGACTAATTTGCTTTAAGTGGATATCAAAGTAACTCTAAAACGTGTCGACTTTCCAACGCTTCATGAACTGACGAAGAAAAAAAAATGTTCGGAGTATAGCTGTCAACGTAATGATGTGATTTAAAAAACATAAATTGGCAAAAAAAGTAGTTAAAAATGTTAATTTTATCTGATTTTTGATTATTACTTTGTATTCTGCAAGATAATATATTGATTATTATAAAACAATGGCTAATAAAATTATATTTTCGAATACAACTTTAATATAATATATTCCATAAGGAGACACTTACTCTCGATTTGTAGACACTAGTTATTTCTACGTTGTCCCGGAACTGGGGTTCTGGCCAAAAGACTATCTGGCTCGATTGACCCCTCTCCAAAAATTTCTCTATATTCTGAGGACATCCATAGACTTTCGGATTTTCTTTATCTTCGACCACAATCGTCAGCGTGCAGAAAGCAGTCCGGTTTACGTGTACTGCGGTAAACTTGATGTCCGTAGTTCCAACGGACAAAACATTTCCTAACCGTTTTCCCCAAGATGGTTGTGATATGACGAATCTAAAGATAGTAACACAGTAATTATTATCAAAATTAGTTACCATAGCTAGGTGGTGATATTTTACTTTTTACTTCCCTCACAAAAGTGAAGATGACCTAGATGACGAAAAACGCGTTTTCTCGATTCCGTCGGTTTGTCTGTCTGACTGTCGGTCTGTCTCTTCGCGGCATTGCTACTTACCCAATTGAGTTCAAATTTTGGTCAAAAATTAAGGGTCATATAGGGATGACCGGGTAACATTTTGGTAAAAATCCAAAACGGGAAAACAAAATGGCGGCCTACTGAAATGTTAAAAAAATTATTACTAAGAAAGTGCTTATCCAATGTATCTTAAATTTTACACAAAAATCAAGTATTATGTAAGAATCAATTGGTAAAATTTTGGTACGAATCCAATATGGCGGAACAAAATGGCGGCTTAATAAAATATTTAAAACATAGTGAAAACACTACTTAATGAACTGATTTCAAATCGTATGCTATAACTAATTGTAGTATGGAGATGACCTAGAAAAAGTGTGGTACTAATTCAAGATGGCGGAACAAAATGGAGGCCAAATAAAATTTTTGTAATCTGAAAAAATCACCTTCTCAAGTTTTGCATATATTCGCGTTTTGAGGTCCCTAAATGCCAAAAATATGTTTTATCAATTCCGTCGGTCCACCTATCGGTTTGTCTGTATTCCTGTCAATTCGATGTTGTTCCGGCTTAGTGAAACGTTAAAAAATTATTACTAAATAATACTAATTATCCAATGTACAGGGTGTTCCAGCGAGGACTGAACAGGGACCTATTTTCGGCCTTCCTTGTATTTTGGAAAAATTCAAAATAGCCAATCGATGTATTTTTTCTTGTAGAATCCAAAAATGTCATCGAAAAAATATTTGAACCATAAACAAAAGAGTTACGCTATGCATCAGGTGTTTTTTAAATGGAATGTATCGTTTTTTATACGATTTTTGGAAAGAGTGATTTTTTTTATGTCCGTTCTGATTAAAAGATTTGATTTTGCGATAGCTGTTTATATTACATTTTAATGTTTTACAAAAAAATTTTAGCTTCAAAATATACGATAGGTTGGTATAGGTGATCAAGGTAAAATGACGTTTAAATGCTTTGTCAATAAAAATTGACATTATTTTAATTATTGTTGAAGTCTTCACCTAAAAAATATATATTTGACTCTGATCGAAATGAAATACTCTTTGTACGAGAGACTACAGATTGTTATGCTATTTTACAAGTGCCAAGAAAATGCAAGAGAAGCAAGAAGAAGATTTATTGCACATTTTCATAGAAATATATCCATCAATACAATTCTAAGGATAAAAAACCTATTTGAGGAAAATAATTACATGATAGAAAAAGAAATTCAATAAAAAATAATTATTAAATAATAAAATAAAACTACTAATAACATAAGTTTTCAATGTGACCGCCGTTTTTCTCGAAACAACATCGATAACCCCTTTGTAGCCTTTCTAAACTTGATGTTACAATATGATTTTCCTGGTTAAGGCGGTTTATTTCATCGACAATTTTTCCCATGACCTCTTGAATATTTTAGTTTCGTTGTCTGTATACGACACAACAAAATGAGAGGTCAGGGCGGCCAAGCATAACCTGTTAAAAAAATTGAGGAGGCGCCCCATCAAAATTAAATCTTCTCATTCAATTTCACTGTAAAAACTCATAATATCTGTGCCCATTTAAAGTCCCGTTAAAAAATATTGGTCCCAAAATTTTATTGTTTTTATCCCACACCAAACATGAATAGAATTCCTCCCTTGAAATTTAATAGTCTGGAACTTTTTTGGATTTTCAACGGCCCAGTGGTGACTATTATGTCTGTTGAATACTCCCGATGTTGTGAAAGTAGCTTCGTCGGTCACAATATTTTTGAATAAATCAGGGTCTTCGTTTTCTTGCCGAATTACCATTTGAGAAACAAATTGGAAGCGAAGTTCTTTTTGTGCCGGTGTTAGGTGCTGAAGTGGAAGGATAAATTTATGAATTTTCAGAGTCCTGTGAACAGTCCCTCGGGTAACTCTTCTGCGCCTTACACCGCTATACTGAACTTCCCGAACTGCATATGTTTTATTAACTTTAATTTATAATGGCCTGATCTCGATTTCTTCTTCTTTGTATATTTTTTTTCTATCATGTAAAGTTTTATTTTCCTCAAATAGGTTTTTTTATCCTTAGAATTGTATTGATGGATATATTTCTATGAAAATTTGCAATAAATCTTCTTTTTGCTTCTCTTGCATTTTCTTGGCACTTGTAAAATAGCATCACAATCTGTAGTCTCTCGTCCAAAGAGTATTTCATTTCGATCAGAGTCAAATATATATTTTTTAGGTGAAGACTTCGACAATAATTAAAATAATGTCAATTTTTATTGACAAAGCATTCAAACGTCATTTTACCTTGATCACCTATACCAACCTATCGTATATTTTAAACAGGTGAAGCTAAAATTTTAGTTTGTAAAACATTAAAATGTAATATAAACAGCTATCGCTAAATGAAATTTTTTAATCAGAACGGACATAAAAAAATCACTCTTTCCAAAAATCGTATAAAAAACGATACATTCCATTTAAAAAACACCTGATGCATAGCGTAACTCTTTTGTTTCTGGTTCAAATATTTTTTCGATGATATTTTTGGATTCTACAAGAAAAAATACATCGATTGGCTATTTTGAATTTTTCCAAAATACAAGGAAGGTCGAAAATAGGTCCCTGTTCAGTCCTCGCTGGACCACCCTGTACCTCAAATTTTGCAAAAAAAAATCAAGTGTTATATAAGAATGAACTGGTAACATTTTAATATGAATATAAGATAGCAAAACAAAATAGCGGCCTAATAAAAATCAGTCTGGAAAAAAACTATTTATTAGATTAATTCCAAATTTTGGGCAGCAAACATTAAGTGTGATATAGAGATAATCTGGTAAAGTTGTGTTACGAATTCAAGATAGCACAACAAAATGGCAGCCAAATAACCTGTTAAAAAAATTAACGTAAACAAATCTTCTCATTCAATTGACTGTAAAACTGGTGCGAAGTCATATGGGAAATTATTTCCGATACATTAATTTTTCCTGGAAAATTCGGTATCTTCCAAAATATGGTTGAATTAAACTGTGCCAGAGTATAAAATGGTACAAGATATTTCAAAAGTATGGGAACAATGAAAACTCTCACTATTTACTGAACTTAGGTACACCAAATCTAGTACATGTACGGGAATTATTGAATATGGTGACAATGTTGCCAAGTTTACTTTTTTTTTCTTAAAATTAGGATTTAATGTATCCCCCTACTTTAGTGTTTTCAGTTACTGCCAATATTATTGCGCCTCATGCCCATAATATCGAATCTATATTTTATGTTTTTTTTTAAGCAACGTATAGTTTTTTTTAAGCTACGTAGCAAATAGGATTATTTATTCTGAGGAGGTTTCCCAGGTGTTATAAAACTGGAGAAATCTTATATGCCTTTCGCTCGCAATATTAAAAAAAATGTATTTAATTATGTTTTATATATATGGATGTTTTGTGAAATTGCACACGCATTTTTTAGTTTCATTTAAAACTTACTTTTGGAAATCCACATTAGTATCAGGTTGGGGAAAGCGAACGTTCATACTTCGTTGTCCACGAGGTAGCTCAAAGTTTAGATGCCCTTCATTTGGACATCGGATATAAATATCTTTCAGGTCTTGAGCAAAATCTGAAAATTTCGATTTCTTGTAAATGTTTAATATATAAAACAATTTTCCAGATATTTATAACATTTTTATGAAAGAAAACATATTTTTAAATGGGCACTGTTTTATGAACAACATTGTCGAATATTTCAAAATGTGCATAATTTCTTTGAAAAGGAAAAGTTTGATGATTTAAGTCACAAAATCATTTTGTACTAGGACCTAGAACCATAGTAGAAATAAACTAGTAGGTCCACTCCTCGACAAATCCTTTATTTCTGCCACATTTTTTTCGCGTCGCGCGATCACTGGTGCCTACGGATATGGCCGAATTGTTGCGGAAGCTTCCGAACGCCACGGCCGGCAAAGGGAAGTCGGGCACTAGCCAAAGGTGTATTTAGGAAAATATGGGCACTCAATAAAATAAAAAAATATCCTTTGAACATCGGGTGAAAAATTAGGTAAAATCGGAATATTGTAAAAACCTTTCATGTCAACAATAGTACTTCTGCATCTGCGAGATGAGCACAAATACGGCAAAAATGTATTTTTTTTTACCTAAATCGTCTTAAATGTCTTAAGTTTCTCTCAAATTGTAAAAACCAATTTGAATATCTCGGTATGTCTATTAGGTCACGAGTCAACCGGACTGGCACAAAATGACAAAAAATTAGTATTTTCTTATTACGGGTTTTTGGGTATACACACTTTTAATTATAAAGTTAGTGTTTGTTTCATGGAAACAGTTTAGCATGTTACGTTTTTAAATGCTTCCGGCGAGCATACAATTATATTTTCAAGTGTTTTAGAGATACAAATTCGTTAACTCTAACTTAATTAAGCATATAAAATTAATTAAATTACGAATTTTGGGCACCCAAAAACAGATTTAAAATTTGACACGTTAATTTTTCCATTTAAATAAAAAATTGTACAATTTATTTAATACTTCAATTCAGAAATTAGAGTTTAAAAAGGGAAGGAATAAAACTTTAGAATATCGTATAAAACTAAGTATTAATATATTATTGTTTCAGAGATTTTTACTACCTATTTTCAATTTTAATTTTAAGATCCATTTAATGTTAAAATTAGGGGATTTTTAAATGTATAAATTCCATTGTTACCACATAATCGACATTTTAGTTAGAAAATTAGAATTGAGCCTAAAAATTGGAGGTGACTAAAATTCGAGATTTCCTGAATAACAATTTATTATATTGGACATACAGATTTTAAAATATTATCTATTTTGATTTCATTTTTATAACTCATTTGGTCAAAAATACTCAGCTTCAGTGTTTTACAGTTACGTTACGTTTACGTGACGTCAAAACAGGACTTTGTTTAAAATATTAAACAGAAACACATTGTATATTTTATTTGAAATGTACCGATTAGAAGATCTAAACTATAATTCATAAAAGAAAATATAAACAATTTTTCGACATGTTGAGACACCCAACAGCAGTACAGGGTGTCCGGATTGCATATACAGTAACAGCACGTGTGCTAGAAAGTATGACTTTCAGAAGTCGTGGCTAGTAACGGCACTTATGCTAGCAGCACATGTAGTAATGACACGCGGGCTAGAAAATCTGATTTCCAAAAGTATTGGCTAGTAATGACACTTGTCCTACAGGCGATAATCAATCAAAAAGAGCACCCTTGCTGATTTCTTCGGGACCAACAATATTAAAATAAATACCAATACAGTACAGCAATGTTAATTACTCATGAATTATTATACAAAAGTAAAACAAATACCTACCAATACAGTAAAGCAGTGTTTTTATTACATTACTCATGTATTATAAACTTTCGTAGCATATATTATGGAAACTAAAGTGAATATTTTTACAAATAAACTAATTTTTTTCGTTTTCAGTAATTTCGCACTTTTACAGCATTTTTAATGGTAATTATTGTCTTTAACAAATAAATTCAGACAATGGAAACAAAATTCGAATAGTCGCAGATAAAGTATATTCTATATAATATATTATACAACCTTGGGCTTGGGTAATATTGCCTATACATTATACGCTTGTTAAATAATATTTAAATAGTGCCGAAATACGACAAAAATAAACTGAGAAGTTTTTTTTGTAATTGGTTTCATATAAGATGCCTACATGGAAAAACCAAATACTTTTTTTTTAGTTTAACAGTATGTTCCTAGATGAGGTTCACAAGTGGACACATATACAGTGACTTTATAAAAAAACAGTTTTTGCTTGAAGAATTATTAATATTCGCGAAATCAGAAATACTTTTTTTTAATTAAGGATCATAAAAGTACAGAAATGTGATTGTCAAATTCAAAATAATTTTAAAAATGAATTTTTAGAACAGAAAGATTTTTCTTTACCCATATCTATATTTTCAACTATGCAAACAAAACGTCAAAACAAATAAAACACACATAATCTGTATATTTTTCCACGGCAAATAACCATACATAGATTTCGTGCTGTTTCCCATTCTACTTTCTAGCACACGTGCTATTACTAATTATGACTTCGGCGTTCCGAGCTTAAACGACGTTTCTAGCCCGCGTGCTGTTGCTGTATATGCGTCCGGATTTGGTTGCAAAAGCAGGGTAACTCGCTTATTTTTAAAGATAGAACCTTGCGGTTTCCACGAACCTGAGCTAATTTTTTGTGAAACTCATGAAGCCGTAAACAAAATTTTCATAGCCTTCTTCGTTTATGAGATACAGGGCGAAATAGAAAATTTTGCATTTTGTGACCCCCTCGTATCTCGGTTATCCTTTAACTTAACGCAAATAGAAAAATTGCTGCTTATGCAGTTTTTTACGCTGGATCCAGTGGCGTAGTCATATTTTTCATTTGAGTTGTTATTTTTTAGATATGACCCAAAGTTGTGTCTTTTTAAATGGGACACCCTGTATATTTGTTCAGAAATTGATTTGTCCTTTTAAAAGCTTCTCAAAAATATATAATAGTATGGTTCTATTTTAATAAACAACAATAAAAATCCTAATTTTTATAATTATCAGCCCAAATTTTGCAGTAGACCATGCAAAACGATGCCGTTTTCTTTTGTCTTCTTGGAAGCAAATGACATTTCCCAAGTTTTTTGTATTTATTTATTGTGTAAAAATATATTTGTATTATTATGGAAGAAAACCAAACTTTCGAACATTATGAAAAGTACGATATGTTAGCTTGTTTTATATTAAGTAATGAAAATGTTGAAGCGGCTTCTGAGATGTATTTTAACAGGTAAATAGTTAATTTTTAGGTATGTTGAAATACTATTGCTTAATTTTTATTTAGATATCCAGAAAGGAGGCAACCTAATATATCCACTTTTTATCGGATAAAAAAGAATTTACTTAATCACGGATCATTTATCAAACCTCGTACGAAAACATATAATAAAGAAAATCGGGAGGCTGAGGAAATTACGTTTTTGGCTAATGCAGAAGCTTACACTACAAACTCTTGTAGGGCCAGTGAAAAGAGCATAGGGATTTCAAAAACTAGAGTTCAAGAAATTCTAAAAAAGCACAAATACCACCCATACAAATTTAGACTCGTGCAGCACTTACAGCCAGGGGATGCAGAGCGTCGGGTAGTCTTCTGCAATTGGTTTCGAGAAAGATGCGATATGGTTAGAGATTTTGAAAGGAAGGTTATATGGTCAGACGAAGCACATTTCAGTTATTCTGGTAGGGGTAGGGGGTAGGCACAATAGTAGATTCTGGTCCCACGAAAATCAACACCAAATATTTCCCAGAAGACAGCAGGGTAGGTTTGATCTAAATGTGTCCTGCTTCATATTAGGAACACATATAAAATGTTATATATTTGAGAGAAATTTAACAGTCAATCGCTATATAGAAATTTTAGAGGCAGCTATACCTGAATTACTTGACGATGTTCCTCTAGCGCAAATTAACGAAATTTATTTTCAACAGGACGGTGCTCCTGCACACAATTCTGGAATGACGAGATTATTTCTGGACAATAATTTTACCAATCAATGGATCGGAACAAATGGACCTATAAGATGGCCCCCTAGGTCCCCAGATTTGTCGATTTTAGATTTCTTTCTATGGGGATATTTGGAAAATAGAATTTACAAAGAGCACTATGATAATGTCCAAGATTTAGGAAATGCAATAAGAGAAAATTTTCACTATTTACAAAATCATACCTTTATTTTGCTTAATTCCCTAAAACGAATACGAAAATTGTGCGAAGCATACATAGAACAAAATGGAAATCAGTTTGAACAGTTCTTTTGATTTCCTTGGTTACTGTAGTTCTTATACGACCGTTGATTTTTGCTGAAAGGCTTGTTGCATAATAATTTATTACTGTTTTGTTTTTGTGTTACATAAATCTAGGTAGGTGGTACTTTTTTGGTGCGAAATTATCAATACATATTTTGATAAATAGATTTAATTACATATTTATTTTGATTTATTGTTAAGATGTAGATATTGTTAACGACTATAAATAAAAGGCAGCATTTTTTTGTATGGCCTACTGCAAAATTTGGGCTGATAATTATAAAAATTAGGATTTTTGTTGTTGTTTATTAAAACAGACCCATACTGTTATATATTTTTGAGAAGCTTTTAAAAGGACAAATCAATTTCTGGACAAATATACAGGGTATCCCATTTAAAAAAACACAACTTTGGGTTATATCTAAAAAATAACAACTCAAATGGAAAATATGACTACGCCACTGGATCCAGCGTAAAAAACTGCATAAGCAGCAATTTTTCCATTTGCGTTAAGTTAAAGGATAACCGAGATACGAGGGGGGTCCCAAGATGCAAAATTTTCTATTTCGCCCTATATCTCATAAACGAAGAAGGCTATGAAAATTTTGTTTACGGCTTCATGAGTTTCACAAAAAATTAGCTCAGGTTCGTGAAAACCGCAAGGTTCTATCTTTAAAAATAAGCGAGATACCTGCTTTTGCAAACAAATCCGGACACCCTGTACACAGTAACGTACTCATTTTTACCAAGCCGACTCTGTTCTGGAACGTAACGCTCGAAGAACGGGTCTCAACTGAAGCGCTTTACATGCTGCCAACAATCTGCCGAATTTTGTCGGCAGGCGGTAAATATTTTGGGAACGTTGCGCTACTAGTTTATTTCTACTATGCTAGGACTCTTCACTTCACAGTTCTAGTAAGAAATGACATATATGTCAAAAATGTTAAAAAAAAGCAGTGGAAAAAATACGCCATAATAATAAAATTTTAAGTTGGCATTGGAAACAAAAATTCTTCAGTGGTAAGTATTTATAATTTGGTTGCGCGGTGCAGAAAGATGAAATAATACGCATCTAATCTATCACAGGTTCGTCCAGTCAAATATTTTTGGTCAATTTTGAAAAGAAAAGTATACTATCGAGAAAAGCAAGCTGAAAATAAAGAACAGTTGAGTCGAAGAGACCAAAAAATTGAAGAATTAAGTGTCGAAGCCGTCCAAAATTTAATAGGCGATGTTTGCAGAAAATTGCGAAATGTTAAAAAGCACGGACCCCTTCATTTAATATAGGTTGTTAGTTTTTTGTTTGTTATCTATAAAACTGGTAGTTATGACATGTGATAAAAGTGTAGATAACATTTGTTTATAATAATTTCATAAAATAAATGTTCCAAATCTTTTGACAAATACGTTAATTATATAAAGAGAGGAAAATATTGAATTAATAAAGACATATTAAGGAAAGAAGAATACATCGTGTTGAAGTGAAGGGAGGAATGGGTGTCCATGGAGGATAAGTCGTCAATATTACGGGTAGTAGAAGAAAACAGATCATTAATGTGCAGGAAAGATAGGTTGACGCCAACACTGAAGAAAAACGTGTATTTAGGGAAATATATGTACGTCATTATTCTTAATGACAGCCAATACACTTTTAGATATAGTCGAATGCGTTACTATCGTGCTGGTACAAAGGTCACCAACATTATGAATCAAATCAGACAACACAGTGAATACCAAAATGTTGTGTGATTCTTTTATCGAGCTATTAAATCTCGATGGGCTATTTACGAATATACAGGAAAAAAGAAAATAGTTTTTTTTATTATATTATGCAATATTATTAAGATAGCCACTTAATATTATTTTATATATTAAATACCGAGAGACTAAATAAGAAAATTCGCTAAAAAAGTATTTCGTTAAAATTTTGTATTTGGCAAAAACAAAAATACACAAAATGGCAAGTGCCTTAAAAAAGTCGGAAGGCGGTCCGAATTAGTGGAACAATCAGGATATGTTCTGTTTATACATCCACTTAATGAAAGTGAGATTTTTTTATATATTTAAAATTATGAGCCCCGCTTGACCTAAAAATCTAACCACTTATACAGTGCCATTTATTTAAATGCGGGCCAAAAAGAAAACTTGTTTTTTTTTGTATTGTGATAACAAAAAAAATTTATTTTGCAAAAATAATATACACTTTTGTTAAAAATATAAGATAATTAGTTATTACTTCCATCGTGAGATTTTTCCAGATCTTACGTTTAAGGGTCCCTAGATGCCGGAAAACATGTTTTCTCAATTCCGTCTGTCTGTAGATATGTCTGGCCGTCAGTCAAACTACTTATCCGATTTCTTCAAATGTCAGTCTAAAATTAAGGGCCATGCATGCGAAAAGTACAGGCTATATATATATATATATATATATATATATATATATATATATATATATATATATATATATATATATATATATATATATATATATATATATATATATATATATATATATATATATATATATATATATATATATATATATATATATATATATATATATATATATATATATATATATATATATATATATATATATATATATATATATATATATATATATATATATATATATATATATATATATATATATATATATATATATATATATATATATATATATATATATATATATATATATATATATATATATATATATATATATATATATATATATATATATATATATATAGCCTGTATATTTCGTTAGTCCCGAGTTTCTGGTAAAGCGATTTTACCGATTTTTATATATCAAATTTTGTCTTATAATTAATAAAAAAAATTACTTATTTTAAACACGCTTTAAAATTTGAACAAGTATTCTATTTAATATAAATATAATATAAATTATATAATTATTTATTTATTGCCTACAAAATTACAAATTTACTAAAAAAGTAAGTAAAAATATGGTGTCAAATCTAATAAAAAAATTTTTAAATTAAAATCCACTGGCTAATATTCAGGAGACAGTGGCAAACGCTCTGAGAATGTACAGAAACTTGTGCATGAAGAAAAACATAATTTACTTCCGAAGAAGATTAAGAAATGTACACGAAAAAACCCAAAGGCAAAAGACTTAATTTACAATGCAAAAATTGATACTCATAATGCAATTTATGATTTATACACATCAAAAACTAATATAATCCTTCAGAAACTTTTTAATATTGTAGACTAAAAAATATCATCATCACTTAAAAAGTCCTCATCTTCTTATTAATTTCTCCGTATGTTCCACAGATTTCTTCCAGTACTCCGGCGTAGTATAATTTAATGAATCTTGCCAAACAATTAGCACTTCGTCTGATGTAAGACCATCGTTCACGTGTTTTTCGTAATATGATTTTGCCCCAGCCCATATTAATTCTATTGCGTCAAACTGGCAATGGTATGGCGGCAGTCGTAAAACCTCATATCCATTTTCCCGTAATATTTCATCTACGGCATATATTGTTGGTTTTTTAATAGATTTTGCCATTAAAAGAAGTTCTAGTTTCAGCATATTGGGTAAAGAATTTTGTTTTTGTTTTATTAGCCAGTCATAAATATCACTTTTCTTCCAGGATGAAGTGGGTTGTTTATTTAAGATTCTTGAATGATAAGATATATTATCCAGAATGATTAAAGATGGAGCATCTAAATTTGGAATCAGTTGTTCTTTTAACCACTTTTCAAACAGTTCACAGTTCACAGTTCATATTATCATGGTAGTCCATACTTTTGGATATTGAAGAAAACAGTAAATTTGCATCTGCGAGAAATCCTGTTGAAGAACCTGCATGCAAAATGATGGACCGTTTTCCCGTCCCCCATCCCCTTTTTCTCTTGACACTTCTTACAGACTCATCCTGCCAAGATTTCGAACCACTTTCATTAGAAAATATCCAAGTCTCCTCTAAAAATACCACTTTTCTAAATTTTGAATTAACATTTTCCGTGTATTTCTTTAAAAACTGGATACGCTGACTTGCTATATGTGGCAACTCACATAAAAATCTTCGATTACATTCCTTTTTATATCGAAAACCCAACATTTTTATTAATTTTGACAACGATTTTAGTCCAATTTCAAATATGCCTCGATTTTTTAAAGCTTCTTTTAAAACTTGAAGGGTTAGTTTTTGATGGGTATAAATCGTAAATTGCATTACGAACATCCATTTTTACATTGTCACTTAAGTCTTCTGTCTTTGGCTTTTTTCGTGTACATTTCTTAATCTTGTTCGGTAGTAAATTATGCTTTTTTTCATGCACAATTTTCCGCACAGTCCTTATACCGATTCCCAGAGCTTTTGTTACTGTCTCCTGGATATTGGCCGGTGAATATTTATTTTCCGAATATTTTATTTTTTTCGCTTGTGGATGCAAAAAACCCGAAAATTGTTTTCTATTACTCATTTTGTCACTGACTTGTCAATCTGACTTTGAAGTGGCATCGTTCAAAGATTTTGGCAACTGCTGCTACTTATATGTTTATCCTCTTTTTTATATGAAAATATCATAGGTCTTTCTAATTCATCTTCCGGATTTTATGCGGAGGATATGATTAAACGTAATAAAAAAAAACTTAAAAAGTTTGTCGTATCGTATGACCCGCACGATAACAGTGCTTTTGACTATATCTACTATTTGAAATGCCTTTCATTATCTTCAAATATGTTAATCTTATTAAAAATATAAATGTTATTTAAGAGTTTCCCATTTAAAAACCAACTATATACCTACCTCTAACACAAAAACTATCCAAAACATCCGGTCTCATGTCGACAGACCATCTCAAGTTTTCTCCACAACTCACCGATTGGAACTGGTCTGATATGCGATATCCCTTTCGACAGTGTATCAAGCAAGAATCCCCTGGGTACTGCTTACCGGTGTTGCAGACTCCTGGCATGTACCAGCCATTCTTGAAATCAGAAAGTTTGGGACATGTTGCAACTAAAAAAATTGATAACTCGTATAATTTTGAGTTTTTTACAGTAAATAATGTCCTGTTCTTAACACAACACAAGTAAATAAACGGGAAAAATATAGTTCAACTCGAAGAGATTTTATAAAAATTTAATCAATAAATGATCTTTACTCGAAACTTCTCTCATAAGGAAGCCTACCTTTTATTAACAAAATTGAAGATAACTCAATTTGTTATACAGGGTGTTTTATAATTTAAGGCTTAAATGAAGGATGCATTTTTTTTTGCTTCATTTTAGGATGAAAATTTGTCTGCAAGGACTTCGTGTTTGATATACAGGATGTTAAACTATTATTATTTCTTTAGTTTTTTTCATGAACTTCGTACATTTCTAGAGATAAATAATTCAAATATGACACACAATATTCTGTGAGCAATGTCTGTGGAATGACGATAATACGTTTATTATTATATTATAAAAAATCTATAGGGTGCTACTTTTCCCTAGGTCACGGCTTATTTCCCCACTCCCCGAAATTTTTTACTGTGACGTCACTGATTATTTTTGCAGCAAATTTATTCTTTCTTCTGTTGTAATTTTTAGCAAAATGTCCATTCATGCCTACCTAATTTCAAGATTATATACATTAACATTACAATTTTACCTTTTTTCCGTCTTCCATATGCCATGACCATGCATGAATATACATTTTATTAAATAAGTTCTAAACGGCGCAAAATATCGAAATAATATAACAAACCAAAAAAAAATACAGAACAGAATGGGGAATTTGATTTTATTGTGACCAGAAAGAAGTATTAGTGATCAAAGATATAAATTGATTTTTTAAATGGGGCACCCAGGACATCGGTTAGTAGGCAAAAACCCATAAGATGTGTGAGATGTCCTTTTTTCAGCACCTGTTTCTTCTCGAAGATAATTAGTAATATCAAGATGAGATGAAAAAACTATGTTTTTCAGTCAATTGTTTCTTTCTGATGAAACTACATAGAACAATTAATCGCCATAACTGCAGATACTGGAGTGATGAGAATTCACATTGGATGCATGAAATTTTCACCCAACACCCGCAAAAAGTTAATGCGTGGACTAGCATTATAGGCACCATTGTAATGAAACCATTTTTATACAGAACTTTCCCCAACCGGTGGATAGGAAAAAAGAGGGACAATAGAATGGCCGGCGAGGTCACCAGACCTATCGCCTTTAGATCATTTATTTTGGGGATATTTAAAGGTATAACTACTAACTAAAGCCGTCATTTAGCACATTGAATGACCGTACAACAACATTTTCAAAATTTTATTAAATACATATATATTTATTTAGTGATAATCTTAAATTAATATTCTTGGTTAATTTAGCTTGAAAATGCCAATATTTTCCAAACGTTTGGATTTAGATATAGGGAATATCAGATGAAATTTGTCTAGAACGACATAAGCAATCACGAATTAAAATAATATACAGGGTATTCCATAATCAAAAATATATCTTCATTCATTACGACTTGCTTAGCAATCTTGTATACTTAAAATTACTTTCAGATTGTAGAATTCTGAGAGCTATACAAAGTTTATTAGAAACTTCTTTTCCTATCTCGGCCACCTTAGGCAATAATGATCTGATTTAATTTAGTTTGAAAATGCCAAAATTTCCAAATGGCTGGATTTAGATATAGGAAATATTACATAAACTTTATCTAGAACGACATAAGCAATCACAAACTGAAATATTATACGGGGTGTTCTATAAGAAAAAGTATACTTTTATCGACTACGACTTTTTACTTTTTAAGCAACTTTGTAAAAAACACAAATATTAACTCTCCCTTATTGAGTGTTCTAATATCATTGACTAAAAAAACTCTGAAGGCACCTCCCAAAAAATAATGTACAGATAGTTTGAATAAACAATATTGCTACTAACCAGTGCATTCGGCATCCAAATTATCCCACTCTCCAACCTCAGTACAGTTTCGTTGCGGGCGTCCTCTGAGTTTAAATCCTTCGTTACACCAAACATTGCATTTGGTTCCCGAAGGTACCAGAAGCCCATACTCGGTGCGTTGGCCAAGGCATCTCATAACGCCATCTTTTGGTGCTTCCGGTATGCGGCATTGGTATACTTGGCCAGGCCTACAGGTTCTCCTATCTCTCTGCAGAACATATCCATCTGGACAATCGCATCTAAAGGTTCCTTAAATAAAAATTAACATATTGGTTAAATAATTACCGTTGCATCTACCAGAGATTCTATGAAGTATGTCACTACAAATGAAATGTGCCAGTGGCGCAACCAGAAAAAAGTATTTGGGAGGAACGAAAAGTAACCCTAAGTCGGAATGCATACAAGTATTACTTTAATTTATTTTTGCATGCTTTGCTTTAAAATTGTTAAAGAAATGTACTGCTTTGATAAATCTACAATGTTCGTTATATTCGACTAAAGTACCGTATTATGTTTTTTCTACATTCATTTTTTTTGCGTAAAAACAGAATTATTTATAACACATTTTTAATCACCTTTTTCTTAAAAACAGCTATAAGTTATCTCCCCCTTGATACTGAAAATGTTTACATATATTTAGTTTTAATGTATATTTTGTAAAAAAAAACATTTTGTTTATCTCTAATTCAATTAAAAAATAAAATGTATGTAACAATTTTTCAACTGAATTTTTAATCTGCTCCCCCCCTACAGTATTTATAATATCCGACAAAATATTTAGTTTTTTATTGCATATATTGTAATTATGAAATACAATAAAATATAAACGGAGTATTCATTTTAAAATAACGAACTTGCTAGATCTCTTGGATAAATTGGATAAGACATTCAAATTACTTCAGTCATCAAACATCTTCATCTCGCCGACTTACAAACTGCTATGTTACTTAGACAGATATGACAAATTGCCTAGTAATAAAATCCTACAAAAATTGACTTTCAAAAGAAACTTTGCTCAATTACTTTAGTAGGTATGGGTGCACTTGGGACAGCTCCCACCTTTCCTCTTCCCCTACCATCTAGAGATCAAGAGACATCACCAGTTATCGGCGGATAACATCGAAAACAGTGACAAACACCAGTTTAAAGCCTTTTCTTCTAAAACAGACCCGTTCCAAACCAGTTCATAGCCATATTTTGTTCAAACAGACCTGTTCCAAAAGGTGTTTTTCTTCAAATAAATCCGTTCAAAAACCAGTTTAAAGCCGTTTTTCTCTAAACAGGCCTGTTCAAAATCTGTTTTTCTTTAAACAAACCCGTTCCAAACAAGTTCAAAGCTGTATTTACCTCATACATACCTGTTCCAAAACCTATTTTTCTTCAAGCAAGCCCTTTCCAAAACTGGTTTTCTGGTGGAAAGCTGAGGAGCTCTACCAGATGTACCCATACCTACTTATTTTAATGGAACGCTGTATAGTGCACTATATATTCTAATCCTACTTATATGTCCCCTAAGTGATAATTATAATCCCTAGTTTTAACATGAGTTATCGAAAAACGAGTTGCACTCAGCAGGAATGGAAATAGGAAAAAGAACAAAACACTATATAAAAGTACTTACCCTTATAATTTTTACAAATATTTTCACAACCTCCATTATCGGTTTGACATTCATCGACATCAGAACATGTTCTGTTATCGTTTTCCAGTTGGAAACCATCGGGGCAAGTACATTCGTAAGAGCCAGGAGTGTTTTTGCACCCATGTGAACAACCGCCTCGATTAATCCTGCATTCATTAATTTCCTTACAGACCCTTTTATTTGGGCGCAGAATATATCCTGGCGGGCAACTGCATTCTCTTTTACCTAAAACGAAATTAAAGACAAGCTATTGTTTTAAAACTTTTTTTTCTGTGTTAAGTATAACAAGAATAAAATAGCCAGGAAAATAATACATATAATAGGGTGTTTTTTCGTAAACGTCTATAAAGGAAAATGACTACCCAAATCGTTTAAGTGCATCTAAATACTGTCCTAAAATACTAATACTCACTATTCGGATGTTTTTTATTCTAAAGTAAAACTTTTCCTTCCACATCTTAAAACAACTCTTTATTTTTACAAATAGAACACATAATTTATGAGTTACAAGGCAAACAGTTTATTCGTTATCATCATGATATTGTTCAAAGTGTTCCTTGCAGAACAAATTAATTGGTGAGTTTTTACAATTGCCAAAAAATTGCTTGTATATGTTCTTTTTTTTCGGCTTAGCAACAAACTGTACAAGTTCCTTTTTTCCTGCGAGAGCCTTCACTTTTAACAATTGATCCAAAAACGTGTTTGACAATTTTTAGTTTTTTTGCTTCTTCTCCAGTGTCACGTTCGTATTTCTTTTTAAATGTGTGTATCCAGCACAATTTTTGTTTAGGAAATTGTCAATTATAAGTTTTTTAAATTCTAATACATTTACATTTTTTTCTCCCCTATTGGTGTACTTTAGCATTTAATATCATACGTTACACCATGTGAAAGCCAATTTTTTTAAACCACTGAACAATCACTGAATCTGATGAGTTTCAAAATTCCCAAAAATCCGTTTCTACTCATAACATCACTACAAAATATTTTAGGACCAGTAAATAAAAAATCACGACCTCAGTAGCTTTTTATAGTGGGATAATGAACAATACTCATTAAGCTTAGGATAATTATAAAAATCTAAAAATATGCATGCAAATATACTCCGAAACAAGAGAAAATATGCACTTAAAAATGCAATTATTATCGGATCAAAAAAAACATAAATAAAGCAAAAGTATAGCAATTAAAATATTATATTATTTACACTTCAAGGTATCCCTAAGACGCTATTATTACCAGTAATTAATACATTAATACAACTATATATAGTACTTTATACTAAGAAAATACTCGTTCAACATCACAAGATACAATTGGAACATATTCAAACAAATTCAAATCACTGTTTATTAAAAATTTTTCGTTATCTGGATTCAATGTCTCTTTATTGTCCAAAACTGCACTAATATTTTTCAAATTTTTGTAATCAATATTTTTTTGTAAAACCGTAGCAAATTTTTGAGAAATTACTTTATTTTTAGTGTTAGTTATAGTTTCACTTACTTTTTCTATCATTTCTTTTTGACAAAGAAACTCCTTTCATCTCCAAGTTTTTTATAGTACCAGACAAGCAAGAACAATTGTTTTTAATGTAAATTAAATCCTCACGTACATCTTCTTTGCGCAAAACGTTTTGTGCTTCTTGTATACAATGTGAGTATTCCGCATTAAATTGGTTGACTATGTTTTTTATTGCCTCAAAATGTTCTCCGTAACAAATGGCAGCGTTTATCCAAGTTCCCCATCTAGTTACAATTGGTGATGGGAACAGGGGGATGTTTCCCACAGTTTCCCTAAATTTTTTTACCCGAGTCAAAGCTTTTAGGAATACTTTCTTCACCGAGGAAATCAGATCGTTCACTCGTGGATAAAAAGCACGAACTTGTTCTGCAACTCGATGAAGTCCATGGGCAAGACATGTGGCATGTATTATTTTAGGGTACAATATTTGTAGACCACTCATTGCTGTTGTTGCACATGTATGGAGCAACATCTGTAATTGCCATTAACACTCTATCACATTTAATATCACCGGGCCATAAAAGAGGGAGAGAGTCGTCGAAAAATCCAGCAGTTGAATGATTTACTTTGTCTAAGGTCTTCATTCTATTATCCCTTTCTGCTTTTACACCCAACACACCAAAAACAAAATTAGCAACACATATCTGTTCCATATCAGTTATTTCATCTAGTGACACCCATATACTTTTATCTTCTACTTTTCCCCGCAATTCGGTAACTGTCTTATTCTACAAATCTGAAACATAGTGTTTCCTTAACGTGGATTCATGTGAATTGATGTCTTTGTATACTGCTCTAAAAACGAATGATGAATATCCGCACTAATAAACGCCTTATACAAATCCTTATTGAACTTTGAACGTTTGAGTCCCGGTCCTGGTGAAAATGCTGTGGTGATTTAAACTCGTTCCTGAGCACACTTTTTACTTGTTTGGATCTGATACTTTGTAGTTCCTATGTGTTGTCTCACTTGGAATTTCGTATTCGCAGTAACAGGAACATCACAATATTTACAAAACAGCAAGTCTTTCACGAATTGATTTAATACCGCACTTAATGAACGCTTGTTTTTCGGCAAATTGGACAATGTTCACGACATAAGGTGTAAACTAAACTGAATTGAAAACTTATTCCTAACATTTTTAAAACTTATTGGGTATCTATAACAATTTTAAGAAAGGATGGATAAAACCCTTGGCCTGTCAGCATTTTTTATTATTTGATTATTATGGATTACATTTGACATCAAATTTGTCTTGGGAAATAAATATATATTCAGAAAAATTGGAATATATGCATTTTTCCTGTAATAACTGCAAAATATGCATTTAAATACAAAATTTGCCAAAATATGCATTTGCAGAACCTTCCTGCTGTTTCAGTTGTGCCGTCGCAAAAAGTCTGAATACATTTTTCAGAAATAAATGCCACGAAGCAATTCCCAGGTTGTTTTATATCTTTTATGTCCACAGTGTGTTGAATACCTCCAAAAATACTTGAAAACTAAATCAAGCTCTTCTATTCTAAAATAACACCCAATAATTGAACACACCATTACGCAAGTAATAAAAAACGAACTTACAGAAAACGGGTGTGGTATAATAGAGAAATCGATGCCTTTTCAGATATATACGTTGAAAATTGCATAAGCAATTGACAGTTACAAAAAAGTTTATTTTTTAAAGGGTTTTTCGCGATTATTTCGAAAACTAATTAATGATTTTTCATTGAGGTATCTCAAAAGATAGTGTTTTGAAATATCTATAAGTTTTAGGAAAAGAATTTGTTTATAGGACCTACCTCTTTTAATCCAGAAAAAAAATTTTTTCCGCAATTGTTTATATATTTTCTCCGACTGTTTTTTGGATGTATTTTTGTAAAATAACATTATTTAGCTGCATTTAAATAACTCACAGTCATTTTCTTTGTAACATGTCACATATTATTTTTTGTACCATTTTCTTGGCCTGAGGTTAAAGGGAAAAATTGCGAGCTGTTTTACCTTCAACGTTACTACAGTAATGTGAACATCCCCCGTTATGTTTCTTACAAGGATCTTCATCTAAGCATCGTTTTCCAAACAACTGGTAACCTGGAGGACATAAACATTTGGCTTCTCCGTGATCGTTATTACATTCATGTGAACATCCACCGTTATTAATAGAACACGGATTTAGTTTGAAGCAGGCTTTTCCTAAAATGTATAAAAAAGCAATTGTAAAGTACCAAAAATTTAATTTTATTTAATTTGCTTTACTTATTGACACGGTTTTCTTACCTATAATTTCATAATCAGGAGGACAACGACACACAGCTTGCCCATTTATTGCCGTGCATTCATGTGAACACCCTCCATTTTTTTTACTGCAAGGATTTATCAAAACACATGTTTTTCCTTCTAATTTGTGGCTATTGGGGCAAATGCATCTCGAACCATCAATATAAAATTCACATCTATGTGAGCATCTAAAACATTGATAACTAAAATACTATGGTCTAATCAATGATTCAAAAGTATTTAATTATAACGTGAATATTAAAATTTTTGACGGGGTGGAAAAAATTGAATATATACGATTTTGTATAAGAAATGTTACGTTTATCTTTTCATGTTCCTAATTGGTATATTCTTCTTTCGATGAAGAATACAAAAAACCCGAAAATTTGCACTGAATCCCTGATTCGCAAAAGTTGAGAAAATGTTTAAATCATTTTAACTTTTAAAGACGTTTTATTAAGATGGAGATATTTTTATCTCACTCTACCCAAAGGTTTTTAAAAACCAAGTCCCATGAATCTTACCAATTTATATAGGGCATTACATCCATAGAAAAAAAAACTATTTTTTATATGTTTACAGAAATTTGCCTTTTACAAATTATTAATAACTTAGAATTTGGGTCTCAAGAATGGTAAAACGATAATTTGTATAATTTATCGCTAGAGCACAAAACAGTTTTTGTCATTTATTTTATTCTATATTGAATTCTTTAAGAAAGATATAAAATAGATTTTCAGCACCTTCTATTATACATTGAAATGCCTAACGTGTTATATCGGGTGGTACAGGATATTGTTAGACTCCCAATTTATTTCCCAAATTTAAAAAAATTCTGAAAATTTTGTGATGTCATAATTTAAAAAGTGATTTTAAAGTTGGGTTTTTTAATTGACCTTTACTATATCAACAAAAAATTAAAGCATTGGAAAAAAATTAGGGTGTATCTTGTACCACCCGGTAAATGGAATTTGTAGAAGCTTCAGAACCAGAGAAGAAAGATGAAGCAGGATTCCAGAGCAAAAAAGAACAGAAATTCCGTTATAAAACTTTTGACAAAGCTAAATGTTATTATCTAGTATAGTTTTATCGTTTTCTTACCCGCCATTATTAATTAAACATGGATTAATTTGAACACATTCTCTATCGTTTACCAAGTCATGGTGTTCGGGACATGAACAGTGAACAGTGTTACCTTCATTTCTACAATAGTGAGAGCAACCGCCATTTGAATGAGAACATGGATCATCTAAAACAATAATTTTACATTACTATTCATCAATGTCATAAACCTTTTTCATCCCCAGCCGTGAATATTGATCTACCTCACACGTACCTGTGTAGTGTATGATGTTTTGTAATAAAAATCGCCGAACCTACTAGTAGTTGAGAGGTGATTTTGGCATATTATTGACGAAGCGTGCCAACAAATTAAAGAAAAATTTTGCCTGCTGAATTCGAGCTAGGACCTTAAGTGAGCCAGTGGCAGTTACACAGCCATACTGGGTAATACACAAAATAATAAAAGGATCACTATAAATTAACAAAAACCGTCCTATCGTACTTACATTATCTTCTTATTTTCAATTCCACGCTTCGAATGGTAACTATTTCTTTGGTTACATGAACTATAAAATTTAAAAACGTTATTTCAAAATTTTAGCCATATGACTACTTCATTCGGAACAGACGTGTTCCGCGATGCCTGATTTTATCGCCCCTCTCTTTTGTGTAAATTAAAACTGACAACGAATTTAATGAACATTCTAAAGTAGGCTTTTTACCACTAACCTTACCCAATTATGTCTGTTTAAACTAGGTTAAGCTGTCGATAGTATCTTACCACCCCATTTCTAGTTAATTGAAATTAATTTGTTGTATATCGCAGAATCGACTACGATTCAATCATAACCACTTGGTTTGGTTTTTATTACTGGCCGCAGTGGCAGCAACAACAAGAAGAAAGCATAAACCCAAGTAAGTCTTAAGGGCGACTATAGTAATAAATAATTGGTCAGCACCGAAACTACACAATAATAACGCTTCATGAATTAAAGCGGAAGAAGACAGACACAAGTGATTGGAGGAATAAGAGGACAACACAAGAAGTTGCAGAAACAATCAAATACACTCATAACTGGAGATGTCCTGGAATAGATAACATTCATAACTTCTGGTACAAACAGTTTACCTCTACACATGAAGCTCTCACTCGCCAAATTAATGAAATTATTTTAAAACCCAGCACACTCCCCAGTTTTTTCACCCAAGGAATAACATACCTTAAACACAAAAACCCAAACACTAAGAACCCGTCAAATTAACGACCTATTACGTGCCTTCCAATCCTATATAAGATCATCACAGCCACAATTACCAGGAGAATAGAACAATATCTAGCACACAAAAACATTCTAACGGAAGAGCAAAAAGAGAGCAGGACAAACAGCCAGGGATGCAAGAAGCAGCTAATTATAGACAGCGTCATCATGGGACAAACCAGGAAAAACAATAGAAACCTTCTGAGTGGTTACATAGATTATAAAAAACCTTTGATTCGATACTCCACAGTTGGCTAACCAGAGTGCTAGAATTATACAAAGTCAATCAAAACCCCAGGCAATTTCTTACGCAACGGTACGTGGAAAACCAAAATCAACCTGAGAACTATATCAGACGAGGTATATTCCAGGGAGATTCACTCAGCGCTTTGTGGTTCTGCCTCTGTCTCAATCTACTCTCAAACACACTGAATAACACAAACTCCGGAATCATTTACCCTGGACATCAACATAGAATTTGGTATAAGTAAATGCAAGCTACTTCATATCAACAAGAAGCAGTGGAAAGACTACCCTACGACGGAAACAATCAACAATGAAACCATAGACAACATGCTCAAAGAAGAGACGTACAGATACCTAGGCTTCCATCAAAGTACCCAAATTAATCACACTCATATCAAATCAGAGCTCAAGAAGAAATTTAAAACCAGACTCACAAAGCTACTAAAAACAAAACTGAACTCCATAAATCTGACCAAACCTATTAACACCTCCACCATACCTATTCTTACGTATTCGTTTGGTATCATTAAATGGTCACACACAGCCATAGAAAAGAGTCACATTCTCATACGCTCTGAATTCACTAAACACAGGAAGTTACATCCCAACGCCTGCAAGGAAAGACTCACCATCGAGAGAAAAGAAGGAGGAGAGGAAATTATAGATATGCAAATCTTCCACAACAAACAAACTAACCTTCACAAAGGAATAGTGAAGGCAGACAAGAATTATACACCGCTCGACCTGTCTCAAACAAGCCACGCAGCAGACGCACACAGTCACAGCCAATCACGACTAGAAAAGATGAACACCAGGTCTGAAAAAAACAGATACCACATACATAAAAAGCTTTCATATACGTGGTTACAAGAAGGGCAGCTGTTCCCCAAACCAGAAGGCTTCCTGCTTGCCATTCAGGACAAACGCATAACAACCAGAAACTATCAATCATCACGGACATGATTGAAGACGCCAGGTGCAGGAGATGTCACCAGCAAAGAGAAACAATCGATCACATAACGAGTGGACGTAGAATAATAGCCGGAACTGAATACACCGCGAGACACAACTCAGCAGCGATGGTCATCAAGCATTAACGACAACAAACAAACTAACGGAGAAGACAGACCCTTATTACCATTATACGCCAACATCCATACTCTAAAACGAAGACTACAAGCTCTACTGGGACATTGACATCCACACAGATAAAAAAATCCCCGCAAACAGACCCGTCAGTGTAAAATTCAACTACAGGAATACTGTGAGACAAAAAAAATAAATCGTCTTTATTCTGATAAGTTTGCCAAAAAAATACAGAACAAAAATCTAAAGGGGCGAAGTATCGTCCGGTAAGGACGTTTTTCGACTAACCCTTTAAACAAAAGGTAAAAAAGAGATAAATGTTAGACTCCAATACAATACAATATTACTAAACAGATAACACAATACACACATTTAAACCGTTAGAACTTTAAAACCTATTAAACAGACAGCACACCACAAACGAAACAACAAAACAGAATATAAAATAACACAACAAATAGATAAATAGATATATAGTCACATCAGTAGCGCCTATTTCGAGAGCATAAGTTGGCGTTGGATGTCAGACCAGAGTGGAGAGGTAATTTTTTTCTATTCTATTTCATGTATTTATGTATACTGTGTTTGAACTTATTAAGTTTACGTAAAAAATAGAAAGGTTGTTCGTTAACAATAAATGTCACGGCAAAAAGCCTATTATCCGTCACTTTTAGTGATTATTCAATTTGTTTTCTAAAAAAGTATTATTTCCGATAATTTTTTTTAAACCTTCACACAAAAAAAACCTTTATGTACCTCCGTTCTCTTAAAATATACACCTTCAAAAATGTTTAAAAACATTATGCAAATAGGCAATATAATGAAGATTATAAGAAAAAGCATTACCGTCCAAAATTACGTCAGTTTCCAAACTGGAAGTTGGACAGCTATTCTTCTGGAAAAGGCTTTCCAATCAATGGATTATTAAGGAAAATATTATCGCTCTTCTTAAAAGTAATATTTAAATGAGTAATAAAATACGCAATCTTACCTACAACGCAGGTTTTATTGTCTTGATGAAGAGTATATTTTTCTGGACACGAACAAGTGGCATATCCTAGGACATCTTCACAAAAGTCAGAGCAACCCCCGTTTTCCAAATCGCAGGCGTTTTTCTGGATAGAAATATATATTAAAAAAAATGTTGTAAAAAGACAATATGAAATACTCATCAAATAGCTATGATTACAGAATACCATTAGCTATTTCAATGTACAGAATACCTAACCCTAACTTTGACAAATCATTTACCAAAATTATGTAATAGACATTTACGTATGTGCTTTATTTATAGTTGAGTTCATATCAAAAAGTATGTTAAAAACTTTGAAAAATCCGCTAAAACCCAAAATATCATATATTCTGTGCCATGTCCTTTAAAAAAAATTGATTCAGAGAATAGCGGAGTGATTTTCTTTTATATTCTCAATTATGTTGCTTCACATAAATGCCATGATGTTTGCAGTGTGGCAGGTCAATGTGGGTCATCGATAGATATCTCATTGGTCTAGCGAACAATCTGGATGTTCACCCAAATACAAGATATGCTGATTAAACCATGTTTTTATGAGAGGGGATATAGCTTGTCTATCAAAAGATAGTATAAAAATAATAGTCATTATATAGAAAAGTAACCGGAATGTTTTCAAGAGCGCAGGTGTAACATACTTGATAAATTCTATTGCAATTCACAGTGATTTACACGAAATATAAACAAAGCACTTTTCCTATTCCATATAATTTTAAAAACGAAACCGTTTTTTCTGTTTGATACATGAACTTGTTCATCAAGAAATTATGAACTTGTTCCATCAAGAAAATTATGAACTCCATTTTAAGCACAAAGTCCGGAAGCGAAAGCTCGAAATAAAATATGAGAGATAATACTATAAAAGAAGAATTTTAGTACAAGGACTACTCGTCTAACTCGTCCAAATTCTAAAAGCCTGCTATTCAGTGAATACTAATTTAAAATTTATGTTTAATTTATGAACTGAAAACTGTAAGTAAGGTAGAGCTAGCAGCACTATTTAGGAATCTGTAATATATATTTTAATAAGTTGGTAGAAGGTAAGTTTTATATCCAATGAATTTCGAAAGTGGTTTCTCCTTACTAGTATTGCAAAATATATAGAAAATATAGTTTGGTACAAGAATTTTTGCATAATTCTCCCAAATACTTAGTTTAAAACAATTTTTTTAAAACATAACTTCACAACTGCTGGTAGTGTCCTTAAAATCGGCTTAAAAATGGAAATACAAACTATTGTTACTCTCAGATTGTTGCATGGTTCCCGAATGTTGCATGTTGAATAATAATTACCTATACTACGTTTCATTATAAATAAATATTGATAGTTAACAGATAAAAATTATAAATCTCAGAATTCCGGATATGACTTGTAATGAATAGTATTTCAAACCTTAATTTATAACTACTGCTCATTTTTTGCGGATAAAAATTAACTTTTTACAATATAGCGTGAAGCTACGCACAATAAAAACGTCTGCCGTTTATTTTACAAATGTGTTGAAAATGTTATAACAAAATACGAGTCCACAGTTTTTCAATAAATAAAAAAATTAACTTTTTTAAAACAAAAAAAAATAAAATTTGAAAAATTACTGATTTTTCACTATTCCGATATCGTCTCAAGGAAAATTAAATCTCTAGACTTTCGCCAAATTCATTTTTAAAATAATTATTTGTGACATTATTGGTAGAAATAGGAAATTTAGGAATTAAAGTATGGACTTTAACTGTTGACCTGATATGAAGATTCAATAAGCTAAACAAGAATACTAAAAACGTCAACGGTTTTTAGTTTTACAACCAACCACCTTTAAAACCTACAATTCAGATAAAACAACATATGTTACAGAGTACTAGAATTTTAAATTGGTGAAGAAGAAATTACTACAAATATTTTAAAAAGTAAAAACACGTTTTTTTTTGTTCTAAACTTTATTCAAAAAAGTAATCTCATATTTTGTTGTAATTTAAGCAAATTACAAAAATGTTTATTCATTTTATAATCAAAGACTATTAATTACCTCACTATTATTTCAATAACTAAGGTTTTTGTTTAAAAAGTAGCAAAATAATAATAATTTCATACACCTTATTTCAAAACACACGACCTAGTAATGTGAAATGATGAAGACAGTTGATTTTCTCTAAATTATTACTGTAAACAAATAATAAGAACGTCTTTTTATTGAGCAAAAAATGATTCTATTGGTATTTCCTTGTAAATACCTTATAAATAGGTATTAATTATATTCATGGAAATCTAGGAAATGGAGACTTACGATTTTATATATTCAGAAAATGTACGCTTATTTACGGAAAAGCATGACTAATCGTAAAATTAGCTGGAACAAATTATCGAAAAATGTTACTTATATTATATAAATACGATAAAATATTTCAATTGTGACAGTATCAATGCGTACGAGAAACTGAAAACGTAGTATAAATAATCTTTACAGACGTATTTTAGACGCAGCAGAGCAGTAATGTTTAACCACTCCAAACAAATTCCTAACAGTTTGTGTAAATTGGCTTCTTGATTTTAAAAATACTAGATTAACGCTGGATAAAACAATAATAATTATTTAAAGGTTTCTAGAATGATTAGACGACACAAATTTTAAATCTAATTTCCAAATCATATACAATAACCGTATCTAACTAGCGTTCAAAATGGCAAATCGTGCAGCGTTCAGAGAGTATAATTGCAATTACTTGTTGGTCTAAATTACTTGTACTTTCATGTGTTAAAATATTTGTGGCTGATTTATATATTAAGAAATTGATTTATGTGTATGTAAAGGGTGTTTCACGATTTTATTCGTAAGATAATAATATATGTAATAAATTCACCTTTCTACAGGAAGTCGAATCTACTAGGTCATAGCCATAAGGGCAGGAACAAATGACGTGCTGATTTGAAAAGTTACATATATGACTACATCCTCCATTGTTTTTATGACATACATTTTCCAAGACACAGTTTTTTGTATCGTTTAGTGAATAATTCTCTGGACAACTACACTTTACGATCCCTTCTTCGTCTGAGAAACAATCGTGTGAACAACCACCGTTGTTAACGAGGCATGGGTCATTTCTGTAGCACTTTTTTCCTCCCAAGGTATAATGATCAGGACAGCTGCAAGATATTGTACCTAAAAAAGCGAATATTTGATTTGCAACCTGAATTTACATTTTTTATACTGAACGTCTTTTGAAACCATTCACGCAAAACTTGACCCAATTTCTAAGACGATACCGGACTATTTGTTATGTAATCTTAAATTTAGTATATCTAAAACACTATGGCTCTTATTCAATAAGTTACCGAAGTATAAAGAGGGAACTTCATTATTCCAATTTTTAAATTAGGGGACAGAGAGTGTGTACAAAATTACAGAAGTATTTCTGAGCAGTCGGCAATTCATAAGCTTGTTTGATCTGCATTAGCTGACTTGGGAGTTTCATCAGTGTCCGGTCAACCATTTCCAGTTTGGTGTCCTATGAGACCACTCTGTTAAATGCTTTGGATCAAAGCAATCACGTAGGTTCAATCTACACTGATTTTTCCAAAACGTTTGACAGAGTAAACTGTGACTTACTTATAATCAAACTAGAAGCCCTGGGATTTGATGGCCTTTCCCTCATTTGGTTTAAGTTTATGTCAGTGAGTCGCAAGCAGTGAGTCAGAATGGGTAGTTCTGAGTCTGAATGGATAACTTCTTAACCCGAAGTTGCTTCGAGTGGTTGAAAGTAGGAACGTCTTCTCTACATAATTCTACGTCAAACAATTTTTCTAGTCCAGAAAAAGGTTTGCCACGTGAAAATCAAAACATCTATTTATCTTGATTCTCGTTAGTTCTTCATAGGAGTCTTCGTACAAAAACATTTTACTTTTTCTGCAATACTTCCTCTTGCAGATATGACTTAGTGTTTAATTGAAACATGACTTAATAAGACTCTAAGTGATACTGAGTTGTTTATTAATAATTACCAAGTATTTAGAAGTAACAGGAAAACAGCCCTGTCTTCAAAGATTGATGCTGTAGGAGTGAAAGCCATAAGATCTTCCTACGAAGTGTGTCAAGTTTCAGCCCTTCAATCTGAAGCAGAGGATTTATGGATCTTCTTGACACCAAGACTGGTGAACCGATCTATATCTGTTGTGTATAACTTCCCCCAGAAAACATGTTCGATTATTATTCATTTTTGAGTAGAACCTTAGACAAGAGCTGTGTGACTATTTTGGGAGACTGATTTTCCAACAACTGAATGGTGTCCAGTTGATAATGAAACTTTCTAAGAACCAACAATGTTTACAACAGTTGTGCCGAAATTATCGACATTTTTTTTTCTAAGAAATGTATGCAATTTAATTATATTAAAAATATGAAAAATAGATTTTTAGATTTACAATAGGTCGTACTGGGGAGTATATTGGCCCAGGTGGGGGAATGGACCCACATCATCCACCTACTTTCAACCACCAAAATCGCCTTTTTAATTCTAAACTTTTGCAGACTAACTGGTTTGGTCACCTTCGGGGTGCAGATATTGATTTGGATATCGAACATTTTTATTCTGTGCTAAGCTATTGTATTGACTAATTTGTTCCTAAATTTAGATTGGATTTCGTGGATTTTCTGTTTATTTTGTGAGTGAAACATTCAGAACTACTTTGCGTAAACAAAAAGTTCATAAAAAATACAAGATTTATTAAAGTTAAAACGACTATATTAAATTTTGAAATATGCATCGGTTTTCCAAGGAAATTATTCCCCATTCCATTGAAAATGAAATTTCTAATTCCAACACAAAAAAGTTTTGGAAATATATAAATATCAAAAGCAACTTTATCGGGCTCAGACTACCAGCGCTGGTAATGACATTCCTGGTCCTTTTTCCCAATGTTTTAAGACCTATTAATTATATTTGAATCATTTTATACCGAATATATTAGACTCTGAGGATAAAAGTAAGTTTGTTCTGAATGAATTTGATGTTTCATCTATAAGCAACTTTCTTGACTCAAAAAGGTGTATGAAGTCTGATAATATCCCAGCCATATTGGTTAAAAAATATAAAATAGGTTTATTGAGTTCATTATTACATATATTTAACACGTCTCTTCAGAGCGGGATTTTCCATCAAAGTTTGTATACCAATATACAGGGTGTCCCAACTAAAAGTATCCACCCCAAATAACAAGTCGCCAAGACCAAAAAAAAATAAAACGCTCGGACCCGTCGATTTTGCGCCTATTTTCAATTTCGCAACATCACCCTCTGAGCGGGGGTGAGATTCACCCCCAAAATGTTAAAAGGAAAAGGGGGTCGAGTGATACCTTATTTTGAAGGGTTTCCGACCCTGGTTACAACTGCCAAGTTTGAAGCCTCTGCTGTCATTCCCGAAGAAATGGCAGCTTGTCCAAAAAAAAAATATTAATAAATTAACTGCAAGAGTTGGCTGCTTTAAATTTAGGGGATGATGCAAGCTAGTGAAAAGATTTTAATAATAATTACTCCGGACGAGAGGAAAATAAAAATAGTAAGTGTAAATTAATGGGGAATTTTTGCGTTTAAGAAATGTTTTCTACAAAGACTAAATTATTTTATGAATTGTTCGAAATGTTCGCCATTTACTTCCATGCAATGATACAGACGAGCCTCGAATTCCTCTCATTTTGAAATGTTTCAGGTGTTAACTGACGGCATTCAGCTACTATTCGCTGTTTTAAATCCTCAAGTGATTCGGGCTGCACCTTAAAAATCTTTGTTTTCAAGTGTCCCCAAAGAAAGAAGTCCAACGGCGTCAAATCAGGTGATCATGCCGGCCATTCGATGGGACCACTTCTTCCAATCCAGTGATCGGGAAAAGTATTATCGAGAAAATCTCTTACCGGACGAGCGTAATGAGGAGGTGCTCCATCTTGTTGAAAGAATATCTGATCTTCAGCTAAATCCTGGTCGTTTTCTAAAATCTCAGTAATCTGCGGATCGATAGCATTTTCAAGTAAATTTAAATAACTTTCACCATTTAAATTGCCTTCTATGGAAAAAGGTCTAACAACGTGATTGCCTAGAATTCCCGCCCACACGTTTACTTTTAAAGGATGCTGGCTATGGGTTTCCCTGAATAAATGGGGGTTGCTGTCGCTCCAATACCTGCAGTTGTGACGGTTTACTTCTCCATTTAAGTAAAATGTGGCTTCGTCAAAAAAACAAATATTGTACAATGAAATGGTATGGTTGTTTAATTTTTCAGAAATATTCTCACAAAACTCTACTCTGCGATCAAAGTCATCTTCGTTCATTTCGTGAAGCAATTGATATTTAAAGGGTCGAAACTTATGGGATTTTAGAATCCGGTGAACACTGCTTCGGGAGACTCCTGATATTGCAGCTGTTTCTCTGATGGAGTTACTTGGGACCATAGCAACATGGCCAAGGACTGCAACCTCAACATTTTCATTTCTTATTGGTCTTACTCTTTCATGCTTTTTATTGACAACTGAGCCGGTTTCGAAAAATTTGTTCCACAGTTGTAATACACTTCTATGAGTCAAAGAATGTTCGGGATGAGATTCATTAAAACTTACAGCTGCAGCTCTCGCACAATTATTGTTTCTAATGTAAAGAACAATAATTTCGATTCTCTCTTGTATCGTAAACGTCATAGGCAATTGTTAGAAACTTTCGTCTTTTAACACTTTCAGAAAAAAATAAATTTTAAATAAAATGCACAAACTGTAATAAACGCATGAATGCTTGACACTAAATAAACGATAACAATGTGATTTTATTTTGTTTGTTGCTGATGTTTTATGATAACAATAAGAATGGAATGCTGATTTTTTTTTTAAATTTTGTACAGTGACAATTCGACAAGTTAGCTTAAACGTTTTGGCAACGGTCTGTTTCATTGCAAGGGAGTAAATGGCGAACATTTCGAACAATTCATAAAATAATTTAGTCTTTGTAGAAAACATTTCTTAAACGCAAAAATTCCCCATTAATTTACATTTACTATTTTTATTTTCCTCTCGTCCGGAGTAATTATTATTAAAATCTTTTCACTAGCCTGCATCATACCCTAAATTTAAAGCAGCCAACTCTTGCAGTTAATTTATTAATATTTTTTTCTTCGACAAGCTGCTATTTCTTCGGGAATGACAGCAGAGGCTTCAAACTCGGCAATTGTAACCAGGGTCGGAAACCCTTCAAAATAAGGTATCACTCGACCCCCCTTTCCATTTAACATTTTGGGGGTGAATCTCACCCCCGCTCAGAGGGTGATGTTGCGAAATTGAAAATAGGCGCAAAATGTTTCCCCCTCAAAAGCAAAATCGACGGGTCCGAGCGTTTTATTTTTTTTTTGTCTTGGCGACTTGTTATTTGGGGTGGATACTTTTAGTTGGGACACCCTGTATACAAACATGATGTTAATAATTACACACTTGTTGGTAAGCTGGGCGTTCTGGTTAAGTGGCTTGAAAATTATATGTAAAAAATCTTGGAATATTTCAAAGATACAAATAAACCTGAACAGCATAGCTTCTTGCCAGCTAAATCAATCGAAATAAATTTGATTTCATTCGTATAATTTTTGTCAATAGACAAAAGAATCTAGGTCAATTGATTTATTTAGACTTCAGTAAAGCTTTAGACAAAATTAGATTGTTGTTAGATACACCACCTTGCTGAGGTTGGTGTATCTAACAACCTCTTAAAATGGATATGATCAGATTCAGGCAGTGGCAGTTAAATCATATTTTGGTATTTTGTCTGTTTTAAAAATTTCTCATCTGTTCTTTGCGCTGAGGATCTAAAACTTTCTCGCACCATTCAAACACTGGATGAAAAGTCTGTTTTTGAACACAGAAAAATGCCCGATAATCTGCCACACCAGGAACAGAAATGTTATAAAACATAAACATAAACATAAATTTATTCCAAAGTTTTACAATCATTTAATTTTTGTTACATGCTCACACTTAATAATTATTATTAAACAACTTGTAACTTAACAAACACATTCAATAAAGTATTAAATTTTTACAAGAATTGTTTGCTAACAATGTTACCGTTTTTTTTAAATACAATTTTATAAATATTGAGCCCGAGAGAAATCAGGCCTAAATTGCTAAACACAATTTGCGTGCAATAGTCCTCCCGAATATAGTTTTTAGGTTTGATTATTTTTAATTTAATTTAAAAAAAGAATACACTATACGGCGATAGCTAATGAGTAGAGCTAAGAAAAACAGATGCATATTTTAAAGCGAAGTAAATTATATTATTCAATTTAGGAAAACACTGTTTTAAAATAATCCTTGTTTTGATGAATAAAATAGTTAATTTTTTTTCGTGTTGTTTTATTGTTCAAGAGAATCACGTTTTTAATATCAACTGGTAACATATTATCCATTTTAGGAGCATAATAAGTAATGAACCTCTGACAGAAAGAATTTTGAATTCTTGGCATAGAAAGATTTTCGTTAGCATTTATTCGGGTTTGTAGTGATGTGACACAAAAGAATACAAGTGCTTAATTTTAGTTATGTAGGTTAAACAAGAAAACGCATACAGATTTCGGATATTGAGTATGTCATTTTCGGCATATAAAAGATAGGTAGGGTACCTACGAGGTTTATGATATAGAATTTTTATTACAGAATTTTGGCATGTTGACAAGATTTTTAGATACGAATTACACAACCCTCCCCATATGATGATACAGTACCTCAATATAGACTCCACCAAAGACTTATATAACAGGAATACTAATTTTTTATTTAATATGTTTCTTAACTGGAAAAATTTATAAAACATTTTTCTAATTTTTGATGCTAGATATATTACATGTTCGTTCCATCTCAGAGGTTGCTCAATAACTACTCCCAAATACTTTTGATTTTACAACAGTTACATGTTAAATTATTATTTTCGCAGTTTAATGAATGAATTGTCATTAGTTCATTTAATGGTTGATCTGCTTGTGTTGGGGAGAATGTAATAAAATAAGTTTTAGTTAAGTTAACACTCAATTTACAAGCACTCAACAACTGCTTCACAATGGTCAATCCGTCCTCCTCCAGTTTATATATTTCTGTCCGCCCCATAAAACAACAGTGCCGTGTCGTCAGCATACGACACCACACTGCAATCGCGTAGAACGCTGCCGATATTGTTCACATAAATCAGGAAAAGAATAGGTCCTAACACCGTTCCCTGAGGCACTTCCGTAGTTATGATGTCGTAATCACTAAAATCATTATTTATTTTAACTTTTTGTTTTCTATTTGTTAAATACCGTTTTAAAAGAAGCAGTGGACCCCCCCGAATACCAATTTCTTCCAGTCTATTAAAAAGAATTTCATGAGACACCGTATCAAATGCTTTACTTAGATCTAAGAAAACAGCTAATGACTTTTTTGCATTTTTGTTATGAATGTAAATATTATTTGTCAGCTCAAATACAGCATCCTCGGTACTCATCTTATTATGGAAACCAAATTGTTTAGTATAAAGCTTATTTTCTTTTTTCAAAAATTCAACCATTCTTCAAGCATTTTTCAAAAAGTTTCGCAAAATTGTTTATAACTGAAATTGGTCTATAATTAGTAATATGGGTTACTAATTATAGACATTTTCCATTCGTTCGGAATATTAAATGTCTCGAAAGAAGTATTTATGATGTGCAATAATGGTTTTAAAAGAAAAAGATGCATTTTTTGAATGAGAGAAACAGTTATTCCATCTTACCCTGGAGCTGAGTATTTTTTTAGAGACTTGATATGATTAATCAATTTGTTTTTATTTATAGGTTTTAAGAATAATGATGTTACTGTCCTGGAGACAGGAATAGAATATTTTTCTAAATTTTGCTCTATATTGGATTGAATTTTGTTTCCGATAGTTGTAAAAAAAATATTAAAAATATTAGCGACATCCGAGTTTTTTTTATTACATTTTCATTTTCTGAATACAAAAGCTTTTTTTTATTTTATCATTTATTGTGCCCGATATTTCATTCATAATTTTCCATATTTTCCATCATGATTTGCGTCAATTATTTTAGTGCGATAATAAGCATTTTTTGTAGATTTGATAGATTAAAAAAGAATTTCGGAAATCAGGGATCTGGGTGTCATCTTGGACTACGGGCTCGTATGTGAGTCTCGTGTAGAAAAAATAACCGTTTGCTGAAATTCATAAAAAAAAACGCAACGTATTTTACTAATGCAATTGCCCTAGTTAACTTTTATTGTGCTTTTATTCGCAGCAGGCTTTATTTTGCAACGGCAGTTTGGAATCCACGATATCATATTTATATAAGAAGACTATATTCTGTGCAACATAAATTAAAGCCGATTTAATATTTTCGCCGATCTCATCTTAGCAGACAGCAAGATAGTTTTCAAAAGCAGAACATTGAAAATGAAGCAAGCGTGACGGTTAGCTACGTTATATCCGAAAAAATAGCTTTGGAATCAAAACCTTTTACTGACGGTGGATCTATCAAGGAATGTATGGTGGCCGACGCTGAAGTATTGTTCCCGTCTCAAAAACAACTTTTTTCTAAAGTTAGTTTGTCCGGGGTTACTGTCGCTAGAAGAATCGAAGAATTAGAGGCGGACGTTGAAAATTCACTAAAAGAACGTGCATCGAAGTTCGTATACTATTCTGTTCCGCTCGACGACAGATTTAACCGATACCGCTCAATTCGTTATATTTATTAGGGTCATTGATAATAATTTTAAAATCACTAAACTGCCCTTTTTCCGATTAAAGGAACTACAAAAGGATGTGATATTTATAAGTGTTTGATGAGTACTGAGACGATATAATTTAGAATTGACAAAACTCTCAGCAGTGGTAACAGACGGTGCACCATCTATGATAGAAAAAAATGAAGGGCTCGTTTAGAATTTCAAAAAAATCTTAGTGCAAAATCTACAAATATTGATGAAGTGTTGAAAGTGCTCGTGAACTTCATTATATCACGCGGCCTCAACCACAGAAAATTCCAAAATTTTTTACACAAAATTAATGCCGGGTATAGTGATGTGACATATTTTAACGCATTTTTGAACTTGAAAAGGAAATCGCCTCCTTCATGGAAAACAAAGGAAAACCAATTCCTCAATTTAGTGACTCCGACTAGTTGCGCGACTTTGGATTTCTCACGGACATCACGCTGTACCTCAATGACTTGAACTCCAAACTACAAGGAAAAGAAAATCTCATCATCAACTTACTTGACACTGTGAAGACATTTAAGTTTAAACTGGATTTATGGAAAAATCAGTTGTTGAAAAAAGAGTTTACGCACTTTCCTAAACTGAAGAATTGCGAATGTACAGACGTGGATAAATATGTCGCAACACTAGATTTACTCAAAAAAGAGTTCCAATCAAGGTTTTCTGACTTCAGAAATAATGAAAATTACATCAACCTCTTTGCCCGACCGTTCAGTGTATCCGTTGAAGACATGCCAGAAAATTGTCAGATGGAGCTTATCAATATGCAGTGTAATTCGGAACTGAAAGACCAGTTTGACATGGGTCTTCTTGATTTTTATTTATTTATTAAAATATGTGGATCAAAACTCGTTTCCTGAAATCCGAAAACATGCCCAGAAAATGATGTCTCTGTTTCGGAGCACATATGTGTGCGAGCAGCTGTTTTCTCATATGAAGAATGTGAACTTTAAACAAGCTCGAGAGTTAATAATAATAATAATAATGTATGCTTTATTGCCAGAAGTACTACTTAAAACTTTCAACTTAATTCTAACCCAAGATGGAAAAAAAATCTGACAAAGGGCAGAGTTCGCATTCACCGGCGTAGCGGTGATTAGCGCTTTTCAACTCAACCTTTAAACTAAGTAAAATTCAGTAAAGAAAAAAACAATACAATATAAGTGAGACAGCTTAGAGTTTCTAGTAGCAATCATCAATAATAAAAATATTCATTATTACACATTCAGAATTAATTTTCTTATATTTCATATATAAACATACAGAAGGAGTAAAACATTTAAAATTTAAAAGTTAAGTATTTAAAAGCAGTTTTTAAACTTGCCTTTTAAAGGCTGGAATAGATAGAATCTTTAAATGATCTGGTAAATTATTATATTTTTTTTGGAGCGTCGAATGAAAATGATCCACGAAATGTAGTGGTTTTATGCTGAGGTATAGTGAGGAGATGTTTGTATCGTACATTAACCGAGTGCACGGATGATCGAAATTTTAGTTTTTTAAAGAGATAAGATGGTTTTTTTAACGAGATTATTTTATGATAAAATATTAGTGAGTGTAGTTTGCGTCGGTTCTCCATATTAAGCCAATTCAATTCTTTAAGTGCCTGAGATACATGATCTCGTCGTCTTATGCTACATGTAAGTCTTATGCAAGCATTCTGAATCAGCTGTAGCCGACTCACATCAACACGTAGTAAGTTGGGACCATATATTATATCACCATAGTTGAGAAGTGACAGAACAAGCGCCTCGCATAATAAACGACGCGTTCTTTTGTCATAATAATGTCTGTTTGTGTAAAAACTTTAAAGGTACCAAAAGCTTTCTTTATAAGGGCACTGACATGCTTGTCAAACCTAAGCTTATAATCTACAAAAAGCCCTAAGTTTTTTGCCTCATCTGTTAGGATTAATCTGTCCGAATCCATATTAATATTAATGTGATCAATTGATGCATTGCGTGCCAATTTTCTACCAAACAACATTACTTTGGACTTACTTGCCTTGATATTTAAACCGTATTTATTGGAGATGTCCAGAAGACGTTTTAAGTCGTTATTAATTTTTATACACGCAGTGTCAACTTCTGCTGGAATAAAAGATAAATATATTTGGGAGTCGTCGGCTCAGAAATGCGATGAACAGTGCTGGAGGATATTGGAGAACTGAGACGTATAAATAGTGAATAGAAGAGGTCCGAGAACGAAGCCTTGTGGCACTCCACTCTTCACAACAGCAAAATCCGACATCACCTGACGCAGTTTCACTGCCTGCAATCTTCCTACCAGGTAAGACGAAAGAAGGTCTGTTGAATTTATTGAGAAGCCCAGATAACCTAAGAGTGCGATAACAAGGGTGTGACTGATGCAGTCAAAGGCCTTGGAGTAGTCAATTAAAACCAGAATCGTCAATTTGTTATCATCGGTAGCTGTTAGAATATCGTCGGTTACTTGAGCTAGGGCAGTCATACAGCTATGATTTTTCCGGAACCCTGACTGATTTTGTGGTAAAATATTGTAATTATCAACAAATTCCCTAATCTGGCTTTCGACAATTTTTTCAAATATTTTTGATAGAACACATAAAATACTAATTGGTCTAAAGTCTTTGGGCTCTTCTGGGGATTTATTCTTAGGAATCGGTATGACGTGAGATATGAGTTCCTAGCAATAATATAGTCAAAAAGATGTTTTATTACGGGTAGTATTATAGGACAACATAACAAAAGCATATTCACGCTAATACCATCTGGGCCAGTGGATTTTGATTTAACTGAAAGTAGTGTTTTATAGACATCATTCTACACATACATTAGTATGGCTAAACTTAAAATTTAGTTCTATTAAAAAAGTCGATAATGGTCTGGTCCACAGTATTTTGAGCAGGTATGCTTAAAAAGAACTTATTAAGTAAGCAAGGACCAGAAAGATTATTAGATGTCTCATTATCAGAATTTTTAGAGTTCAGATTTAATTTTTTCAATTTCTTCCACAGTGTATTTTTGTCCGCATTACGATATTTATATTGAAAATAAGCTTTCTTTTCATGTTTAATAGCGTAGTTCACTTCATTACGGAGAGATTTATAAAAATTCCAATCCACTTCCTTCTTAGTACGCTTAAATTTTTTTAATGCTTTATCCCTTTCCGTAATAAGTGATTTTACAGCTTCGGTTAGCCAAGGGGCAGGGCTTTTTGAAATTTTAGCGATTTTAAAGGGAGCATGAAAATCATCAGTTACAGACGCACATCTGGAAGGAATTTTGCGAGTTGCAACTACAAAAATAAAACCAAATATCACACACTTGTCAAAAATAAACAATGTCAAAAATCGCATTGATTGATTGAACTTTTTAATCAATAAAGATTATTACACTTTGGAATTATATATTTTTTATTTTATTGATATGGTGGTAAAGTGACGTGCACCATTGTGGACCTTCGGACGATGTGAAATCGATTTTTTGCCCTTGCACTAAAAAAGGTCGAAGACCCTTGGCTTAGAGTGTTTCATGAACACGCTGAAGTATCATTATTCATGAATTGTCCTTTACTGTTTTTTTTCAAGTCTCTATTTTAATTTGACTCTCGCTTTGTTTTGTCATTTTGTTGCCCACTAAAATATTGTACTATGTAATGGATTACTTTCTTGGATTGTATAAGCCGTTGTTACCTCTAATGTGTATAAATAAAATAAGTACATAAATTAAAAAGGAAAATAAATCCTAAGTTTCTTAAATTTTGGGTGATACGTTTCAAATGCTCTTCAGCCAGTGTAAATAGTAAATACGTTAAGTCAATTTTCTTACCATTTTCATAAATGCAGGCATGCGAGCACCCGCCATTATCAATCAGACATTGATTCCTCTCTATACAATGAGTATCATTATGTAAGTCGTGAGTGTCAGGGCATAAGCATACTACTTTGTGTTCCTCGAATTTACATAGATGGGAACATCCTCCATTCTCTTTTTCACATGGATTTTCTTCGACGCAGTTAGTACCGTTCACCAATGTATGAAGTTCAGGACAACTACATCGAATTTTGTGATCTAAATATTCGCAAAAATGTGAACAGTTACCGTTGTTCAAAGCACATTGGTTCACTTCCGAACAGTATGTGGAGTTTTCTAAAATATATCCTGAAACGAAAGAAATAATTGCCAAGTTTGTCAAACTGATATTGAACAAAATACGAATTATACAATACATTTATACTGTTTCTAGTTTCTAGTAATCTAAATCCGTTTTCTAAAAGAGCATAGTTTTTAATTTCTTCATCATGATCAAGGGAAATTATATCCAGTTCACCGACAAAGCTCAAACCCAAACTCCAATATACTTTATTGTTAAAAGAACATAGCCCTTGTCAACAAAGTAAACTCTAAATACATAAAAATACTAGGGTCTAATCATTAGAAAAATTAAATAAACATATACTATAAACTAAATAACTACATATACAGCACAGTACATATTGTATAGGTTATAAAAAAACTATATGGTATGCTCTCAAATTAAAAGTTATAATATGCTTTTGTCTCCAAACTACATGTTATTTTATTTTTTTAACAATTTAAGAGTTTATATATATCTATATATTTCTAAATATTTGTGGGAAGTGGTTGTACATTTTTTACTTTCATATAAAATTGAATATTTTGCTAATGTTGTTCTGGGGAAGGTTCAAGTTCTGTCTAGTATTAAAGGTCCTTTCAGTTATGTTTTCTATGTATGAGAGATACACATTAGAGTATTAGAAGACAAGTAAGTGTTAAAATTTTATATCTCACAAAAAGTGATTTGCAATGATTGAGCTTGCACATAAAACCGTTTTTGCAAAATAAAAGTAGAATTAATAAGTTGTTGGCTGCAGTAACGCTGAGCAAATTTGAAACAATACGAAACTCTTGCATTTAGGTTACATATTTGGTTAATAAATTTTAAGTTATTATCAATGTGTATATCAATGTGTGACACTGCGTATAAAATAGAGTAGAGAATTAATTTTAAGTCTCAAACTAGTAAAATAATAATTGTCTGCTGTGGTGTAGCCCTTAGCTCAGTTCTCAAGTTCTCGTAACAAAATGTATTGTGCGTTCACACTTCCTTCTTGTAAAAATTGAAGTAATGTTTTGTTAAATTGTGTTGCATGGAACTCGTGAAAATCTTGTTTTGATAAAGTTTATAATATATTATGTAATTTTCCTCAAAAAAATTATTCGTAAAACTTGTCTGTTGAAAATTATATCCCACCTAATACCTGTGCGTGTTAATTTCACAATCTCCCCCTCCCCCTATTGTCAGACTTTAGCTATGGCTCTGATTAATAACACACCTCCGAGTATATCTGATTATTAAGCTGTGTTAGTTACATTATTAAAATACACTTACCTTCTGGGCATTGACAATCAACTTTCCCATTTATGTTGGCACAAATATGAGAACATCCGCCGTTATTTTCAATACAAGGATCTTTTGTGAAACATTCTTTTCCTTCCAAAATTTGTCCTTCTGGGCACGTACAAACTGCACTTCCTTCTTCATTCACACATTCGTGGGAACATCCCCCATTATTGTCAAGGCATGGATTATCAATAATACACGATATGTTGTCGGTATCTAAATGATAGTTTTCCGTGCAGCTGAAATTGTGAAAATGTCTAATTTATATGTGGCCAAATTCTGCATTTTTTTGTGTTTAACAGGCACATTTTTATAGTCTGACATACCAAGATATTTTAACAAGTGAAAATACAAGTTATTTTATGCCAAAAAATCTTATATAATTGAGGATCAAAACTCATTTCAAGAATTTCTGAGAAAAAACATGGGTGAATATTTTATAAATTTTAATATTCGAGGACACGAAGATTTTCTGCTACATTGATAATCGTGTGTGTTAGAAAATTTATACAAATAGTTGATATTGATATATTTATTTAAGGTGAAACTGCAATAATTTATTTATCGGCAGACATTTTCGGCCAAAGGAACGCTAGAACATTAAATGTCTGTCTGTATCAACGGATCAGAGAAACCCGAAACGTAATTTCAGTGAACTAATGGCAACATTATAAAATAATAATTTTTCTGAAAAACGTCTTATATAACACGGGGTCAGTACCCGAGTGCTATGAAGTTATGGCCATTTGACAAGGCGGCAACATTGCAATAATACTGCCCTGGACAAATACCCATTTTGAACCCTACTTAGACTAGATCATTTTTTTATTTAGAATTTAGATTGAAAATATAATTTTATTGTAATTATGTAACATTTTTAAAGCAAAAAACGGTTTTTGCTTTAAATTTCCGACACATTCATTTGTTAAATATTTGTAGACATATTCCTTTCAGTTTAAGCTTATTACTTAATGAAAATGAATACGAATGCATACGGTATCACTTTAATTGCTTCTTGTACTTACATTCTAGCGACAGGACTTTATAAAGCTAAAATTATACAGAAAATAATATCAACAAGGCACTAACCTGCAAGTAAATGATCCAGGTAAGTTTCGACATATTTGGCTGCAGTGTCCGTTTTCTTTGATACACTCGTCTACATCCTGGCAAGTCGCTCCATCATCTAAGAGTATGTACCCAGAATTACAGCCGCATTCATAACCTCCATCATAATTCACACATATCTGTTGGCATTCGCTTAAGTTTAACCCCCTATCGCATTCATTAATGTCGATGCATTTATTTAGTACACTGACGTGTAGAAAACCTTCTTCACAGATGCATCTGAAATTATTTGTTTTTTAGTAATTACAGGCTAATAGAAAATGATTGGAATAGAATGCAACAGAATCCATTAATTATCCACCAAAAAAATTATACATTCATGTGTTTCGTGGAAAAGATATACAAATTCGAAACAATCGTTCAAATAAATATAAAATAATAAACTTTTTAAAATTGTGCTATGGTACACAATTTTTAAAATATTTTGGTATACCAGTAATATTTTCAGATGCATTAACTAGATCAACAAATATTCAACACATGGAATTCTGATACCAATTGCATTATATACCGGGTAACAACAAAACTACTACCCAGGGCGCCATTTGACAACGGCTAGAGATAAAAATATGGAATTTGGTATGTTGATAGGGTTGAATATCTAAACATTCTAAACAACTTTTGTATAAAATTTTTTCCAAATAAAGCCACTTAAAAATGTGCCATAATTCCCACTTATTTGTATTTTATGGAAAAACTGAGGTTTTTATTTCAAATACCTCTCAATCTCAAATTCAACTTACATAGACCACTGCAAACTTGAAAATTTGAAATCAATATTACTAACACTTATTTAATTATACCACCGGCAAAGTTGGCCACGGATTCAAAACAATCTACTGTTCAAAGGAATCCTCTTTTAATTAATTTAAAATTTAAAAAAGAAACGAATATGATAAGGTGAAAACAAATTAACTTTATTACACCTAGAGATGATTAATATTAACTAATAATAAAAGAAAGAGAAAAAAGAACGTACTTAATCATAATTAAGATTTTCAAAAACACGACCTTCTTCTTCAATACAGGTCTCACATTTTTCAACAATTTTCCGTAATACATTCTCTTTTTGAGTTATACTAATATTATTAATAGCAATAATAATTCGATTTCTTAACATGTCCAAATTTTCGAGTTAAATAGACTTTTTCTTTGATATGACCCCAGAAAAAAAAATCTAGAGGTGTCAAATCAGGCGAACGTGCTGGCTACCTTACAGGTCCATTCGTTCCTATCCATTGGTCCGCAAATCTGTGATTTAAATAATTTACTCAAATTCGAGCATTATGGGCCGGTGAACCAACTTGTTGAAAATAAAATGTTGGGAATTCTGCAAGAGGTGAATTATCCAAAAAATCGGTAATTGCAGTTGTTTCTAAAAAGTTCAAATAAGTGTGTGCTGTAGCAGGGGCTCATTAAAAAATATTGGGCCCACAATTCTCGTTCCTAAAACATCTAGCCACACAATAATATTAAAGCGTTCTTGGAAAGATCCTTCTCTAAATAAATGTTGATTTTCATTTGTCCAATATCTTACGTTGTTCCTGTTGAACATTCCCAGATTCGTGAAGCGAGACTCATCCGAAAATAATATTACTCTATTAAAGTTATTAGTATGGTTAGAATTTTCCATAAACAATCGGAATATTCAACTCGCCGAGCAAAGTCATTAACCCAAGTGTTGGTGAATTTGGTATTTGTAGGGCTTGTATTTACGTTCCTTGCACTTTCTCTGTTACCTCCAACTTCACTTTCAATTTGGCGAGTAGAAATACTTGGATCAGCACTCACACATGCCAGGACGTTTATTTCAGCTTCTTCACTAATAATGAACTTTCCTTCATTTTCATTTTGGGGAACCGTTTTCAAATGTCGTAATAGCCACGGAGAATAGGCATAGCAGGGTTGGTTTCTGTCAAGGTATCGCTCTGCGTAGAGTGTTTGAGCCTGCTTTTTACTTTGCAAGCACTCGCAATAAACGAGAAGTACATCTATTTGTTCCACCCTTGTAAAACTTGCTATTTTAAAGAGATTACAAAGAACGTTTGGTCTACACCAATAGAGATACGAAATAAAGCACGAGAATTTACAAAAAGTGCAACAATCTGACAAGCCCACAATGATAAAAGTTACTTGTCAAAATTCAATTGTTTTTAAAAACCATAGCAACCTCTGTCAAGGCTAATATGATTATTTTAATTTTAGCAAAACTTTGTTTATAGGTAGTTATCACGCTAGGTTAAGTTATCACTAACTTAACTTTCATACACAACTGCAAAATTGAAGATTAGGTACCCTATTTTTATGATGTTAATATTTATCCAAAGCGAGCAACAGTCAGTTGACCCGTTATGGTACAGGGTCTGATCAAAACTTGAAAAATCGATTTGCGAAAAACGCATTTTCTTTTAAACTCGGAATATTTTCTTTTTTGACATTTTGTTGAATGAAGGCTTGAATAAAGAGTAAATAACCGTGATTGAATTTATCCTGGCCTACTCCGTGTTTCCATAAAATGCAAATAAGTGGGATTTATGGCACATTTTTAAGTGGCTTTATTTGAAAAACTATACATTTTAGACAAAGTTATGTTATACAAAAGTTGTTTAGAATTGTTAAGAGAGTTCAAAAACATAAAATATACAGGGTGTTCCTTTTAAAATAACGAAGTCGCCGTCATTTCCAGGGAAACTGGAAACGATATTCAATTGTTTTTATGTTACAAATGCTCACAATATTCAACCTTATCAACAAACCAAATTCCATATTTTTATCTCTAGCCGTTTTCAAATGGAGCCCTGGGTAGTAGTTTCATTGTCACCAGGTATTTTAATAGTTAAATAACAGATAGCATCTTGTGTTGATTTAAACTTCTGAAAGACAAATTGTTTTTTATATATAGATTTTTTTTTTGTTCAGATAACCTCCAATTTGTTCTTTTATTATTTTCTTTCGAAAGCTTTAAAAAAATGCTTGACTTTATTATAACTTAAATAGTATAATTTTTAATGATTTTTAATATTTCATCTGCACCTGGAGATTTTTTTTAATTTTAAAGAATCATAATAATACATTAAATTTGATTATAGTTAGTGCTTTTTAGACAAAAAAATCTGTATTAGTTTCAAATGTGTCATTTGTTTATTATTGTTTTTAATATCATTCATAATATTCGTTAACGAGCACAGGGAGATGTCTTGCAAACAAATTAATTTCCCTAGTTGGACAAGACGTGAACAAGAAAGAGAGATATTTTCACACTATATTTTCACAGCTGTTTTACTGTTTTGTCAATTTTTTTTGGAAACATCACGAAAGTCTGTGACCTAACTACAATGTACCATGATTACCTTAATAGCTCCTCACCCTATATCAAAGGGCAAGTTTGTCGTCTACTTGAATATGCGACATTATAAGTTTTTTTGTAAGAATATATTAGTTTATATCCTAAGTGCATTCCCCTCCATTAACTAGAGAATTCAAACATTTTCACTTAATTAGGTAGCCGGTTTAATTCCTATTTTGAGAACATATAGACTACGGCAGCCGTGTCAAACATGCGGCCCAGTGAGCATTTATTTATGGCGAACAAGTTGAAAGCGCGGCGCTGAAACAACGATTGGTATAATAAAATGTACAATTGTACATAGTGCCATCTATGTTTAGGAGGATGAACTACACGTACTCAACCTAAAACCTAAAGCCAAACGTTATCTGGCTTGTTCCATGAAATTCTATCGCGCAAAAACACAGATGACGCTATCTGAACATTCTGAAAAGAACTCGAGAAATCAGAATCCGTATATAAGCCGTGTTCGATTGAATTCAGTCGTTCAGTGTTTAGTCAGTTATGAGTCAGTTGCGATAGAGTTTTGAGTTGAGTTGCGCACTTATTGTTACAAACATGTCGCTTTGAAAACCAAGTGGAAGTAAGAGGAAACTTGTAGATGAGCATCGAATCTTTCAAGAAAAGTGGGAATTAGAGTTTTTTTGCTGTGAAGTGAAAGAAAAAATTATTTGTTTGATTTGTAATAGTACAGTCGGTGTCCCAAAATTATATAATATAAAACGTCACTATGATATTCATAAAACTATGTTTGACAAGAATACAGGCATGGTCAAAAACGAAAAGTTAAATAAGTTAAAATCACGGTTGAAAGATCAGCAGCTTATGTTTACGCGTCCAAAGTAAGAAAATGAATCTGTCCTTCAAGCGATATATGTACTGTCAGAGTTGATCGCGAAACACTCAAAACCATTTGTTGAAGGTGAATTTATAAAAGAGCGTCTTGTAAAGGCCGCGGAAATTATAAGTCCCGGGAGCGTGAAATCATTTCAAAATATATCCGGAATACTGTCGCTGAAAGAGTTACTGGGTTGGCTGCCAATATAAGTGATCTGATAAAAATAAAATCAGATTCTTTCATTGCATTTTCTATTGCCTGTGACGAAAGTACGGATGTGTGTGGTGTGGCCCAACTCGCTGTTTTTCTTCGTGCGGTTGATACAGATATCAATGTGTATGAAGAATTACTGGAATTAGTACCATTGCATGATACAACAAGGATATTTTCAATGCTATTTATGAACTTCTGCAAAAGTACAATTTAGATTTATCAAAACTGTGTTCCGTTGCAATAGACGGAGCTCCTTCAATGACTGGAGTAAAAAATGGCTTCGTTAAAATATTACAGACAAAGATCAGAGAAACGGACAGTGACAAACAAGATTTTCATCATATTCGTTGTATAATCCACCAAGAAGTTTTATGCTCAAAAGTGATCAAGTTGGAAAGTGTTTTTAAGTCAGTGAAAAAAATTATAAACTTGACGTGACGAGGCCTTAAGCAGCGACAGTTTTCTGCATTTTTACCTGATTTAGAAAGTGAGTACACTGGTTTAACATATTATGCAGAGGTGCGATGGCTTTCGTGTTCTATGGTACTCGACCGGTTTTGGAAACTCAAAGAAGAAATACGCGTTTTCATGGAAACAAAAGGAGAAGATGTCAGCTTATTATGCGATGTACCTTTTTTAAAAGATCTTTCATTTATGATAGATATCACAAAACACTTGTCGGACTTAAATACGAAATTGCAAGGACCACGTCAAGTTATTACAGATATGCATGATCATGTGAAAGCTTTCAAGTGTAAGATGATGTTGTGGGGAAAACAGTTAGCAGAGGATAATCTGTCACATTTTCTGACTTGTAAAGCATATCAGGAAAGCACAAGTGTCCCAACATCATACAAAATATATTCAGAGAAAATGAGAAGCCTTCTGGCAGAATTTGAGAAGCGTTTTCAGGATTTTAAGACCCAAGAAAAGAATTTTTCTCTATTTACTGGTCTTTTCACTATCGATATTGATAAAGTTCCCCCTCACTTGCATGGAAGTAATTGAGATTCAGTATCAGACCAATTTAAAACAAAAATTTGATAGTGTTGGTACATTCGAATTTTACAAGTACTTGCCAGAAATGAGAAAATTTGCCTGTAAAATCCTGTCAATGTTTGGAAGTACCTATAAGTGTGAACAACTATTTTCTTTGATGAAAGGATACAAATCTTCCGCAAGATCGCGATTGACGGGCGCACACTTAACGCAGTTTTAAAAGTTATTTCCGCCGATAAATTCGCGCCACAAATAGACAGCTTAATTAAATACAAAAGATGTCAAATATCTGGCAAAATAAGATTTTCGGTAGTTTGTCTTCTTTAAGATAAGGTTTTGCGGCCCACCTAGTCGATGGTCTTAATGCTTTTGGCCCACCAGTGACTTTGAGTTTGACATGGCTGGACTACGGTATATTAAATAATTAAACTGTTTATCAATAGGATTTCAAAATTTAAATTTAAAAAGTAAAATTAGAATATAATATGTCAAAAACTCACCTGAAACTGCCAGGAGTGTTTTCACACATATGTGGGCACAAACCAGTGTCTACACATTCGTCTACATCTAAACAATGTATTTTATCATTTTGTAAAGTATACCCGGAAGGGCAGGTGCAATGGAATGAACCTATTGTGTTTTCGCATTTATGTGAACAGCTGTTTTCCACAAAACACTCATCTACATCTTCGCAAGTTCGTTTGTCAGTACTAAATGAAAACATAATAAATAAAATAAATATGTTAGAGAACCATTTTTATGATAAGTAAAAAAATCGAATTACCTTAAAATAAATCCTGATGGGCAGGTGCACTGCAAAACCCCATCCACTTTGGTACTGCTATGAGAGCAGGAAATATTAACACATTGTGTAGCATTCTCTAACAAGAATCCTTCGGGGCACTTGCATTCAAAACTGCCTGTGTTCAGATTTTATTAGAATTAGTATAATTATTTATGTGAAATATTATGTTATATTATTAATATAATATATTATTATTAAAGAATTTAACTAATGATTAAGAGTTAATTGGCATGACCCACAGTGGTCTATGTGATATGGGAATGGAGAAATAATTCAATAACTTCAAAATGACATAAGATATTTGAATGATATTTGGTATACATAATAAGGGATTTGAGAACTTTATTTTCGACCTAATATAAACTTTGTAATTATTTTGTAGATGTTAAATTTTGACAGAAGGTCATTTTTTTCTTATGGAACACCCTGTATATTAATTTATATTTGAAAAGAGTCTAATTTTCTGAAATGTATATATATATATATATATATATATATATAATATATATATATATATATATATAGTGGTTCTATATACTATATATATATATATATAGTGGTTCAAAAGAAACCGACATTTTGTTTTTCCCCTGTAACTTATTTGTGACTTGACCGATTTAATTTGTTTTGGGCATTGCGGATGCGCCTAAAATTTACCATAATTTAAAAAACGTTGGAACTTTTTTGTGACACCTTTCAACAGAATATTAAAGCCTATTCATTTCCGAGTAATTTAGGTCTTTAATGAGCAAAATCGGTTGAAAAACACGTGAGATATTAGCAATTTACCAAAGGTTGTTTTCCTGTTCAATGCTCCAAATGAAATGTTTTTACGGTTACCGGCATTTGTATTTCCTCTGTAACTTTTTTGTTATGTTACCAATATTATTCGCTTTGGGCTTGCTCGAATATTCAAGGAAAAGCGATGCGTCTAAAATAATGCCATAAATTAAATTGTTTTTGATATTTTTTGTGAAACCCCGTGAAATTAATTTTCACTAGTCTTAAACTGTATTTATTTCTAAATAATTTAAGACCTTCATAAACACGTTTTCTTTTAATTTATTGTTTTTTAAATTCAACAATACTTCCAATACTAAACCGGAATATGGCCTCCATTAGAGTTAACGACTAAATTTACATTTAAAAAAAACTACGATTATGAAAACAAAAATACATTTAAAACAAAATTAATATTATACAGAGTACGTTTGGAAAATGTATTTATTTCTAAATAATTTAAGACCTTGAGTTAACCTATGCATAATTAAAAAATATTTATATATGGTTAAAGAAAAAATATATATATATATATATATATAAGGTTTTTTAAATTCAACAATACTTCCAATACTAAACCGGAATATGGCCTCCATTAGAGTTAACGACTAAATTTACATTTAAAAAAAACTACGATTATGAAAACAAAAATACATTTAAAACAAAATTAATATTATACAGAGTACGTACCTTGGAAACATGTCAGTTTTACGAATGTTTTGAGATTGCAATAATTTCGACACGTCTGGAATTCTGGTATGTAAAAACGAGACAATACCTCCCAGAATTCCAGACGTGTCGAAATTATTGCAATCTCAAAACATTCGTAAAACTGACACGTCGAATTAGAATTATAGTTTTATATTCTATATAATGAGTTAACCTATGCCCATAGAAAATAATTAATAAAATATATTATATATGGTTAAAGAAAAAAACGAAATATATATATATATATATATATATATATATATATATATATATATATAATGAAATCAAAATGGAAATGAATAACTTTCATTACATACTCTTTGAATAGTATACTTTTACTTACCAGGTGTATTTAAACAGGTATCTGAACATGGACTTCCTAAGCATTCATCAATATCTACACACTGTGTTAAACTGCTTGACGATATTTCATACCCTTCTGGACACTGACAATGGTAACTTCCTAATGCGTTTTCACATAAGTGAGAGCAAGTGTTTTCTCCCGTTTCACATTCATTTATATCTAAGAATTATAAAGGATTCTGTATTTTCTATTTAAAATTAAAAATCCGTTATTAGTCTACACACTAAAGTGAATCACTGTTGGTTTTAATGTCAAACGGGTTATGTTTTTGTTAAATGCACACGAATTAAAGAAAGGGAAATGGTATCAATTACCGATCTTATTTTTGGACCAATTTAAAATTAATGTCTGGCTCCTATGTTGTGTCAAATGCTACCTTTTAAAGCCTATGACATTACTTACCAATGCACTTTTCATCAAGAATTTGAAACCCTTCATTACAATTTGTCTTAGTCGTTTGAGGTGTTTCTAGGCTGTCAATTTCGTTTTCATTTCCATTAACATACTCATCTTCGAATTTCTCAATATCCAAATTATTTGTTGTAGATTCAAGGGGATTTAGTTTAAATATTTCGTCATGTTTAATTTCATTTTCCTTTTCATCTTCGTATTCTTCATCATCTTCATCATAGTCTTCATCTTCCGATTTGCTTACTGAAATATCTAATATTTTTATAGAAGCTTCTTCTATTTTTAGAGACAATAAGTTAAAATATAATTTTCGAAATAGCAATTATTGTACCAGGTTACTATTTTAACTTATCCATATTTTAGACGCTTGTAACTTCTTTATTTTTTTAACTTATCGAATTGAACAAAAAAACAAGTATACTTGCCTAGTTTCTTGTGGCGTCATAGCGAATACACTCATGAAAAAAAAGTATGGCCTCAACTTAGATTTTTTAAATAGAACCCTGAGTATATTTTTCACTCATCGGATAGCTCATTTTTTTCTGATTTCACTGATGTAATACACTTGCACTTTACGTTTTAATTTATTACTTTTTGAAATATGTCCAAAAATTACAATATTATATTAAACTTTTTACCTATCAACTACGTTAAACAATTAAATATGCGTAACGTCAAAGTGATGGAATGTAGAGGTAATGTCAAATTGACATCAACTTACTTCAAATTGTAAACCATGGTATTCGCAAGTTTTGTGTGAAGAAAGAAATGTTATGCTTCAAAAATATGTATTAAAAAATAAAAGCGCAACCGCAGCAAGGAGAGAATATATTAGATGCTTCCTAAATCGTAGACCTCCATCAGCAAAAATATTTGAAAGACTTGAATGAAGTTAAACTAATTGAAAATGGAAGTCTTCACAACAAGAAAAAGATATATAGAAATAAAGTCGTGCCAAATGAATACAATGAAATAAGTATCCTTGGGGTCTTGTAAGCAATTAAACCCACGGAATTTAATAATTTTTTAATATAAAATAGAAAGTTTACCTTCATTTAACTGTTTTAAGAAAATAAAAGAAATGGATGAACCACTTGTTCTAATAAAAAAACCAAAAAGAAACTCGATATTTCCACAGCATTCCAATGCGCCATATTCCTTAATATGACAATTTGAAGAAAGGTTATCTTACATTGTTGCCAAACTTACATTATTGTATGGAGCTTAAATTTTTTATGTTTGTCTCTCGACAGTAACGTATTTGCCCCTCCCGTGCCGAATGTTAGACTTCCGCCAGTGATGCACTTCGCTGTCGTTCCCATTTTATATTAGGGCTTTAATGATAATGCCTATGGCGCCTAACCTGGTGCTAACCCGGTATTAATCTACCTAGTGCGGTCAACATTAATCAACAGGGGGGTGCATCACTGGCGGAAGTCTAACATTCGGCATCAGCCCACTGGGCCGATGCCGAATGTTAGACTTTCGCCAGTGGTGCCCTGCGCTGTTGTTCGTCTTTTAGGGCATTAACGATGATGCCTACGGCGCCTAACCTGGTGCTAACCCGATACCAATCCACCTAGTGCCTTCGCGCTCCTGCTGGTACCGATCCACAACCCACACATGCATTTTGTTTTTCTTATATAATTTATATAGGTCATATATAAAATAAACATGGCAACGTAGCCTGCCCAGCACACTGGATTTCCATCCAAAGGGCGACACTCCCGCTCTCTCTTTGTTTAGCAGTTGTAATTATGTTGAAAAATATTTAATAATGTATAATATAATATTTACTTCTAACTTTTAGTTGAAATAATCATTTTTGTGTTATAGAGCATTATGATATAATCAATCTTTTACGTAGTTCATAAATTAAGTTTGTGAAAAATATGTTTTTAGCGATACGCCAAAAATCAGTTCAGTGCAACCTTCCGAAACCTTAGTTTTTTTTGGATTTAATTTGAAAAAATGGTTCATCCATACATTTTTGTGAATAGGAAGTATTAAAAAAAGGTAATCTTTCAAATGTATATTTTAAATTTGTCAAATTCCATGGGTAAAATTGTTTACAAGAGCCTATCCTTGGATATTACGCTGCCAATCCTGTAAGTCTTATTAATAGCGTTGCCACCGAAACTAGAATTTCCTTTAGCTCAATTCAAAAAGTTAAAAAACGATGGATACAAAACATATACTTTTCTAAATACTCAAAAACTTATTGAGGCACCCTACCGAAGAAGGCTGGAATTTGTCAGGACGTTTTAAATAGGTACAGTGCAAATAATCAGTATTTGAATAAGATTTTATTGCATCTGATGAGAACTCATTTACTACCAAAAAAGGCAGTAACAGGCTAAACACTAGATACTGGTCCGTCGGCAACCCGCACCAGTTGAAATTAAACAACATGGATATCAATCCGTTAACGTCTGGTGTGGTTTAATCAGAGGATATATTTTAGGCCCTTTTTTATTGACGAAAAATTAACTAGCAAATAGGTCTTTGGAACTTTTGCAAACTCAAATTACAGAGTGTATTGACAATATTCCAAATATTGTTGCTACAAACATAGTGCAGCAGCAAGATGGGATCCCAGCTCATAACATTTCAGCTGTAAACGAATACTAAGGTATTAACAGAATATCCCCAAGGATGGATAGCAAATGGAGGAACTGCTAAAAAACTGTTAAAAAATAGAAAAGTTACAAGCGTTTAAAAAATGTGGGCAAGTTAAAATAATAACCCTGTACCTAGATACAATAGTGGATATTATAGAGTAAAGCAGATTTGGGCAGTTACAAAGCGTTAAGGGATATTAGATTATTATAGAGATTTAAATCAAATCGGAAAAATCAATCAATGTAATTAAAATAGAATCGATTTTTTAACCTATTTCAGCAAATCTGCCAAATGTTGTTATTTGTTTTAATGTTTCAGCTTATAATGATGGACAATTAACAATTATTGTTTAATAGATGTTTTTGAGGGAACTAAAAAAGAAGTATGTATAGAAAAAACTACAGCTGGAAAGACGGAATAGAGAGAGACAGAGAGAGAGAGAGGAGAGGCAAAGGGAGACTAGAGCGAGAAAGAGAGAGAAGCAAATACATATTTTTAAATTATTTTATATAACTTATGCTCCATAGGGCAAAATTAAATGCAGTTATTACTTTAAAATTATTTCTTAAATATCATTAAAATATATGTTCGACTTACCTTCCTCATCTGTGATCTCTGTTTTATTGTCAGGTAACACGGGCGATAATATCGTAACTGTTTCCTCTGTATTTTCATCTTCAACAGAATCACCGTCTTCACCATCATTCGGTTTTACAGTAGTAGTTGCTTCCAGAGACGTGGGAACTATCTCCAAAAATAAATTATGCATATACAAGATGGGAAAATGATGTATCGAACGAATTAACAAAGTACATCTGCATTATCTCTTTATATCAAATTTTGAAGTTATATACAATATTATTAAAGGTTTTCTTTATTAAAAAGGTTGTAAAACGCTACCAATATTGTTTGCCTGATGTCAAAGGACATCTGTTAATAATAAATTAATATTAACTGTATACAATTTTTCGGTAACTTATATTTGATATTTTTTGTTTCGGATCTTTTACTTTTGCATTTTATTTAGCTCCTTCATTTCAGACTTTAATATTGTAAAATATTTTGTGAAAATTGAGTTAAACATACAACTTTTAGAATAAGAATTCAATTATGTTTTAACGGAGCCAATAGTTAAAATGCATGTAGTTTATTTCGATTCATGTTGCTATATTATTATTAATTTCAGTATTATCTAATACCTTCAACAATTGAATCTGTTATGGATGATATCATGTTTTCAGTAGTTGAAACGACTTCCACAGAGGAACTCAAAACTGTTTTATCTCCATCACTAGAGCCATCCTCCGCTGACATCCTGGTTTCACTTGAATTGAATTTACTGCTACCAATAGTGGCGAAATGCTTAAAAAAGGAAACTAGGTGAATAAAGTAGTTACAAAATTTTCACAAATTTTAACTTTAATAAAATATTTAAAAACTAAAACCCCTTCCAAATTCCTCATCCTTCTCAGTACTTCGACCCATTAAATATAGTAATTCCTCTGGCTAAAATTTAACTGTCATTCCCGTGGGTGAGCTGATATTTATTTAAAAAAAAAAACAGAACAATTTTGTTTGAAAATACGTACATGTACAATTTTTTCTATCTCCTCGTCGGTGTGATCATAATCACCTTCTTCGTACTCGTCATATTCTTCTTCATACTCAGTTTCTTTCTTAGTCTTGTCGGTGGTGTCTTTTTCTTTAAAGACATTAACGTTTTGGTGTTGAATAATGATATCCTCATCCTTATCAGCTCCGTGTTCTTTTTTGAATGGTGTTCCTAAACCATTTTCAATATCTTCATTGTACTCCTTTGTTTCGGTAGGAAACTCGGTATTTGCCTCCAGCTCGTGGATGACTTTTATAAATATAAAAATAAATTATTTAGGATTTAGTAAGTATCTGCCATGATGAAAAAAAAATTGACAGGCATACTACTGACTCAAAGTTTTTCTAAATACGATAAAGAAGTTAATGCCAAGTTACCACCTTATTTATAAACCAGACTGCTAAAAGTATATTTGAACAATACCCTAAGTAGCGATAGATGTCTTGTTGAGTCTGTCCGGCTTTCCACTCTGGATTAAAAGAGAAGCAATGCAAAGCTACGCTGAGAAAGAAGCTACTGGAATCAAATTCGGGACTAGCAATAGATAAGATCAAAGAGAATTGACAAAGATGAGACGAGACGTTGAGCGTAACTGGCTCTAGAACCCCGCTGTCATCAAGGAGAGCGAATAGGCCCTAGAGAACAACTTCATCTAGACCAAATCAGGGAGCTCGTATAGTGTTCCTGTCACCAGCGAAAGCAATAAGAAAGTAAATGAACCAATCTTGGATCAGACACTCCCTTGAGGCCTAGATCTATCAAGCTGACGAATTGACTAGGGAAAGGAATGGATTCATGAGTGGGAAAACACCGAAGTTAAATGAAAAGATGGTGTTCTCGAGAAATAGAATCATAAATGTAAGCCTACATGTTTCGAGATCTACATACTATGTGAAAATGAAAATCAGACTTATTATTTAGGGCCAAAAGACACCTAAACAAAAATACTAAATTATTAATATCCTACTTGCAATATACTTGGCCACACATTGTTTTTGACACTTGGTTAAGTATACAGAATAGAAAAAATATTGCGTTAATGAAAAGTAAGTATAAGATACAAAATTTAAAAATTCAAAATTTAATTCTCATTTTCAAAATATATGTATAGAATGTCAGTTGCTCTTCGTATACTTGGAGTTTTAGTAATGAAGTAAGAATGCTGTGAGTCTCATAAATATGTATTTTTACTGATTTTAAACGAACTTAACAAAATGATAGTTCTCTTTTTAAATTCTATTTTTTCCTGTTACAAAAAAAATATAAGTTTGGTACTTTGAATAAGATCTTAAATAAAGTTGAAAAAGTTCTGAAAAAATAAGAAGTTTTAATATTCAAAATCCCATGGATTTTCTTCTATCAGTTTAAAATTAAAGATCCAATCATTTTTGTACAACAACTATCCTATAATAGCTCATTTAGCTAAAGTCTTAAACCTGAAACTAAAAAAATTAATTTTGGCAATATTTATTTACATCAACTAATAATTTGTTTATGGGACTTTATAATGAATATCAGGTTTAACAGTTTGGTATATGACGAAAAGTTTAATGACGTGTCTAGTAATTGGAGACATGGATTTTAAAATGTTTAATGCCATCTGGATTCTTGATGAAATTGTTGAGGACATTAAAAACAAAAGAGACATCGTAGTACTCTGTTGATTAGGAAACATTCGTTATATTAAATATAGAAACTCACGGCTAGATCTGATTTCATTTCATCCAGACTAGAAAAGTCAAGTGGCGTAACTACAAATTTTGCATATTATCGCTGGGCCCCTGACACCACTGCCTCCTTCGCAGTGCGGGGGCTGGCGGAGGTGTAACTACGCTACTGAAAAAGTCGATAATATATGAGTGTGTCATCAATAAATTATTTACCTTTCTTCTAAGTTTTTGCTTTGCGAAAATATTAGATCGAAATTTTCGTTGGTGAAACATGAGTTATTTTTGGAGTTTTTTTGTCTTAAAAACTGTTTTAACCAATTGTTGTTTTTTTGAATGGTCCACTCTATATATGTTTGCTTATTTTGATTTATCCTGTATACCTGAGAATAACTTAGGATGTAGCTCTATCTGATTTGTATATATCCTGCAAGGTTCATTTAAAGAGAAAGTACCGTTCAGTAGTTAGAGATGGGTGGGTATATTGTGCCTCACCCTGTATAAAGGTTTTAATAATTATATATTTTTTGGACACTCGGTATACGAAAACTTACCAATAAAGAAGAAAACATACTCAGTTAGATATAACTTTAATTAAAAAGGAGACAAAGCCTAATTTAAGAAAATAAGAAAGATATATATAACGGTCTAAAAAAATTAATTAGTACACCACTGAATTAAAATTACCATTCCGAAAGGCAAAATTGTATTTCATTTTCTTCAAAACGTTCTTGAAGAAGCTTAGACGATTCAAAGAATAGTCTTTTTAATAAGAGTTTTTAATTTAGAGAGAAAAATGTTGAAAAAATGCGTATTATAAAAAAAAATTAAAAAAAAACAAATCAAAATTTTTAGAAACTGGTTTTTCTTAAGAACCTATTTACTGAGTACATACACATAAAATTAAAATAATTTCAGATTTGCAAATTCTCGAACTTGACAAAGTTCGTGTAAAAAAAATACTTTTGTCTTATCCCTCGTATATACCAGACCAAAGCAACCCTTAAAACACATATACCACAAAAATATTAACAAAACGTAAGCCTACAAAATGTAAAAAACCGTTTGTAAACAAAGCATTTTGTTTATAGTTAAGTTATAACCATTTAAATTTAGGTTAAATTTTAAAAAATTGCACTTCAATTGCACAACAGTGTAGATCTGGTTTAACCCTTAAACCGGAGTATACAAATGATATCATTATTCATTCCCCTAATAAATGGAAAGAAATTATTTCCTCCTAAATATCAACTTTAGTTCTTTCTACCTTAACAATTTATTGTAATTCAAAAACTTTCTTTTAATGAAATATAAATTAAATAATTTAAATTCACGAAATAACACAGATGACTTACTGTGTTCGTTTTTTGCAGATGAGTCCGTAGTCTTTTCCATTTCACTCTCATTTTCTTCATCATATTCTTCATATTCCTCGTCTTCTTCTTCCTTTTTCGCATCGGCTTCGTTATTTTCCATTTCATTATCTTCTTCTATGTTGCTTGGTTTTTTTGTTACTGAAATTATATTCCCAGCGGCAATATTATTAGCAATTGCTTTACTATTGGTGCTTTCAGCAGTTAACTTTGGAAATTCTGGTTTTTCTTTTAGACCAAATTCGGGATAATTCTCAGTTTCATACTCCTCGCCTATAAAAATATTTAAAGAATTTTTATAACTGAAGTAAGATAATTGACTAAATAAATAATTTATTTTTAATGTAAAAAAATAACCGAAACTAGAAAATAGTGTTGTAAAAAAATGTAAAAAAAATGTGTGCCTTAGGACTCATTAGAGGGAAATTAATACAGATATATGACGCTTCATACTGGAAAAAATTGGATATTTTAAGCAAATATTTGAATCTTGGTCGATAGATTGAGGGATTTCTGGTCCAGTTTTCCTCTTATAAATCATTTCACTGTAATGAAGCAAGGAATTTTTCGAATTATATGCCAAGCGGCAAACTCTTTGCAATAATCCACAATGCCTGGATAATAAGGTGAACGTCTCATATATCTAATGGATTCCATTAAACGTTAAAATTTGTGTTATCTTACTATAGATGCCGAAACGGAAACCAAATCCTACATGATATTCTCCTTCGTAAAAAGTGTGTTTAAAAAGAATGAGAACAAAAACGCCGTTCAAGTTTAAAGTAAAATAACACCCAGAATCTGGCATGGGGCAGAATGCATGGTTTCTCCAATATAACGATTTGGACTCTCTTATGGTATCATGCAAAAATATTGCGTAGGCGTCCGTCATCAAATTTCCCTATTTCTAGCAGAGTTACTAAGTAATGCGAAATCACGCAGGCCTGTCCAGGGGCAGATGTTACGTAGCCAATAGACTCCAATTGCTTGCGTCTTATACCTCGTCTTCCTTCACAAGACAAGGCGTTGAAACTCATAGCGCTCTACTCTCATTATGTGTCCCAAATAGCCAATCTTACCCTTTCCTGTACGCAAGTCCCGCACTCTGAAGAACCTGTTGGTTTCTGACAAAATCTGCAAATGAGTTTGTAAGCATTCTACGTAGAATCCTAGAAGCTTCCAGTTTATTGTTGGATTTTGCTTTTAGGGTCCATGCTTCCATTCCATATAGGAGAACAGACCAAATATAGCAAATCATTATTCTATACCTAGTATTAAAGTTTAGACTGCGGTTCATGAGGAGCCTTTTGAGTCTAACAAAAGTAGCCCTGGCCTGTTCTATTTCATTTTCTGGAGCTCACTTACCGTCAATTCGGCATCCCAAATATTTGAGTTCCTTTACTCGCTTGATTGCTTCCCCGTTTATGGTGAATTGATTCCTGCTGATAATCATGAACTTAGGTCTCTATATGGCCATTTTCAATGCTATTTCCCTACTAGTCACTTAAGTATACAACATGAGCTGGAGATCATGTGTGTTGTTGGCGAGGAGAACGGAGTCGTCTGCATATCTAATATTATTTATTGGGATAGCATTAACTTGCATGCCTAAAGAACTATTAGCCACTGCCTGTGTAAATACCCTTTCCACATAAAAATTAAACAGCCTTTGGGTCATGATTATCGCTGATTGATTCCATTATAGATACGTTGAATGGAGAACAGAAAATAGCTACAATCAAATAGTTGAAGATTAGTGGATATGGGCAAGACTCTTGATGCTAACTTAATTGATACACCTTGAGAATAAAAGGGCGAACAAAGGAAGGGCCTATTCCTTTTTACAGTTGGTTGGTGGTGTCTATCTGAGAGACTACTTGCCTACAGACGGATTATGGGATGGTAATTTGTCAGAATAAAATCCATGGCAATCCATAAACAGCACGAATTTTCTGTGAAGGTAACTTTGTGCATTTTGTATAGGAAAGATGAATTGTGAAAATGAGGATAAGGAATTTGGGCGAAATGTTTTGCAAAAAATCGACATTTGCTTTTAAGTTAAGAGCGGAAAAGAACTTTTACAGACGTTTTAAATAATATTGCTTGCAAGACACCAATTGAAAACTTTGCAAGTTTCCAGTACATTATTAAAAAGAAAATAACGTTAAAGGAATATTATAATATATTAAAAAAAACATACTATTTTCTTCTACTGCAAAGAACTTTGTAGTGCTTTCCATTTCTTTATCGCCTTCTTCATCATATTCTTCATACTCCTCATATTCGTCTTCCTCTTTTTCCTTCTCCCCTTCATCACTTTTAACTTTCTCTACCTCTTTGGTTGGATTTTCTGTTGCTGAAATAGGCTTAACAGAATCAATATTATTCTCAGCTATTGATTCAGTAGAATGCTTTGGAGATTCCGTTCCTTCTTTTTGACCATATTCTCCATGATTCTCATTTTCATATTCCTCACCTAAAAAATATATTATAATTTAATTTTAGAGTCACCACTAAATTAATAAATCATTTTTAAAAATAAGAACAATATGAATAATAGTCAATTAAGAGTCGATAAGTTAGGTGTACTAGCATCCGTCAGACTCTGGGCTAAAATTTTTGACGTTGTCACACGTTAAGGACGGGTCATGGGTTTCTTTTGAAAACACAATATTAATACATAAAAACAAACTTTGTAATGCGATTAATAATAGTTACTAAATGAATAAAAAAGCAGTATAAGACGAGTACATGAAAATGTACTATCTCAAAATATCTAATTGTTTTTGCCCCAATTGTTTATTTATTCCAATTGAAAACATTGTTAGTGAGAAACTAATCTAGCAATAAGAAGGAGTTTAAGATCATTGACACTTTAAAAACTGTTTAAGAGAACGTACTATTTTTATCTATTGCAGGTAAGTTTGTAGCACTCTCCATTTCTTTGTCATTTTCGTCGTTACGATCTTCATACTCTTCATATTCGTCTTCCTCCTTATATTCTTCTTCTACCTTTTCCTTTTCGACTTTTACATTTTTGACTTCAACGTCCTCTTCATTTTTGTTGCTATTTCCTGTCTCGGGAATACTGTCGGCATCATCAATATTATTATCCTCATTTTCATAATCTTCTCCCCCTAAAATACCATAATAATTAATTTGATTTACGAAGAATCGAGTATGGCGTGTTAAATAAATGTGATTTTCATTAGTCAGTAGCTCAGTAAAACTGGTTAGAGTGACATGTTTGCAGATATCTGCTAAAATGTGCCAAATATTTGAATTTATTCCTTGAACCATTGGACTTACCATACGAAATGGGTTATGGATAAAAAATAACCCCATTCTTTAATTAATTTGTTTGACATTTTAATTTTAGATTATGATACCTGAAGAATTTTTACGTATAAAAATACTGCTGGTTCATATCAAGGGCTATTCGTTTTCGAGAAAATTGGCAATTTCTACAAAAATGCATGTTCTTTACCTTTTATTACCTTGGTGAAGAGTCTCTGGAATACTGGAAGAATACATACGTATTTTGTCCTTTGATGATTTTTGGAAAGCTATTTGTAGCGAAGATACAGGGCGATAAAAATGTTCTTTGACAATAATAATACATACTATTTTGTTAACTAAATACTTTTACTCATTACATGTAAAGCTTATTAATCTACAAAAACTGTTGAAAATGACTGCCACCAGCTAAGACACGTGAATCTGATCTTCTCGACTGAACGAACTCTTTCAAAAACACCAGGGTTGTTTCTTGTTGTATTACACCCTGCAATTATTAATAATTTTCCACTGGAGTAACGTAGACTAATTACTTCAGATATCCTCATAGGAAATAATCCAGGGGTTTTAAATCCGGGATCCAGCAGGCCATTAGTGATGACCACCCCGACCAAATCAGCAATCTCCATATGCTGCTGTTAAAATGTTACGCTGGTGCTCCATTGTGCATAAACCACATTGCATTTCTCGTTGCCAATGGTACAAGTTCTAGAAAGTTAGGTAGCCTTTGTTCTAAAAAGTTTCGATACACCTCGCCGGTGAGTTTTTCTGATAGAAATCCCGTTCCAATTGGCCATTCACCAACAATTGCAAGCCAAAAGTTCAATGAAAACCGATGCTGAAAACAATCTTCACATACGCCATGTTGATTTTCGTCAGCCCATACATGGTTGTTATGAAAATTAATTATTGCATTTCTTGAGAAATGCGCTTTATCAGTAAAAAGAATCAACGACAGTAGTTGAAGGATTTGAACCGATAGGTGCAAAAGCCATTGACAAACTACAATACGTGGAGGAACGCGTTCTACGTGATATGGATACAACAAAGAATCCTTGACAATTTTCCACCCGTTCGAATTACTTACATTCAAAGCATTTGCAACTGTTCTAGTAGAAGTACCCCGGATCTTCCTCTTTCATGTTCAGAACATGTTCCTCGATTTCTACTGTTCTTGCTGTCACTAGTCTTCCTGGTCCTCCACTTTGTTCAAAGCACCTGTTTCAAGAAGACGTTGATGAATACATTTGAAGATTTTTATATCAGGAACATTACGGATAGGATATCATTCAATGTATGTACAACCGCGTGTCCTCTAACGAATTGTCATCAGCAAGTCCATACATGAAATGCATGTCAGTCATCTCGTCGTTCATATAGAGATTAGTGATAAAGAACTTTACTAACAAAATTTTAAGTGTTTAGTAGAGAATGCAAAGCAATTAGTTTAAACACGTTTTTGCATTTTGATTTCTTTTGTATTTGATAAAACAAGTGTAGTACACCGTATTTCTATGTCGGCTAGATTGATGACAAACAATGTTTTCCTATGAAGTATTGAAAAAATATTCATTCCTGAGATACTAGGTATGACATTTTATTTAAAATATTACTTTTCTTTAAGACCCGGTATCTCGGGAATGAATAATTTATTAAAACATCTTTATAGGAAAGAAGTTGTTTATTTTGATGAGATCCACCAAATGCTTACTAAGTTTTTATAAAGTTCTCAGAAACTGCACCTAGTTCAGTAACGTGCATCGATGTAGAAATTTACAATTTTCTATAACGATTAACCCTGCTAATATGAACCAACAGTATCTTTTGTACGTAAACATTCTTCAGGTATCATATTTTAAAATCAAAATGTCAAAAAATTACCATTCAAAAATGGTGTTATTTTTACCCTTAACCCCTCCGATACTATGCTTCTGATTAAAGCTTTAAAGTCTTGAAATTCTGATTCAGCGTCAAAAGTTTATGCAGTATAACAAATTTCATAATTTCAGTAACGGTTTCGAAAATATTGAGTAAGAACCGTCTCCAGCGTACCATTTGAAGAGGCGCAGGACCCTTAGGAAGCATTTTTCGGCGAATGTTTATATGAATTTTTTTTCATTGAATTTATGCCGCATATTTAGGACACATCCTATACACAGGATAATCCAAATACCTTTTAACAGGTCTTAAAAAACTTTGAGTCTAAAATTGTATAAAAAGTATAAAATAAAATTTTATGAAAAATCATTAATTTAGATGCAACACCCTGTGTTTTATTAAACTTTTGAATTACATGGTAAATTTTAGGACAGTTTGGTATAACGTACCCTATGTTTGACAATTTCGGACCTTGTGAGGCTGTGAAACCTAAAAGGTTCGACCTGGAGCAAAACAAGTGACACATTACTTCATGTCTTAGTTTATTATTTTATGCTTTTAGCATTCATTACTTCTGGTCCAAAATAGATAAAATAAAATTTTATGAAAAATCATTAATTTAGATGCAACATTTTTTTCTAATTTAAAAAAAAATAGGATTATTATTATTAACAAAGAGAAATTTATTTTTAGCCCTTCTGATCAGACCATTTTTTTCTAATTTAAAAAAAAATAGGATTACCTAATATATAGTATAGGATAATAGAAAACCATTGAATCATATATCAAATTTAAACAGTTTAAAGGTCTGTTTATACAGCCAGGACATAAAGTCCGGGCGTCCCAATAACTTTTGAAGTGCTTGAAATTTAGCCACGAAATTTGGGGGATATATATGGCACATAAAAGTCTACATTTGAAATAAAAAAAATTACAGCTCTAATTTTCAAAACGGTGACCGGGCGACATTTTATAATTTTTTTACATAGATAAGGAGTCAAGTAATATCTCGTTTTAAAAGTATTTTTATACCTAATTTAAGCCCAAAATTTCAAAAAAATTTTATTCAAGGTTTTCGACCAAACATAAAAAACACTTTCGTTTTGATGTAGTCCCAGAGAAATAAAATCGAGAGGTGTAAGGTCTGGCAACCGTGGTGTTCACTCTATAGGGCCTCGCCGACTTATAGCTTTGATATTTAATTTTATTCAAATAATGACGGACACCACGAAATGAAAATATTCATAAAAATATGTATTAAAGTAGAATAAGTAAATGTTTTAATCATAAGAAAAATGTTTCCTTACCCTCGTAATCTTCGTCTTCATAGTCCTCGTCCTCATATTCCTCCTCAACGGGTTGGTCAGACTGGTATTGTTCATTATCAAGTAGACAGTAATATGAACCAATTATATTGACACATCCGTGAGGGCAAGGATTTTTTTTTCTTTTGCACTCATTTATATCTGAAAATTATTACTTTGGACTGAAAGTATTTTATAGTACTATTTATTGAGAAATAATCACATTTTTATATATTTTATAATGAAAATTAGCTTAATGCCAAAATTTATACCGGGTGTTTTTTAATTGATGCGTAATAATGAAGAACGTAATTTTTTGCCTTATTTTAGGACTAAAACTTCATATAAGAAAGTGTCTGCAAGACTTGGTTTTTGAGATACAAGGTGACAAAATTTTAATTTTTTTTAAGTTATTTTCATCGACCCCGTGCATTTCTAGTGATAAATCATTCAAATGTGACACACACACAATATTTTAAGCTATGAAATGGCTATAATATATTTTACAAAAATCTACTGGATGTTACTTTTTTGCAGGTCGCAATCCCTTTTACCCCTCCTGAATATTTTATTGCTATGCCACTGGTTGTTTTTATTTAAAAAATCAGATTTCTCATTTTATTCTCTAACATCTTGTTTTCTTACTTTAATCCAATATTTTGAACCGTTTAGACATTAGAAAAATGCTAAAGTCCCACACATTCAAAATTTTATGTTATTTTTTTGTTTATATTTTGATTGCTAAAAATTGCAGGATATAATTTTTTAGTTTATTTTCGGATTAAAAATTCATATAAAAATGTGTTTTGTTTTTGAGATACAGTGTGTTAAAATTTAAGAAAAAAAACTAAAAAAAACATGCGGTCACATGTTTATATGAACTTTATATGAAAGCAAAAAATTCCTTCATTTTTAGCTATCAATTAAAAAACACTCTGTATTTAAAAGTAATTATCTTATTTTTGAAATAACCGCCCAGATTAATTTAGATGTTTGGAATCCTTTTTGAAACTTCTGAATTTTTTTTAAATTTCAGATATTAGGAATTTGCCAAATAATTCCATAACATGAGAAAAGATAGCATTTGACATAATTACAAATAGTGATTGTAATTTAAGTGTGGTATAAGAAACAAAAATGGTCAAGCAAATTTGGCATGTTGGAAATATCAGAATGCGGATGGTACCAATTTTTCGGCTTTTATGTTCAACGAAAATAAATCTGAAAAAATACAAAATATTTGAAAAGGTTATGTACTGTGCATTATTTTTTTTATATTGAAATTGTACTTTATACAGGGTGTAACAAAAATAAGAAAATGGCGAAAAATCTCAGGTAATGCTTAATGAAATTTAATAAAAATATGTACACTGTGTCCCAGATTGCTTGTAATCACAGGGTTTCTCGGAAACCAGCAGAGATATAACTTTGCGGTTTTCGCGACCCTGTGTCACTTTTTTGCCGCCTTGAATGCCGCAAACAGAATTGTGCCACATCGTTTCGTTCCCAAGATACAGGGTGAAATAGAGATTTTGCGCTTTTGGGGGTGGTATCATATTTCGGACACCCTATCAGATAGAGAAAAGGTAAATAAAAATATCTATCCACTGCTGTGGATAGATATTTTTACGTAGAATCCAGTATTGTAATCGCACAAATTTTTAGACAATCCGTTTTTGAGATATAGCCCAAACTTAGTATTTTTTAAATGGGACACCCTGTATTTTTTTATTCCAAAAAATTCGACTTTTTTTTCTCTTTAAAATGATGTATCACACTATGAACTTTTGACGTAAACTAAACCTTATAAACGCTATATTAAAAGAAAAACGTAAGTTGGCCATGGAAATATGGGTAGATATTGAAAGTGTCCAGAAGCTAAATTAAACAACATAAAAAATTAATAACCATTTTTTTACTATGAAATAAATAAACTTAATAATCTTGATAAACTTAATCACAATACTAAACAAATTCTACATAACTAGAAAAACTGTTCAAAATGGCCGCCCCCTCACGAACACATAATTGGCACACAGTGCGAACTTCTTAGAGCATTCATCATTATTATAGGTCATCTTCCACTAAATGCCTGAATGGTTGCATTTTCCAGCTGCTCCATCGTATTGACTGGATTTAAATTTTGTTTTTTAAGTAAGACCAAACGAAAAAATCTAATATTGAGAGGTCTGGCGACCTAGCAGGCCACCTTACTGGTCCTTTTTGTACCAATCCAGCGATCGTGAAAATTTTCAAATAGAAATGGCTTTATAGTTTGCGCATTGTGGGCAGGAGCACCGTCCTGCTGAAAGTAAATATTGTACAGATTTGCTAGCGGCAAGTTATCCAATAAATCCGGTAGTATTTGATTTAAAATTGCTAGATATCTATCTGCTGTTAAATTATTATTGTAAATATGGAATGTAATCTTTGTTCCCAATATAAAAGCAAGGGATGCTAAACCCAAACCTTCCTTGCTGCTGACGTTCTCTTGTTAAAAATTGGTTTTCCGTATACCAGTGCCTATTATTATGCCTGTTAAAAATACCACTACAACTTATATAGGCTTCGTCGGACCATATAACCTTGCTACCGAAGTCAGGGTCATTTTGGGTTTTTTGAAGATACCAGTTACAAAAATTTAGACGCCTTTCTGCATCTCCAGAATGCAATTGTTGTACTACATTTACTTTATAAGGCTTATATTTATGTTTTCTTAATATCCTTTGCGTTTGTGATTTTGACACCCCCACTGTTTCCTGAATATGCCTACATGAATTCGCGTGATTGGCCTGAATACTTGCTAATACAACAATCTCATTGTTCTCGTGATTTTGTTTATTATATGTTTTAGCCCTGTGCTTTGAAAATGATCCATCATTAATTAAATTTAATTTAATTCGGCGAAAAATTGCCTTGTGTGGCTGAGGCCTTTCTGGATATCTACGATATAAAAATAGCTTTTGGAAATAATCCATAACTCAAAGTGGAAAAAGGATTGGTGCTTACCTGTTAAAATATAAATCAGATGCTTGATCACTGTTTTCATGACATTCAATAAAACAAACCATCATATCATACTTACGACTATTTTCAAAATTATTCATTTCTTCTTAATATCTATTAATTTACCTGTTAGAATTATTGGTAACTCGTATGATAAGAGGATAAACACGGCATTATTTGATATATTTAAGAAACAAATAGTTTTGATTTTTGTTTCCATGCCATATTTCCATGGTCAACTTATGTTTTTCTTTTAATATTGCGTTTATAAGGCTTAGTTCACGTCAAAAGTGCATAGTGTGATACATCATTTTAAAGAGGAAAAAAGGCAAATTTTTTGGAACCAAAAAATACAGGGTGTCCCATTTAAAAAATACTAAGTTTGGGCTATATCTCAAAAACGATTTGTCTAAAAAAAAATTCGACTACAGCACTGGACTCTACGTAAAAATATCTATCCATAGCAGTTTTTACCTTTTCTATATCTGACAGGGTATCCGAAATATGATACCACCCCCAAAAGCGCAAAATTTCTATTTCACTCTGTATCTCGGGAACGAAACAATCTGGCACAATTCTGTTTGCGGCATTCAAAGTTTCTCGAAAAATTGACACAGAGTCGCGAAAACCGCAAAGTTCTATCTCTGCTGGTTACCGAGAAACCGAGAAGAGATGACAAGCAATCTGGGACACAGTGTACACAGGTATGAAACTCGGTATGAAATTATGCCGGATTTAATTACCGCATTGCTGCTGATTACCGTTTTTTTGATATTTTTTTTTAATTTCTTAAAAATATTGAAATCTTGTTTTATATTTTTTATATTTATATTTATTTTTATATATGTATATATCAACCATAATATATTCCATATAAACTATTCTAAATAAACTTAACCAAAAAAGAAACAAATATACAAAACCACATTCTAAAGTATAATATAATATAAGATGCTGTACGATCTGGCACACCTAAAAGTACAGTAACAGATGGTGATAAGGCTCTAAATGTTTTAATCAGTTTAGAAGAAAATCTGCACCTTTTTACAGGAACATTAGGAAGAGAAAATGATGTCCACACATGTCCGTAGACCGACTTTTAAAAACCGAATTGTTTCATCTATACAAAATAACTTTGGTGCAAGAACTCTCTGAGGATGATCACGATAGACGCTTGGAATTTTGTAAAATCGTGATGGAACGTTACAATACCAATCTAAATTTTGTCAATCAAATAATTGAATGGAAAAGATAACAGGCATAATTGTCTATATTGGGCTAGGAAAAATCCACATTGGGAACCTGAAAATTATACCCAGTTTTCTTAAAAGATACATCTTTTGTGTGGTATAAAGGGTGCAAAAAGAATCGATCCCTTGTAGCATTCATGGAAGACACATTACCTGGGGAAAGATATTTGAATCTTTTAAGGGCCGGAATTATCCTAGCTATTGCGGAACTATTTCCGAACAACCGTAAGATCTTTAGTTTACCTTCTATATTAAATATTTAGACCTTTTTTAGGTAATGGTCCACCAAATAATGAAATATGGTTTTAGCAGGATGGTGCACCACCACATTTTACTCGGAATGTTCGGGAACATTTAGACAATGTTTTTGTTTGGAAGATCAATCGGGCCTATGGGTACAATAGAGTAGCCATCGACTATTTTTTGTGGGGGACACCTTAAAAATGTGAAGCCCAATGACCTCGAGGATTTAAAGGATCGAATAGAAATCGAATGTAGACGAATCTAGGAGGCTGGCATTCTCTTGAATGTATTAATGTTTTCCTACAGTATTTGGCCTAGTGCTAGGAAGTAAATGGACAACATTTTAAACACTTTAGTTAGTTTCATTAATTTATAGATAATTACTTTTTTATTATATTGTTTTCGTTGTTTTTTGCAACCTACTTTTAAAGATAAGAACGTACAGCATCTTTTACCTTTCCAGTTTCACGAAATTTTGTGTTAATTTTACTTGAGTTAGATTTAGTTATTGGATTTCTGTTAGGATATTTGTCATTAAAAATATTACGAACATCCTGCAGGTTTCGCATTCGATCCCCATAACCCAAAATATAAATTAAATAATTATTATTATAATTAAAATTTCAATTCTTTTGGTTTCAATTAAACCATTCATTTCTATGATTCAACAAAACTTACATTGTCAAACCTATCAGGTAACCTTTTGTGGGCAGGTGTTTTAATAAAAGGTAATACATTAAATTATGGATATTAGACCCTTATTTTCGCAAAAGCAGTTCAGGTTCATAAAAAGTGTTCTTAATAAAAGTATTGAGAATGTTAAATAAATAAAAAGTAATGTTATATAGTGTGTTCCATTAAAAAAAAATGTTCTTGTATAACAGAAACTCGGCAGCAATAAAGAATTGGATTCGTCATAATTTCATACCTAAGTGACTATATTTTCATTAAATTCAGGTAAGCGGTATCCGTCGTTTCCTTACTTTTGTTACACGTTGTATACAATGAAAATTAAAATAGTATTTTCACTCTTTTTGCTGTAAAGTTAACACATCTATAAAAAAAGCTTCTATTACTGTTTCATATAGCTATCAGCATAATGAATTAAACATTTGTGATATTTGCAACATGTCATTATAAATGCAAACTTTATTTTGGGATCTATTGCCTACTTACTTATTTAAATATTTACCTACAGGTAAAAATAGACATAACAAAATGCAACAGTAAGAACAAAAACAAAGGACAGCACATATTACCACTTCTCTTATAAGACATGATTACATCATTAGGCTTATCTCTTCGAAATAAAATTAAGAACGATTTCCACTAGGTTATGTTCAAAAAAGCAACATCGTACGAGTATAAATACAATTAATTTATTAGGAAACTCCACCTTTTAATAAATAATATTTCTGCTGAAAATTCAAAAGTATTTTACTAAATTATTTTTATTAATTATTAGCATTTAATTTTAATAAAATTTTATAGAACAATCTTAAATTAATTAGAGGAAAGCAAACAGCCTAAATATTTTTATAGTATTAACACCACTACATGCACTTAATATATTGAATAAAAAGTTTTCTTGCTCATGAATTAAATTACCTCGACAGGTTTTCCAGTCATCTCCGAGTTTCAGGCCTTGAGGGCAAGTACAAAAAGATTTACCATGTACATTTATACAACTATGTGAGCAACCAGAAACTCCTTCTGTACACTCATTGATATCGGAACATGTGTGTCCATCAGTTGCTAACTTTGTCCCTTTGGAAGGACAGCTACACTGGTATGATCCTATAATAAATATAAACTATAAATCGATTCCAACCCCACCAACGACCAAATTTACTCGGTAGATCGACTTCAAAATAGTGACATGACCCTCTCTGAATAAGATATTAAAATCTGTATTACGTTAGTTAGTTTAAGGTTATTAGTGAGTATAGGTAATACGTTTATGTATATTTTTTTTATATAAATTATTACATATTAGTCATTATTATTTTTCAGCATTTATTTTTCAAGTCGTTCTATTTTTTTATAATATTTTCTTTCTCACTTTTTAGCGATTTTTTACAAATTACATTTATAAGAATATTATAATTTGTAGTATCTGTATATCCAATCGTATATAACATAATAGTCGGTTGTCAATGTGTATTCCGTGTGCTAGTTTGTGATATGATATTGTGTGATACGTCAAAATGTTTGTAAAAATGTGTATATTACGAATATTGATGGGCCCTATCTCGTAGGGGTGGCAAAGGGGAGAAAATCACCCTTAGAGTACATCCCTTAAAAAAATGAATATTTTTAAAAATCTCTAAAAAATACTACCCCTAAATCGCAAAGGAAAAAAACGATATTTCTCGAATTTAAATTAAGTTTTAATGAATGCGGAATTCTTTTTGGATTATATTGTCCTAAATTTGATTAACATTTTTAACCTTACTTAAAGTCGTCTCATAGAGGTGGTGGCTGTTCTAGGGGTACGGTTATGCTAAATAATAATGCATATTTTTTTTCACTGTTTTTTTTTTAATTTAATATACACGTTTGCCAAATTAAAAAAAATTAAATACTACTTTTCGGTGTCAGATTCATCGCTAGTTGAATCATCATCCGATTCCAATGTATTTTGTTTTCCTGTATTTGAACATAACTTGGGATTCCCTTCACATTCACATATTTTCGTGCAGGGTATATCTTGGCTGGCACATTTACATCGTTGAGTGCAGCTACTTTTCTTATAGGAACACTTTACAAGGTTCAATATTTCGTCGGGCGCGCAAGGAAGTTCACAAAAAATGCTAAATTTGGATGTGGGTGGCATAATATCACTGGCACACTGTTTTTGACTAACAATCCACCACCTTAATTCTGCAAGACTATTTAACCTTTTTTTGGTCCGAGATTAAACAGAGCAAATAAAAGCCTCAATACTCTCAAAAACTGAATAGCTTATTGTTTCATCCTTTCCCAAAGAAGCTAATGCTTGCAGTATAGGTGGGGAAGCTTCTAAAAACTTTTTCCAGAAGCTAATTTTTGCTTTTCCTCTGAACGCTCCAGTAATATATGCTCCCGACAGTGAATGGAGACCTGGAAGAGCGGCCGACCTCAGTGGACCTAAAGCATCATAAAGTGGTTTTAAACAAATCTCACGAGTGCAACCAATGCAAATAAACGTAGTGTCAACCCGCAATACACGTACCCTTCTCAGAGCTTATATGAATCTGTATCTGGAGAACAAATGCTAATTACTTTCGCACCTCTTTCTGTGGCATGCACTGCATGGAAAATAATTTTTGTATCTGCTTCCTCATGTATACTTTCGAGAGGTATCATATCGTGGCAAGCAAATGTAGCAAGGACAGTGTTTTTAAAGGCTCATATAATTTTTTTCCTTGTCCATGAATCATAGAACCATCGGGGTAGAATAGGGATCGTGGCAAAGCACTTAACTCGTAGTTTCCAGTCATGTGTTTCAAAGCTCAGGACATCTTCTACAAATAAGTACACATCTTGAAAATATACAAAGGTCTTGTTTAAGTTCAACTACTCTAGATTTTGTTTTTAAGCAATTTTTTTTGACATCGACCTGGTTAGATTTAGATTACATGACTTTAGGGTATCCCAAAAGTTCACTTCTTTATTTTTGAACCTGCTTTCGTAAAATTCTTTCTGGGTTTTCTCTCCTATATCTGACATTGCACATATATCACTACATACTTTATCTGTAGCTACACGTTTGGTTACTAGGTTTATTAGATGAATTTCATTGTACTGAAATGGGTTTGTGAAAGCTTAAACGGTTTTTTAAGTGCCTTTAAATTGGAACTGATTTTAGCTGATACTTTTGTACTCATTAATTCACGTTGGTGATCCGGATCATTGCGTTTACCAGGATTTTTTTAACAATGTATTAGATATTTTATTTAGGTATGACATATCCAGAAAAAAACTTAGTTACGGTTTCTGGATTTAAAGTAATTCCAATCAGACTTCCTGAGACCCTCATTTTACGATTCTCTTGCTCAAGTGCCTCGTCTGCCCCGATGGAGCAAAAGCCGATACGCTTTTTATTTGGAGCCCACTCTCCTAAACATAAGCGCTCCCATGTAACTGAATCATCATCTATTATAAAGGATAATTCAGCGAGGTGGTACGATATCATTGAAGCATAATTTCCAAGATTTAAGGTAAAAAAATATTTTAAGAAATCATTTAAAGCCGTATTTCTTAACTGCCAGTTTCTACTACGCACAGCACTTATAAATGCAAGCAGAGTAGTGACCATATTCATGTACTGAATAACAAAGATAAATGTCGGTTTTGAGGTCGAAGCTTCTTTGTTAAAGTCTCGGATTTTAGTGTATAGCTCCGTTTCATGGAAATAATTTTGCAACGCTTGTGTAGTTTCCAGAATTCTTTTAAAGTCTATTGGGTTGCTCCAAGAGTTCACTAGATCTGCTGATAATTCATCATATTTGCTCCTTAGACCTGTAAACTGTTTTAAAAATTCGTCAAAATGATTGAAAAAGGGTTACGATATGAGCTTCAATGGATCGGCGGACTGGTTTGCCTTCTAGAACCTTATTTGCTACTTGTTCACTATACATGCCACTTTTTACCCATAATTCTGGTATCCCAGATAGATCAATAAAACTCCCTACTCCTCTTAGCATGGCCATTGTAATATGCAAATCTCCGAGCAGTAACAAAATGTCGTTTATCTTTTTCTCCATTAAAATATGTTGCATATTTAAATAGTCCCATTCGACTGTAATAACTGTTCGCTTCCCAGGGGCATTAAGACTATTTTTTATTTGTCTAAATACGTTTAAAACTGTTAACTGTACTGCAGCGTCGGTGGGTATCTTATTAAGGATTGGAAACAAAGCGATATCTGTTTTTTTGTGTATTTCCGGGACAAACAGCAGAATTACAACCTGACCACGTCAGGATACATTTATTGTCGCTGATCAGATTTAGAAGGATCAAGCCGAAATTTGATCGGGATTTTTTAAAAGGATAGGGCACACCCATAGATATGGGGGATATAATATGTAATATTTTTACACCAAATATTATTTTATAAAAAGCTCCACGAAAATATAACACGAAAAAGTGACAGTTTTAATATTAGGGTGCAACTGCTCTTACGACCCATTTCTAATTAGGGGAGACCGGGGCTAGTTGGCGCACGGGTTAGTTGGCGCAACGTAGTTTTCACCACTTTATCATAAACATTGGCAACGCTGTTTGGGCCCTTTACACTTGTTGCTCATAATCAACATTACATACGAGAGTTCGCGTCTGTATCTCATGCGGTACGAGTGCCACGTCACGGTGTTTATTTTTTAATCATTTGAGTAACTTGTATATGTTTTAAAATCTTGTTTGTATCATAAAGGTAAGTAGAGCCAGCTAAACAATAAATATTGCAAATTAAACTACAATTTATGTAGAATTATATACCATATTTACATTCACAAAATCTTTTGAGGTTATGCATTTTTGGCGCGAAATAAATAAAGGCGTGGTTTGGGGCAGGTTGTCTCAAAACAAATGGGGCAGGTTGGCGCTGCGCCAGCTTGCCCCGTTGCCAGATTGTTAGAATAATCCCTTATTTGTTTTAGTTTACCAATGAGAAATTATAAAAGAAAAACGGAACGTGCCAAATATTCTAATGAGGTGATGATAAGAGCAGCCAAAGAGGTACACACTTTACAACATTAATGTTTATAAACAATAAGTAAATCAGTTAAATGATTTTTTAGGTTTTGCTCAATGGACGCTCTAGAAGAAGCGTTGCCAAAGATTTCGGGATGCCTTTTTATCCGATTTTGCGCCAAAACTAGTGTAGCTGAACTCGAAACTAACAATAATGCTCAACAGATACAAGTTGGATATGACAAAAATCGCAAAGTATTTTCAACAGAACAAGAACAGCAATTAGAAAACTACATTACAAAATCATCTGACATTTATCACGGATTATCAGTTAAGGACGTCAAAAAGCTAGCCTATGATTACGCAACAGAATTACGTATTAATTGTCCCCCTTCCTGGCATAAAAATAAAATAGCAGGACCGGATTGGTTTTCCGCTTATCTTAAAAGGAACTCTGCACTATCAATTCGTTGCCCTGAAGCCACTAGTATTGCTCGTTGTGTAAATTTTAATAAGAATACTTCTCAGCCTTTTTTGACAATTTAAAAATAGTTCTCGATCGATTAGGAATAGGTGCTGCAGATGTGTGGAATATGGACGAGACCGGGGTTACGACTACGCAAAAGCCAAACAAGGTTGTTGCAAAAAGGCCACAAGCAAATCGGAAGAATAACTTCGCAGGAGCGTGGCACATTGGTAACGTTGGCTGCGGCTGTTTCTGCGCAGGGAAACAGTATCCCACCCTTTTTTATATTCCCCAGGGTGAACTACAGAGAATATTTTTTAAATAACGCTCCCATTGGAAGTGCAGGCTGTTGTAACCCTTCAGGGTGGATGAAAGAACCCAACTTCGTAGACTTTATAAATCACTTTATTAAGTTTACAAAGTGTTGAAAAGACAAGCCGGTCTTATTGCTGCTAGATAACCATAGCTCTCATTTATTCATTGCGGCATTAAATTTATGTAAAGACAATGGAATAACAATGTTGACATTCCCGCCTCATACCTCTCACAAACTTCAGCCCTTAGACAGAGGGGTGTTTGGCCCCTTTAAAAAATATCTTAATTCTGCTTCTGATGCATGGATCACCAACAATCCGGGTAAAAGTATGACAATTTACGCCATTCCAGGAATTGTTAAAGAGGCTTGGCCGCAGGCAATAAGCCCTAAAAACATAATGGCTGGCTTTAAAGTAAGCGGCATTTAGCAAAGATGTATTTGATGAATCTGAATTTATGGCCGGATACTCTTTGGATAAGCCAATGTCTATAGCCATCAAAAACGCCACAGAAAATGTAAGCTTAGAACAACCTAATGTGACAAACAAAAAGATTGACAACGAAAGTGTACTGTCGCAAACACTGCAAAATAATAATGTTCAAGATTCTCTTCCAAGCTGTTCCCACTGGAGTGACACCGGTAACGAAAAGATGAAACGCGATAGTCCAAAGAAACTTAAAATTATTCAAAACATTATTTTAAAACCACCGGATTTGAAAACTGATATTTTAGAAAAAATTAGACCTTTACCCAGAGTTCAGTTATCTGAAGACACCTCTGCTAGAGCCACGTCTCACCGAAAAAGAAAATCAGCAATTATAACCGATACTCCAGAAAAAGAGGCACTTGAGGAAGAACAACGTAACAAGAAGGTGAGCACTAAAAACATACAAAGAAACTTAACTCTGGAAACAAAAAAGTCTTTAAATAAGAAAAAGAATAAGGTTAAGAAAAATAACAAGATTGAAGAAGAGGATGATTCAGATTATTGCTTTTGTTTAATGTGTGGAGAAGACTTTAAACATAGCAAGCCGAAGGAAAAATGGATACGATGCACTGCCTGTTCAAGATGGGCTCACGAGATCTGCGCTTCTCCTGAAAACATTTTATTTTACTAGTGTATCAATTGTGATTCTGATGACGATTTATAATCTTTCCTTAATGTTTCTTAATTTCTACTTAAGTTTTAGTTTTGTTGCGTCTTATTATTCAAATTGTTTTTGTTTTTAGGTATATAATGTTGTGTTTTGTTTTGTTTAACATCTTGATAAGATGCTTTGACAGCTTGTTCAAGTTACCATTTCAAATAAATTATAATTTTAGTTCTCAATTTCGATTTTTTACTATATTTTGATAATGCGCCAATTTACCCCGCATGATGCGCCAATTAACCCCAACTACGGGGTGAATTGGCGCAGCTATCGTATGCAATGATGGATGTATTTTTAAACACATTCAGTAAGCAAACTCATTAATTAAGATAGAAATGTTGTAGACAAGGCTCTATACTATCAGAATACGCAAAAAAAAATTTTTTTTTAATTATCTCAAACTTTGTAAAAAATTTAAAAGTGAAATGTACGCCAACTAGCCCCGGTCTCCCCTACGTCATTGATTTTTTTTTCTAAAAAAAATGTAGCTTATTCCAGTATTTCCAAGTTTAATTTTTTATCTGTTAAATATTTTTTTAAAAATATTTTTTATTTCTTCTCCCTTCTAATATTAATTAATTAATATTCGTAATCTACACATTTGTCTGAAAATTTTGACGTATTGCAAAATATGACAAATTGAAAACCGACTATAATACAAAAAGTATAATCAGAAAATGTAAATTTAATTATACAACTCGCTACCTTTATACCTGTATTTTCTTTTTAATATTATTATTACAAAAAAACGGGTGAACGGATTTCAATTCAAAATATATGGGACCACCAGAAAAACATCCTCTAGAATTTGGCGTTTGACTTATCGAAATCATCCAAGTCGTTTAGGCAATATGCTCGAACAAACATAAAAAAAAAACATACAGGTCGAATTGAGAGCCTCCTCCTTTTTCGAAGTCGATTAAAAAAACGAATTCATTATATAGTAGAATTATTCCGGATATGCAGTGAAGTAACGACAGCACAAAAAGAAAGTATTAGCTGTTAACGGCTAATATACCAAGTTATTTAAGGAATGCTTTAGTGTGCTAAAGCGTTCTCGGCGGCAATCACGATGGCGATCCTATGCTGTCATTTGGCCGCCACGGTGGCTGCGATCGCGTCCAAGATCGTGCTGGTGTGTGGCCGCCATTAGGAAGGATAAATGCTAATGTTTATAACTTTACAGATCAGCAAGCTTTGCAGACATTTAACAAAATCTATATATATTATATAATTAAATAAAGAAAAGAACAACAATATGAAATGTGATTTATTCATTAAAAAACGTACAAAATATGTTTTTATTCTAGAATTTTATATTAAGCTCTTTTATAATAACAAAGCCAAAACTTTTGTGGGCTAAAAAAGTTGGTAAAAATGCCTTTTTAACGACATTTTAAAACACAAAGAGCCTATTATTCTAAATATCCTTTTTTTAGCTAGAAAAAGAACAAAAAGCTGATCGAATTTCTTGGATATTGAAAATGCAATCAAAAAAAGAGCTTTCGCAACGAAAGTAAGTTCAAGATGGATAATTTAAGTAAAAATTGACTAAAACCGGACAAAAGATTCAAAGAAATATCATTCACAAGGGCAAAGGACATTTCAAAATATTTTCAATGCAATATATACTAATTTTAGAAAGAAATAGTGTAACAATAGAAAACTTAATGTGGAGCAAAATTATTAAAACTAATAACTATAAAAATATTTTTAAATGAAATATTAAACTATATAAATCAAAGATCGTCAATGTAAGAAAACAGATCGTCGCACTCATCTTTGTCATTCGAATCGGTCACTATGACGGGGTTTATATCCGAAGTATCGCATACTCTGAATACTTCCCAAGCTTCTAGAATCTCTTTTTGGGTGTGCCGAATGTAGTTCTGCCAATGATCAGCGCTTACTTTGCCAAAAACCTTTTCCCGCCAAAACTTCAGAGGCTATTCCTTTTAAGGCAAAAACATTGGTCATATTTTCTTTTGCACTCTGACAAAATTATTTCGATGGGATTATATTAACAATGGTATAAAGGGAGGCGGAGAACCATATGATCAAAAGGTTTTACATATTCGTCAAGAAAATATTTTTTTTTGTACTTCGATTTTTCTACCAAATCGAAGAACCAAGAAGAGAAAGCGAAAAAAATTCATCTTTTTTTGGTTAGGTTAGGTTAGGTTAGGTTCGGGGTATGTCTTCTACTAGCCCAGAGTGGTAGCTGTGATAGGTGATTTGGGCGGCAAATTAGAAATAAGTTGATATTTAAACCATTTTTGGAAATTTCGACGGTTCATACTATCGTGGTAGTCCCCACTTTTTGTCCCGCTTTTAAAAACTAAACTAGCTCCCTTGATAAACCCGTTCTCATTGCCGACGTTGACGACGATGTATCTATAACCTAAAAAAATCATAGTTTTAACACTGGCGCAAAAGAAAAAATCTGTTTTTTATATATAATTTAGAAGTCTAGTATATTTACTACCACATTTCATCACACGAATTCAAGTTTTTCTTTTGATCAAAATTATAATAAAACTAAGTTTAATATTAACTATTTCTCAACAGTATTTAAAGGATAAATAATATAGGATTTTGACGAAGTAATTATTTTTGCTAAATATCAAAAAATAAACATTTTTATTTTCTCAGGGCCAAAAACGGTTGGCTTTTAACTCAAATCCTGTTCGTGTTTATCAATTAAATTACACTATCTTTGAGGATTCATAATCCTGATTATTGCAGGGATGTGAAAAAGTTATTTTAATCCGAAAAAAATAAATATAAATATTTTTTCTATTGCAAAATTTACTGATTTTTAGCCATTTTCGACAGCTTGTAACATTTCTATTTTTTTAAATTTAATAAAAATAATAACTTTCCCACACTCTCACATTATTTATCTTTGAAATATCGTTAAAATGTTGTCTATAATAAACTTAGTTTTTTTACGATTTGGGTTAAAACAACACCTTAATTTATCAAAAATTATAAGCCGACCGATGTTGTTAATGTAAATGCAAAAGAAAACTAAATTAAACAAAAAACAAATATAGTCAAAATGCTCCATAAACTGAGCTTCACCGCTTTTTGAAGAGCTTGTAGCTTTCGTATCATCCTGCCAGGTATTTCCAAAAAACCCTTTGCTGAATATCCATGTTTCCTCAAGGAAGACTGGAGTAAAACCGTTTTCTACTGAATTCATATCTTTTGTGTACTCCCTCAAAAATGTAATTCTTTTATTAAAAACATCGGTTAAATCCACGAGATACTTGCGGTTGTTACTTCTCTTCCATCGAAAGCTAATTTCTCTTACAAATTTTCACAGAATAGTTGAAATGATTTGACATATCATCATTTAGTATCTGATGGAGAGACTTTATGGTAATATGATCTTTTTGGACATACGTGCTATAAATGGTATCCCGGATCTTACTTTTTAGGTAGTCGGTTATCTTGATATGCTCTTTATTTCTTGTTGATGATAATTCTTTGAATCTTTTGTCCGAGTTTGGTCCATTTTTTTCTTAAATTAAATATCGATTTTGAACTTACTTTTGTTGGGGAAGCTGTTCTTTTCGCCACATTCTGAAGGTCAAATCAATTCCTGCAGCTACTTGTTGTTCTTCTAGCTCAAAAAAAGCTAATATATTAAGAATAATAAGCTGGCTTTGCTCACTTATAGTCGCGTAATTCCAATTTCTTTCGGCATTTTCAATATCGACTTTGTTTTGATGCATGTCACACTTAAGGATTTGTCAACGTGACAAGTTTTAGTTGAAATAAGAAAAGACGTAACTTTTTTTAGTAAATTCACTGTTAGAAAGCTTCAAAAAATGACGTCACTGCATATCCGAAAAATGTCTACTATACACTTCTCTACTTTATATACATATTAGTAAACAATTTACCATTGTTTTTTTTCAACTTTTTTTGGGTGGGGTGTTAAATTTCCCATGTATCTGCTCAAGGTATTTTTAGTTGCATTATACATATTGTAAAAATCACTGAAGCTACCGAAATTTTTTAATAGATTGTGTTTATAAGAGCTAAAAAGTTATAGAAAATAAAATTTTATTTTATTTTCTATAACTTTCAATAATCGATATTATTGAGAATCGATAGTTTGTCTTGTTCCTAATAGATTGTTCGTGGATCGTAGCATATGAAGTGTAAAATAGTCATCACGTGATGACGGTTGGAGAAACTTGTCATCGAAACGTGGTAAATAAATACCAATATATGTATTTTTTGATCATAGTTCTACATTGACAATCACTTTCAAATCTTACCGTAGGTATTCTGACACGTATCCTGGCATGGTCCGTGGCCATTCCTCAAATGACATTCGTTTATATCCTCACATGATCGACCATCTGTGCCAAGACGGAAACCAGGTTTACAAGAACATTTAAGCGAACCTAACATGTTGATACATAGATGTTCACAGCCCCCATTATTGTGTGTACATTCGTTAATATCTGAAAATAAAAAAAAACACCAAACGCATAAAATATTTTTTTCAACGAGCGTGCTGAAAGTATTTTCAGCACTGAAACTTAAAACAATCATAAACTACCAGATACCTATATCGCCACTTAATTAGAGTTAGTGTGCTAATTAACATCACCGGCACTGGAACTGAAAAGGTCAAATTTATCATATTTAAAGCACGAAATACCCAAGAAATTGTCAGTTAAGCAAGTTTTGAGTGAAAATAGAGTTCCTGCCGTATATTGCAATTCCTGACAATAAAACTCATCAACGCAGAAGCTTTATAGCAAACGGAAAGCGCAATTTAACCTATATGTATTAGTATGATCACAAAGTATGTCCCATAAAAGATTTTTTTAATCACAATAACAATAACAAAAATCGTCAAGATGTCCACAGATACTGGACATTGTTTAGACATAAGACAATAATTTAAACTTCAAAGACTCATCGAAAACCAACCAAAACACCACCAGACATCGGATAAGTTCAGCAATCACCAATTTTTTAAGATTTTATAATCTAACCACATACAATTTGAAAAGAAGGAAATAGATTTGTTGAATAAAGGGTTTTCTTATAATTGATTATCTAGGAGTTGAATGCTAAATCGCCATTACTGGAATAGACAACACAATACCGAGAAACACAGCATAGCCAATACAATAAGAAAACATCCAAATAACGATGTGTGATGCTCATTTTCTCAAGAATATAAGGTATGCAAATCTCTTACGAACAAAAACACAATATTATTTTACTAAAGCAGATAAGGGAAAAGATCTGTATAATAATTTCAACAAATTAATTCTTATGCAACTAACTTCTTTCAAAAACTTGTGACTGTTTTTAACGAATTAAAAAAGAACAAATGATTTTTATGAATCCACAATCTCCTAAATTGTACTCATTAGTTAAACTAAATAAAAATAATTTTCCTATTCGTCCAATTGTCTCTTTTATAACCGCCCAATCACTAAAACTCTCCAAAAAATTAATCCATGTTATAAAAATATTGAGGGAGTTGAATATCATATCCGCTTTCTACAAACGATAAATCGAGCCTACTGTCAGTACTTAGGTCATATGTCCAGAAGAACAGGAAAAACGAGACGCGAAAAGGCAGGATTGGGGGCAAGAGACCGAGAGGCTGATTGCCGACTCGATGGATGGACCCAGCAAAGCAATTGGGGGGAATGGGTCTACATGAAACCGTCCACCTGGCTGAAGACAGAGCAACGTGGAGGGCATTGTCGACTTCATATAGTCTATAAAACGTTGTCACCAAACCCTCTCGGAGGGTAAACGGACAGAGGAGAGGAGGAGATATTTTTAAAAATTCGAATGTTCTATTGTTTTGTTTGAATTGTTTCTACGTTTTACAAAACTAATACATTGTTCGTTATCGGCTTCTGTCAAAAAGTATAAATAGCATTTGTCTAATAAGTTTAAAACCAATATCTAATACTGAATCCTTTACGTATATTTGCATTTCAATCGACTGTTCTAATATGGCGTGGGATTTTTTTATACTGTGAAGCAAAATGGAAATTTATGATCTGTCTCTTGAATGGTTTTATACTACACTGAAGCCTACGCATGTTTATTATTATAATTTTATTGAACAAATATCCCAAAAGTGATTTAACAGATTGGTGATTTATTATTCTATGGGCAAATTTAGTTATTTACTGACTAAAGACTTGCGGATTAGGGGAAGGAGAAAATATCTTTGCTGGTGTCATATTCCATAATCGATTGTATACTCTGGGAATAAAGCAATAAAGGCGGGGGAATTAAGAAGTAACGAGATTCATGGGTCGCCGCTAGTGTCTCTGTAATAAGCTTAATTAAAGAAAGCACAATGAGAGATAACTCATCAAAGCTATTACTATGAAATACAGATAGATAGTCCACAATTTTTCCTAAATCATCAGACGAACAGCTACAGCTCTTTTTTGGACAGACTCAAGAATTTTAAAGTCAAAGTTGAGGCAATGAGAACAACACTCGAGGCTGACTTTGATAACGGCTGTTTTAGTCGTTAGGCACAATATGCGCCGTGCCTAAAGCCTGCTAAGCTTGAAAGAGCTGCGAAAAGGAGTTATATTAAAATTTAAAGTTAAAAAATGTAAAAACATTTTATCTAACCAGTTTTCAGTAGTAATGTAATCTGAAATTAAAAGATAACACGTACATAATTTTGTTCTTCATTATTATTAGGTTCGAGTGACCTAAAAGTAAATAATGCAAGGTGTTTCGGGGGGAAAGGGAAATATTCTAAGGACATGTTGACATGTTTGGGAGGTCAAAGAAATTAAAAAAGATATATAATCATAGGTCCGCAAATGCTTCGTTTTCGAAATACAGAGTGTTAAAGAAAATTAAAAAAATCGGTTTTTATTTAATATTTCGGAAACGACTTTAGATATCAAATTGAATTTTGTTGTGCGTTATAATGACGTAGAGGGGCATATTTTGGAACATAAAGATTTTTAATAATTTTACCAGTGGCGTGCGTGAAACATAAGGTAACATAACATAATTTCTCAGGGAAAAAATAGGACGCCACAGCTTTTCTTCAGAATTAATAATTTTTTCTTAACTGGCAATCTATTCTAAAGAAAAAACGTCACCTTATTTTTTTTCGTCTAATCATTTTCCAGCAATAATTAAAATACTACTTTTATAAATTTATATGCTTATTATGATTATTTCAAATGCTTTTTAACAAGTTGGCGTTGAAACTTCAACGTCGATTCATGGTTTTTTCAACGGAACAAAACCTTTATTGTAAGTATGGTAGTAAGATTAGGTTAATAGCAGCAGATATTTGGTGTCTAAAATCATGCAAGTCTTTTTCTGTTTTCCCTAATTCATTTCAGTCAAGATCCCTAAACAATCACCCGTTACTGGGAAGGTTGAATCTTCTGCCAAACAAAAGTGGCTAGATTTAGAAATTAAAAATCTGTATAGCAAACGAAGTATGATTGAAATTGAAGCATACGTTAGATTTCCAAAGAAAAATGTTCGTAGTTATCGATGCCAAATTTTTGAAGAAAATGTGTTCACTTAAAAACAAACTGAGAAAGTTGAAACCACAAAAACAAATTTCTTCGGAAGTCGAGAACATTGTAGACCTTCTCAGTCCTTTGATAATAGAGAAGTCGCCCTTTTGAATAAAGGTTTGAATTTTGCAGAGCCTCCAGTAAAAAATAGTTTACCAACTATTATAGCGAATATCGAAAGTTCCATTCAATACGTGCCAGAGTCAACTAAGAGATTTATTAGAGAGGCTTGCACAAATCAAATCTCAAAAAACGTTGTTAACAAGTCAAAATATGTTTCTCGTAGAATACTGAAGTTGTCCAGGGACTGAAGAAAAAAGAATGTGTTTATTTAAAATCTGACAAAGGAAATAAGATTGTTATACTAGACAAAACAGATTTTGAAAGAGTAGACAGTTTTCTTCAAACTGGTCTTTACGATTTAATTGAGAAAAACCCGTTATCAAAAATGATAACAGAAGTAAAAAGTATCTTAAAACAGTGTAAAAACCTTGTGTCCGATAAACTAAAATTTAAACTAACACATAGTAATCCACAGTTATCTAAACTGTATTGCCTTCCCGTTAGAATTCTTAGATAAAATTAAGAGTGGTCACTTAAAAGAAGGTGAAATTTTAATATCTTTTGACGTAAGCTCATTGTTTCCTAGTGTACCGATACGTATAGATACGAGGACAATATATTTGCTATTTTTGATAGTAAAACAGAAAATTTGGACACTTTCTTAGAAACATTAAACAATAAATATCCTTCCATTAATTTTACGTACGAGAAGGAGAACAATAAATTTAACTAAATAACGATAAATTAGAATTTGATATTTATAGAAAATTTACTAATACTGATTTTGACTCATTCCTCAACTCAGATGGATATAATGATATTTTGTATAAATTAATAAATAGACATAAGCATAGGAAAATGTTAAAATATGCCACTACTCTTCAAGCACCTGAGGCTCCCAATAAGTCTAGAAAAAGTATTCAAAAACGTAGGGTTTAGAGTAGCCTACAAAACGGAGAACAGTTTGAAAAATCTCTTTGGAAACCCTAAAGACAAAGTCGATTTGAAGGAGAGAAGTGGAATCTATGAAATTAGCTGTAATGACTGCGATCTAAAATATGTTAATATGTTTTAAGATACGGAAGAACAGAAAAGTCAAGCGTTGCCCAACATGCTTTGGAAAACAATCACCAAATAGGAATAAATAATCTTAAGTTCATTAAAAATGTATCTAATAATAGATTATTGGATGCATTTGACAGTATAAAAATAGTTAAATGTGGTAAGAAAGAACTAAATAAAGACAGAGGGCCTATTGCCTATAGTCCCCTCTATTGCCTACTTGAAAAGGGTGCAGTCGGGTGCAACCAAGTGTGACCATATTTACTTATAAATAGTCTCAGTTAGAATAAGTTACTTTAGTTTATATCATCTGCTGATGATGCTAACTTGGTTAGCGAAACGCGCTTCCAGAACGTAACAAGTTGTGGTTTAGTGTGGTTAGAACTCTTGTATTTTGATACTTAGTTGTACTTTGATATAAATATTAAATATAAGAGGCTCAACAAACATTTGGTACCAAATTGGTTATTATTGGTATCATAAAATAACATACATATTCAGCCACAGAGAATATGCCAACATGATATTTGTTATAATTGTTATATGAACGTCGGTTTCCAAATCCAGATCCAGTTCCTGATAGGAAAGTTTTTCAGAGAATATTCTCAAATACACAAGAAAATGGAATGTTTTCAAGTGCAAGGATTATTTCTGAATGAGAGCAGGTCCTCGACGCGCAAGTTGAAGAACGTATACTTGATATTGTAAGAGATAACCCAGGTGAAAGTACGAGGAGGATAGCAAATGAACTGCAAATACCATCACAAAAAGCCGTTTGGGAGATACTTAAAAGAAATGGATTAAAACCTTTTCACCTTCAACCAGTTCAACATGTCGAACATGGCGAATAATGAACATAGATCGTCAGACGAAAACCCTCATGCCACTTTTGAACACAACTTTCAACACCCATTTAGTATCAATGTCTAGTGTAGTATGCTTAACGATCAATTATTTGGTCCGTTTGTAATGGACGGAAGTCTTACTGGTGACGGGTATTTAAATTTTTTGCAAGAGAATCTAGTAACAGTGTTGGACGATGTTCCTTTATATGTTAAACAACGAATGTACTTCTAACACAAAGTAGCCCTTCGTATTTTAGTGTACAAGTAAGAAATTTCCTAAATAATAATTTTTCTAATTGATGGATTGGCAGGGTCGGACCGCAATATTGGCCATCCTGATCACCAGACTTAAATCCATTGGTTTATTGTCTCTAGGCGTGGATGAAATCATTAGTATACGCATCAAGAGTGGAAACAAGAGAAGTACTACTTAATCGTGTTCAGAATGCTGTAACTATCATAAGAAACAATCTTCGATTAATTGAACGTACTACTCGAGCGATTAACAAACGAGCTAACAATTGCACAGCACAATTTAATATTTATTATTTATAACATAAATAGTATTATTGTATTTTTCAAGCTTCTGCTAAGGATTTCAACTTTAATTTTGTTGCTGAAATAAAAATTAGCTTATATAAGTAAAGCAATATTTTAATTATTTCTCGAAAACGGTGTATCAAATGAAAACAATAAAAGGACGTTTTTTTCTCTAGAATAGATCGCCAATTAAGATGAAATTATTAATTCTGAAGAAAAGCAGTGGCGTCAGATTTTTTCCCTGAGAAATTACCTCACCTTATGTCTTACGCACGCCACTGGTGAAAGTATTAAAAATCTTTTTGTTCCAAAACATGTCCATTTACGTCATTATAAAGCACCACCAAATCCAATTTGATATCTAAAATCGTTTCCGAAATTTTTTAATGTTCTTTAACACCCTGTATCTTGAAAACGAAGCGACCGCGGATCTAAGAATATATAACCTTTTCTAATTTTTTGACCTCCCAAATACGTCCTTAGAATATTTCCCTTTCCTCCCGAAACACCCTGTATAATAGATCTTTGCACTTTAATAACCAGGGCTAACCAAAACGAAATCCTAAATTATTGATTTAATTGACCTTTGCAATGTTAATCTAGTATCCTACCAATGAGCTAACAGTCTTCATACCAAAAACATAATAAACGTTATTTACTTTTACTTATCTATATTCTAAAGTATCGGAATAGTGTGGGAATTAGTCGCCAATAAGGATTTCATGCATTTTTATAATTGTATGTCTATTTTGTACTTACGTTGTTTGTTATCAAGGCGCTTCTTATTTTTCAATTTTAAATTTCCAATAATGTTCTCTGAACTTTGCTCGGCACCTAAAAAATTTAAATCATAAACTTTTGATATTCGTTTCTTTCGGGTTACTTCAACGATTGTTAAATACTTATAGTCCCGAAGGAATGTATCGGAAAGATTAACAGAGAAGATCTATAAATAAAATGACAAGCGATAGTCTAAATATACATAAAAATCAAAGATTTGTTTACGGAAATGAGTAGTAATCGATAAGTATGTCTCAAATGTCTAATATATTACGCCTATAAGTGAGTTATGGTATATTAAATAGACAAATATGTATTGTCAGCGTAATATGCCTAAGTTTAAGCACCGAATATTAACAATGTTCTTGTTAATGTTCGGTGGTTTAAGGCATGGAGATAAAAAGTGTGGCTTTTTATAAACCCTCACGGCACATCTAGTATATCAAATGTCAATAGCCCTCAAAATCGGAGATTTCTACGGGAAACAAGAAGTCCATACACAAACATTCATAAATTGGAACAAGCTAAAAGACTACATCACACAAAACACAGAGGAACCAGAGAACATAAACACAAATGAACAAATCGACAGGACAGAGCCATAGAACAGCTAACAAATAACATAAAGGCAGCCACAGAACACGCCAAAACCACAGTACTCATAAGGCAAAACAACCCATACTCTCTTCCAAGTGAAATAAGACAACAAATAACAGAAAGAAACAAACTCAAAAGACAAGCCAAAATAACAGGAGATCACAGAATAAACACACAAGCAAACAGGCTAACAAACAAAATGAAAAAACCAATAAAAGCCCACAAAAACGAAAAATGGCAATCATTTTTAGAAGGCCTATCCCCCCAAGACACAGTATGGAAGCTTAACAAAACCTTAAGAGGCAAAATCTACACGAAATACCCCCCTTTACAAGGCCTAGCAATGAAATAGCAGAAACATTCGCCCTCTCACTCGAAAACCAATTTACTTTAAATGAACAAGAAGATGACGACATAGAACACGAAGAGCACATAGAAAATAGATCCCACACTATACTCAACGCACAAACACAAGAAATAATCCAACAGTCAAATGCCGCATAAAAAATTTAATCAAAACCACAGACAGCAAAAAAGCTCCAGGACCAGATAAAATATCAAACAAAATACTAAAAAACCTACCAGATATAGGACTAAATCACCTCAGCCTAATAATCAACACATGCCTATAAAATAACTACTACCCAACAACCTGGAAAACAGCAACAATAACACTTATACCCAAACCGAACAAAGATCTAAAATTCCCTCAAAACTGGAGACCCATCAGCCTGCTTTCATCAAAATCAAAAATACTGGAGAAAATATTCCTTATAAGATTACAAACAATTCTGAACACCAACAACATTATATCGGACGAACAATTCGGTTTCAAAAAAGAACATTCCACGGAACTTCAACTAACACGCCTCATAGAAAAAACAACAATAGGACTACAACGCCGTGCATCCACAGGAATAGTAGTCCTTGATATGGAAAAAGCCTTCGATAGAGTCTGGCACGAAGGACTCATCACAAAACTAAATGACACTCTTAATATTCCCCTGCCAATGATAAAATTCATAGGAAACTTTTTAACAAACAGGCAATTCCACACAAAAATACACAGCGAACACTCTACAAATAAACCCATGCAAGCAGGAGTCCCACAAGGCTCCCCACTATCCCCAATTCTCTACAACCTCTACACCGCAGACATCCCAAAACCACAATTTTCTAAACTATTAATATACGCAGACGACACTTGCCTCTTCGCTACATCTAAAAACCATGAACAAATACACAGGAGTCTCCAAAACCACCTAGACCAAATACAAGAATGGGCATCCCGCTGGAAAATACCCATCAACACAGAAAAGCACAAGCAATCGTCATAACCAGAAAAAGACAAGCAACATTTAATAAACATCTGCCAACTAAAATATCGGAAGGCAACTCACTCCTCAGCCAACTACACCCAATGATTGGAAAAAAGAGCCAAATCACAAGAAAAAACAAACTGTTAATATACAAACAGATCATCCGACCAAAAATACTATATGGAGCAATGGCATTCTGCCACACATCGAAAACCAACAAAAAGAAACTAGAAAGGCTACAAAATATAATACTCAGGAAAATAACAGGAGCCCCATGGTATATACGTAACACCGAAATAAAACAAGCCTCAAACAAAGACACAATACACGATTACCTAATACAAAAACACACCAACTTCATAAATACACTCAACAATCACACAAACCCGATAATTACAGAACTCTTCAATAGACCAATAAATTTAAACTCATGGTACAGAAACTTCAAAGCTCAAATCAGCAACCACAACCAAAATTAACAACAAAAATTTTTTATTCTTATTTTTTCACCGCCATCGTCACACTCCCCCCATCTCTTCCTAACTCCCCCCACTTTCCCCCCTCATCCAAATCCTTAAAAATTACCTAGAGGACGAAAATAAAAAAGCCACTTGGCACACTCATTCCAAAACTGTGCAAGAGTTTCCACAAGGAAGTAGCATAAAATCAAACATCAAGTAGTAGTATATGAAATGTAAAAAATAAATAATTAACTTCGATGACGAAGTACTACTATTCAGTAGTGAATAGATAATTATTAGTAAATTTTGCTTTGATTTATTTCTCTCAAATTAAAGTTTTTCATAATATAACAATAAACAAAAAAATCCTAAATTTCTTTTACTCAGAAATGATGAATGTTTCCTTTTATTAGGAATAGTGAATAGTGAATTATGACCAAATTTAGATCCGCACATAGTAATTTAGGAACCCACAGACTTAATAGGTTCCATTTCTTCCATCCATCATAACGGATCCGCACCAATATTTTACCAGTTTCCACCAATGCCACACGTAAAAGGGAAGTATTGTACGTTTCAGGGTCCCTAAAAGCCGAAAAATATAACTAAAAAATAGATAAATTTCCTTTACCCGGATCTTCCCTCGTATAATTTTTTCCATTGGTTAGGAGTAGTGAAGTGTGACTCTGTTTAGTTCAGTACATACTCACAGTATATAAGTGTTACATATACTTTTCATTTTTATTGAGCGCCATTTGTTCCATGATATTGGATTCCTAACAATATTTTCCCATTTTCTTTCTACCTACGCCACACTTGACTTTTGGGCATAATTTAAAATAAATTTAATAAGTAGTTTTTACATTGACACATACCGCCATTTTGTTACGTCATGTTGAATTCGTACCAGTTTATCCGATTTGCACCCATGCAAAATTTAAAGTCAATTGAACAAAATTTTTTTGCGATGAATTTTTAAAAAATGTATTTGGCCGCTATTTCGTTTCACCATCTTAAATTAAAACCCATATTCTCAGCCTTTACATACTCCGTTGGTCCGCAGATATTTCCTAACCCCAAATCATACACCACTCTAACATAACAACAAGAAGACCGTTAACGAAAACCATTTAGAAACTTAATATCTGGCAAATATCTGCGAACGAAGGGAGTAGGTAAAGACTGATAATATGGTTTTCATGCAGGATATAAAATCTATATGTGTCCTGAGGATGCAAAGACTTGCTTTTTTACCTGGATCTTAACCCCAAATAATACACCACTCCAACAATTTTTTTTTAATATATTTACCAGGTCATCCTCATATGACCCTTAATTTTTGGTCAAAATTTGGAGTCAATCGGGTAAGTAGTATTTAAGTTATGTCGCAAACTAATAGACGGACAGACAGACCGACAGACGAACCAATAGAATTGATAAAACATGTTTTTTAGCATCTAGGGACGCTAAAACGTGAAGATATGTAAAATCTGAGAAGGTGATTGTTTCACAATTACACAAATTTATTTGCCCGCCATTTTGTTCCTCCATCTTGAATTAGTAACACTGTTTTACTAGTTGATTCCTATTCTACAATTAGTTATGGCACACAATTTCAAACCAATCCAATAAATAGTTTTTCAGGCTGAATTTTGGATTCGTACTAAAATGTAACTAGTTGACATAGCCCCCTTTGGAAAATATGAACATTGTATAAGGGGTCGTGTTTATGAACTAACCGAAGATATTTCCAATAATAGCTACCTTTACTAAGTGTAAGATGTAAATATTATTTTTTTGATTCCTTTAACTATATAATATTAAATATTTTTTAATACTATCATCCGACCCTTATTGTGTAGTTAGTAAATTTTGAAATTATTCGAGTGGTATTCGAACCCCCAATCTCCGTCTTACCGGAACGTTGCTCTACCAACATATATATATATATATATATATATATATATATATATATATATATATATATATATATATATATATATATATATATATATATATATATATATATATATATATATATATATATATATATATATATATATATATATATATATATATATATATATATATATATAATGCTTAATTAGGCAACCATAGATATAAAGCGTGTAATATATTCAGTATCTGACAACACTATAAAGTATTTTAACGATTATAACGATGGTTACGAAGATTAAACATATTGCTTTAAAACAATTAGTCAGCAGCTAAAAGATTTAAAACTACAAGAATATTATTAAGTACAAAAAAAAATAAAGTTTCAACTTTAATTGCTATTAAAAGATAAGTGGACTGGTTATGAATATCCATTAAAGCCGTAGTGCCGCATTTTAATACTTGATGTTTATGCAAAATTTGAAGTAAATTGGATAAGTGATTTTTGCATAATAATTTTTTAACCTTTCACTAGGCCGCCATTTTGTTTTGCAATACTGGGTTTTTACAAAAATATTACCATTACCATCCCCATATGACTCTTGATTTTTGGTCAAAATTTGAAGTCAATCGGTTTAGTTTTGCGGCAGACTGACAGACAGACAGACGGGCCGACGGAATTGATAAAACATAGTTTATGGCATCTAGGGGCGTTAAAACGTGAAGATATGTAAAACCTGTGAGAGTGATTTTTTTCACGAAAGCAAAAATTTTATTTGGCCGCCATCTTGTTCGGCCATCTTGAATTGGTACCACGGTTTTACTAGTTGACCCATATACCACAATTAGCTGTGGCACACAATTTGAAATTAATCCATTAAGTAATTTTCAGGCTGAACTTTTAAATATTTTTTTAAGCCGCCATATTGTTATGCCATCCGGGATTCGTACCAAAATGTTACCCGTTGAATTGGATAAGTGGTTTTTTAATGTTTTTTTAATATTTCACTAGGCCGCCATTTTGTTTCGTCGTTTTGGCTATTTACCAAAATATTACCAGGTCATCCCCATATGAACTTTAATTTTTTATATTAATTTGAAGTCAACCAGGTAAGAAGTCTTTAGGCTATATCGCAAACTGACAGACAGATAGGCAGACAGACAGACGGACTGACGGAATTGATAAAACATATTTTTTGGCATTTAGGGACGCCAAAACATAAAGATTTGTAAAACTTGAGAGGGTAATTTTTCACGATTACAAACATTTTAGCTGGCCGCCATTTTCTTCGGCCATTTGGAATTAGTACCACAATTTTACTAGTTGATCCCTATACCACAATTAGTTATAGCACACAATTTGAAATTAAGACATTATGAATTTTTTTCTGGCTGAATTTTTAAATATTTTATTAAGCCGCCATTTTGTTCCGCCTTCTTGGATTCGTACTAAACTGATACCACTTGCTTCCAACATAAAAATTGATGTTTTTGTCAAATCTGAGATAAATTAGATCGGTAGTTTTTTAATAATCATTTTTTTAACATTTCACTAGGACGTCATTTTGTTTCGCCATATTGGATTTTTACCAAAATGTTACCAAATCATCCCTAAATGACCCTTAATTTTTAACCAAAATTTGAAGTCAATCGGGTAAGTAGTCTTTAAGCTATGCCGCCAACTAACAGACAGACAAACAGACGGACACACCGACAGACGGACTGACGGAATTGATAAAACATACCTTTTGGCTTCTAGGGACGCTAAAACGTAAAAATGTGTACAACCTGAGAGAGTTATTTTTTTCAAGATTGTAAACATTTTATTTGGCCGCCATTTTGTTCGGCCATCTTAAATTAGATCCACAGTTTTACTAGTTGATCCCTGTACCCCAGTTACGGCAAACAATTTGAAATTAAACCACTAAACAGTTTTTTCAGACTAAATTTTTAAATATTTTATTAAGCCGCCAGTTTGTTCTGCCTTCTTATAATTCTATCATAACACTTGATATTTTTCCAAAATTTGAAATAAATTGGATAAGTAGTTCTTTAATAATAATTTTTTAACATTTTACTAGGCCGCCATTTTGTTTCGCCATATTGGTTTTTTACCAAATCCCCATATAACCCTTAATTTTTGACCAATGTTGGACGTCAATCGGGCAAATAGTTTTTTAGCTATGCTGTGAACAGGCAGACCGATAGACCGATCGACAGACAGACCGACGAAATTGAGAAAACATGTTTTTCGTCATCTAGGGACTCTGAAACGTGAAGATCTAAAAAAATCTCGGAGGGAGATTGTTTCACGATTACAGTACTTCCGTTTTACGAGGGAAGTAAAAACTAATGCGATTGACTTCAAATTTTAGTCAAAAATTAAGGATCATATGGGGATGATCTGGTAACATTTTGGTAAAAATCGAATATGGCAAAAACAAAATGGCGGCCTAGTGAAATGTTAAAAAAATATTACTAAAAAACTGCTTGTCTAATTTATCTCAAATTTTGTACAAAAACCAAGTATTATGAAGGAATCAACTAGTAAAATTGTGATGCGAATCCAAGATAGCGGAACAAAATGGCGTCTTAATAAAATATTTAAAAATTCAGCCTGAAAAATTATTTAATAAACTGATTTCAAATTGTGTGCCATAACTAATTGTAGTATTGAAACGAACTAGTAAAACTGTGGTACTAATTCAATATGTCGGAACAAAATGGCGGCCAAATAAAATGTTAATAAAAATAATAAAAAATATGTTTTATCAATTCCGTCGGTTCGTCTGTCGGTTTATCTGTCTGACTATCTGACATAGCTTAAAAACTACTTATCAAATTTACTTCAAAATTCATATGGGGATGTACCTGGTAGTATTTTGGTAAAAATCCAATATGCCGGAACAAGATGGCAGTCTAGTGAAACGTTAAGAAAAGTATTACTAAAAAACTAAATATCCAATTTATCTCAAATTTTGTACAAAAATCAAGTGTTACATAGAAATGAATTGGTAACATTTTGGTATGAATATAAGACAGCATTTAAAAATCAGTCAGAAAAAAACTACTTGTTAGATTAATTTCATGTGATATAGAGGTAGACTGGTAAAGCTGTTGTACCAATTCAAGATGGCGGAACAAAATGGTAGATAAAGACAATTTTAAAAAAATGAACGTAAAAAAGATCTTATCAATTAACTTTAAATTTTGCAGAAAATTAAATGAGATATAAGGATAAACTGGTAGGACATGTCGTAAGAAACGGCGGTGAGTGTCAAGGTAAAATCTACTCATCGAATTTATTTTAAATAATGTCTAAAAATCAGATGTGGTATAGGTTGAAACTGGTAAAATATTGGTAGGAATCCAATATGTTGGAAAGCATTTTAAAGTCAATCGGGTAAGTGAAATAGTAGTTGCTTAACTATGCCGTGAACTGACGGACAGTCAGACCGACCGAGGGATTTGAGAAAACATGCTTTTTAGCATCTGGTGAACCTAAAAGGCAATTGTCTGTAAAATCCTGAGAGAGTGATACATTAAACAAACGCTGTAAATATGAACGCATTTTTTTACTTTTCAATGTATTATATTAATAGAAAGTTTCAAGTATTTATACAGGTATAACCAAATTTTGTTAGGGTTTTCAAATCTCATTATTTAAAATTTTGCTCAAAATCATTAGAGTAAAAAACATCGTTTCATTCATAAATTCATAAACGTTAGGAATATTTCTCGAAACTACTTTCACAAATAATCCTATCTAAATTCTGTTCTAGAAGTATTTTTTGTGTTATACTTTGGCAAATATATTAAGTAATTAAGGTTAAGAATCTATTTTTATTGAAAAATAATGTTATAATAGCTAACGTACTTAACATTTATAAAGCTACAAAAACCACTATTAATATTACTAATCATTAGTGCATGCTCTGAATATCTTATGACGAAGCTTCGCAAGCTGGAATCTTCGAAGAAACAGTTGCTGGTTAGTTCTCTTAACAGGGAAAATCAACCGAAAAAAAATTTAATTTTGTTCTTTCTTGGCCCACAACTGAATTATTAAAAAATATAGTAATATGGAGAAATGTGTGTTTGATTTACTAACATTTGTGAAATTACATTTAAAACTATCATAAATTAAAAAAAATAACCAAAATGTTTGGTGAATGTTAAGAAAGTCATGATATGTAAGTATTAACATCAAAAAAATGCGCAGTGCAATTCAAACGAATAAAATTTTCTGAGAGTGACTAGTGATGCCACTGAGACAAGAGATTCTCGCCTTTCGTTTCGACGAGACAAGAAAGGAATTTTCTCTCGTAGCACGAGACGAGACGAGAGAGTGATCTTCTTGCTCCTTTGGAGCATAACAAATCTGTATTGTATGTGTATTTTTAATGTTAAATAAGACGTGTATTAAAAATATTAAAGATATAATAATTCCAAATAACGCTATTTTAATTTCTTTGGATATGCAAAACCTGTTTCTCAGTATCCCCCTATTGAAGCTAAGAACTTAGTGAATAATTTGCTATTAAAAAACAAAGTCAATCCTATTGTTAAGAATGACATTAGATTTGTTGGCAGTGTGCCTTGATCAAAATTATTTTGAATTTAATGACTGGATCTATTCAAGTAAAGAAGTTTTAATAATCGGTAACCCGTTAAGTCCTATTTACAAGAACAATAGATAATTACCCTGTACGAGACAAGTTTATTTATTGGTACAGATACGTTGACGATATTTTGGCTTGTTTCACAGGCACAGAGAGACCACTTAACCTCTTTCTAAATTCTATTAATAAATTACGTAAAAATATAAGATTTATTTTAGAATTAGAACAAAATAAGTCCAAAAACTTTTTAGATTTAAAAATCAACAACAATAATAAACACGATTTTGGAATTTATCATAAACCATCCTATACAGATACAACAATACATAATACATCAAACTACCCATTCACACATAAGATGGCAGTGTTTCATAGTTTTGTACATCGTTTAATTAATGTACCTCTGTCAACAGAAAATTTTAACAAGGAACTCAATGTTATAAAACAGATTGCAGTTAATAATGGTTATGACGCAACCATAATAGACAAAATCGTAAATAAAAAACAATATAAAAAAGCACTCAATTTCGTTTATCCTGGTTTCAATACAAAAGAAAATATTAAGTTTACCACATAACAAATTAGCACTAAAATAGACACATGTCTTAAAAAAACAAATCATAAAGTAGCTTTTTGTACCAATAATAACTTAGGTAGATATATTAAAAATAGCAAGTCTAATACAAATAATGACCAAAAATCAGGGGTATCTGAATTAAAACGTGGTTCTTGCGAAAAAGTATATATTGGTCAAACGGGTAGATCTTTTTATAAACGTATCAAAGAACAAAAGCATCACATATTAAACAAAAAACTGATTCTAATTATTCAAAACATTTACTAGAAACATCATAATTTGAATAACGAATGTAAAACGTTGCATTCAGCCAATAAAAGTTACAAGTTAAATTACTTGAAAAGTCTAGACATTAATAAGAGGAAAAACCATAATATTTTATTGAACGATCAAAGGGACCTAAATGTGCCCTACTGTTAAATCTTTATAGCTAATAGGGTTAGGTAGGTATAGACTTTTTTATTATTGTTTAAAAATCTAGTTTTAGTATCAGTCTTAAGTTGGTTTTTGAAAAAGACACAGTGTCACAAAACAGCTGTCAAACGGGAATAAATTAGTGGACATTACTAAACAAATATAGTTTCTTTATTTATTATACTAGTTTTATGATAAGTTTGTTTTAAATATGTTAATTCAAGGCTATTTTTTATACTATATTTGGGCATGAAGTTACCAAATTTGCTAATAATTTCTTTAATTTGTTAGATATCCCGTGTGCTGGAGCTGTTACATACGAAACTACTGGCCGTGTAATTGTGTAACTTAATACAATAATATATCAAGGTATAGTAAATTAAATAACTCTTATTTAATTTCACTTTAAATTAAAGAAAATAAATAAAAAAAGTTACACATTATACCCCTTCTCCCCTACCTACACGATGTTGACGGAAATGTATTTAATTTTAGAAGTTTTAATAATGTGATAATAAAAATAATGGGAAAATATATTCTCCAGAGAAGTAGTTTTATAACATTGGATATTTAAAACACGAATTTCACAAAGTATCCTATGAATTGCTCTGGGTGTTCCCAGAGCCCCCATGGAATCGGCACCTATGTCCCTCATAACTTCCAACCAGTAAAAAAGTTTGCTAACCGGGGCTCGAAAAAGCTCCAATCAGCAAACTTTTTTACTCTATGTCCGCTGGAAATGATGAAGGGGGTAGGAGGAATCACCTAATAATGTCCCAAACTTACTCGCCAACTCATATACGACATTGGTTTTGATATATTTGTACGAATAAACCCCATTCGGCCAACGTTTATATTCTTATGTCCGCTGGAAAGCGAGAAAGGGGTAAGGGGAAACCACCTAATAATGTCCCAAACTCATTTGCGAGCTCATTGGTATTGATATATTTTGGTGAAAAAGCTTCGGTTAACAAACTTTTCTATTCTACGTCCACTGGAAAGGATGAGGGGGTAGGGAGGCACCATCTGATAATATCCTAAACTTACTTGCCACCTCATACACCACATTGGTTTTGATATAGTTGGGCGAAAAAACCACACACTTTTTTACTCTATATAGCCTCAGGAAACAATGGGGGATAGGGAACCACCTAATGTTATCGCAAACTTTCTTGCTAAGGCATATCCGGCATTGTTTCTGATATATTTGTACGAAAACGTCCCGGTCAGCAAACTTGTCAGTTGGTCAGCAAAATATTGTGCTGATCAGCAAATTAGACACTATCCTATAATAAAGAAATCTAATTACGAACTGATAAACAAACTGACAGTATTATAAAATCTAGTTTACCAATATTTATATGCGACATGTTAATATTTCTTCAATACAGTATTATACTACGCCTGCAATAATTATTCGTTCACGCATTCTTTCCCTGGAAGCTTTTTTTATAACAGTAATTAATTCGCGCTGACCTACACTTTATTTTTGTAACATATGTGGGTACCATATTATTGTTAATTTCAAAACCAAACGCGAACCTACATGTTTAATCATTTATAGATGTACGAACATATTTCCAGTGTTATGTTTGCAGATTTATGATATGGCGATTGCCGTTGGTTTTATTCGTTGTGAATTCGAACGATTTTATTGCATATGTCATAAGTCAAATATCTTTGTTAAAAAAACGATATAATATTGCTTGTCCTTTCTTGTTTGTAATAACTTTTAAATGTTAATTGTATCAAATGCAACTGACTACACTGCATTACATTCTCATACATATCTACCATATACTTACATAAGAAGCCCCTTATACCAAATTAACTTTTTTAAACTTACTTGCATAATTTACTTTGCCTCCACTTTTTCAGTGATACGATATTTTGCCATCTGAAAAGTTGTTTTAAGTAGGGAATTATAGAGCGATATACAGGTTATACAGGGCGTTAGTAAATAAGTGCGACAAACTTCAGAGGGTGATTCTGCATAAAAAAATAATGACAATTTGCTATATAAACCTATGTCCGCAAATGTTTCGTTTTCCGAGATACGGATTTTTGTTAAAATCCGACGATTTATTTATTGCTCTAAAACCGGTCGAGAATGCCAATGAAATTTGGTGGGTTTTAAGAGGTAGTTGTTGCGCATTTTTTGACATGCAATTAAGAGAATGATAATGATCTCAACTTTTTTAAAGAAAAAAATGGTACGCCACTGAGACATTTCAAATTAAAAATCATTTTTGAATTCCTCGTTCAATTTGTGACAAAAAATCTCTTTTGCCTTTTTTATTTCTTTAATACATTAAGAACTATCTGATACAATAATATTAAACCAGAACAATAACAGAAAATAACACTAATAAAATTTTAAATAGGCAACAAATGTTGAAAATGACCTCCCTCAGACGTGAAACAAGATTCAACTCTTCGCCTCATTGATTGTCGTATTTGAGCAAATATTACTGGTGTATTTCTTATTGTCTCATAGCCGGGTATAATTCGATTACTCAGGTCATATTCGACGGGAGTGGAATAAACTAATGACTTAAGAAAACCCCAAATGCAAAAATCTAGAGGATTTAAATCCGGCGATCGGGTAGGCTAATTTTCCGTACCTCTCCTTCCTATCCAACGATTTGGATAAACTATATCTAAGTGATTACGTACATTAATGCTAAAATGGAATAGTGCACCATCATGCATAAACCATACAACACTTGTGGTAGAGGAAGAGAGCTGTAGAGGAATTTCTTCAAGAAGAACATTTAACTCTTTCTGTAGGAAATTAAGGTAAGATTCGCCTGTTAGTCGTTGAGGGAGGAAATATGTACCGATTAAATGATTATGAATTACCCCAAGCCACTGATGCTGAAAATGAGCTTCAAAGATTCGATGTTGATTTTCCTCAACCCATGAGTGATTGTTGTGGAAATTTCAAATGCATATGTGACAATTCCGCATTTGTAAAATTTTCCATTCTTTTCGATAAAAGAAAAATTTATTACTTATTAACAATAATGTTACTGCAAACTAAAAAGCTTAATAATGAATAAACGCTAATTTGACATTTCGTTAAAATATTCGTATTTAACAGATAAATGTTGACAGTGGCTTACTAGATAATGTATTAAAAAAATAAAAAATACGCGTTAAGGTGTTTTATTTTTTTGCATAAAAACCGCACCCCATACGAAAAAAAGGCAAGAAAAAATTTTTGTCACAAATTGAACGAGGAATTCAAAAACGATTTTTGATTTGAAATGTCTCAGTGGCGTATAATTTTTTTTTCTTGTTTGTAATAATTTTAAATGTTAATTGTATGCGCACCAATGATAATATAAAATTCTTAATTGCATATCAAAAAGCCCCTTATTCCAATAATTTTTTAAACTTTTAAAACCCACCAAATTTCATTGATACATATTTTGCCATCTGAAAAGTTGTTTTAGAGCAAATTATAAATATACAGGTTATACAGGATTTTAACAAAAACTTTAACCCCCGTACATTCGCAAAAAAAATAATGACATTTGCTATATAAACGTATATAGCAAACTTAATATTTTTTTCAAATCTGCAGAATTTATTGCTCTAAAACCGGTCGAAATGCCAATGAAATTTGGTGGGTTTTAAGAGGTAGTGGTTACGCATTTTTTAACATGCAATTAAGAGTATGATAATGATCTCAATTTTTTTAAAGAAAAAAATGTACGCCACTGAGACATTTCAAAAAAAATCATTTTTGAATTCCTATAATTTGTAACAAAAAATCTCTTTGTTTTTTATTTCTTTAAATTATATATCTAATACAATAATACTAAACCAGAACAATAAAGAAAATAACACTAATAAAATTTTAAATCAAGTTGACAAATGTTGAAAATGACCTCCCTAGACGTGACACAAAAACTCTTCGCCTCATTGATTGTCGTATTTGAGCAAATATTCCTGGTGTATTTCTTATTGTCTCATAGCCGGGTTAATTACATTACTCAGTTCAAAAATGGGTGGAATAAACTAATGACTTCACCCCAAATGCAAAAATCTAAAGGATTTAAATCCGGCGATACGATTTTCCATTTCAAATTTTGCAGTTCCTATCCAACGATTTGGATAATGTGTCTAAGTGATTACGTACATTAATGCTATTTTGGGATGCTGCAAAAAAACCATACAACACTTATGGTAGAGGAAAAAGCTGTAGAAAAATTTCTTCAAGAAGAACATTTAACTTTTTTTAAATTAAGGTAAGATTCGCCTGTTATTTTTTCATAAAAAATTATCAATTACGCCCAACTATACATTTATTGAAAACTGATGCTGAAAATGAGCTTTAAAGATTCGATGTGCATTTTTCTCAGCCCATGAGTGATTGTTATGGAAATTTCGTATACACTGTCGTCCAAAAGTAGCCTCGTCAGAAAAAAAAGTCATTTAAAAAAATTCGAATTAGAGCGATTTGATGGAAAAACATTGTTTAAAAAAATGCGGTGAATATCTCTAGGTAGTGCTTGCACACTCGTTATGAAACGGATTTTTCTCTTTATTTTGAATACAGAAGTTGCTTACATTCAATATTTTGGCAATTTTTCGAGTAATTGTTTCATGACTCAATTAACTCGAGACAATTTTTTTAGTTGCACAGTTCATTTTCGATCGCACCAGTCAGCCGTTTGTTTCTTAAATGTAATTTTCTACCTCTGTCATAAATTTGTATTTTTGGGATACCCTTGGTTAAAATAAATTGAACAAGTAGTTTGTCATATTTCCAATTCATAAACAAAATGCAATTAAAGTCGATTGAAAATTTGCCATTCTTTTCGATAAAAGAAAAATGTATTACTTATTAACAATAATGTTATTGCAAACTAAAAAGCTTAGGAATGAAGAAGCGCTAATTTGACATTTCGTTAAAATATTCGTATTTAATAGATAAATGTTACAGTAGTTTGTTGTATTAAAAAAATAAAAAATTGCGTTAAGGTGTTTTATTTTTTTGCATAAAAACCGCATCCCATAAGAAAAAAAGGCAAGAAAGATTTTTTGTCACAAATTGAACGAGGAATTCAAAAATGATTTTTGATTTGAGATGTCTCAGTTAAAAGAATTGAGATCATTACCCGTATGCGCACCAATGATGAATATAAAATTCTTAATTGCATGTCAAAAAATGCGCAATAATTACCTCTTAAAACCTACCAAATTTCATTGGCATATCTCGACGGTTTTAGAGCAATAAATAAATCGTCGGATTTTAACAAAAACTTTAACCCCCCGTACATCGCAAAACGAATCATTAGCGTACATACGTTTATATAGCAAACTGTAATATTTTTTTCATGCAGAATTACACTCTGAACTCTGACGCACTTATTTACTAACACCATGTATATAGCTCTAGGTATTTTCTTCTTATAAAACATTAACAAACGAACAGCGAAAACAACCTCATTCTTGTAGATTTATAATTAACTTAATTTTGTATTTGTATTAAATTATATTAATTTAAGGGAGAACTGCACGCAAAAAGTGAAAAACTAGTGACAAGGTCTAGTCAAGTTGAAAGTAAGATGAAAAGGTACCTACGTATTAGAAAAAACTTCCTGCATGTCCAACCTCAAATGTGTTCTGTATAGGCAATTTAAATTACATTTCGTTTAAAAATGGGTTCAAAAGGGTTCACGCACTGCAGAAATACAAAGACATGAGTACGATTTACCATTTCAAATTTTGCAGTTGCGTAGACGAAGGAATATGCAAATCGGTAAAGAGCCATTTTGTAAAAAAAATTATACAGCGAAGGTATTTGCGTCAAAAAGTGATCGAAAAATGGTCGAAAATGGACAAATCTACTTCTATTTTATAATTGCAGATTTGATTTTTTCATAAAAAATCGCATTCAGCGCCCAACTATACACATTTCCCTATTAAAATCACGTTGAAGCTAATACATATCTCTTATAGTTTTTGACATAATATTGCAGCGGCGGAAGGCTTGCAAATGATCCATAATACTGCGTGCAGTTCCCCCTTAAGGAGTATTAGTTTTTTCGACATTTTAAAGTGACTAGAATAGGAAAAACATGTTTAAAAAAATCGGTGAATATCTTTTAGCCGGAACCCTCGTTATGAATTTTTCTCTTTATTATGAATAAAGAAGTGTAACCCAATTTAGTTCGGTACATACTCATTTAGTAACACATATTTTTTTGTTGGGCGCCATTTTGTTCCACCACTTTGGATTCCTACCAAAGTTTCTACCTATGTCATATTTGATTTTTGGGTACAATTTAAAATAAATTGAACAAGTAGTTTGTCATATTGAATTCATACCAATTAAAGTCGATTGAATAAGAACATTTTTTTAGGTTGATTTTTTTAAACATTTTGTTTGGACTCCATTTTGTTTCGTCAGCTTGAATTCCTACCACAAATTTACTAGTTTGTTTCTATACCACATTGAATGCTTTTTTCTGACTGATTTATTTTATTAGACCTCCATTTTGTGTTGCTATCTTGGATTCATACCAAAATGTTAGCAGTTCATTCCTATATAACTCTTGATTTTTGTGCAAAATTTGAAATAGTTTAACGTTTCACTAGGCCGCCATCATCTTGCACCATATTCAATTTATATTCAACGAAAATATTACCAGGTCATCCCCATATGATCATTAATTTTTTACCAAAATTTGAAGCCAATCCGGTAAGTAGTTTTTAATCTATGCCGCGAACTGACACACATACCGACAGAATTGATAAAACCTAATATTTGGGATTTAATATCACTAAAACATGAAGATATGTCAGAAGGTGATTTTTTTTCACTATTACAAACCAAACATTTTATCTGGCCGCCATTTTGTTTTGCCATTGAATTCTTACGACAATTATACCAGATCAATTCTATATCAGAATTTTATACTACACAAAATATGAAATCAATCCATTATGTAGTTTTTCAGGCAGAATTTTGAAATATTTTATTAAGCCGCCATTTTGTTTCGCCATTTTGAAATCGTACCAAATTTTTTTCCAGTTAATTCCTACTTAGCATTTGATTTTTGTCCAACATTCTACTTAAAGTACTTCTACAAACTACTTTAGGATATTGCAGTACATTTTTTAAGTAATAATTAATACTTTCCCAAAATATTAGGACACACCCCGTACATACATATAGGAATGTGCAAGTTCTATGTCAGATAAATCACACTTTTTTAAGTTTGGAACGTACGGTTTTATTATTCTGGTGATAGAGTTAGGGCAGAATATTTGTAATCTTTTTCAAAACGCATGTTTGATGATGTGTTGCGAGGAGACTCATTAATTTTGTTAAATCTTACTATTCTTGTTCTGACTTTGATTAAAAATACCGAAACGGTTTTTTTTATGTTGATTGGTAATTATTGAAGATATGAAGTTTTGATGAAAAAAAACAGACAGTTAATAGAAATATACGGTAACCAGTGGCGGCTCGCGGGTGACAAAGTAAGTGAAGTACAAATGAAGCAAGAAAATATCGCAATAAATTTTTTCCAGAATTTTTTTTATATGTGGAAGGGATAGAATATTTTTTACGACTTACCTAAATTTTGTATACTAAATCAATTCTTCTATCCTTCATAGCAGCAAGACAATGGACAAATACAGCCTGCGGCGCTTTTTCTTTTTTTTTTGATGGCCATTTAGATGGCCAGACATCACACTTGCGCCATTGTAACATTGCCCTATTAATTTATGTTTATAGTCAAATTGGTCCAAAATTTGATCCAATAGAGAATATACATTCTCCGACGTTCTATCGGAACTGACATTATAAAATCCTAAGAATCTCTGGACTACCGAACTTTCTAAATTAACGTATCTTAAAATTATGGAACACTGGGAGGTTTGCCTAATATCAGTGGTGTCATCCACTTGCACAGAAAAAAACTGTGTGTTTATTATTTAATTTTTTTACATTTTGAATAGTTTTCGAGTCACCAGTAAAAACGTTTTTAATTTTTTCGTGATGCTCTTTTAGTTCTTGGGAACTTCTCAATATTAATAAACCTAAAAGCTTTTTAAAATTCCCCCTATTTATTGACTCGCTGCTCTCATCATGGCCGCGAAAGACTAACTCTTGTTTTGTAAGGTACAAAACTGCGTCAATTGCCAAGCACATAAATAATCTATTTAATCGGACGTTTTCGTTAAAATGTATTTTAAAGTGTAGTACCAGCTATAGTGCTTTGATTTTTTACAAAATCAATGTTTATGTAAAGACCTTCATATATTTAACATACTTGCAAATCCTTCCTTATTCCAGACTGAATATTTATTGGAAACTAGTAAACAAGGGCAGCAAAACAATTTTGTAATATTTGACTACTACATAACCATTTGTACGCCGAAAACCAGGATGACGATTAAAACTCTGATCTTGTTCCTTCTATTGATTAAATGGAGTTTCCAACAAAGTGCAAACCACTTCCGTGATCGGATTCATCAATAATGTAAATTAATACACCCGACACCAAATAAAGTTGTAACAACACCATAAATAAATAGAAGACAAAGCAGTCAAGCAAACTGCAAAGGAACTAACCGGTTGCAGCGAAATCCGCGACAATAAAAGCAAACAACCACCCCAAACTGAACGCACACTGGTCGAAATCACTTAATTCATGGCATTTATTGCAATTAAAAAAACACAAACAAATTAAACTAAATTTACCCGATAATATTTCACGGTGTCACCAAACAGTTGGCTGTGATTTTGACACTTATTTTTATAAGATGCCAAAGATCAGCAGTAGGTTGTCAAGTTCGATGAAACTTATTCTTGTTGTCGTTGTGTAATAAATTTCTGATAATTTGCTTTATGTCTAACTCTATCATTAATTAGTAGAACCATTTTGTGAAACATGGAAACACATTCTACAGGTATGCTTTTATAAAATAATTAGAAATTATTGATTTATAACATTCTTTAAGCAGGCAAAAAAATTAAAACTATAATAATTCATGCTTTTTGTTAATTTACTGAAAAAATCGTATTTTAATTTAACATTTCAATAAGTTCCGCTTATTGCCCAGCTTGTTGAATATCCTTTTTGACAATCTTATTTATTTATCTTAAAATATATTAAATAAAACATTGCGCATTTTTGCGCCATTTTACAAAAAAAAACAAATGAAATCTGCGGAAAAAAGTCTTGAGTAAGCATATTAGGCAGATAAAGGTTCTTATATAACTGAAATTTCTAAAAACGGCAACTTTTTTAAAATCAGGAGATAGATACAGGGTGAATAATTATTTTGTAGATGTATCCCTAAAAAAATAATCGTAAAACATTTTTCGTAAACTTTCAAATAGCATGCGCCGAAACTGTTAAATATCCGTTGTCAATGCCATATTATTTTTTACATTAAGTTTTAAATTTCAATTCAGTTATTTATTTATAATTTATTATTAAAAAAAATCAAGGATCGTTCAGATCTTTTGATACTTCCTATTTGAAAAGTTTAAGTTAGGCTAAGACAATATTTTTTTTATAGATAAAAACGAAACTATAGTTTTGAGCAATAGGCAACTAAGTGAAATATTTATAAGGACTTCTCAGAAAAACTTAGATGCAAAATACAAACAACTACAAAAAGATATTTTGAAAAGCACTGGCTTTGATTGTTTACAAGTAAACTCCAAAAAAACTCTTTCAAGATTCATGAGCAACTTTAAAAAGAAATGGGAAGCTTCAAATCGGAAAAAAGAAAGGTTCTTTTCTGCTAATAATGCAAAATGGCTGAATGCAAAATGTCAATTTTTAAAGAAGAAAACAAATGTGGGTCGTAAAGTTTTAAACTTCGACAATTGCGCTGAAAGAACCAAAAGATTAAGAACTCAAAAATTGCGACATTCTACAACTCCACAAGAACTTGCGTATTCGCTCCAGATGCAACTTCGTGCCCAGGGTCAGATACATGCATCTAAAATGATCGTGAAAATACATGAAGAACCAAATAAAGCTAAAGAATGCTTCCAAGCACTAAACAAAACAAATAAACAATAAACATACAATAAACTAAATGGAGATGAAGCGCTTTCGTTAGTTGTAGAGGCACAACTCACGAAATTTCAATACAAGTTTATTCGAAGTCAAGCAAAATCTAAAAATTGTGATATTTATCCCTCTTACGATGAAGTCTTGTGTGCCAAAAAAAGGTGTTACCCCAAAGATATTTTCATAACAGAAGAACGGGCTAGTGTACCATTACAATCCTTGCTGAACCACACCTGTGAACAACTAATAGAAGTGCAAAAAGATGTAATAAAATGTGTAGCAAAATCGAAGAACAAAATTAAATTAACTTTGTTTTGTAAGTATAGTTTTGACGGAACCTCTGGTCAGTCAGAGTATAAACAAAGATTTCAAGACAGCTTGACATCCAATGCTAGCATATTTTTTACATCTTTTGTACCCATAAGGCTTGTAAATAAAGAGGATAATGCTTTAGTCTGGCAGAATTCGCGGCCAGCCTCAACCCGATTTTGTCGTCCTATTAAAGTACATTTTTCGAAAGAAACAACTACACTTACTTTGCAGGAAAAGCAGAATTTAGATCTCCAAATCGATAATCTTGTGAATTTTGTAGGTTATTCTAGTTACATAAAAATAGAAATTAATCTTGAAATGTACTTAACTATGATCGACGTTAAAGTGGGAAATGCTCTAGCGGAAAACAATTCCACCCAAAAATGTTTTTTATGCGGAGCCACTTCTAAAGACTAATAATATTGAAATTGTTTTAAAAAGACCAATTTTAAATACGTCTTATTTGAAATTCGGGTTATCAACTTTGCATGCCTGGATCAGGTTTTTTGAATGTTTGTTACATTTGTCGTACAAAATCGAAATTAAAAAGTGGCAAGTCAGACAAACGGAAGATAAGGCAAAAGTAGCAGACCGAAAAAAATATATCCAGGAACAGTTGCATTTAAAATTAGGATTAATTGTATATAAACCGAAACATGGCTTTGGATCTTCAAACGATGGCAACACAGCCAGAAAATTTTTTGAAAATTCTGCTGTGTTTGCCGATATTCTACAGGTTAACTATAATTTAATGTTTCAGTTTCATATAATCTTACAAACTTTATCATCTGGATATGACAATGATGTAAAAAAATTTAAAGAATATTGTGTAGAAACAGCAAATTTATTTTGTTCCTTGTATCCGTGGTATCCGATGCCAACATCCGTACATTGAATCCTCATTCATAGCTCAGAAGTATTAAACTCTTTTTGGTGCCTATAGGTCAGTAATCTGAGGAAGCCCAGGAGGCGAGAAATAAAGACATCAAAAAATTTAGATGTAATTTTTCACGAAAAACATCGAGAAAAGATAATTTAACAGACATTTTTCTGCGCCTTCTAGTTTCCTCAGATCCTATTATTTCAAGTTTTGGAAAAACACCTTCCAAAAATAGGAAATCTTTGTTCCCTGAATCTATACATTTGTTAAAATCTCCAAATGTGGAATTTATTGAACAAAATTTTATTGAAAACGAAAGTTCCTCTGATGATGACGAATAAAACTTATTTTTGCGTAAAAATTCTTAATATTCTACCTTGTTTTAAAGCGCTTTTAGGAAATAGTTTTTAGTGATCATTAAACAAGTATTATGTAAAAAGTAATACAAAATTTGGCATTTTTTTCGGGATGTGACAATTTTACCGAATGTGATAGTTCTGTCTATTGCGAAGGTTTCTTTTAATTTGTAGTTAAAAACGACCATGTAAACTTAGTTTTAAAGTTTAATAACACTGATGATAAGTAATGTTTACTTGAAAGGTACTGCTGTTGGCTGAATGCCTATGTTTTTTTAATCTAAACATCTAGTTATATTTTAAAACATTAGCTTATACTTAATTGATTAAGAATCTGTATTTAACTAGATAAACATAACATTTTTGAGCCAATTTTTCCATACTTTAGTTTTAATTGTTTGTTCACCTTGTACATTTAATCAAACCAGTAAATTTTGCTTCTGTGTGTTTCGTTAGTTATTAGTGTTAAAATGTTTAGGCAATTAAAATCAAGATTCCGTTTTACAAAAATACATAATATTCGACAAATAGCTTCACCCTGTATATTATATTTAGTCTCTAACATAAAAATTTTCTAGATTTGGTATTTGGTTAAGTGGCAATAATAAATTTTATGCATACTGGACCTTTAGTTTGATTTCGACCAGTGTGCGACACTTGGGTGTAGTGAACTGCGTTAGCAATTCACCGAGAGCGTTGTATGGCGCTGGTTAACATTATTCTTCTATGCGCTCGACGTCATCGAGTACGTGTTGCCATGGCAACGTAGTAGGAAAATCGTAAACTAAACATAGCACCTCCAGCAAAGTCGAAGCGGTTTGCGCCACTGTTATAGTTGTTATAATAAAGTTCGATTGAAGGTTTTAAAAAAACATGCCGTCAACGGTCAAGTAAAATATTTATTCGAGATGTACAGTTTATTTTTTGCCAATTAGGTGAATAAATGAATGTAAAAACTTAATTTTAAGAGATATATAATAAATGCTTGCTTGTTTATTTTTCCTGGTGAAGTAGCACTTCACCTGGATAGCCGCCACTGACAGTAACATGGATTGTAATTACTGCCTCATTAATTCTAGAGAAATTGTGTTTCTTCAGATAGTATTTTGTTTAGTTTAGTTTAGTACTACTATAGCTCTAGTTCGTAAAAATGTTTTACGTGTCTTGTTATTTTATTTAACAAATTTCACCACTAACCATAGTTCACAAAATTTTCAAACCACAGTAATTTCTGATAAATCTTTTAGTATGACTAAAATAACAGCTTTGTCAATTATTTTCAGACATTCTAATGTTCTAACATTTCTTTTAAAACGTGTAAAATAATATTTCACTAATGTAAACATGGAACAATTATGTTTAACTATGTCGTGCTAATCCAGATTAAAATTCATTTCCTGTCATGAAAAAAACTAAAACAAATGTAACATAATTAACCATTCTAAAATTAGGGCACTTAAATCTTCGATGTTCTAAAATAAAATATAAGCGGAAAGCTGCCGATTTCTGTATATGAGAATTTGAGTTTTTATATCAGATTCAGTGATGGAGTTAAATTTGGAATTTGAAGATTTAATCAGCTACATAAGTCCCATTTTTTTTGGCAGACGTACCTCTCAATTTTTTTGTATACCGGTCACAGAGCATCTGACATCAACATACCGGGTGTAACCGAGATTGCTTTCCAGCTACCATTTTGCTATTTTTTAGCCCATCGAAACGAAATTTGGTAGGTATCTTGGGTTATTAGAATGACAATTTTTGATGTACTTGACAGATTTGTGCGACTTCAATTTTCTTTTTTTAAATGGAACGCCCTGTATATTTTTACATTTTCGGAACCTAGACTTTTTCTAGTTGTTTTTTTATACGATACTGTATAAAAAAACAAACAATCCGCCATTTTTAAATTTTGACAGCTATTTTTTCTTTTCAATCTAGCATTCCGAGAAGAGCTTTAAGTTACTCTGACATGCTTAAAAATGCTATAAAAAATAAAAAAAATTATCGTTAATTTGTGTTACAGGGTGGCTCAAACTTGACAGAATCGCTTTTTCCAAAATTACTCCAAATTTTCAAATTGAAGTAGATATATCATTTTCATGCCCAATTTTCAATGCCCCTCTTCTACACGAATCTAACGAATATAAACACATTACGTCAAACAGTGCTCAACCAGTAGAAATAAACATTAAAAATAAATAAATAAATAAATACCAAGTACATAACACCAATCGACATACCTCTTCTTAAAATTAAACCACCAATCAGGTTTTCGAAATATCCTACGTTGACCTCATGCCATAGGTAATATCATTTTCTTATCAAGATTGCCATGGATGCCTGGATTATTAAAATATATTAATAATAGTCAGCCCTCCTCAGTTTTAAAATTGTTATAATAGTAAAGTTTGGTTCCGATATCATTTTCAACACTTTCAAGACATCAAGTTTTCCATGGAAGTCTAAATCAAAACAAATGAAAGACGGGCAGCCTTCATGTCAATTTGAAAATTATTATGGTAGGTACTACCAGTAAAGTTTGATTTTTCGTTTCTTAAAATGTCATCTTTAAATATTAAGCAAAAAAAGTTATGTTGACAAGAAGTGACCAAGTAGCTATGTCAATAATTTACGGGCAATGTGGTAAAAATGCTGCAAAAGGCGGAAGCGTAGATCGTAAAGAATATCCTAATCAGCGTATACATCCTTCCAACGCGCGAGGGGCCTGTTATCCAACAAGACAATGACTCTATCATCAGCGAAGGAATGGAAATTAACGTTTTGGATTTGTAAACCTGGACCCCACGGCATTTACTAGACAAATCCGTCATGAACGTGGTATTAGCAAAGTTTATTAAATAAAATATTTTAGTAAACTTTGTTATTGGCCACTATTCAGCTTACCGCATTTTGAAGAAGCACGGTTACCGATCATTAAAATAACAATTACATCAAGACCTTTAGGTCGGCGATTTTCAAAGAAGATTGGATTACTGTAGCTGGTTTTTACAGAATAGCAATTTGGCACTTTCAATATTATATTCAGATGGTTCATGGTTTAACAACAATGGCATGTTCAATAAGCAAAACACCAGATACTGGTCAACAGAAAATCAACACCATATTATGAAAGAAGGAAATTTCCAGAAGAGGTTTGATGTGAATGTTTGGACTGGGATATTAGGCACGCGTATTATGGAACCAATCTTTTTTAAAGGACATTTAATAGACTCCTTCGAGGAATTTTTAAAAGGACTACCTTTGGAGGTAGAGCAAACCATTTATTTTCAGCAGGACGGTGGTGAACACCATAATGCGTAAATAATTATCAATCATTTGCAGTAAAGGTTTAAACAACGTTTCATCGCAAATAATGGACCAGTTCGGTGGCCTCCCCGTTTACCGGACCTGACACCGCTCGACTTTTTTTTGTGGGATACAATCACAAAAACTTTTAAGGTATTTTAGATATATTTGATTTACCTACTAGAAGAAAAGTTCCTTTCGTTAAGGTACAAACGTCCACTATTTTGCCCGAATCTATATTTTTTGCTCGTTCATTTTCTACAGATATTACACTCAATCAGCTAAGGGGATTTTATGTCATAGTAGACCTTGTGAAGCTTTTTATTGGCTTCAGCTTTGAAAAAGTTCTTTGTGGTTAAGCCAATGTGACGGGAAGTACTAGAAACAACGTAACGATATTACTCCCCTCATAAAAAGGAAGTAATGTCATCGTGAAAAAATCACCCTCCAAGATTCTGTCACATCATTACGTTTCAGGGTCCCTAGATGACGTCGGTCTGTCTGTGTGTCTGTTTGTCGGTCTGTCTGTTCGCGGCATAGCTAAAAACTACTTACCTGATTGACTTCAAATTTTGGTTAAAAATTAGGGGCCATATGGGGATGACCTGGTATCATTTTGGTAAAGATCCGTGGCAAAACAAAATAGCTGCCTAGTGAAATGTTAAAAAAATTAATACTAAGAAAGCGTTTATCTCAAATTTTGGACAAAATTACTTAATACATGATTTAAGTAGAAATCAGCTGGTAAAATTTTGGTACGAATCCAAGATGGCGGAACAAACTGGCGGCTTGATAAAATATTTAAAAATTCAGCCTGAAAAAACTGCTTAATGAACTGATTTCAAATTGTATGCCATAACTAATTGTAGTATAGAGATGAACTAGTAAAAGTGTGGTACTAATTCAAGATGGCGGAAAAAAATGGCTACCAAATAAAATTTTTGTACTGTGATAAAATCACCCTCTCAAGTTTTAATTTTCTTCGCGTTGTAGCGTCCTTGGATGCAAAAAAAATATATTTTATAAATCCCGTAGGTCCGTATGTCGGTTTGCCTGTCTGTCTGTCGGTTCGCGGCATAGCTTAAAAACTACTTATCAGATTTCCTTCAAATTTTAGTCAAGAATTAAGGCTCGTATGGGGACGACCTTGTAAAATTTTGGTAAAAATCCAATATGCTGGAAAAAGATGGCACGTTAAAAAATTATTTCTGAAAAAACTAATTATCCAATTCACCTTAAATTTTGCAAAAAAAATCAAGTGTTACATAAGAATGAACTACTAACATTTTGGTATGAATATAAGATAGCAAAACAAAATGGCAGCCTAATAAAATATTCAAAAAATCAGTGTGGAAAAACTACTTATTAGATTAATTCCAAATTTTGTGCAAGCATTAAGTGTAATGTAAAGATAAGCTAGTAAACTGGTGGTGTTACGAATTCAAGATAGCGGAAGAAAATGGCGGCCAAATAACATGTTATTAAAATTAACGTAAAAATTTTTTCTTATTCGATTGACTGTAAATTTTGGAGAAAAATTAAATATAATATAAGGATAAACTGGTGCGAATTCAATATGACGTAACAAAATCGCGGTGTTTGTCAATGTTAAACTAATTGAATTCATTTTAAATTATGCCCAAAATCATGTGTGGCATAGGTAGAAACTGGCAAAATATTGGAACAAAATGGCGTCCAATAAAAATGTTTGAAAAGACAGTATATATGTGTTCCTAAATAATTATGTACAGGGTGTTCGGATTTGGTTGCAAAAGCAGGGTATCTCGCTTATTTTTAAAGATAGAACCTTGCGGTTTTCACGAAACTGAGCTAATTTTTTGTGACACTCATGAAGCCGTAAACAAAGTTTTCATAGCCTTCTTCGTTTATGAGATACATTGAGGGTTTCCAATACATTTTGCGACCCCCCTCGTATCTCGGTTATCCTTTAACTTAACGCAAAGGGAAAAATTGCTGCTTATGCAATTTTTTACGCTGGATCCAGTGGCGTAGTCATATTTTTCATTTGAGTTGTTATTTTTTAGATATGACCCAAAGTTGTGTTTTTTTAAATGGGACACCCTGTATATTTGTCCAGAAATTGATTTGTCCTTTTAAAGGCTTCTCAAAAATATATAATAGTATAGGTCTATTTTAATAAACAACAACAAAAATCCTAATTTTTATTATTATCATCCCAAATTTTGCAGTAGGCCATGCAAAACGATGCCGTTTTCTTTTGTTTTCTTGGAAGCAAATGACATTTCCCAATTTTGTACGCGTATATAAAATATAGCGCTAGTTTTTTGTATTTATTTATTGTGTAAAAATATATTTGTATTATTATGGAAGAAAACCAAACTTTCGAACATTATGAAAAGTACGATATGTTAGCTTGTTTTATATTAAGTAATGAAAATGTTGAAGCGGCTTCTGAGATGTATTTTAACAGGTAAATAGTTAATTTTTAGGTATGTTGAAATACTATTGCTTAATTTTCATTTAGATATCCAGAAAGAAGGCAACCTAATATATCCACTTTTTATCGGATAAAAAAGAATTTACTTAATCACGGATCATTTATCAAACCTCGTACGAAAACATATAATAAAGAAAATCGGGAGGCTGAGGAAATTACGGTTTTGGCTAATGCAGAAGCTTACCCTACAAACTCTTGTAGGGCCAGGCATAGGGATTCCCAAAACTAGAGTTCAAGAAATTCTAAAAAAGCACAAATACCACCTATTCAAATTTAGGCTCGTGCAGCACTTACAACCAGGGGATGCAGAGCGTCGGGTAGTCTTCTGCAATTGGTTTCGAGAAAGATGCGATATGGTTAGAGATTTTGAAAGGAAGGTTATAAGGACGAAGCACATTTCAGTAATTCTGGTATACTCAATAGGCACAATAGTAGATTCTGGTCCCAGGAAAATCAACACCAAATATTTCCCAGAAGACAGGTTTTGTCTAAATGTGTCCTGCTTCATATTAGGAACACATATAAAATTTTATATATTTGAGGGAAATCTAACAGCCAATCGCTATATAGAAATTTTAGAGGCAGCTATACCTGAATTACTTGACGATGTTCCTCTAGCGCAAATTAACGAAATTTATTTTCAACAGGACGGTGCTCCTGCACACAATTCTGGAATGACGAGATTATTTCTGGACAATAATTTTACCAATCAATGGATCGGAACAAATGGACATATAAGATGGCCCCCTAGGTCACCAGATTTGTCGATTTTAGATTTCTTTCTATAGGGATATCTGGAAAATAGAATTTACAAAGACCACTATGATAATGTCCAAGATTTAGGAAATTCAATAGGAGAAAATTTTCGCTATTTAAAAAATCATCCCGTTATTTTGTTTAATTCCCTAAAACGAATAAGAAAATTGTGCTAAGCATGCATAGAACAAAATGGAAATCAGTTTGAACAGTTCTTTTGATTTCCTTGGTTACTGTAGTTCTTATACGACAGTTGATTTTTGCTGAAAGGCTTGTTACATAATAATTTATTACTGTTTTGTTCTTGTGTTACATAAATCTAGGTAGGTGGTACTTTTTTGGTGCGAAATTATCAATTCATATTTTGATAAATAGACTTAATTACATATTTATTTTGATTTATTGTTAGGATGTAGACATTGTTAACGACTTTAAATAAAAGGCAGCATTGTTTTGCATGGCCTACTGCAAAATTTGGGATGATAATTATAAAAATTAGGATTTTTGTTCTGTTTATTAAAATAGACCCATACTATTATATATTTTTGAGAAGCTTTTAAAAGAACAACTCAATTTCTGGACAAATATACAGGGTGTCCCATTTTAAAAAACACAACTTTGGGTCATATCTAAAAAATAACAACTCAAATGAAAAATATGACTACGCCACTGGATCCAGCGTAAAAAACTGCATTAGCAGCAATTTTTCCCTTTGCGTTAAGTTAAAGGATAACCGAGATACGAGGGGGTTGCAAAATACAAAATTTTCTATTTCGTCCTGTATCTCATAAACGGAGAAGGCTATGAAAATTTTGTTTACGGCTTCATGAGTTTCCCAAAAAATTAGCTCAGGTTCGTGAAAACCATAAGGTTCTATCTTTAAAAATAAGCGAGATACCCTGCTTTTGCAACCAAATCCGGACACCCTGTACTAAATTGGGTCACACTTCACTATACCTAATAAAAGGATAGATTCATAGCGAGGGAAGTTCCGGGTAAAGGAAATTTACCGATTGTTTTTCTATCAATATTCTGAGATTAGACAAAATATCAGATTTTTGTGTTTTTAACAATGTTTGTGGGTTTAAAATTTCAAATTTTGAATAAATATTTTTAAATGTTTTATACCTGATTCTAAACTGAGTGAATACTGTATAAAAGAAAACATAAAAAATGTTACTTTTAAACGGTTTAAATTATGTTAGGGATATGAAAAGTCTCTACCGACAATGTCGCAAACCAGATATAAACCCTCTTCACCAGTAGCGGCTCTTCCATAGGGTCATTTGGTCAATGACCCCCCAAAAATATTTGAGAAAATAAATTATTCGTTTGACCGTCCCTCCTAATAGTTGTAATAAAACGCGAACCTTGGGAAAAGTTAAATACGCTACACTATTAGCGCGGCGGTTTGTTACGTTCCTTAGGCATAATAAAATACGCTATACTAAGCTAGGCTGGGCAGTCCGAATTGCCCTGATTACCTTAAAGCTTGACGAAAGTACCCGAAGATTTTACAGCTACCGAGCGGCAACCGAACGTGATAACAAATGGAATATGAAATTGCGATTTGGGTCATCAGCCGATCTCTTCTAATAATTCGATCGATCGGTCGCGACATCACGTCGGCACGCAAAAGTTTAATCGTTCAGAGGTCGCGCGGTCTATATTCTAACTCGATATTGTTTCGGACGTTTTTAATTGATGAAAATTGATTTATATACTGTTTTTTGTAATATATATTTTTTTATTTTTATAATCCATGTGTGAGTTGGAAATATAGAGGAAATAAAAAGTTGGTAGTGACTAGTGCATAAAAAATAAACAACTAAAAAGTGCTTAAGAAGATAATTTTGCAAAAATAACTAATTTCAAAGTGGTCTATGTTTGAGTAGTGAATGTAGATGGAATAAAATGTCGGTAGGTAAAGAATTAAACAACTAAAGAATGCTAACGAACTTAATTTTGAGAAAATAACCGGATTTAAGGTAAGTGGTCGCAATTTGCCAGAACTTACGACAAACTAGTAAAGACAAAAATAAAGAGGTTCATCGAAACTTTCGCAAAAGTATGTACAATTTAGCGAACTGGATATGTGGTTGTGAAGTCTCTAACTTAATTTATTGTTGTGTTTGTTTTCTAAGGACTCATCGGACTCATTATGGTGCAAAACCGGTGTTAAAGACTTAAAACACTTAAAAGAAAAAAAAAATGTAAAAAAATGTTCAACTGTGTTTTGATATTCGCACTCAGCTAGACACAGCTTATAGAAACTCCCTTAGAGATTTTAATGAAAATGTATCGAAAAATCGCTATATTTTAAAGAAAATTATTGATTGTGTAAAATTTTGTGTGGCATTCGAGCTGGCACTACGTCGCCATGATGAAACGGCTTTGTCTAAAAATCCAAGGGTTTTTCGAGGGCTTATAAATTTTGTTAAGGAGTTGGGCCAAGATAGACTATCCGCTTTAGCAATGTTAAGTATCGAGAAATCGTTTATAAAAGGAATGTGCGTGCAATTTTAACGAACGTGTCGTCCAGCATTTTTCCAATTCTAAAGAAAGAAGAGTTAGACCTGAACTTCAAGAGAATTTAAGGCTCAATTAAAGATATTTAGTTTTATTTTAAGTATGCCTATTTTTAAATTTGTTATTTTTAATTCAATTTTAAGTTGAATACAGACAAATGTGTTTGTTGTTAATTCTATATGTTCGAAGATTTAGACTGTTATTTTTATAAGATTGTACTCTGGAGACTACTCTGTTTTGTTTAAAACAATAAATTATAAATTTTGTACATTAAAATGTAAGCAGTCTTAAAGAGAACCGTATTTGTGTTTTCTGTTTGTCATTTCAGCAAATTTATCGATTTAAAATCACTAATTATTTTTTAAAAAACAAGTGTTTTACATCGTGAATGAATTGTGTGTTTGGATCAAGTGATTTCAGTCAAAGCCATCCTGCTTATTAAGGGAGAACTGCACGCAAAAAGTGAAAAACCACCGACAAGGTCTAGTCGAGTTGAAAGTAAGATGAAAAGGTACCTACGCATTAAAAAAAACTTCCTGCACGTCCGACCTCAAAAAAATGTGTTACGTATAGGTAATTTAAATTACATTTCGGTTAAAAATGGGTTCAAAAGGGTTCACGCGCTGCAGAAATACAAAGACATGAGTACGATTTACTATTTCAAATTTTGCAGTTACGTAGACAAAGGATCAATGTAAGGCGGTAAAGAGCCATTTTGTGGAAAAAAAACTATATGCAAAGGTATGTGCGTCAAAAATTGGTCAAAAAATGGTTGAAAATGGACAAATCTATTTTTATTTTAAAACTCTAGATTTGATTTTTTCATAAAAATTCGTTTTTAGCTCCCAACTATACATATTTCCCTATTAAAATCACATTGAAGCTAATACATATCTCTTATAGTTTTAACATAATATTGCAGCGGCGGAAGGCTTGCAAATAATCCATATTACTGCGTGAAGTTTCCCCTTAAGGTGTAACTAGGTATTTTTTAGCGTCCTTATGAAGGAATAATAAATTGCGAAACGTTTACTGTTTTAAATTTTTAGCTCATTCTTTTTGTATATAATTTTATAAAACAAACAAAAGGATTGACGTATTGGATCGTTAAAACAAAACATAGAACTAAATTATACCTGAGTATTTACTTACATATTAAAATTATCCAAACAAGAAATAAGATCCCTTCAGTCATCAAGCGCATTTTCTTTCAGGTTCCGGCGTTCCTACGACCGCACTATGCACTTCTATGCATCTGTTACGCTAGAAACCGTCACAATCGCGATCGGACAAACAAGAGCGCCTAAGATCAAACAGATTTGATTTTATAAGAATCCGAGAGTATGCTGTGGGCCGCTAATTTTAATAAAGAAAACAGAGATTCGAAATAATAGAAAAGTTTCGTCTGCGTGCGGCACTAAAAATTGTGCCCACGCGGGATCTTCTTCAGGCTATTTACATACAGTGCTTGCGGTTCAGTGCTATATATGCAAAGTTTAATAGCCAATGGAATATAGGGAATAGACCGGGAAACATGCCAGATAGGAAAATTTTCAATATTCTTCTAAGTCAGAGCTTTCAAGTAAAATACTTGGATACTGGTATTCAAAGATTTTTCGGTATTTGAAATATTGTACTTCAAATAAGAGCCGTAACTAGGACAAATTTATTTTACCCGACCTAGAAACCTGTCTTTTACAAGAGATTTTTTAAATAAAAAATCGGTAAATTTCATCCCTCGTTATGATTTTTTCCATTTGTTTGGAATAGTGAAGTATGACCCAATTTAGTTCAGTACATAGTCACAGTATATATGTCTTACATATGCTCTATTTTTATTTTTATTTGTTCTATCATATTGGATTCCTACCAATATTTTACCATTTTCTTTCTGCCTATGCTACATTTTTTTAAGTCGATTTTTTAAAAATTTTAATATCCCGCCATTTTGTTTGGCAATCCTAAATTGAAAATAATATTATTAGTTTTTACCTACTCTGTTGGTCCGTAGATACTTCCCAGATATTAAGTTTCTAAACGCTTTTCGTTAACAATCTTCTTGTTATAGTGGTGTATTATTTGGAGATTCCAGTAAAAAATTTTAAAATGTCGACGCTTCGCAACTTTGTTGCTGTATACTCAGGACACATAAATTTAATATCCTACATGAATATTATCAGTCTTTACCTATTTCGTTGGTCTGCAGATATTTCGTAACCCCACACAACAACAAGAAGATCGTTAACGAAAACCATTTAGAAATTTAATATCTGGGAAATATCTGCAAACCAACGGAGTAGATAAAGACTGATAATATGGGTTTCATGCAGGATATAACATCTCTATATATATATATATATATATATATATATATATATATATATATATATATATATGTCCTGAGAATGCAACAATAAAGTTGCGAAACGTTGACAATTTAAAAAAAGACTAGTTTTTTAAATAATTCACCACTCTAACATAACAACAAGATGATCGTTAACCAAAACCATAAAAAAATAATATTTGGGAAATATCTATGGACCAACAAGTAGGTAAAGACTAATATTATGAAGTTCATGCAGGATATAGAAACTATATTTGTCCTGAGGATGTACCAATAAAGTTGCGAAACGTCGACTGTTTAAAAATAGACTTTTTTTTACTGGACCCTAACCCCAAATAATACACCACTGTAAAATAAAAACAAGAGGTTTGTTAACGAAAACCATTTAGAAACTTAATATCCAGGAAATATCTGCGGTCCAAAGAAGTAGATAAAAACTGATAATATAGGTTTCATGCAAGATAGAGGATCTATACATGTATTCTGAGGATGCACAAATAAAGTTTCGAAACGTCGACAATTTAAAAAAGTCTTTTGTTTTTTTACTGGATCCTAACCTCAAATAATACACCACTCTAACATAAAAACAAGAGAATCGTTAACGAAAACCACTTGGAAACTTAATATCTGGGAAATATCCGCGGACAAACGAAATATGTAAAGACTGATAATATGGGTTGCATGCTGCATATAGAATCTACGAGCCCATATGTATTAGACCAAAGGAATTCGTAAGAGATATTTATTTTTGTTACCTAGTATTTATTGTACATAACATAAAATCAACAAATAGAACTAGGTTTATTTGATAGTATGTAGTATTAACAATTAATCAACAACATTCCTTATCTATATCACTAACAATAATAATGATGATAAAAAAATATTTTTGTTAGGCTTGCCGCATATTAATTGGACCATAAAAATTTCAATAATTTGCCACTGTTACCACTTGTAAAATTGACTTGTACTTTACAGCATTTACGGTACCATTAATAAAAAGAAGACGACCAACCCCTTGTGAAGACATACATCCGCATACCATGATGGAAGCTGGAAATTTAACTTTTCTCTTGAGGCAGTCTCCATGATATTTCTTCCCTTGCGTTCGGATAATTCGAATTCGTAAATCACAACACATACTTCAAATTTAGACTCGTCGCTCCATATAATGGAATCCCACTGACGTTGTGACCAGCTTTTATGCTCCTTTGCCCACAAAAGTCGATTTCTTTTTTATTTTTGCGACGAAAGCAGTTTTTTCTTGGCCTAAAATGAAAACATTTAAATTTGTTTTTTTTTGTATTTTGCTATAAACTTACTTTGTAGTAGCGATATCCCATTTTCTTCATATTTCTCAGCCATATGTCTTTTGAAATGCGTTTACCAATTGCATCTACCCATTTTACAGCTAACTCCCGTGATGAAACTCGACGATCTTGTTTAATTAGTGTACGGAGAGACCGATTATCTCTTTTTGTAATTTTCGTAGAACTGCCAGAGTTCGCTTTCAACCGAACATTTCCGCTTTTTTTGAATTGGGAAATAATATTTCTTATTGTCCCCTTGAGAGATGAGATTTTTTGCAATACTATGTCCAGAGGGACCATTTTTGTAGGCACTAGTAATGGAATTTCCCATATCATAGAGAGTGCTTTTCCATTTTAACAACTAAACAGTTTCAAAGACTCAAATATTAATACCATCTTTGTTTTCAATTATTTTTAAAGCCCACTCTATTTGATATTTACCTTAATAAATTTTCAGATGTCATTAAGTAATCACGCGGTTTTATCTAAGTGCTTGCGTTTATGGCCCAATTAATATGCTCCAAGCCTAACAAAAATATATTTTTCTAATCATTATTATTGTTAGTCATATAGATATGCGATATTGTTAATTAATTGTTAATACCACATACTATCAAATAAACGTAGTTGCATTTGTTGAAGTTATTTTACATGTAGTAAATACTAGGTGACAAAAATAAAATTATTTTAAATATGCCCTTGGTGCAATACATATGCGACTAGGCTCGTACATATGTGACTTAAAGATGCAATAATAAAGTTGAGAAACGTGTGCTATTTAAAAAATAGTCTTTTGTTTTTTTTACTGAATCCTAACCCCAAATAATACACCACTCTAACATAACAACAAAAGGATTGTTAACGAAAACCATTTAGAAACTTAATATCTGGGTAAAATATGCGGAACAACGGAGTAAAAATACGGATAATATAGGTTGCATGCAGGATATAAGATCTATATATGTGTCCTGAAGATGCAACAATTAAGTTGCGAACCGTCGGCAACTTAAAAAATACTTGTTTTTTTTACTGAGTCTTAACTCCAAATACTACATCACTCTAACAAATTTTTTTTAACATTGTTCCGCAATATTGGATTTTTACCAAAATATTATCAGGCCATCCCCATATAACCCTTAATTTTTGGGCAAAATATGAAGTCAATCGGGTAAGTATAACTTAAATACTAAGTTATACGGCGAAGTGACACACAGATCAGCAGACGGACCGGCGGAATTGATAAAACATGGGTTTTGGCACCTAGGGACGCTAAATCACGAACATATGTAAATCCTGAGAAGGTGATTTTCTTCACGATTACAAAAATTTTATTTGGCCGCAATGTTGTTCTGCCATCTTGAATTAGTAACTCAGTTTTTACTAGTTGAGCCCTTTACCACAATTAGTTACGGCATACAATTTGAAATCAATCCTTTAAGTAGTTTTCTCAGGCTGAATTTTTAAATATTTTATTATACCGCCATTTTGTTCCGCCATCTTGGATTCGTGCCAATGTTTTTCCAGTTGATTCCAACATAATATCTGACGTTTATACAAAATTTAATAATGAATTGGATAAGCAGTTTTTTCATAATAATCTTTTTAACATTAACATATGACCATTAATTTTTGATAAAAATTTGAAGTCAATCGGATAAGTAGTCTTTAAGCTATACCGCGAACTGACAGACAGACATACCGACAGACGGATCGACGGAATTGATAAAACATATTTTTTTGGCATCTAGAAACGCTAAAATGTAAAGACGTGTAAATTCTGAGAGGGTGATTCTTACACGATTACATACTTTTTATTTGACCGCCATTTTGTTCGTCCACTTTGAATTAGTACCAGAATTTTACTAGTTGATCCCTATGCTACAATTAGTTATAACACGCCATCTAGGATTTTTACAAAAATGTTACCAGGTCATTCCCATATTTCCCAAATTGGGTAAGTAGTATTTAAGCTATGCCTTGAATTGACAGACACTCAGAACGACCGACGGGCCGACAGAATTGATAAAACATATTTTTTGGCATCTAGCGACGCTAAAACGTAAACATGTATAAAACCTGAGTGGGTGATTTTTTCACAATTACAAACATTTTATTTGGCCGTCATCTTGAATTAGTACACTATTTTACTAGTAGATCCCTATATAAACAAAAGCAGTGTTATCGTGAGGGTCATACGATTTATCAACGACAAACTTTTTAAGTTTGTTTTTCTTTTATTACGTGTAATCATATCCTCCGCATAAAATCCAGAAGATGAATTAGATAGACCTATGATATTTTCATATGAAAAAGGAAGATGAACATATAAATACCAGCAGTTGCAAAAATCTTTGAGCGATGTCACTTCAAAGTCAGATTGACAAGTCAGTGACAAAATGAGTAATAGAAAACAATTTTCGGGTAGCAAAAGCTCTGGGAATCGGTATAAGGACTGTGCAGAAAATTGTGCTTGAAAAAAGGCATAATTTACTACCGTAGAAGATTAAGAAATGTACCCGAATAAAGCCAAAGACAGAAGACTTAAGTGACAATGTAAAAATGGAAGTTCGTAATGCAATTTACGATTTAAACACATCAAAAACTAATATAACCCTTCAAATTTTAAAAGAAGCTTTAAAAAATCGAGGCATATTGGAAATTGGACTAAAATCGTTGTCAAAATTAATAAAAATGTTGGGTTTTCGATATAAAAAGGACTGTAATCGAAGGTTTTTATACAAGTTGTCACATATAGCAAGTCAGCGTATCCAGATTTTAAAGAAATACACGGAAAATGTTAATTTAAAATTTAGAAAAGTGGTATTTTTAGAGGAGACTAGGATATTTTCTAACGAAAGTGGTATGAAAAAGGGATGTGGGACGGGAAAACGGATCATCATTTTGGATGCAAGTTCTTCAACAGGATTTCTTCCAGGTGCAAGTTTACTGTTTCCTTCAACATCCAAAAGTATGTACTACCATGATAATATGAACTATGAACTGTTTGAAAAGTGATTAAAAGAACAACTGATTCCAAATTTAGATGCCCCATCTTTAATCATTCTGGACAATGCATCTTATCATTCAAAAATCTTAAATAAGCAACCTACTTCATCCTGGAAGAAAAGTGATATTTATAACTGGCTAATAAAACAAAAACAAAATCCTTTACTCAATATGCGGAAACTAGAACTTCTTTTAATGAAATGGGCATGAGGTTTTACGACTGCCGCCATACCATTGCCAGTTTAACGCAATAGAATTAATATGGGCTGGGGCAAAATCATATTACGAAAAACACGTGAACGATGGTCTTACATCAGATGAAGCATAATTGTATATTCATTAAATTATATATATAAGAAATCAGAGAAATTAATATGGGATTGCTGGAATCGAGAACCAGTTCTAGATATCCAAATAGCACCATTGATCATTGCGCCATTTGAAGACGACCGACGTAAGCGATGATGATATTTTTTAGTCTATAATATTAAAAAGTTTCTGAAGGATTATATTAGTCCTTGACGTGTATAAATCATAAATTGCATTATGAATATCCATTTTTGCGTTCTAACTTAAGTCTTTGGCCTTTGGATTTTTTCGTGTACATTTCTTAATCTTCTTCGGAAGTAAATTACGTTTTTTTTTTTCATGCACAAGTCTCTGTACATTCCTTATACCGATTCTTTTGCTTTTGCCACTGGCTCCTGGATATTACCCAGTGAATTTTAATTTAAATTTTTTTTTATTAGATTTAACACATTTTTTTGCTTACTATTTTAGTTGATTTGTAATTTTGTAGGCAATAAATAAATAATTATAGAATACTATTCATTTCAGACTGAAATTTGAAGAAATCGGATAAGTAGTTTTTTAGCTATGCCGCGAACAGACAGCCTGACGAACAGACATACCTACAGACAGACGGAATTGAGAAAACATGTTTTCCGGCATCTAGGGACCCTTAAATGTAAAGATCTGAAAAAATCTCACGAGGGAAGTAATAACTGATTATTTTATGTTTTTAACAAAAGCGTATATTTTTGCAAAATAAATTTTTTTTTGTTATCACAATACAAAAAAAACAAGTTTTCTTTGCAATGACACTGTATAAGTGGTTATATTTTTAAATCAAGCGGGGCTCATAACTTTTGGTAATTGCTAAAAAAAATCTCACTTTCATTAAGTGTCTGTATAAACAGAACATATCCTGATTGTTTCACTGATTCGAACCGCCTTCCGACTTTATTAAGGCTCTTGCCAGTTTGTGTATTTTTGTTTTTGCCAACCAAAAAATGCTAACCAAATATACATATTTAGCGAATTTTCTTATTTAGTCCCTCGGCATTTAATATATAAAATAATGTTAAGTGGCTATCTTAATAATATTGAGTAATATAAAAAAAAAACTATTTTTTTCTCCCTGTGTATTTGTAAATAGCCCATCAAGATTTAATAGCTCGATAAAAGAATCACACAACATTTTGGTATTCACTGTGTTTTCTGAATTGATTCATAATGTTGGTGACCTTTGGACCCGCACGATAAGAGCGCATGAGACTATACCATAATCAGTTATGAAACACAATTGGAAATCAAATCATTAAGCAGTTTCTCAGGCTGAATTTTTAAATATTTTATTATGCCGCCATTTTGTTCCGCTATATTGGATTCGTACCAAAAGTTTTCCACTTGATTTCAACATAATACTTGATGTATTTGCAAAATTTGAGATAAAGTGGATGAGTAGTTCTTTAATAATAATTTTTATAACATTTCACTAGGCCTCCATATTGTTTCGCCATATTGAATTTTTACCAAAATGTTACCAGATCATCCCCACATGACCCTTAATTTTTGACCAAAATTTGAAGTCAATCGGATAAATAGTTTTTTAGCTATGCCGCGAACAGACAGACAAACCGACATACGGACCTACGAGATTTATAAAACATATTTTTTTGGCATCTTCTAGGGACCCTGAAACGTGAAGATCTACAACACTTACCTTTTACGAGGGAAGTAAAATGTCTGAGAGGCGAAAAAGATGTTTTTAATGAAATATCTTTACGCAGATAAAAATTGTGTTGTAAAGAAATTTAAAAGTAGTCCCTTATCGTACTAGTACAAGTACAAAATTATTATTTCGTATCTTTAGAAACATTGTTCCTTTTTTGCTCTAATAAGTATATTATCTATCAGATATTAAAAGGGCATTTCATTTTAAATAGGGAAAGAGCTTTGGCGGCGATTGGTATCCACAAATATACTTTGCTAAGGATAAGAAAAAAAGGAAGAATGGTTGATTCTAACATAGCCGCAACTTCTTTTTCAACGCCCAATAAAAAGTGGAAATTTTTTCATTTGTTTCCGATATACGGGTTTTTTCGAAAAATTTCTTAAAATAATCTGCTGAATAAAGCCCACTTGTGGTATATCTATTAGATTAGATTATGAACAAGGTTGGCACCTTTAAATTTTCCAACATGAATTTTGTATACAGGGTTCACCAAAAACTAAGAGGTGTACGTTAAATAGTGATTTGTTAGGTTGGGTTTTTTCTGTCAATGTTGAATTCGATGCTGCTTCTAATGCCAGTTTTAGTAATAAGGGACATTTTTACCGAAATAGTTTCCTTACATTTGAAATTTGCTCAGATTTTTTGCTTGCAGATATTGCCTTTAATTTAAAACAGATTTTTTAAAAATTGTTAAAATTTTCAATAGATAGAGTTTTTGGTGCACCCTGTATACAATACATGGTGGAATACTTAAGGGTGCTAATTTGCTCATTTTTAAATCAAGTAAGGACTTTTCTTTGAATGAAAGTCGATATGTTTATTAAATGCACTTATATGATAAATTTCTCTATCTATGTCAATTTATTATTTAAAAAAATAATTCGGCATGAAAAGATATATGATTTATATAAAGATTTTAGGGGCCAAGATATTTTGGCATACACTTTTATAACAAATTACCACATAGTTAGAACATTACCACTCAAAGAATTTAAAAATGCCAATAAGAAGGTCTTGATTGGCAATGCATTTTACTCACTAGAAGAATTTATATTCCATTGGTACTTTTAAAAACCGGTTGTGGCAATATTTGATTGTTTTAATTCAATCAGGGTGGCACGTGGGTTAAGACCGTGTCAAATTGGAATTACTTTCCGACGTTTCGCCTGCGATTGCACAAGGGATCTTCACTACACAAGATCAAAACACTGAATGAGCTCCGATGTGCACAGTTCAGGTATTTATACCCAACCTGTGGTCATCTTCGCGAGGCTTACTGTGATGATTGGTTTTCATTCATGATGTAGCAGGTAGCCCGGGTATCTACTGAAATTTTCAGGGTGCTGGCTTTAATTCATCGATTCTGATAAAATGGCGAACCATTGATATATGCATACTCTAAGTCAGGGGTGCTCAAACTTAAACTCCTAGCGATCTACCTCAATATTTTTAGACTACTTACGATCGACTCTGAGAGGCTGCAAGTATGTGTGATGCAGGGTTGTCGTACATACACGATACATACACCCTACCTATCTACCTGCCTAGGTAGGGTGTACCTTAGCATATATAGCTATTAGCTTTCCGCACAATATACATTATTTTAGTCAAGCTTTGGGTTAGGTTTAGTTAGGTTCTTCTCTACAATATCAATGAAAAAACTCATAGTTATTCAAAATTGCGAGTTTATTGGTTGTTACAAAACAAAAGAGTTACATATGGTGTTAAACTTAACTAAGGAGTGACTTTGGACGTTGAAGCGTGGCACTGCATGTCCTCAGCATACTTTTCATAAGATGGTACGTAACCACTGAGTGCTAATCGCAAGCATGATGACATATGATCGTCAGTTAGTCTATTGCGATATTTTGACTTAATTATCTTCATTTCAGAAAATGCAGACTCGCACAAGTAAGTTGACCCAAACATTGCTGTCAGTTGAAGGGCGATTTGCCTTAGATTCAGGTATCTATCTTCAGATATAAAACAACAGAACATGAGGTCATATTAAACTGACTTGCTATTTCAGTAGCTAATTCCTCAATGTTTTTACATGAAAAAGGATAACTCATAAATCATGCTACATTTGCCAATTTACTACAATCATAAAAACGCGTTTCGAATTGTCCCAAAATATTTGATAATTCAGCGTCATACGTATCATAATTCAACTGAGGAATCCTTGCTTTCAGAGACTGAAAATGTTTCAGATCCTTTCAGTTGATCTATCATAAGTTGCAATTTACTTTTGAATGCGTTTACTACGCTAATCATCTCAATAACAGTGTTTCCTTTACTTTGAAGCTCCAAATTAATGGTGTTTAGGTGCATTATGAAGTCAGTCAAAAATGCCAAATCTGTCAGCCATTTTTCGTTTTTCAACATCTGAGTGTCATCACCTCTTTCGTCTAAAAAAGCTGTTATTTCAGGCAATAATTCTTGAAACCTTTCTAGGAATTTTCCGCGACTCAACCACCTGACGTCCGTGTGAAGAACTAAATCAGTGTGTTCAGCTGACTCCCTATCTTCCAACTGCAACTTAAAGAGCCGCCGTTGCAAGCTACGTGTTTAAAACTTTTGAACACAAAACTTGTTGATGTATAATGCAATGGATTCAAAAAAATTAAGGGAAATCTTCATTAGCTCGACACAATGCCACAAAACCGTTTTTGTTTTCAGTCATTGCTGGTGCTCCATCGGTTGTAATGCACACTAATTCATATATTGGTAGCTTGTAGTTTTTTACAAAATTGAAGAAAACTTCATATATATCTTCGCCACGGGTCTTCCCCTTCAGAGGAATGATTGACAAAAATTCTTCCTTAGCCAACATGTCATTGAATACCATCCGAATAAAAATACACAGCTGGGCAGTTTCTGTCATATCGGTGAATTCGTCGAACTGTAAAGAAAAGTATGTACATTCCATGATATCATTTTTTAGTTTATCTGCCATATCCTGACTTACGAGTTCAATACGCCTTGTGACAGTCGGACGAGATAACTGAAGTTCTCTAATAGCAGACATGATTTCTGTTTTATTTTTAAAATCTCCAAATAAAGTCTCACCCGCTTCAATAAATGCTTCCTTCACAACCGATCCATCTTCGAATGTTTTCTTGTGTTTCGCCAATATATGAGATATTTTAAATGACGCGATCGTAGCAGCTTTTGATTGTTTGGCTGGTCTTGTGAACATGGTTTGTTCTTTTTTCAAACAAGATATCAAATCACATACTTTTCGTTTTCATAATTCACTCTGTGGCGGAAAATCCTTTTCATAGTTTTTATAAACCGTTTTATGATGCCTCTATAAGCTACCACGCTTAGGTATTGCAATTGACGCACGACAAATAAGACAAATGCACTTATCCCTCACCATACAGAACAAAAATTCTTACTCCCAATCGTTATTAAAATGATACGTTTTAGATTTCTTCGCTGCACTCATTTTGTACTATTTAATAATAAATTTTGTATGGACGTAGTATTGCCTTCAAGTTACAATTCAGAATGACTCCAATTCCTACAGGCGCAACATTCATATCGCCGTGAACGAAAGTCTCAAATGTTACTCAAAAGCACTCGCGATCGACCGTTTGAGCACCTTGCTCTAAGTGACTACGAGTATAATATAATAATTCGCCATTTTGTCAGAAAAGATAAATCTTAAATATTTATAACACATCGATATGTTATTGACTAATGATCTAAACTAATCACTCGTTTATTTTAAGTTTTTCGAATAGTAATGGGCCCCCTTCCAGGAAATTCCAGGGTATATTTTGAGAATTTATATTTCTTATAAAATAGCCAACAAAACTAATGAAACTAAACTTAAATGTAATTGTATAAGGAACATAAAATATTTAAGAAAATGCTATAGTAATAGAGCAAACCCTGCTTGCTCTATTACTATAGCATTTTCTTTAACTGGAAGAAGTATACATTTTTAAAAGGATATTCTGTACTATTTAAAATTAAGTAAAAAAATGCAGTTATATAAAGCATTTACAAACAAAAAAATTAATATATACTTGCGACTTGTCATTATTAAAAATTCAATTTAAAATATTTTTAATTTTTCGTCTCAGTTCCGATATTTCCAGTTCCATGGATGCTGCTTCCCTTTCTAGTTTTTTCTATTTGTTTTCTTAATGGTAAAGTTCACTTTCGGCTCTTTTTTTTCGACATCAATTTCTCTTTTCGGCGATTTTGCTTATCAAGGGCATATTGATAAGTTTTGTAAGCATTTTTAACACATACCCTCATTTTGTCGGAAAATATTAACATTGAATGCACCACCTATTTGATACATTGCGTAATATATTTGTCTTTGGCAAATAATGGACTACTCCAACATATTTTCAACCAAAATATTTTTATTTATAGAAAACCCCGACTTAACGGAGGCGTTTTCATGAGAAAGGATCAACTAAATAACATGCCACAATTTTTAAAGTGGTCATTTTCTCCCCAGAAATTGTGCAAAAACGCATCCAATCGAGTAGTTTGATTATATTTTGCAAAAATTTATAAATTCGGTATCTATTAGATGCTTGTACCTTTGACCACCTTTTTCTGCGGAAATTATTTCTTTTTTGTACAAATACTCTTAACATATTTTGGGCTGTGATACGTGAAACACCTTGATCAAGCATGTCGTTTGGTTTTAAGCATGTAACAAATTTAATAAACTTATATTTAAAACAACAACGTTCTACTAACTGTGTAAATATGTCTGACATTACCACAAAAAATAAGTTTTGCCCTTTTCAGGAACATTTAGGACTTTAAATGCTTTTTAGTGGCCAACTCAACATCAGTCTTATTAGTTGGTAAAAGAATATCTTTATTATCAAAATTCAATTTTATAATTTGTTGGAGACCTGTGTTTTTAAGATTTTTTTGATTAATTCGTTTAGTATTTGTAATAGATCATACAAAAAAGAAACCATAGATTTATCGCTCTGATTTTTTTTTAATAGTTCTGAAATGGCGGCGATGTGTGACAAATGCGAGTCTTGGATTTAAAAACGTATCTTTTAAAGCCCTTTTATCTTAGTAACTGAAACATTTGATGGAAGAGTGGCTTTATCTTTCATCCAAATTTTAAGGGGGAGATAAAATGTCCAAAGCCCTTTCACAGACTCAAACATTTTCTACCAATCTAATTTTACAAAATGTATAGGGAAATTTGTCACAATTTGTAAGAGCCAAAAAACTAGCTCTCTTGGCAGGTGAATCTTTTAAAACATAATAATATGCTCCCACTAGAAAGTCACACCACTTAAGCCGATTTTCTAGTCGTCCGAACGTTAATATCGCAATAACATAATAACTCAATAAAAACTTCATGCTTTATTCCATTTGTTTCTGAACATCTTGTGGACATAGGTTTACAGTTTTTTAACATTTTGATTCAAATGTCTTTGAAACATGAGTACAGTAAAGCCTCCATTATCTGGTTCTCAGTTATACAGATTCATGATTTAATGAATTGCCATCTGGATTGAGCTTTATTAAACTTTCTGCTTAATTTATTCCCAACTAACTTACAGTAAGTTCATTACAGGAAAACTAAGACTAACTTTTAATAAAATTATATAGAATAGTTAAAGAAAACTACGTAATCTGAATCCTAGATTAAAAATATATAATTAATTTTCCATGTTTATATAAACTTAAATATCTTTTTTTCAATACTTTTCTAAATTTCATCACATTTTTTTATTATTTTTGGAATTTCATTGTAAATACTTATTCCTTCATAAACTAAAGATCTTTTTCCAAAATTACTTTTAACTTTTGAATTGGTTATGTTGTCTACTTTTATGGCGATGTAATGAAGATATGCTTTTAAAATTAATTACTGTATGTTTTTCTTTTAAAATAATCCAATTAATTAATGAGCAAATTTTAAATTAATATGAAATTTTCTACGTTTAAAAGGCCTCTTGGTTTGTATAAATGTATCGTCGATTCCAAATATGGCAATTTATATATACATTTTGTAATGTTTTTAGAGTTCTTATACAAGCTTTCATGGTGAATGCTCTTAACCTGGTACCTACCAATCTACCTTTGTAACAAAATATCTATAATTTGTACCAAAAACTGATTTCCACTTTGTTAATAAAAAATTATTTTAATATGTAAATCAAACAAAATTAATAATACATTTTTGAGACTATTAACACAAGAAAAAATCTAACATTATGTACCTAAAATGTGTTTTATTTTATATATATTTTATCATCCAGATTTTCAATTATCTCAATGAACTATGAGTACAACAATCAATGCAGTTAATCTGGACTCCACTTTATAATAAACTGAAATACTCTCTACTGCTCTGCAAAATATTGATGGAGGGTCCTAAAAACAACACCATCACATATACAATTATATATTTATATTAAGTAGTTACAAGTATTAATCCACCATAAAATAAGCAACATATAAGACATTATCCATCTCTAAAGCTGAATACTAATAAGTAAAAAAGCAAAATTCACTTACATGTAAAAATCTCCATATATGAGTAAGCCACTTACAATTATAATAGAATTTTATACAAAGATGAGCCTAAAACCCAGATTTTTCGTTTTCATGAGGGTTATGTTTGATTTTTACCAGTTTGATGGGATTTTAGCCCTTCTGGTGTTTTTTGACAGACCACAACCATTTTTAGTTTTAAGATTGGATTGGATCAAAAGTCTTGGACTTACCACTAACTTCATGGAAATCAAACAAATGAAAGATTGATGGTTTTTCAAAATATAATACTTATGTAAAACAAAAAAAACATTTCAACCAGTAACTGCACCTATATTGATATAATTAACTCCTAAGGGAGAGTTTGAACTTCTATAGAAGCTCATCGCACAATAATAGTTACAATATGTAGTGCAACTATTCACTACATAACAATATATATAAAATTTCTATACATGTATTCAAGGAGAACACAATTTAAGATCATAAATAAACACACATTTTCTCCCAGAACAAAATAACTTCTTATTTTAGTTGAACTTTTGATTAAATGTATCCAAATATGACTTAAATTGAACTGCGACACATTTCATTGTTAAAAACAATTTATAATATGAATGAACTTATTTTTAAAATACTTTATTGCAGGACAAAAAATAATTTAAGTCCGTATGGATTCTCCGAAATTATATATCATATCACCCCTGATTTTGTGATACATTGAACAGTAATCATAAATTAGAACAAAATGTCAGGATCTGTTTCATCTAGAATATTAGCTTGACTATCTCGCAGTTCTGCTAAAAGTCCAGCAGCCCTGAGCTCTGCTTTTGCCTTTTCAGCTTTTGCTTTGATAATCTTCTTCTTGTCTTGGATTTTTTTCAAACGGTAGAATTCTTCTCTTTCTACCTCATCCAGTTCAGAGATAATGTATTGGAGAGTGTTCTCAATTTTTGGAATGATCACTGCAAAAATAAGAATATTTTATATTAACTTAGTATACATAGTGGAAAGTTTGTTTTACAAGTTGTTTTATTATAAACCAATTCAAACCAACTAAAAAAGAGTGAGTTCCAAAATTGTTTTTATCTGTGCCAAACTAATTTTTAAAAAAATATCTCTCCAAGTTTACCTTCAATATGTAAACTTCCAATAACAATACTTATATTTAACTTTTTCTTAAAAACTTACCATGTTCAATAGCATTTACCCTTCTGTTGGTTATTTTGATAACTTCATCCAAAGTTACAAATGAAGTCTGCAAAGAAGCCAATTCCACCAACAACTTAACAGCATTTTGATAATTTTTCTTTAGTTTGGCCAACTGCTGACCCCCTCTAGCCAAACCAGCCAATTCGTAAGTATCTGTGCCATCTTGATAACATTCAAATACTGGCAGAGTAACACCTGAAAGAGAAGTTTTTTTTTAAATATGACTCTTATTCACGAGAATTGTTTGAGAAACTGAGAAGAAGGTCAAATTCTCGATACCACTTTTATTACAACTAAATGCAATATAATTGATACTATTTGGAGAATATAGAATATTCACTACTTACCTGCCACATTGTCTTTCTTTGTCCTGATTTTAATTTGAGCCTTTGTAACGTTTTGTAGAACAACTTGATTAAAATCACCAGTTGTAAATTTTGCTTCTGCTAAAGAAAATGCAGCTTCTTTCATTACTTCTCCCATTAAAGTTTTGGTCTAAAAAATATAAGAACATTTAACAATAATATAATACATTAAACTTACTGTTTAAACATGTTAAAGTATTAATCGTGAGATATAGACATTAATAGAGGGCCAAGCAAAACCAGAACTTCGGATTGCTGGCGCCCATTATACCATCCCCGCAGGAGATGCCTCAGATCAAGAGCTCAGTCCCAACGAGATCTGGGTATAATCGACAAGTATTTTTCAATCTAATAATAAAACAATAACAGTATAAATAGCATAAGGTTTTGAATATTAAAACTGTTTGAATATAACTTGATAATATAAATCCTAACAATATTTATTAACGCCAGAAATAAATATAAACAAGTATTGAAGCAAGGTTGCATGATTTCTCATAAAAAAGAATATAAAATTGATATACAAATTATGGCTCAAGGTCTTTTTTACACTTTCCGAGTTAAAGAGTATAGGTTTTTAACCAACTTACCTCAATAATCTTCCCCAAGATCATACGGAATCTCATTTGTAAAGCATCAGCCTTCTTTTTCAACAAACTGTGACCAGTTTGAGCCCCCTTTAGTCTCACTTTCATTAACATTTGGGCTCTGAAAAGAGAAATCAAGACAATAATTGTTTAAGTAAGTAGATCACCATTGTAAGAATTGGTTTGTTGATATTAATTTGATTAAAACAGGATAAGAATTTTGATTACTAGTCACCCACATATTTTGTTTTGATATTCTTCCAAAAAAAGGGCAATGTATCATTTCAACCCTCAAAAATTCCGAAATTAAAAGTATTCCATACAATAAACAGTATTTACTGAAATATCAGTGTATTGCTCTTTTAAATTTTAATACATCGTAATCGTTAAAAATCTATTGCCTACAAGAACAAAACCGATGACCCGCCCTTGAGTGCTGTAGTATTAAGTAATTTCATTTTTAGTTTTATTTTCAAATGATCCGCTAAAATATACTTACCCTCTGGAAGGAAAAATGGGTAATCTATCACTCTGAGACATTTTGCACCAAAATTATAGTATTATCTGGCCAAGTTCAAAAACCAGAGGGAGAAAAAGAAAAGTTATTCCACACAGTACGTTTACAATTCACGAGACTAGTCAGCTGACAAAAGAATCAGCTGACTAACTGTCAACTTAAGCCCAGGGTTGTTACAAACTTTATTGTGCCTATTTACCTCAAAAAAAGCACATCTTGGCTCACGGGCGATTAAATCCCGAACCAATTCGAGACATGTTTTATTATGAAGTTTAAATGAATCAAAATAAAAACTAACCCCTAATACTACAATCTGTGGTGGAAAATAGATCAAAATATGAAAGTTCTAACTACACTACACCATAATTCGTTACGTTCTGGAAACCCGTTCCGCTAACCAAGTTAGCATCATGAACAGATGATATAAACACAGTTACTTGGTTAGCGAAACGCGCGTCCAGAACGTAACAAGTGTGGTTAGAACTCTTGTATTTTGAAAAACTAACCAATTTGTCTTCCGGTTCATCTCGTCGAATGCAGACCTCTGTGTTGTTAACATAAGTGGTGCCACGTGTTCGGTTTTGCTGCTTTATTTCGGGGGGAAACGGGAGACTCAACCGCTCAGTGTGGAAACTAACGACCCCGCTAGAAAGGGAGCAGACACTGTGAACGTGTGAGGCCTAGTTGTTCCTGCATTCTATCCCGTTCGTCTGCCGCAGTTCTACATAGAATATTAGCGTAACGGCCGCTACGTGGCAGGAGTGGGAGGGGTAAGGGGATAGCTTGAAAGAAAGGGTCATCTCGTGATATCAGTAGTACTCTCAAGGGGCACCTAGTGGAAGCCAAGATGCATTTCAGAAATTAAAAGAGGAAAAACCAAGAAGTATTGGAAAGATTGCGGAGAGTTTAGAGCTCGCCATCCGGACATCCTACCGATAACGTCTCCAAACTGGAATAAGGTGCAGGGTCGACTTCGAGGGTCGCCGATTTAACGACTCTGAGCCCCGGGCGTAGAGCAATCTGGCAAATTGCCTTGCAGCAGAGCCATATAACAAACTAACAACAACCAATTTGGTTAAGTAAAACTTGGCTTCACAGAGATAAAACACAGGATATTATATTCTAGTCACAAATTGATTTTAGATTTAACCACTCATAAACATTAATAGCGTTGCCAAGTTTACATTTTCGTACAATTACTTATTTGTCGTCACACATGCATTAATAAATTCGCAAAAAAGGATGCATTTAAAATTATACAGATCCATATTTGATCGATAGAACTAAACTTGGTAGTATCGTTTTGAAGACAATATTAATTATTATTGTTATAAACCTGTAGTAATCTTCGAAATAAGTGGCGAATTAGTATCTGCGGCAAGTGATTTATTAATGTTCATATTTATTCTGATATATGGTATAAGTATAAAAAAAAACTATGATTTACTTAATATATTTATTTAAATTTAAATTTCAGCCAATGACTTTTCACAAAAACTTAGCTTTTCCAGATGAAAACCTGTCATCCAAAAGCTGAGCTTTCTTCAAAATGTGTTTCTTTTGAGCGTCGTCAAATTTATTAACTTGTAAGTCAGTTTCTCTGCTGAATGGCTTCCTTTCACTAATACCGACATCCTAAAAATAATAAAAAACATAATGTTAAAAAAATAAAAGTGTTTTGTAAATTACCAGCACATTTGACTTATTATAATACAATATTGATTCAAAGTTGTCAGCTGATTTATATGTAAGAATCTTAGAAGCTTCAGTGGCATACTCAAATATGAATAAAAGTGGGAAAAAATAAAACCGAAAACAAGCTGGCATTCTTCATATATTTCAGAGAGAAACATAGCCAACAATTTTTAGTGAATAAAAAAAATAGTATCTAATTTTTCCCAATTGAGTAGAATTGAGTAAACTGTATATACAGGGTATTAGTAAATAAGTGCGACTGCATGAAAAAATAATGACAGTTTGGCATATAAACGTATATCCGAAAATGATTCATTTTCCGAGATATAAGTTTTAGTGGGTTTTAACAGGTTAGTAATTGCGCATTTTTTGACATGCAATTAAGAATTTTATACTTATCATTGGCGCGCATACGGGTAACGATCTCAATTTTTTTAAAGAAAAAAATGTCACTGTGACATTTCAAATTATTATCATTTTTGAATTCCTCATTCAATTTGTGACAAAAAATCTCTCTTGCCTTTTTTTCGTATGGAGTGCGGTTTTTACGGGTATTAATACAATAATATTAAACAAAAACAATAACAGAAAATAACACTAATAAAATTTTAAATATACATAAATCTACAACAAATGTTGAAACTGACCTCCCTCAGACGTGACACAAGATTCAACTCTTCGCCTCATTGATTGTCGTATTGGCGCAAATGTTCCTGGTATATTTCTTATTGTCTCACAGCCGGCTATAATTCGATTCCTTTGATCGTCAAGATTTTCGACGGGAGTGAAATAAACTAATGAATTAAGAAAACCGCAAAAATCTAGAGAATTTAAATCCGGCGATAGAACAGGCCAATTGTCCGTACCTCCCCTTTCTATCCAACGATTTGGATATACTGTATCTAAGTGATTACGTACATTAATGCTAAAATGGGCTGGTGCATCATCATGCATAAATCATAAGCTTTGTCTCAGCTGTAGAGGAATTTCTTCGAAAGGGACATTTAACTCTTCCTGTAGGAAATAAAGGTAAGATTCGCCTGTTAGTCTTTGTGGGGGGAAATATGGACCAATTAAATGATTATCAATTACCCCAAGTCATACATTTATTGAAAACTGATGCTGAAAATGAGCTTCAAAGATTCCATGTGGATTTTTCACAGCCCATGAGTGATTGTTATGGAAATTTCGTAAACACTGTCGTCCAAAAGTAGCCTCGTCCAGTAAAGCAAACGCCATTTAAAAAAATTGGAATTCGAGCGATTTGATGAAGAAGCCATTGGCAAAAAAATAAAAAGTAGAGCTTGCACACGTTGAATATGAAACGGATACAATTTCTGTTCTTTAAGAATTTGAAATACAATGAAGTTGCTTACATTCAATATGTAAGCATACAATCGTCGAGCTTGCCAGCCATTTCCATTACTTCGACCATAAACAAAATACATATCTGACAATACCGCATTTGTAAAATTTTCCATTCTTTTCGATAAAAGAAAAATTTATTACTTATTAACAATAATGTTATTGCAAACTAAAAAGCTTAAGAACGAAGAAACGCTAGACATTTCATTAAACTATTCGTATTTAACAGATAAATGTTGACAGTAGCCTACTAGATAATGTATTAAAGAAATAAAAAATACGCGTTAAGCGTTAAGATTTTGTTTGCATAAAAACCGCGCCCCATACGAAAAGAAGGCGAGAGATTTTTTGTCACAAATTGAACGAGGAATTCAAAAATTATTTTTAATTTGAAATGTCTCAGTGGCGTACCATTTTTTTCTTTAAAAATATTGAGATCATTACCCGTATGCGCGCCAATGATGATATCTTGATGAATTCTTAATTGCATGTCAAAAAATGCGCAATAACTATCTCTTAAAACCCACCAAATTTAATTGATATATCTCGACGGGTTTTAGAGCAATAAATAAATCGTCAGGTTTTAACAAAAACTTTAACACTCCGTATCTCGAAAAACGAATCATTTGCGGACATACGTTTATATAGCAAACTGTCATATTTTTCACGTAGAATTACCCCCTGAAGTTTGTCGCACTGATTTACTAACACCCTGTATATTACTTTTGAATGCAAGCAATTTATAAGTCAGTATAGAATAGAGTTATATAAGAATTTATGGAACATTTATTTTTTAGATTTGACTACATTCTGTAAACTGAAAATATTGTCATAAAAGATGCGTTTATTACCTCTTCTTTCTTTTTTAATTTGTCTTGATGCATCTCAACTAAACTCTTCGATTTCCTTTTGTGTTTTTTTGTCAACAATTCCTGTTCTTTATCCCTTTTCTGCAATTCTCTGAATTCGGCTTCGGCCTTCAAATCAATTTTTTTCTCCTTATTTTTCTGTTTACCTTTCTCACCGGGAATATCAGTCCAAGATGATCTAAATATTAAAAAAAAAACAATTTTTAAAATACATTAAAATTTTGAGAATCTTGCAAAAATAAGAACACTGTTGAAAGTAGTAAACCCTATTGCCTGTTAGGATTAAGCTTATTGTAAGGTCCAAGTGTTGTTGGATTAGAATTTTTTTTTAATTTTTCATTATTGAAGTTTTATGAAAGTAAATTAGAATTCTAAAAGGTTTTTTTTGTTTTTTTTTATATGGCTAGAATATTTTGTTAATATTGATTTTTTTCTATGGCTGCGAATTTTTTCCTTTATTAATAATAATTTAGAAGTAACAATCAGAAATATTTACTTGTAAATAAGTCTAGAGTGACCAATAGTGACGAAATGTATACCTATATGTATTTTTATTTTTGTACTTTATAATATTTGCTGATGTAGGGAGATTAGACTATAAGTCAAAATTTCTTAAACTATTTTTCATTTAATCTATATATATATATATATATATATATATATATATATATATATATATATATATATATCATTTATGATGCGAAAAATTCCTTTAAAGTTAAATTCAATTTAGAATTCAAAGTTTATATAAAGGCTCTTATTTTTCATTACCAACTTCTTTGTTTTTAAGGAAAACGTACACATCAGAACACACTGTAACTCTAACATAATTAGGACTTTAAAGAAACAAAACTAGTCATAGGTATTGTACAGGACAGGGTTGTTTTTTATAATTTGCCACCCCCTGAGAGCTTGTTTTTGCAAGTTACAAAGAAATGGTTCCTACAAAACTTATAGGGAAATTCCTAAAGATTTACACTGCGCAATTTAAAAAAAAAACTTTGTTATTTTATATCGGACACCCTGCATTTTTTGACGTTTTTGGATTCTCCTCATTCTCCCCTTTCCAAAATTATATAATTTGTCTATAGTCGATTGAGTAGTTTTTGACTTATTCCACTTTAAAGTTATCACATATGACAATTTCACAGATATGCAGCCATATTTAAATCGCGGTACCCATGAAATGATGAAATCGCTTTACCGATGGAATGTCACCACTAAAAACAAAACTCTTACTTTTATTCATAAATAAAATATTTTATTGATTTTACGAAAACAAAATTAATAAAATCTAAAATGCAATTTCGAAGAAAAAAAACTAAAAATTCTTCAACTTTATTTCCGCAAATGCTAATAATGCGCTAATTGCAGTGCGACAGGCTGCTATATACTAGTGCAAGAGTTCCCTCAAGAAAAACTGTTGCATATATAGTAAAAAACCACGCACAATCCTTGCAGAGGCAAAGAAGACGAGCAAATTTTGACTTGGACGAAGAATTATTCAAATTATTATATTTTGAAGGTAAAAAATTCTTTCTTTAAGTAAACTAAAACTAAAAGTTAAATTAAAACTAATTTTTAGAAAATCCAAGCGGATCGATTCCGGACACTCTCGGATAACCGGAAAATCGAGGTTCTATACCGCCTGTATAAAATTAGACTGCTGTTATTCAGAAGGATTTTGTGGTCTGATGAGGCTTGTTCTAAAGAAAGCACCGTTGGGCAACAAGAAATCCACCTATAGTAGAGCGAAAGAGTCCGATATTTATTAAGGGTATATTAACGTTGGAACGATATTTAAATCTATTAAATAATGAAATTGAGAATTTTTGGGAGCAGCGTCCTTTAAACAGTTATAACCAAATAATTTCGCACTAAGATGGCGCACCACCACACGACATTCGAGAGGTCACAGATTTTTTAAATGCTCGATATAATTTGTGGATTGGCAAATATGGTCATATTCACTGGCCCGCAAACAGTCCTGACCTTACACCTTTGGACAAATAGAGATAGAAAAATAAAAAAAAGATATTTTAGAAAATTATGGATATTAAAAATAAATGCAGAATCATTTTTTGTGGGGATACCTAAAGGATAAAGTGTATCATAATAGAACGGACAGTGTTGACGAGTTGCGACAAAAAATAGTGTATGAAATTAGGGATTTAAATACAGAATGTCCCACCTTCGTTACCCAAGCAATTAGGAAACTGGAAAGAGTGTCTCAAAATTGCTTGGATAATGGAGGGGGTCACGTAAATAGGTGAAAATATTAAGTTCTAGTTCTTGTTTTGTTTTTGTTTGTTCGTTTGTTTGTTATCGTTGTATTAGTATATATAACATCAAATATGTTTTTTTTACAAATTACTGTTTTGTTTTTGTTGGTGACATTCCATGGGTAAAGCGATTAAAGTATCTGTAGATTACGTTTACGTCCAACAGGGCTCCTTTGTTTTTGGGTGACATTTCATCATTTCATGGGTATCGCGATTTAAGTATGGCTGCATATCTTAAAATTATCATATAAGGTAACTTTAAAGTGGAATAAGTCAAAAACTACTGTTCCGAATCAAATTAAAAGAAAGACAAATTATATATTTTTGGAAAGGGGAAAAAATACAGGGTGTCCCATTTAAGATAACAAAGTTGATGGTGATTTAGTGATTTTCCGATCAGCCTTTTGTTTTTAAAATTGCCGCCATGTAAATCTAGGAAATTCCCTATAACTTTCGTAGAAACCATTTCTTTGTATCTTGAAAAAATAAGCCTTTCAGAGGTTGGCAAATTATAAAATTTAACCCTATACATTACAATAAATTAATAAATCGTTCTTCTCTGTGATCTTTTATTAAATCCTTCCTAAATGTATTTCCATTTCATGTATTTGCCTCATTTATTAAGAACAAGTTGTTGAAAATAACTTTTTTCGGGGTTTTCTAGAAACGAAGCTCCAAACTAGGATATGATTTATTTTATAAAGTTACATCAAAGGTAACTCTTTTTCATTAGAAATTATACTAGTTTTAAGGTTTCCAAAGTGAAACAATTTTTTTAATAATAATTTTCATAATTTATTAAAAAATTCATACTAACATAATAATGGTTTGTTACTAAAAGTGCATAATAATAAGTTAATAGATTAATTGAATAAACTAAATGAATTTTTTGTCCAATTTGTTTTTCAACTCGGATTTTCTGAATTTGTAAAGTTGTTTTACCTAAAAGAAAAAAACACACTATGTAGAACGTTACCAAATAATTTGAGATAAATAAACCGAAGAAATAACACTGGTTAAGAAATCGAAATTAAGAAAGTAGTCGTTATAAATTATATAGTGCGTTTTCTTACTGTGCCCATAGTGTTTTACGTGGTAAATGTCCAATGTTCAAGCTCATGTTATTGGCAATGCTAGGCTAAAACTTCAGAAAAACGTTGTGTTAAAAACTGCACTGCGTATAAAGAAGTAAATAACATTAACAGTTTTACTTACTTGTGCAACATTTATTTCTATATTTTTTCCATTTCTTCTATTTTATAAACATTTTCAGTAGCCTCGGCTGCTTTTTGAATTTTAACATCTGTTCCCAAGTAGCACAAATTAGTTGATGAGCTTTTTTGCCTAACAGTTAACCATAAGACACATAAAAACCAGATAATTGTCAAATTTTGGCAAATAATTCCTGGTTTGTTTTCTAGCCATGAAAGTTTGCTTCAAATTACATTTCTCGGCTAGCAGTTTTTAATGTAGATACACTATAGCATAATTACTTGGCCAAAAAATATATTTTATGGGGTAATTAAACCTCCAACTTTCTTTTTTGTAAATATGGCTTTTTTTATCCTATTTTTGTTTCAATTTTTTTAATTTTGTTACGCTGGCTCCTGGGTTTTAAATTAGCCATTTTTAGCTGGTAGTAAAAGCAAACCAAGTAGGCATTTTTATTGGTTAGATTTTAGTAAAAGTTGCTCGATTTTGGCTACATTTGAAAATTATTGCCATTTGATAAATATTTGCTTACAAAGTGGCCAATTTCAAGCAATATTTGCTTAAAAAATAGCCCAAAACTTATTATGATCCGCCATGATTGAAATTAAAATAATTTCCTAGCAGATATTACTTGACCACTTAAAAAAAAACATGTTTTTTTCTACCTATAAAAACGTATTTTTATGCATGTTTTTTATGTTATGGACTCAAAAAAATATATGTAGTTGTAGAAAACGAAATTTTTAGTTTCAAGAAGCGGCGCGTGTTTTACATGCCTATATCTTGGATTCTTTTAACAGTAAAAGTTCCTGCGCAAATGTTTTTTGTCCCTACCAACCGTCAAACTTCTTAAAATATTTTACGCAATAAGTCATAGTGTATTTCTACGAAACCATGATTTGTTGTTTCCAATATTTACTGTTAAAAAAAGGCGCATAGAAATAAAACAGTTTGTACTAATTTTGTTTTATTACCTATCAAGGTGGGTTTACGCAGGAAATAAAATAAAATAAGAAATAAAATTAAATAAGAACAATTTCTGTCAAACCTTGAAAAACAAGTTTTTTCAAAGCATTTCAATATTGCAGTACTGCTATACCTTTTGAACTGGGGGCTGCATGATTTGATCTCCTTATTTTATTTTATTTCTATAGCTGTTCTGTGCAAACGCAGACTTTTTCAACAGAAAATGAGAACACAAATATAAAAAATCTCAATGACACGAAGGAGAGTCCTAGTAGGACTCTTGACAACTTGGTGATCAGTCTAGAACACTTCTACGTTATCGAAAAGTGAAAGTTTTGGCTTAAAGAATTAATAAATACACATGTTAGAATATGCTTACCTATCAGACAAGTCAGGGCCAGCACGGTTCCTGAACTGTCTAGGTCCCAGTCCAAAATGTGCAGCTTTTGCTTCAGGCAGATCAATCATCCAAGATTCTCGAACAGGTTCCTTCTCTCCTTGTGGACCGAGTTTATCTATTTGCAACTGCAGGGCCCTTTCTTCTAATGCCACTTGCCCAGCTGAGTACTTGGACACGCCAGCGGGCAAAGGTCCGTAAGTATCATCACTGTCGTCCGAATTTACAGCTTCTTCTTGAGAATGGTGCTCAGCTTGTTCTTGAAGCCGTTTCCTCAAATCAGGCGGTAAACATGGTCCAATCGTTTTCAAGTCACTTTCTTCACTATTCTCTGAAGACGGTTGTAATGTTGGATTACGATTTGTGGGAGATGGTATGCTATTTGAAATAGAATTTGTTTGCATGTGTGGTGGAAGTTGTGGTCCGATCGAATGTTGTTTGGATTTATCTTCCTTTGATTCTGGGGATTTTGAACATGCTTGTTGTTGCTTCTTAAGTAAGTGCGGCGGTAATTGAGGTCCAATAGAAGAGGCAAAATCGGAAATACCTTCATTTTTCTTTGGGAATGTATCTTCATTTGGTTCTGGTGATTTTAGACGTTCTTGATGATGTTCATTGAATAAATGCAGTGGTAGTTGAGGTCCGATAGAAGAAGATTTAGTGTGAGGTTCTTGAATACCTTCCTTTGCCTCTGAGGACAAACATAACGGACCTTGCATGTTTAGGGGTAGTTGCGGTCCAACAGTACATTGATTGTTTTCGCTTAGTTCTAAGGCTGAAGATCGTGTGTCATTCTGTTGCTGTTTGTTAACTAAATGTGGTGGAAGTTGGGGTCCAAAAGACGGTAATTTAGTATTTAAATGTGATTTGTGAGAACTTTTTTCTTCAGAATTCAAAGATTTAGAATTATTTTGTTTATCACTTATCCTACATCTACTTCTACGATTTTTAGGCAGTCTATTTTCAGATTTGTTCCGGATATTTTCTGTCTTATATCGAATACCTTCATCAGAGTCTGTTGAATCTGAGTCTGACATTATGTTTATTGTTTATTTCTGTAACAAATAAGAATACAAATCACAAAAAAATATATTTAAATCTAAGTTAAGCTAAGAGTATCTGAAGTTTGGAATTTGTCACACTTATTAAGAAATTCATGGCTGTAATCTAGAAACAAAAATTAATCAAAACTGTCTCAGAGAAAGAGGTGACAATGGTGTTAGTTAAGTCAGTTAGTATACACGAAAATGAGTAGAAGACCACAAATGGGAAAATGGCTAGTCTAGCTCCTTAGATCTCGTGGACCTCACCCTCCTGATTTATATAAAAAAAGGCAAGCTAAATATAACTTGGAAGTCAAAATTGGTGTTGTGAACAAAATTTTGAAAAGGCTTGAGAATGGTCAATACTCAGATCATTTGCAAACTTTTGTCAGATATCACCTCTGTTGTTAATTTTTGTTATGCATGCAATGGTACTGAGATTTTAGACTAATAAAACATTCTTTTATACTCTAAAACTGAGATGGCCTAAAAACAATTTGATAAAAAATTTAAAAAATAGAATAACCTACATGCTATACAATTGATAATAATAAAATTAAAATAAAATAAAAATAAAAAAAAACAATGTGTATCTATACCTAGTAAAAAAATTGGCAGAAAATAAATTTTTGGGTCTCCTTATTGACAGAAAACTAAAATTTCAATCTCATATTAAAACACTGACTAATAAGTTATAATCAAATTGTTATGCATTAAAAATAATATCAAAAGAGTTAGACAACCAAACAAGTAGAGATTCATACTTTGCTGTAATTGAATTGCACTTGCGGTATAGTATCTGCTTTTGGGTTACATGTTTAAAACAACTATTTTTTTGCTACAAAAAAGGGCATTAAGGTATGTCTGTGGGGTAAAAGCAAGGGACTCATGTAAGCCCTTGTTTTTGAAAGAAAATATTTTAACATTGCCGTCTTTGTTTATTGTGGAAACTATTTGCCTTATGCATAGGAAATATAGAGACATGCATCAATCATATAATATTATTATATTAAAATTAAATATATAATATTATTATTTATAGTAGTCGCCTATTATTTAGCTATTTGCCACGCAATATTAGACAGATACATATATGACGGAAATAGGTTTAAGTTTGAGGTAAAGAAACTGCTTGTTGCGAAAGCCTGCTACGACGTGAGAGAGAATCTCAGTGAAAGATACTACTGACTTGCACATGTGTGTTTATAAATGAAATGTTCTGGGAGTGTGTATGTTGTTGGTAGCCTACTCTACGTGGGAGAGTGTCTCAATGAAAGATTTTGACTTAGACTTGTAAATGTTTTGTTTATGAAGTTCCAACAATATTCTAAGAGTGTGTATTTGTTTTAATTACTTTTTACAATTAGCTTTTTATTGAGATGTTCTCTTTTGCTGCAATTTTTATTGTTAAAACCGAGCTTGATGTTGTAATGTCTAAATAAATTTTGATACCTCTTTGTCTCTTGTATTATGTTGTGTATTGTTATTGATATCATTGTTGTTCTTATATATGACTGTTTTCTCTCTTTTTTTTTATTAACATTTATCAGCTTTGTCAAAAAGAAATTTTCTTCTGATAATAAAGCATTTTGAGTTTGAGTTTAAAATTTGATCCATACATATTATATGTAATATGCCTATGAATATCTATTTTTTTTATTTTTTATTATTTTTACTCATGAAGGTACAGTTATAATGGTTAGAGAGAGTATTTTGGAGCTGTATTCAGTTATAAATATTACTAAATTTATTGATATGCTAGTTGACTGAGAGTTTGAATTTTCTTTAGTACAGATCCCTAAACTAAATGTATTTATTATTTATTTATACAGATCGCCAGATACTAATGTCTCGCTATTTATCTTAAGACTGGAAACGCTTTTGGCCCAACTTCCTGGTGGTTCTAATTTTATTCTGGCTGGTGATTTGAATATAAATTATTTGGACAAAGCACATGTTAACACTATGATAATTTCAAATTTATTAAATTCGTTCAATTTACAAATGCACTTGAATAAACCTACTCGAATAACTAGCCATTCAGCTACTTTAATAGATTACTTTTGTTCTAATATTTCTAATGAGATCTTAATGGAATGTAATGTTATAAATGCGGGCTTATCAGATCATGAGGCTGTTCTTGGTAAATTTAAAATGCCTTCTAAGCATTCCAAGGTAATAAAATATCAAGGAAGAATTTACTCTAAAGATAATTTTAAAAAATTCTCGCAGAATTGTGCAGGAGATGACTGGAAAAATATTTTTCACTCTCTTGATCCATTGATATGTTTCCATGATATTTTATCAGACAAGTTTAATGTTTCTTTTCCTATGAGAACCTTAAAAAGAAAAAACAGAAAACCCTGGATAACAAAAGGGCTGAAAAAGTCATCTAAAAACATGCGCTCCCTGCACAGCCTTCGCAAATATCTGCTACACAGTAATGTTTTTATCAGGTATTATGGTAGATATAGAAATATTTATAGAAATTTTATTGGGGTGACAAAACAGTTACATTATCGTGAACGTTTGGCCCAGTTCAATAATAAACAAAGAGCGAGTTAGAGTATTGTTAATGATATAAGTGGTAGAAATAAAGTATCACAGATAACAAGCGTGACTGCTAGTCAATTCAATTCATTTTATTGTTCAATAGCATCCAAATTGTCTAAGCAAATTAAGCCAGAGAAAAATGCTATGGATTATCTGCGTAACTCTTCGATAAGTGACTCTTTTTATTTTTCTCCAACTGATGTTTTTGAGGTATAAAGAGTACTTTCAGAAATAAAAAACAAAAAATCGGCTGGATGTGACAGTATTTCTGTGAAAATTTTCCAAGCACTTCCTGAAATAGTTTTGGGAATTTTGGTGGACGCAATAAATTTTTCATTATCTTCAGGTCATTTTCCCTCATGTTTAAAGGTCGCCACTTTTTAAGGGCGGTGATCCTGAAACACCCTCGAATTTTAAACCAATATCGCTTCTTCCAACACTTTCAAAAATTATTGGAAAAATTGTCAAAAAACGTATCACCAGTTTCTTGAGTGCCCATAACATATTAATAAATACTCAATTTGGATTTCAAGCTGAAAAATGTACTAACGATGCTATTTTTTCTATATTGCAGGAATTGTATCTTCGTCTTAATGATGGAGAGGTTGCAGCGGCAGTATTCTGCGATCTGACTAAAGCTTTTGATTGTGTAGACCACAGAATACTTCTTAGCAAACTTGAAATTTATGGTTTTAGAGGCACAGTCTTAAAGTGGTTAAAGTCTTATTTGTCAGATCATCATCAATCGGTGACATTTAATAATGAGCGATCCTCAAAATTATCAATAAGTTCTGGAGTGCCTCAAGGTTCCGTCCTTGGACCTCTACTGTTTCTCATATATATAAAGGATTTAGCAAATTTAGATATATCTAGGTCCTTTACAATGTTTGCCGATGATGCTACTGTTTTGTGGCATTTCAAGTCTCCTGATCTGTTGGAAAACAAAATTACTTACGATCTTGTAAAACTTAAAAACTGGTGTGATGCTAATTATCTTACCCTTAATATATCTAGGACAAATATTGTAAGTTTTAAGGGTCAGTTGGAGGATGTGGTAATGAATGACGAGCAGATACGCTGTGTAAAATATAATAAGTTCTTGGGTTTGTTTGTTGACGAAAAATTAAAATTTGAACAACACGTTTCACAACTGTCCACAAAGCTTTTCAGAGGATGCTTCGCATTAAGAGTTATAGCTCGTGAAATGGATCTACTAACAGCTAGAAATGTGTACTTTGCTCTGATAGAATCTCATTTGCGATATGGTATATGTTTCTGGGGATCTTGTCCAGGTTATTTATTTAACATAATTTTTTTTTTGCAGAAAAGAGCATTGCGATTCATCTTACAAGTGAAACCAAGAGACTCTTGTAGACCATTATTTATTCAAAATAAATTACTGACACTTACAAGTATATTTATTCTTGAGACAGCCAGTCTGATTTTTTAAAAATTCAGAGAGGAAATTCAAACCACATCAGCTTACATGACTCGCAATACTCATATATAAGCAATTCCTATACCAACTTCCACTTTAGTTAAGAATTCGTTAATATATAATGGGAAAAAAATATTTAATCACCTTCCGAAGGCTATAAGAAAAATTTACTCTTTTAGGAAATTTGAAAAGGAAGTTAAAAGTATATTATTGAGTCGACCCAATGACATCAAAAAGAGTCGACCTTACTATTCACTGACAATATTTTAATGATTCATTTTAATAGTACTGTTTTTCTATGTTGTTTTTAATAAGCTTAATATTTGAATCTCATTCTGAGATCTTATTTTATACATATTTTATTTTGTACAGGTTTTTATTATATGCTAAACTAATTTTTATTTAATGTCTTTTTAGTGTATTTGTAAAGATTGTCTCGTGTTTTAGTGTAGTTGTGAAGACTGCCAGTGAATGGATAGATTGTTATAGTTGTTAGTGTATTTGTGAAGATTGCCAGTGAACGGATAGATTGTTATAGTCGTATATCTCTAAAATAATTAATTTAATTAGAGTGTAATTTTTTATATTAAGTTCTGCTTTGTCAATGAGATTTTCATCTTTTGATATTAAAGCTATATTTGACTTTGACTATAAGTAAGAAATATAAACAAAAATTATTCCAAGACAAACATCAAACCCAAAAAATTTGGTAAATTGATTTTACCCATAACTTCCTTTGTAATGAATCCTTCCATTTATAAAAGGAATGAATGACTCCCTTTAGAGTTTTACCAGTTTATCCCTCTTTCACATTTGATTTTTAGGCAGATTTTCAAGACAGTTGGCTAAGTTTTTAGAACTAAATTTTTAAACATTTTATTAGGTGGCCATTTAGTTCTGCGACAATGGCCTGATATCGAAATATCACACTTCACTTTTGTACATAATTTGAGTACAATTAGTAAGTTTCTTAATTATGATTTTTTTTAACCTTTTGTGAGGTCGCCATATTGGATTTTTATCAAAATGTTTTCATTTCATCCCGATATGGTCCCCAAAATTTGATTGTGAACCTCTATCCATTTGTATTGTCAGCATACAAAATACTTTTATTAGGTGTCAGCACAGTCACAAGCCTTGCCTTGGTGGTACAAGGTAAAATGGCCTTTCAAATTACATTCAATTCTTTTAGTAAAAGGATTATATTAATAAAATACTTTATTTCATGTTTATTTATTTTTTCAATAAAAAATAAATTAATAACATTAAACACATATTCTCCCTTTTAATCTGATATCTTAACACTGGCTTGTAAAAACACCCTTTAAATATTGGGACAACAAAATATTTCTTCACTCTGTCTTGATTTACACTGAGGTCTGTTGTTGTCAGTCTTGTATATGATAGCTGATTTCTCTTATAACCTATATAAAAGAAAAATTGCCTTAATAAAATGCGTACAGATTAACTTTACATAATACATATCTAAAGGTTTTGTTGTGGTACCTGCAGTTTATGCTATAAGAGTTGCAGTGAAATATTTTACACAAAATTCAAAAAAAAACAAATAAAATTTCTTCATTTTTCCATTCGCAATAAAAATATTCTAAAGAAAAAAATTTAAAACCAAATTAAAAACAAAAAAGCAAAAAATTAATGAAACTCTCTTGGAAACTCAAATTAAAATAATAATAATAATAATAATAATACCCCAAATCCCAAAATTGAATTTTTTTTGTAAAAACACAATTTTAAGGAACATTTGATACCAATTTTCAAAAATAGTATAAAGTATTTTTTATTCAAGTGAAACACTTTCCTAATACCATTATATTTGTACAGTGATTTTAGAATATTTCCCTTAACAACAACATAATTGCAGTGATTTCTAGTATAGAGGGTATAACCATAAGTATTTTCATTGTGGTTTACTCCTTGGAAACAGTCACAAAAAAAATCACTTAGAAAAGATAGTACAATTGAAAAAGGAGCAGACTACTGAAAAACAATGTTAATAAATTTTTTTTTATATAAGTCAACATACTATAATAGAATACACATTGTAAAAAGCTAAACAATTTAAAATGTAAGTAAAATGATGTTTATTTATCCATATATAGGATATATACTAAGGATGGGTTCAGATTCAATGTTGAACATTGCTGCATAAACATGTTGTCTTTATTCATATCATCTTAAAAGAGCAAGAGAGTCTTATAATATCTAATGCTCTACAGGTGTCTTAACCTACCCACCCAGTGCTAAGTAGATTAAAACGTTGATAAAAAGTTATGTGTTAATAAACCGTGCCATGAAAATTGGCATCCCACAAAAAATTGACCTTTGATCTGTCAAAACCCTGAATTTTCCCATCTGTTACAATCTCCAATACTGAATGTAGTTTAAGGGTGCATCATATACCTACCAAAAAATGATAAAAGTCCACTTAATTGGTAGGTAGTTGTCTACTCAAGTCCTGGATGATCAGAACATTTTTTTTATCTTTCTGCTACTATACTGAATGCTCTTCAGGATCCCCGCTGTCAAGATACCTTTAAGACTCTGACTGGCCGATGAACTGAAAACAATTTCATTAATTCGTTGACTAACTATTGTACCACAATCAGGGTCATAGGCAATAGCTCTCAAAACATCTTCAGTGTCTTGCCTAAAATTTCCTTTGTTCCAGTATCTCGTTAACAATTTTTGAGGCCATCTAGGCAGTTGATTTAAATGGTGCAGTTGAGCTAAGGGGCTTACATCTTGAGCACAATAAACAGATGAATCCTGATGAATATTGTTTCCTATTTGATTATCTATAGTTTTGGCATCAAGTTTTAGCATGGGAAAGTCAACATAATCATGTAGATTTAGAAGGAAAGTTTTGTATAAACTTCTGAATCCTGCCATCTGGGCTCTCACAATGTTATTTACCTTATTTTTATTTTCTCCAAAAACCATTCGGAAGTCACCAAGATAACTTAAATTGGAAACAGTATGAAAAAATTCATACTCACTAAATGACTCTGGAAGGATAAGCAAAGCTGCATGGACTGCTGATTGTAAGTTCAGCTGGAGGGCTGTTTCCAGATCTGGGTCAAGAGGTGCCTTAATTATTTCAACTGGTTTATGTAAGCGACCGGTCAAGTATAACTCAGACCATTCTAATAAGTCAGTTATTAAATCATCTGTAGCCACTACACCATATTTAACTAAACATTCATCAATACGAACAAGTGTATTAAAATATACTTTTGCACCAATATTCCTTTGGTAACGAGCAATAAACTCATGGCCAAAATACTTCAGTCCGCTGTAATGAGACCGATTCATACGTAAATTTGTCTCATGCCAAGTTACGGGGTTTTTAACAGCAAATATCATATCGATCATATTTTCTTTATCTTTATTATTGAATTGTTTTTTTACTCCTGACCCGTATGCAAAACAAAACGTAAAATTTTGAGGAAATCGGGCCATAATTCTTTTATATATAGGTGGTACAATTGTTATTTTCGTAACAGACATAGTTGAGCTTAAAAATGTTCAATTGCCTACTTAGAAACTATAATAAATAATAAAAATTAGATAGGTAAACATGAATACTAAACGCAACAAAATAAAACTTACAGTACAGTAGAATAGACAGCTAAATCTCACCACAATGTTTATGTTCAGTGGTGAATGCTAAAAAAAATGTATCCGACGAATCAGCCAGCACTCTTCTTTCCTTTTCATTTATATTATATTCGGTAGAGAGAAGTGGTGGCGTGGTGACTGATGTTTTTGAGCTGCGTTCTACAGTTGGTCACTATCATCCTTGTTATAAATTGGTCACTTATATATTTATGGCGGGTCACGGTAGTTTATACGGTCGTCTTTAAAAACGTTCGAAAGGTTGCCTTTAGCATAATCTTTCACCTGATAGCAGTCAACATTGATGTATTAAATAATAAAGCATCAAATGCTTTTTTTATTCAACAGTCCTTTATGAATCTGTCACCTACTAGGCGGTCATTTTCCAAAATCGGTCACGTCAACGTGGAACACAATGCAGATTCCGCTACTCCTTTACGACGATTACGTCAAACTTTATTTTTCTTTATGGCGGGATTTCAGTTTCTGATACAGTTGCTTTTATATAGACTCAAAATCAGGTTGGCTCGCGCTTTCCTTACAGCAAACCTAGCCAATCCTACACTAACCTAATCCGCAGTTACTTATTGGTTATTAGTTTTTCCTGTTACATAACAGGACTTTGGCTTTGCTGCAAGGCAATTGCCAGATTGCTCTCCGTCCGGGGCTCAGAGTCGTTAAATCGGCGACCCTCGAAGCCGACCCTGCACCTTTTTCCAGTTTGGAGACGTTATCGGTAGGATCTCCGGATGGCGAGCTCTAAACTCCCGGATTTCCTGAATCTTTCCAATACTTCTTAATTTTTCCTCTTTTAATTTCTGAAATGCATCTTGGCTTCCACTAGGTGCCCCTTGAGAGTACTACTGATACGGGATAGAATGCGGGAACCACTAGGCCTCACACGTTCACAGCGTCTACTCCCTTTCTAGCGGGGTCGTTAGTTTCCACACTGAGCGGTTGACTCTCCCGTTTCCCCCCGAAATAAAGCAGCAAAACCGAACACGTGGCACCACTTATGTTAACAACACAGAGGTCTGCATTCGATGAGACGAACCGGAAGACTCATAATCCGCAGTTTATTAATTATAAGTTCTTAAAAAAAGTCATTCACCTGAACAGGGATTCGAACACATATCGCCGAATCGGAAGTCGTATATCCCACCGACGCGACGGTCTAGGAAGCACATGTCAAATGATCGACAAAAATTATTTATGTACTGTCTCTTACCACCAGTAATCCATCAAATCACAGGATTTAATTTGGTTTTACAACTGTATCAGAAACTAAAATCTAGCTTTTTATGTAGTTTCCGGTGTTTTGTTAGAAACTTTTTTGAAATATAGGTTATGACTGACTGTTTGGTTGTGGGCTCGTAAACTGGTACATAATTCCCATATTCTAATTTTTCGTGGATATTCGGGTCTGTTCAGGTAACGTGACCCTGCCCTAACATCCGATTGTTACAAATGGTACACTTTTTGTACATATAGGGGGAATAGGGGGAATGGCGGAAAGAGGGACAAGAATCACCCTTCAAGGATGGGGGAAGGAATTTGCGTCTGGGGAATGCCAGCCAGACAGGCCCTATCGTTTATTGAATAGTCCGAACCTCGGCCATCCCCTCCACTTGAGAGGGTAGTGATGGCAAAGAATGTGAATTTACCCGCAAACTACCACGGGAACATCCGGTTCCCCCCGGCCTGGTTACCGGCGTCGACAGTGAAATTCATTTTACACTCTTCCCTGTTGGATTTTTAAACCACTAATATTAGCTGCAGACTTAAAAAGCCGTGCACCCACCTGGGTTTCGAACCCAGGACCTGCGACACCAACTCCGGTGTAAACCTAAAGCTGTACGCTCTCGGCCACCGGCTTGCCTAAAAAAATACAGGTTGTAAAGGATTATATTTAGTTCCAACGACAAAATTATCACAAGCCACAAATGTGTACTTTCTTTTTGAAGTTTGGTATTCGTAAGTTGGTTTTTACGGTATAGGTTTATGGAAATTCCATTGTGTTCCATGCGTTAGGAGCAAATTACCGATCATTTATGACATTTATAAAAGTGACCCATTGATTTAAGGTCACTTATACGATCACTTTTGGTAAATAATGCCCAACATGTTAAAAAATTATATAATTATGAGTGAGAACAAGAATAGTTACAAAAATTCCCCTATTTAAATATTTCCTGTATAATATGCAATACCAGGAAGGAGAATAAGCGTTTTCTAAAATTGTTTAAAAATCATTTAAAAAAAAATATATTACAAATTCTTAAATAACACTGTTACATCCGCCCTCCTATACCCCAAGAATGAAGAACCAAATTTTAAATTAGTATTTTTCTGGTTAGCAGGCATTTTTCATAATCTAGGCGTGAAGTTATTGTTCTTAAATTCTTCTTTGGGTCCAACATAATATATTTAAATAAAACTAAAATGGATGATCACTAAGTATCTCTCATTCTCTATTCTAAGCTTCCGCTTCCGGAATGTCCGTGTAAAATATAGCATAATAGTTCATGTCTCAAACGGATTTACTAAACGTTTATACCGGAGCTTATAATCAAAATCACAGAAAAAAACTGTTTCGTTTTTTTCGATTTTCTTTCACGTTTTTGTAGAAATTGAGACGGGAAGATATTCCTTAGTAACTTTTTGAAAAGAGATGACTTATTTTTTTGATGTACCTTTAAAAAACTTTTATAAAACGCTGAATGATGAAAAAATCATATCTCTTTTGTATATTAATTTCAATTTTGTTATTTTTGTTAAAATTCTATGCAGGTGTTTAAAAATGCTATGCAATACAACGGAATTTCATATGGTCAATGTACAGACAGTCTCGAACGTTTTTAAGTTTTTAGTTTTTTATACCAGAACATATGACTGAATCAAAAGTATGTTCAAAAACTGAAAGCACAAAAAACCGATAACATTATATAAAAGCCTCGTGTAAGAACACATTGCCCTAGTGACGGCAAAACTACGCTCCCATGAATAAGAAATAGCAATCACTTCACTTGTAATTTAGGGGTAATTTGCGAGTTCTAGTCAGGAACAATTAGAAATATCTGGACTATATATTTCAACGAATTTTTTTTTCAGGAATCATAGTTTCTACTGTTTCCTTTAGGTGTACTTCTAGTGTCACGTTTATAACCTTTTTTTTTAAGCCACACTGGAATCCCTCCATCTTCTATTATCAATAACTACGTTCTCACTGTAGAATTGGACATACAAGCGGAATATAAACCCGGAATACTACTAGGAATCTTCACGTTCACAGCATCTGTATCCTTTCTAGCGTAACAGATTCCACTTCGAGTCGAGCTTCTAAAAGTCAAGGCTCCTATTAGTCAGGAATCACCGCATTTGTTGATACGTTTTCTACATCGGAACAAAAAAGGTTTAACCTGGGCCAACCAAAAGCGCAATTCAATATTTAAAGCATTAATAAGTGCCGACACATGGGGGATGAATCGCAGCCTTCCGAGTGACTGGCAGCCATTTAAGCACCAAACCATGGTCTTGTTTATAATCGTTGCACCAAAATGGCTTGTCGGAAAATAATTATACTTTATATTTCGTCCAACTAGATTAACGATTTCTCCAGTAGCGACCTTGTTTATAAAAAAATAATGCAAAACTGTGGATAAACTTTTTTTAGACATCAATTATTTTCTGCTCCTGCATTTAAGAGTGCCCACTGTCGATGCGGGGTACAAAATTTGTAGTTACGCTATTGCCCACTGGCAACCACTATTGGCCCATTACTAACACTGCCACTACCACTGGCAGCATTACTTTAATTTGCACTCTATTTGACGACAATGCTTTTGCATGACTACAAATTTGAAATTATATTTTCTTAATCATTGTTAACTTGGTTCTCGTGATAAAATAAAAAATATATCTTTACTATTTTTTACTTTGTCATGTTCTAGTAAGTATAAGCTATCCGAAACCACTTAGATAATTTTTACTGTGCTTGTGTTACCACGTTTTAGTAGCAGCCAAGAGGCCAAAAAAGCAAAAACGAAGAAAGATAATAACGTGTGAACTTTTCCCGCGCTTTTTATTTTCAATGTTTATTTTTGTGATGTTAAACACTACATTTGTAGTCATTTAAATTATATTAATTTTATTTTTCAGACTAGTGAAATAAAATTTTAATAAACTGTATGTTTACATATTTATTTTTATTTAATGTGGATAATTTGTTTTTCTTATATTGTGCATTGGGATTACACAGGTACTTTTTTTGGATTTTTAGTTTTTAGCTATATTTTATAACTAAGTAGGAGATGTGGATAAAAAGTAATTTCGGTTGTGTTCTCTGGTTGTTGCAGATATAGTAATTATATTTGTTTATGTATGCATTTATTAACAATTGTTCCATACATGATTATGAGTTTGTCAGTCTATATCATAGTTAAACTAAACATATCTTATCATTAAAATATAGTTGCTGTTAAATAAAATAGTAAATATTAATAACAAATAAATGAAAACAGAGACATTAGGTAACGTATCCGTCTTCGGCCCATTCAGTACAAGACCATATACCTACCTATTAAGTCATTTTTAGAAGTTTGCAAAATAATTATATGGAATTTTAGCAAGAACTAATAATAATTTTATCAAGACATATTGTATGCATGTAGATGTTCAATAGTATGCATGTAGATGTTGCATGTCAAACATTTAAAAAGCTCTTTAGAGTTTCGTTAAGTTTAGGTATCATGTCTATACTATACTCAAGACTGGGAATAGATCCAATATATCCAATTATAGACCAATAAATATCCTTAATTGCATTGCATAACAGCTTCATTAATTCAGCAGAAGCATGGTTTTTGTAGTGGTAGATGAACTATCAATATGTCATGCTTTATCCAGTTTGTGTTGAATGCTCTGGAGAACCATTCTAAAGTGGTTTCTGATTTCTCCAAGGCATTCGACACTGTTAGTAAAATACAATTTTATTTGTATTTCAGACTTTTGGAGTGGTGGAGAAGGTCTCTGTCTGGGAGAACTCAATCCATTTGATTGAAAAGGGTTGTCTCTGCTGAATTTATAGTGCTTTCTGGTGTGCCTAGGAATCATTCCGGCCCATTTCTGTTTAATATTTTTATTAACGATCTTGCATTATTTTATCTGAAGCATTCTTTTGTTGTCAATTACTGTAAAATTTTTAGACTCATTAACTCTGTTTTGGATTGTCATCTTTTGCAAGCTGATCTTGTTAATTTTCCCAAGTGGCATAAAATAAATCACCTAAATGTTAATATTGACTAATGTCAAGTTATATCTTTAAATAGGGATACTAAGAGAGTCTATTATCTATATATTTTAAATGATTATAACATTTTAAATGATCAAACTCTTAGTTAGGGTGAATGGGGTTAAGGATTTGGAACGGACCCTAAGTAAGTCTTTCGCCTCTATTTTGATTATATTATAAAAAAATCATTAAGGATTTTTGGTTTTATTTGCAGAATGAGTAAAAAAATTTCCAGTGTTAAATAAAAATCTGTAATTCATTACTTCATAACTTCTTTTCATTGTTCCTATAGATATAGTAAAAAAACATAGCTTCTAATATAAAAAGTCCAGGTATTTTTATAATCAATAATGAAATGCAAGAAATTTATCACAACACAAGATTTAATGATGTTTCTTAATACTTATTAGACTTATGGTATTAATGATTACAAATATAATAACAATAAATACATATATCTTATTTTTGGTCAATTTTATTTATTGTTGTTCTCATCTGCAATTGTTCTTTATTATTTATGATAATTTTGAGGTAAATTTATTTTTTTTTTAATATGTAACTTCTGTTGTTGGTAAAAATGAGCATGTCTCGTTAAAAAATAAATAAATTGCTGATTTCCACCAGTGCTTCACTGTTGAGAGAGTTACTTTCCATTCGATGCGTTGTGAAATCAATGATATAAAGATAATAAGAGTCTGACAGAACGAGTTTGAAAAACTGGGTTTGTCAACCAAGTTGGCAGTCATTCTTCACGAATCAACACAAGTTTTTTATTAATGTTCCTATATTATTTAAAGTTTATTAATAAAATAGAAAGGATACAGAACAGATTTCTTAGAGACTTCACATTTATATTGAAAATTTTGAAAGATGATATTGACTATAATTCTATAATGTGCTTCATTCTCAACTGGGGCTTCCATCCATCCATCTCATAAACTGTTTTCAAATATGGTCACTTGTCCGAAGTTGCTTTCCCAGAATAATCTACATTCTCCATCTGGAATTTTGAGAGATGTTACAAATGTCTTCATATGGCCATCAGCACTCTGCTCTAAACAGAATGGTGACAAATGCAAATAAGATCCCGGTTGATCTATTGTGTTCCTCTGCAGGTGGTTAGAAGATCCGTACTGAATAATTGACATTTTGTACTGCAATCTCTTTTTTTTGGTTTTGTGCAGTAATATGTATTTTGTTTTTTAGTTTTAAGTAAATTGTATGTATTTTAACTCTGATGAATAATAAATAAATGAATTTATGTCACGAATTTAGTTGATGTTATTTTTTTAATGATTTACACTTTCATATGTTGATAATGAAACATTTTTTATTTAAATTTTAGTTTTCTCACATTAAAATAATTGAAAATGGCCAGTGCTTCTGTGGAGTCCAGGATTATAAAAAATGAACTTCTACCATCAAAACATGACGAAAATGGAAACAGTAATAACAATGGTAGTGACAGTAATAGTTCTGATGTTGTAGAAGAGGAGGAAGTTGCATCAAAACGTGCCAAGAGATCCAATTTTACCAATAATAACTCAAATAAGACACTAAAATTGAATTCACCAAAACCAAAAAATCAGAGATGCAATATTTGCAAGCAAGGCTTAGAAAATATTCTGCTTTATAATGGTCATCCCAACAACTCAAATGAGGAATTTGTTGCACTTACCGATGAGAAATTGTCAGTTTTTACTGGTAAAGAGGAACAATTTAATGATCAAGATGATTTTCCTACTCATAAGGTATGTTTCTAACTCAGGAAACTTATGGCTTCTAAGGTCTGTTAACAATACAGGGTCAGTGGTATGAATGGAAACTCATTTATTTCTAAAATTAAGCTAACGATAAATGTTGAATACAAATGCTTTAGGATTTTGGAGTATTAAAAACTATTTTTTTTTTAATATTTACTTATTTCTGACCTCAAATCCGTATCTAGGGGTTACTGGTACTGAAGCCTCAAAATTTAAATAACAAAAAAAACATACATTCTGACAACAATAATTTATGTACATTAGCAGTAATTAGTTCTAACAGTACCTGTTTCTTAAATATATCTGAAAAAACTCTGGGCTGTGTTAGTATATGATTGAATGCCTCTGAAAACTGAAAAATCCTGGTGATTTTTTGTTCTTGCATATCTAACTCTCCCTTTTCCTTTTGTTCACAAATGTGTATGGCTGTTTTTTGTAGATTTTAGTAAGGCATAGAGTAAATTGATTTTATTGCTTTAATTTTGAAGCCTTTGCAATTTGTTGGGGTATTTCCCCAGCATGGTACTAGGTATCTTAAATGGGGTTCTATAAGCTATTAATGAGCAGGTGTCTATAGGGACAGACATATGGGGGGAAGCCCCCCCCCAATATTTTATTCTATTGTCAAAATCTTATTTTGTGCTGGAATTATTTAATTTTTCAAGTGAAAGGTCCAGATTTAGAAAACAAAATATGAACGATACTAGGTAGCAAACTTAATTTCTTAACAGAGATATTTAATTTTGCCAAAGTTTTCTACATTCTTCTTATTTGTCATGATATAGAGCAAGGTCATGAAAGAATATAATAAGGATTTCTTGCTGAATCATTAAGTTTTAAAATTATAAGATTCTGTGCTCCTCTTTTTTAAAATTTCCTTTTAGTCACTTTAGTTATGAATCTTTTTTAAATAAGATAGCAACTTAGATCAAAATTAAACATACTTTAAAATAATGTCATAGAATTTATATCATTTAAATACTGTAATAAGGCAGCTTTTGGAACCTATATACATTTTTAGTAAGAGGATTCAATGGTAGCAAATTGTATGTGTCAGTATTAATAAGTTGAATTGTAGTAAAAATAAAGTTTAAAATAATCATGTCTTGGTTTTCGGTTTCAGATAACCCATTTTAGTGTATATGATGAGAAAGGACATTTATGTGCTTTCGATTCTGGTTTAATTGAAAAAGACGTTTTGCTAAGATTTTCAGGATATATTAAGAAAATCGATGATGAAGATCCTAGTATAGAAAATGGAATACCGGCACATGATCTCGGACCTATTGTGGAATGGTAAGTTGAAATAGCGAATTTCTAATTAAATGATACAACATATAATAATGAATTTTTTTTTGTGCTCACAGAATTTTATTTCCTCACTTTAGGTGGACCTCAGGATTTGATGGTGGTGAAAAATTACCTATCGCTTTTACCACTCAATTTGCCGAATACTATCTCATGGATGCGTCACCAGAATACACTTCGATCTATCACACAATTCGGCAAAAAATTAAGCTAGTCAAAGTCGTTGTGGAATTCTTGTTGGATCGATGCATGGACAATCCCAGCTATGAAGATTTAGCTCAACATATTGAAAGCATGGGGGAATATGATTCTGTTGAAGATATTTTGATACAGAATGCTCAATTTGTTTGCGATCAGGTAAGGCATGTTGATGATGGATAAATTTCTATATATAATATTTGTATATCTGGAATCTTAAAATATATTATAACCTGCAGAAATTTCCTTCCTCTGTGATAGTAGGTGTAATATTTTAAATATTTGTGATTAAACATTTTTTTTTCTATTTATACTGCTGACTGGCATCTGTATTCATGGGAGATTTATAGTTTTCAAATATTTATAGTCAGTGTTTACGATTATAGTAATTATTATTTATTTTTATTTTATATGCCTATTTGCTCACAACTTTTTTACTTTATGTATATTTTACTTTTCTTTTAACATAGTGTAATTTATTCCCTAAGATACTGTCATATCTTTCTACTCTTAGATTGCTTTGACAATGAGCCTTTTTTTATATCAATACATTTTATTTTGTGTATTTAAACAGTTTAATTAATACTTTGTTCTAATTAAGAAAATGTAACTTTTATGTACTATGTCTTATTAGAGGTAACAGTTTTTACCTTCCAACACCACAAACAAAAACTAAAGTGTTTACCTCTTCACAGCAAGTGAAAGAAATATATTCCTTCACGTAGTTGAATGTGTGTGAACGCTTTTCATGATATTTTTTTTTTAGATTATTAGCTTGGATAATAACGCACCTGAAGATGAGAAACCCTTAATTTCATTACCTTGTATGAGGTCGCTAGTCAAATTAGCTGGGGTCACATTCAAGCAAAGAAAAAAAGTCCTTAAATTAGAAAACAAGGTAAATTATATGTTTTTTCTGTTGTTAATTGAGCTTTTACAAGCTTTTATTTAACTTTGCTTTTTTGTCTGTTGGTCCAGGTGAAATCTTCTAAGTCAATTTTGAGATACTTGCATATGCTTTTTGATTATAAATTCAACACCATTGACTTTTGTATTTGTATGGATATAAACAAAAATAAATACAAAAGTGTTTAGTTTTTCTGAAGTCAACATCAACTATGGTTTCATCAATGTAACACCACCTGTGGCAAGGTTATGAAATTGCTGAGGTCATCAATTTTATTATTGAGGGGGAAACTTTTGTGACATATTACTTGCAACACTCTAATGAGGTTGAAATTAATTCCCCAAATCTTAAATGGAAGGGGCTTAGGGGGTCGAGTACTCATTCACTATCCCCTGTTGCAAATCTTCTAAATGCTGACCGAGTTGAGTAGACCACATTTTAAGTGAACCTAACAAAGTAGGGATATCTATAATTTAAATACGATTTTAATCAAATCCTTAAAAAATGTCCTAATTTGTCCATTAACCAAACTTTTCAATTTCTGCATTGATGAGACTATATATTCTAATGCCTTTAAAATGAGTAAAACAGTCCCTCTTTTTATACAAGGAGATCAGCTTCCCCAAATAATTACAGACCCATTTCGCTGATACCCATCATTTCAAAGATTTTAATTTTACTTAGCTTTGTAGTTACTTCGAATCGAATGACCTGTTAATCGATGAACAATTTGGCTTTAAAAAAGGGAAATCAACTGTAATGGCTCTAAATAGGCTGTGTGAGGACATTTTCGGAGGCTTTGAGGAGAGGGAATTTGTGGGAGCCACCTTCTGTGACCTTTCCAAGGCCTTCGATAATGTCTCGCATGACATTTTGGTTAAGAAACTTAAATTTTACGGTTTGAGAAAGAGCAGCTGTCAGTTGATTCGGAGTTACCTTGCAGATAGAAGACAGGTGACCTGTTTTCAGGGTGTACTCTCTAGTGAGAAATCTGTGTTACATGGAGTTCCCCAGGGATCCATTCTGGGAGCCTTACTCTATTATATATATCAACGATATAAAATCCTCGCTAAACAGTTGTCAGGTCACACTGTATGTAGATGATACCAGCTTCTTAATATGGTCTAAAGAACTTAATAAGCTAAATGAGAAAATGGGTGAATGCTCTGAGTGTGTGGGTGACTGGCTTACTGTGAACAGGTTGAATTTGAATAGGACAAAAACAGAAAAGTTGATTTTCACACTTAGGAATGGGGTCCGTGCTGATGCTCCGAAACAGATAAAGCTTCTTGGCATAACTTTAGACACCAAATTAACTTTTGAATGTCGTGTGAATAATATTCCTAATAAGATTGCCTCCGGAGTATTTGAACTAAGAAACCTCTTGAGAATTGTTGATAGGGAGGTTTGCTTGATGGCTTATCATGCGCTTGTGCATAACTCCTGTGTTTATGGTTTGCTTGCTCATGCCCTCAGAGTGTTCGGCTTGCAGCGGAGATCGGCCAGGGTCCTGGCTGGGGTCGGATACAGGGATGAGGTTAGCCTATTTTTCAGGACATTCGGGATACTTACAATACCATCCCAATATATTTATGATTGACTTATGTATTTACGCGGAAATATGGGTAATTTTGAAATGGCAAACGAACTTCATCTGTATGAGACTAGACACTGCCATGATGTTCACATTAAGTTTCGTTTCTCAGACTGGGGAGGTCATGGAACTCTACATTACATTATGCACCTTCTTTTTACAATAAATTGCCAGTTAGATTTCGAGAATTGCCAATGAATAAATTGAAAACGGTAATAAAAAAATATTTTTTGGTTAAGGCTTTTTACAGTTTGAATGATTTTTGAACGGCATTGTTTTGGAGCATGAATTTTCTCTCTGAGATGTAAGTCTTTTATAACCAAAAACTCTATACTTAACCAATCTGCATACAATTTTGGAACATATGTATTTCTGAAAGGATTAAAAATTTTGCTTAATTTTCAAACAAAACACGTTGTCATTTAGTAATCTGTGGATTTGAATTAACTTTGATAGGTAAAATATTGTGTTCACTTATTTAGTAGTTTAATTTTTGAAATAATAGATTTGCCTGAACTAATTTTGTTATAGTTCAACCTATTTATTTTTCTTAGTTATCCTCTGTATAACTATTTTGTTATTTGACTAATATTTTTTCATTAAGGAGTTGGTTGGAAAGGTTTTTCTGGATTTGTATTCCCTTTTGATAGCCTTAAAAAACAAATAAACTAGTTTTAAATTAAACTAACATGTAAACATAGGACAAGCGACTGTCTTCAAGCCTCTCTAATGTTTTAGACAAGGCTGGCGGGCTTTCTTGAGTTCACCTGCTATAAAGCATGGTTCATTTCTTTGTTTAGACAGAAGTAGTATACTAACAAAATTCATGAAATGTTGAAATATAAAGAAGGTAAATGGTTCAGGTTGTTATGTATTGTGAATCATATGCCATATTATTTTAACGGCAAATTACAGTATGATTAAGCTAGTAGCTGGGATTTTTTCCTGTCTTTGATCTCGTTTTAGGTTTCCACAACCGTTTGATTAATAGATTTGTTTCTTAAGACAAAAGTTTTTAGTTAGTAATTAATTTTAATATCTAATATTAATTAAATAATATTTTATTCAGTTAATTGTAATTTGTTGTATATTGAATAATACTTTTTGATCCGCAGGGAATCAAGGTTAAAAAGCGCCCGGCTTGGACAAAAGCTGTAACAACAAGCTTTGTGCGAGAATTTTTCGAGAAAATATTCCCAGAGCAAATGGATAATAATAACGAGAAAAAGGCACCAAAGAAACAGAGATGTGGCGTTTGCGAGGCATGTCAGTCTCCCGATTGCGGGGAGTGCACGTTTTGTAAGGATATGTTGAAATTTGGGGGACCTGGGAGGATGAAACAATCTTGTAAAACTAGAAAGTAAGGCTTTAATTTAATTTGGTCATCTTCAGGAATCTAGTAGATGGCTCTTTCCTTGAACGCGAACCTAATTCTAATTTGACAAATTATAAACCCAAAAATCCTTATTTTTGTATTAGCAGGAATCTAACATTTTAATTCATTATTATATAGTAATATTGTGAGAGTTGTTCTTGAACTTTTAAATACTAAAATGTTTATTAAAATTGATTGTTTTGAAATTATTTTAAGGTGTCCCAATATGGCAATCGCAAATGCTGAATTATCAGATAACGAAGAGGAGGTGGATGATAAGATAACATGTACAAAGACAAAATCTTGTTCAAAGAAAATTGTGCATAAGAACATTATATGGGAGGAAAAATCTGATAGGAAGTACAAGAATTTTGAATGTTATTCTTCCGTAACTATAGGTACATACATACTTACTTTTTTAAGAGAGATGTTTAACACATAAAAGTAATGATATATTTTTGAAACCAGCAAGATATATTTATTATGTTTCAAATTAATATTGCTAACTTGATGGCAGGTGGCACATATGTGGGAATTAATGGAGGTGTAACAAAAAATTATTCTATAATATACAGTACCAGAAATGAACACGGAGTAATTTTTTCTGTTCAAAAAAAAAAAGTAATAGAAGTACGCGTTCCTCAAGTAGTGTTTGTGCTGTGTCAAATATTTTTTTTAAATTACAATTTCTATTTAATTTGCTGATGATACATTTACTTATTTAGCTGAAAGTGACTGTTTAAAATTGGTTTCAGGCATGAGGAATTAATTAAACCTTCTCGAGAAAGGTCAGAGTTACTAAATTGAAAATTAATGTAATTAAAACAAAATGTATGATTCTTTCCAAAATATCTGCAAAGTTTTTTATATTATTACTATCAACGTAAAATTAATAAAAGTGTTTGGAAGTAATAATAAATAATAACCTTAAAATTTGATGAACACACACATTTTTTATGTAAAGCGATTTCTAAAAAAATGGAATCTTAAATGGGCTAAGTAGTCATATTAGTTTAAATTCAAACAAATTAGTATTAATCTCTATTATTCTTCTATATTTATTTTTTTCACTAGTATTTTATACAGGGTGTTTTTTAATTGATGGCTACTAATAAAGAACGTATTTTTTTACCTTATTTTAGAATTAAAAGTTCTTATAAAAATGTGTCCGCAAGGTCTTCGTTTTTTATATACAGAGGGACATTTTAATTTTTTTTCATGGATCTTGTACATTTCTAGCGATAAATCATTCAAATTTGACACACACTATACTATAAGCAATGTCTACGAAATGGCTATAACATATTGTACAAAAAATGTACTGGGTGTTACTTTTTCTAGGTCGTGAAATATCTGTGAATGTGACTTCCTGCAAAAAAAAAACGATATCTATACTGGAGCTGGAAACAAAATTTTTTAACAGGCTTAATTTTAGATGTGAAGACATTGTACGTATATTTAAGGTATCTATTGTGTAGAACATCAACGAGTTCGCGTTAATAAAGTATGTATTTGCCATAATAAAAGCGGTTTATTATGAGTTCCTTATGGAAGGGTCTGCTTCAGTCTCCATTTCCCATGACATATGGTTCTTCTTGGATATTGGTTTTGGCGTTTGCTCATCTCCGGAACTTTCACTAATGTGATTTCTGTATTTCTTTGACGTTTGAGATTGAGATCCTTAATTTTTCCAAGTTGTTTATTACTAATTAGTAATTGCAAAGCAGTTAATTAACTAACTGCTCTGCATTGTCAAATCCAGTGAATAATTCCACCACCATCATTTTTGTGTTTTGATTGTCATGCTTCTAAGCATCTATCAATTATCTGTTGTTCTTGTAGAGGTGTAGTTTATAGGATCAGAGGTTTTTGTATACTAATTGCGGTGATGGTGAAGCTTCTAAATCTATTATCAGAGCTTAATCATAGTTTGATCTCTCGTGTTCGATAGATCCGCATCTTCAAATCAAATTAAATCCTATATATTTTTTAAGTGTTAAAATTCTTAATATTAGTAATATGTACAGGTAGAGAGTTAAATATTTTTAAAGAAAAGACCTCAGGCCCCTCCTGCACCTGTGTCAGTCGACAACCAGGGATATAAAGTCTATCAGCACCCCTCATAACATAAGAGTTCAAGTCTCCCCATCTTAAATACTCACTGATATGCTTAAAAATGTAACAGGCACATTGCAGGCTTTATAACTTAATAACAGTGAGTATCATCTGAGACTTGAAAGTCTCACGACAGGATTTCCTAAAGGGCAGTCTGAACATACATCTGATGATTCTCTTTTGGCTAACCAGTACCTTCGAAATGCTGCTGCAGTTTTCCCATGCAAGGAGTCCATAAGACAGGGCAGATTGGACTGCATCATAATATAAGGTTTTAAGGGTATTTAAGTCAACAAAGTATCTCAACTGCAGAATAGCAAAGTTCTTGAAAGAAAATCTGCTACAGACTTTCTTAGTGTAAGAGTCCCAAGATAGCTGTTAGTCAATTGTAATTCCCAAGAAGGTCTCCTTCTCCTGCTGTTTAATACTTGTACCCTTGTAGAGAGAGAATAAAATTAGTTTTTGTACTATTAAGACACAATCCGTTTTTGTCACACCATACAGGAATATCATGCACATACTAATTAGCCCTAAGGTGAAGCAAATCACGATCATTCGCTCCAATAACGGAGTGTCATCAGCGAACAGAGTAATATGGCTGTCGTTAACAATGAGTGGCAAGTCCTTGACAAACAGGAACAGGATAGGTCCCAAAACATTGCCTTGTGGTACGCCAGTTAAGAAATTCACCCAATAAGAGACCACCATACCATCATCAAGGTTAAGTTTTACAGCTTGGGATCCCCCCGACAGATAGAACTGCAACCAGTCAAACCCTTATACCATAGTGCTGAAGTTTGCCAAATAATATCTGGTCATTGACAATATCAAATGCTCTGCTAACATCATAAAAAATATCCACAGTTTTTAGCCTATTATTAAAGTTATTAAGAATATTTATATGTACTGATAATATCTAGAAGATAAAACTTTAAAGGTAGTTAAAAAGTTTATCAGTCTTTTCCGAAATGATTTTGAGTTGTTAATACAAGTTGTATCATCCTTTTTAGAGAAACCACAATTGCTTTTTTTAGTTCATCAGGGAAGTAGCCATCCTTAAACGAGAGGTTAATAAGATAGGTAAGAGGTGATAATATTAGAGAAGCAGATTTAAATAAAAGATTACGAGGAATCTCATCTACACGACAGGATCTCTTGTCAGATACTGACTTTAGTATTTCAAGGACAGACTCACATAATGCATTGAGGAATAGAGTGGGAAATAACATCACAAGGTAAACTGACATCCATCTGAAGATTACTGCCATCAATCAGTTGGTCAGCAGAATCGGTAAAGAAACTATTAAAGGTGTTAGCAATCACATTTCTGTGAAGACCTCCATGCCATTCACAACCACTTTTTTAGAAACTGAGTTTGGTTTAGGTTTAGAATTAGTATAGGAATTTATAATATCCCAAGCACACTTAGTTATGTTAGTACATGATTGTAATTTTTGGGAGTTGAAGACGTTTTTTGCAAGTGCTATATTTTTCTTGTGAGTGCGTATAAGCCTCTTAATGAACTGGGTAGTTTATCTGGTTATTAGCTGTGAAAGTAAGCTTACCTTCATAATTATCGAACATTGTTTCAGAAACGTCTTGAGACGATACTTTAATGAAAATCATTTTTCCATGAATTCCAAAAGAGATGTTCTTTTAGATATTTATAGAGGTCCAATGATGAAAGTTTGTCTGGAATTCCGGCAAGGTTGAGATTAAAAGTGGTCACTTTACTAATTTTTTTGTTGGTCAAATTGTTTAGAAGTAAAACAAAAACTTCAGATTAATTCCTGCACAAGAAATTTGTCGTATTTCGACTTGGTCGTGCGAGATACGCAAGGTGTGTGGAACTTAGAAAACAAAATGTGGAATCTGATTTTCTAAATAACAACAGCCAGTGACGTTGCAGTAAGAACTGGGGGGGGGGGGACCTGGAAAAAAAGTAACAGCCATATTTGTATACTTACAGTAATTTGAATGATTTTTCTCTAGAAATCAACACGGTGAAAAACAACTAAAAAAATTAATGTTTTGACGCCTTTTATCTCAAAAACGAAGGCCTTGCGGACACATGTTCATATTAACTTTTAGTTCTAAAATAAAGCAAAACATTTACATCCTTCATTTTTAGCCATCAATTAAAAAACACCAGTGGGAGTTCACAATCGCATAGTTTATAACACAGGATATAAATCTGAATAAAAAAACTACCAGTGTTTTAAAAAGTCATAAGAAATATAAAATTACAGAAAAAACTTACCAATTTTTTTTACTAAATTTTTGTATGTAGCTGCAGCACGTGGTTAATTCGACAGTCTAATTAAGCACAATTCTTAAATACGAAGTTAATGCGTTTCTTGATTTTCGCGAATTTGTTTATCACTAAACTATTAAAATCTGAAATTTTGCACTCATTTTATTGCCCGATTTTTAACAAGTTTTACTTCTAAAGAGAGCCCCGGAAAAGCTTATCTTAAAAACTCGACAGTATTAACAACGAACGCTACGATCTCTCTTCCATGTTTACCTACTTTATGAAATGTGAAATTAACTAATAATAAAAAAACAATCCAAAAAATGAGTACGGAAATCCATATGCAGAAACGAAACAAAAATATCAAGAAATGTGTGTCCCAGAAAAAGGGCGATGTTCAGATCGAGTTAGTTATAGAAAGAGTGGAAAATAGTTATATCCAATTCATCCTCGGCACATTTGAGTAGATATATCGGCTGAAATAGACTCGGGAGAGCGAAGAATTTTTATAAGGGGTTATTTGAACAAATTGTCTATTAATATTACCATATGGATATGTTTACAAATTTAAATTGGAAGAATACTAAATTTTTTAAATTATAACTGGTTATTATACATTAAATTACTCTAGATATTTCTACTCTACATTTCTTAAATATATTAACACAAATTCATAATCATAATATCAGGGGGAACCTGCTATTATGATTATGAAATGTCTTATGTTTATTAGAGTATAGGGATTTAAATAATTCTTTGAAAAATTATGATTTACCTTGATTTAAATTTAATGAATGAAATTTTATCAGAAATGAGTTGAATAGCATAATGTCAAATATTGTAAATAGCTATTAAGCTGAATAGTGAAATTATGTTTCAGATGATATACAAATTAATGTTGGTGATTTTGTTACGCTTAAATCTGAGAATCCTACCGAACCTTTATGGGTAGCCAAAGTAGTTTATATGTATGACAATCTACCTCAAAAATTCATGTTTCATGGAGTTCTTTTTTGTCGAGGAAGTGATACTATTTTGACCGGTACTGCCGAACCTCGAGAGCTGTTTTTGGTGGACGACTGTGATGATTTACCATTGGGCAGTATTATAAGAAAAGCCAAGGTAACAAGCATGTGTGTCAATGACTGCTTAAAATAAGAGCTAGTAATACAAATACTTAAATATATATTTTTTTTATTTTTACAATAATATTTTGCTTCATAAGTAAATTCGTTAACAGGTCGCTTTGCTAACATTAAAAACATTGTTTAAAGATTGTACACATCATAAGAATTTGAAGAAGCTTACATGTCATGCTTGCATTGTCTTTACTGTAGATTGCTGCACAACTTTTTGATTAATATGTATCTAGACTATCAAACATAAACTAAAAATGAAATTTATGACTATGTTCTTACAGACAGACAGGTTTTAAAATCTGCTAAGAAATATTTCAATAATAGAGTTCCACAACGCTCGCAATAAGAACAAGGAACACTGGTCAATAGTACTTACTCTGAATTCCTTCTCTAATTCTATAGCTGAGATAGAGATGTAAATTCACAGCTTGATCCTCTGTCATTTGTTAAAATTTCGTCGGTTATCATACTGACATCACAGAGATCAAGACACTAATAAAAAACTAAAAATTCTTCAAGAATTGATGGATTTTTTGAATCTTTATCGGACAATTGTCTGAGGGCTCTTGTTCCTGCCATTAATGCTTCTTTCGACAGCAGTTTCTTTCTCGAGTGTCCAGTCCAGTCGATACATAAGGGAGGTGATCTAGATGACCAAGAAAACTTTCGCCCTATCCCCCTTCTGCCAACCCTATCCAAAATAGTTGAAAAACTTGTAAAGGATCGAATGCTAAACTTCCTTAATCCTTACAATGTCTTACAACAATCATAATTTGGGTTTCAAAATAATAAAAATACAACTGCTGCTGTGTTTCATTTCTTGGAGCGCCTATATCTAGGGCTCAATGAAGGCGACCTAACTGCAGCAGTCTCCTGCGATTTGTCAAAAGCGTTTAATTGTGTAAGTCATGTGACTTTGCTGGGCAAACTGTCTTTTTATGGCTTTAGTAGAATGGTGCTTAAGTGGTTTTTATCCTATTTAAAATGCAGGAAACAACTAGTGAGGATCAAAATACAAGAGTTCCAACCATCTACACCACAACTTGTTACGTTCTGGACGCGCGTTTCGCTAACCATGTTAGCATCATCAGCAGATGATATAAACTATATAAATATGTTAGGACTTAACTAGTGAGGAGTTGGGATGGGGTATCCGAAATGATGAATATTAGGCAATGAGTCCCACAGGGTTCAGTATTGGGCCCCATATTGTTCCTCCTATATATTAACGATTGACATTTCAAGCCAGTTTAATTTTTTTTGCTGATGACACCACACTTCTTTGGGTAGGTAAAGAGGTAGATTTAAAGGGCAGTATGTCTGCTGACGTTCGGAGGATTCAGTCTTGGTATGAGGCTAATCCTCTTAGTTTCAATATTAACAAGACTAATATAATAACTTTGAAATGTGACATAGATGAGACACACATACATATTGCTAACAAAAATTTTAACAAGTTCTTAGTAAATTTAATGACCACATTCTGGCACTTTATGCCAAGTTGGCATCTAGTTGCTTTGCAGTTCGCATAGTTTCAAATATCAGTCTCAATTTAATTCAATTTTTATTTTGCAAAAGAGAGCAATTCGCTATATACATGTCAGGCTATATGTTTAGAGATTATTTCGGGCCTTTGTTTTATCAACAAAAAATCTTTATTTTACCTTGCTTATTGATACTAGAAACTGCATCCCTTATTCACAAACGATTTAGGAGAATACAAATAGGTCATCAGTGTGAAAAATGGAACTCTGATAGTGTACTATTACCAGTTCCTAAGTCAGTGCTTATCAGATGTTTCTTTGAGGAGCTTAAGATATATAATCCCCTTCCACTAGATATAATACAAAATGACAAGTTATGAAAGCTGTTTACAAGAGTTAACTCTTTATACAATAAAGTAAATTTTTGACTTTGACATTCACCAGTGTCTGTGGTAAAACCTCATATTCTCTAACCAAAATCAAAATAACTCATAAAAACTGTACCAATCATCTTTGCTTTCCTGGCTAGAAACTTCATCCTTTCTGAACGGTTTCGTTTGCACTTATATTTCTAGTAATCGATCCGATACAAGGCCTCCCAATCTTGAATCCAACAGAACCGATATCATGTGGCTCAAACTAGTTCTTAAAAATTCCACACTAAACGTATATCTTGCAAATACCTCCCTCTCAGACAATTCCTTCAACAAATTCTTCAACTTTCATTCTACTAAGGTAGATTTCCTAGTATCTGAATTCCGTTCCTTTGGAATCATTATCCTTGGAGAATTTTATAATAAAGAATGCTTACTAAAACCTATCCCAAAGGTAGAGGAGAAGAGGCCTTTGCAATCAGCAAAAAGCCTACCTACTACACGCATCGTTAAAACTCATTGGACCTCTTTGTTACCACCCTACCAAAGCCTTATTAATATTCCGTTTCCTCTCCCCTGGGGTTTCTCTGACCATGTTCTAATACTGTTTTTTGTCCCATACAACAGAAAGTTGTAAAATTCATGCCACCTTGTACTATTTCTCACTATAATTTCGTTAATTGGGATGGACTGCGAAGTTTCTGTTCTTCGTTCCCTAGGAATCATGTTTGTTTCCCTTCCAGCGATCCTTCCGAAAACAAAACTGATTAGGTACAGAAAACTTTATACCACATTCTATTAAGACAATAAACCTTGGGTTTCAAAATCCTGCGACAATGCCAGAAAATCCTTACCTACAACAATTTCGTAAAAAAGAGGCACAAAATCATTACAATCGCATAATGTTTGACGTCAAAAATACCTTCGATGTATGCATAAGAGCTAAAGTTTTTTCTTGCCAAAATGGTAGCTAGTCTTTTTGGTTGCTTGCCAAAAACATTGTTAAATTTACGAAATTACCTTTTAGATTAAAAAGGTTCGACGTATTGTCAAAATACTGACTACCTTTTGCCTTCCGAAAATTATTAAACATATTTTGCCCATAAAAAGGATGTAAAAACAAGGTCGGGCGAAACAGGCCATGGACACGCGTCATAATTCCTTCGCGCTATTGACAAATTTTTCTCTATGATCTGTTCTGAAGTCGGCCATGCTTGAATTTCAGAAGTATATAAAGTATATAATTTCCGAAAATAATGCATTATTTATCTAGAGGTTTTAAAATTCATATATATATATATATATATATATATATATATATATATATATATATATATATATATTATATATATAATTATTTTAAACTGTAATAAAATAGTGGTTAATATTCTAGGTTGAATATATTAAAACTCCGGATAATTGGTCAGAGTTAGGGGGAACTTCAAATTCAGTACCACAGCTGGATGATGACGGTGAAAATTTCTATTTTTGCAAAAGGTACGAGAGCGATCTTAGTAGATTTGTTGATATTAAGGACAGCGAGTTAGATGACAATGACTGCATCTCTTGCGGGTAAGTAAATTTATATTACAAAATATATACTTATACACCGAAAGAAACAGGAATTATTTTATCTACTTTTATAGGGCTGGTTTATAAATGAATATTTAATTTGTGCAATGAACTAATCTCCGACAATATCTTTTGTTAGCTTGTCACTTATATCCATTGTAGATTGGATACATTATTTTTGAATTGGGTGGGATGTCATTCTAAATATTTGAAACTTTGGTATATGATTAAATAATTGATTATAATGGAATGCTTCTATAGAATCAGAATTTTCGGTTAATAAAAATATGCTTGTTGAAAATTTATTAGAGGATTCCTTAATGTCCTCAAGGCACGTTTATGATTCGATAAAAAGTACTCCAGATGAAGTTCTGGGCATACAGATATTACACATTATGGGTATTTTTCCTAAAAGCTGAAAATCTGCTCACGTTCATCCTGTTCCCAAAAAGGGGTCCCGAACTGTTACCTCTAACGACAGATCTATATCCATCCTCCCAATGACCTTGAAAGGTATAAACAGGTAATATGGCTTCCGCCACCAAAGATCCACAACAGATCTTCGTACCTTTGTGAGGTTCCTGCCTATGATCTTCCTCTAAAAATTTGTACCTGGATTGCTAGTTTTCTTTCCAACAGAAGTATTTCTGTAGTATTTGATGGCCATTTATTAAACTTTTACCAAATCCTATTCACAGCTTTCCTAAGCGGAGTTTAATGACTAAAAATCCTAACCTAACCTAATCTAACCTATATAACCTAAAATAAATTAATTTTAACTCTATTCTTATACCTTATTCATTCACTTATGGGATATTGACGTAGAATCTTCTTGAGGCAATTTAGTGAGATATTAAATGCATCCAAGGGGGTCCCATTACCCATAGAGTGAAGTCTTGCTATGGGAGAGTACATTACATAGTTGGATGGGTGAAAAGATTGTGCAAATGTGCGTTGGTTTCTGGTGTTTCTAGATGGAACTAGAAAATTAATCTGGGACAACAAAGCAGGGCAGTTGATCGTTGCATTTATTATTTTGTATAAAAATATCAAGTCAGCATTGAATCTTCTGGCTGAAAGTTTTGAAAGAACTGACCTCATAGCAGTGGCAAAAAAATCAAATGATGGAATGTTAAACTTATAGGAAAGAATGCATAGAAATTTGTTCTTTCAATGAAATGAATATGGCATAGATAATGATGAGACCATACAGGAGAGGAGTATTCCAATACAAATTCCAATTCATTTATTCAACACAGAAATTACTTTTACAGCAATTTATGGGTCTAGTCAGATCAGATAGGAAGAAAGAAATTACAAGAGAATACTAATCCTAAGAATAAAGAAATAAATAAATAATTAAAATTAAAACTAATAAGCAAACATTACACTACATAAGAGCACATAAGCACAATTTGTTAACATCACATAATTAAAATACTGAGTAAAATCTATTTGTATTCTAAAAATTCCTTAACTGAATAAAAGGCATGTTCAGACAGAAATACTTGTACTTTTCTTTTAAAAAATGGTTCTGGTTTCTCCTCATTTCCCAATATGCATTTTAATTTATTAAAACATTTTATTCCAATATATGAAGGTGAGTTTTGTCCTACTGTCAGCCTAGAGAATGGCATTCTGAAGTTCTGGGCCTGCCTTGTTTTATGATCGTGAATTTGGTCATTTTGCAATAATGACGCATGACCACTGTTGACATTGGTTACTAGTTGCAATATGCACAAGCAAGGCAATGTTAAAATGTTAAGTATTTTAAACCTATTTTTAGATGAAGAGTATGGTGGTGCATTTTCCATACATCGCAATATTTTTTTTTGCAGCACAAAGGCTTTAGAATAGTGAGCTGAGGAGCCCCAAAAAATTAAACCTTACTGCAATACTGAGTGAACCAAACCAAAATAAACACATTTCAAAATTCCAATCTCTACAGAGTCCCTCAACTGCCTAACCAAAAAACATAGTGAGCTAAGCTTTACACAAAGATTGTCTATATGTGTTTCCCAAGTTAATTTATGATCAATATAAATACCCAAAAATTTGATCACTGATTCACTATTTACTCTATTTTACACTATTTATAGATTGCCCATTGATTGTTATAAGTAGTTCATTATTAATACCAACATTTTTTGGAAGGAACTGCATAAAAGCAGCTTTTCCAGCATTAAGAACAAGACCATTGTTACAACAGTAGTTGGAAAAATTTTTGGACACCAGTTGGTTTGGGCTTGTATTGCTCAGTAGTATATTTGTGTCATCCGCATACAGAACAGCTTGACCCAGGCCAACACAACAGCATTCCACATCATTAATAAAAATGATGAAAAATAGTGGCCCAAGTATAGAGCCCTCTGGTACCCCTAGATCATTCAGGCCTACATACGATTTCACTACATTAATTGAAACCGTTTGCTCACGGTTACAAAGATAGGAAGCCACTCAGTTACAGGCTACTCCACGCACACCATTTGCATATAATTTCATTAAAAAAAGTTATTTATAGTGTCAAATGCTTGACTAAGATCATAAAATAGGCCAATAACAGATTCTTTGCCATTGAGAGCTGCATAGATACATTCAAGACAATCAGAAATGGCCGTGCTAGTTGACTTGTTATGACGAAGTCCATGTTGAGAATTATTTATAATGTTATTAGTCTCTAAAAAAATTAACAGTCGCTCAGAGAAACAAAGTTTATGCTTATATATTGGGATTTATTGATCAGATACGAAAAAGATTGGACTAAAGACTGATACAATAATTTAAGGGTAAAAATATTTATAAAGTTTCTACCTACTCTCGAAAGAAAGCCAAGCATTTTTAAAGATTTTTTAATTATATATTCAAAGTGAAGCTGAAAGTTAAGTTTGGTATCAAGGATAATTACCAAATCCTTGACCGTCTCCAACAAGAGCAAAACATGTCCATCAATATGGTAAGGGAAAGTAATTTTAGCATTAATTCGACAGAATAACATAATTTGGCATTTGCCAACATTAAGGTCCAGATTGTTAGCTTTGCACCAGACAGAGAGGGCATCTAGGTCCACTTGTAGAACATGGCAATGGAGTTAATTGTTTTACAAATTTTACAGTCATCTGCAAAGAAAAGAAAAGGTACATTTTAAATAAACATCAAGATCATTAATAAAAATATTAAATAAAAGCGGACCCAAATGACTTTTGTGTGGTACACCTCGAGTAACAGAGAACTCCTCGGAGACCGCTTCCTTTACACGAACAGACTGCACTCTCCCAACAAGGCAGCACTTCAGCCACTTCAGCAAGCAACCCCCAAAGCCTAACGCCTTCAATTTAAAACATAATATTCTTATATTCACTATGTCGAATGCCTTGGAGAAATCAGTATAGACTACATCTATTTGTGAATGACTCTCCAAGGCATCAGAGACAAACTGAACAAAAGACATCATGTTAGTAGTTGTAGATCTCCCACCACAAAAACCATGCTGTTGTTGAATTAAACATGTGATGTGATGTGACATTATTTTTATTTGATTGGTAATTATGTTCTCAAATGTTTTTTGAATAGTACTCAAAATACTTATTGGTTGATAATTGAATATGTCTGATCTACTTCCGTTTTTATGTATGGGCGTTACGTAACTATTTTTCCAGCGATTGGGAAATATACCAGATTATAGGAAAAGACATCCTGCTTGTAGACTGATTTAAAATGTTTTAAAAAGAGAGAAGCTGTCTCAGCGGATGAGTTGCTCACTGTGGTACCCAAGAACATCGATTGCTGTAAGCTATTATCTAAGCGTCTAGCATTAACAAAATTCCAAAAACATTTTATGTTGTCTGGTATTGAGTTCTCCGTATTTGAAATATAGTCCTGAAAACAAGATTTGCTAACATTATATAATCATCAAAATGGTTGGTAATTTTGTATTTTTTATAAGTTTTCTTTTTTTTCGATTATCAAGTTCTTTAATTCGTTGATATACCACCGAGGAAACTTGGGAATCTTAAATCTTGTCAACGGAATGAACTGTTCAGTGGCAACAGGAAGGATGTCATAGAATCGATCAAGCATAATATTTATATTGGTCGTAGACTGGAGCACACCATCCCAGTCTACACCGGCTAAGAAGTCATTTAGACCAGTCAAATTACCCTTTTTAAAATTGTAGAAAAGTGAATCATACTCAAGAACATCGGTGCCAGTATCAATTGTAAAAGATGAAAGTAGAGCTGGGTGATGCTGGTCAAGGGGTAGCAGAATGTCATCTGCTATATTAACTTGCATGTTATGAATATTTGAGAAAAGGAGATCAAGTATAACATTATTACAATTTCTAACTCTATTAATTTGCTGTAAGTTGTGAAAAGATAAAGGATTACACAAAATTTGACTACAGGGACAATTACTAACTCCAGTAAAATTATTGATATTATTAAATTTGTTCCAAGAAACATTTGGGAGATTATAATCGCCCCATAAGAATATACTATATACTAAATCGTAGAATGGGGAGCAAAATGCCTTGTCCAGTTTAGCACCACTAAGGCACAATCATGTTCATTATCTTACAAATTATCTCCCAATACCCACACACCATTGAAATTAGTGTAATTTTTACACTTCGTAAATCAGACCCATCCTTGAGTATTGCTCGCATGTTTGGGGAGCAGCCTCTTCTTCAATTAATATCCTTGAATCTGCCCAAAAAAGAGCTGTTCTCCTGATTGATGATCCAAGCATCGCAAGGAAGCCTACATCACTAGACATCGTTGAACTATGGGCGATCTGTCTCTGTTTTACATCATCTGTTATGCCCTCCTTAGTCATTCCCGCCAGGTAGACACGAGCAACGACCCACATGCACCCCTTCATCGTCCAACTGCAAAGACCAAGGACCTACCACTTTAGTCGCTCTTTTTTTCCCAATACTTAGGTTTTCGTCCTTCGTGGTCTGCTAATATATAAAAAATCATATTAAACCTACAAAGAAGCCAGAAAAAGTAATAGAAAGGAAACTAAAGATGCATATCACTAAATTGCAATAAAGAAACCTTCCAGTGAGATTTATTATTAGGAAAATAAAATCAAGAAAAAAAGCCCAAAAAAGTTATCAGCATTAAAATACCTCAGTTGCCTAAGAGTGTAACTTAATTATTGCGTATAGTTTATATTATTTTTTTATTAATATGAAAATAGGTTGATGAAATTTTATTTGTAGGATTTATGTGTTGTTATATAAATAGTTTTATATGAGAATTAGATCTTTAGCAAATAAATTGCGTTTCATGCAATGCGATGTATTCACCATTTTATGATCACACATTAAAAGAAAATTGACAAAATAAAACCAAACGCGCAAAAATTAAGGTTGGCAAAAATCATAATAAGAAAAATACCATTTTCCTCCTAAAATATATATTAATATTTATGATTCATGAAACAAATACCTGGAATTCAAATCAAAAGCCCTGGAAAACTTAAAAAAGTCAGGGAATTTGGTAATAGAAAATGGCTGGGATAACTTGAGAACAGTCTAAAGTCTAAGGAATATAAAAACTTAAAAAAAAATCGTAATTTTGAGTCATGAGTCATGTTCTCTATTGTCAAGTTAAAAACAGAAATAGTTGATATAAATATTTTGACATCAAATATATTATTAAAAAAATAATGAAATACATAATATTTCGAAAACGGTAAAACATGTCAAACTTGTTTTATTTTTTTCTATACAATATAATTTATTTCCTTCATACCCTAAAAAGATGAGGCAGGTCTCGTAAAGAGCAAAAATACGTCAAGTTTCGATTGTCAGTTTATATAAAAAAAATTGCTGCTCTAGAAGAAATAGCCATAGAATGATGAAATAGAAAAACAAAAAAATAAGTTTTTTTTAAATTAGTTTTTTTAACATACGGTGAAAAACGTTAAATTTCTTTTGTTTTTGTACATTATTTCTTTCAAAGGGTGTAGTTAAAAAAACGGTGTAACACATGAAATTTCTTTATCTCTGTAAATATAGGGTTAATCTAAGGGTATGAAACAGTTACCTAAAAGCAACATACTGAGGGTAGAATATCAAAAATATTTTTTGTTCCTGAAACTATTAATATTTTTAAAAAACGGCAAAACACGTTGAATTTATTATACAGGGTGTCCCAACTAAAAGTATCCACCCCAAATAACAAGTCGCCAAGACAAAAAAAAAAATAAAACGCTCAGACCCGTCGATTTTGCCTTTGAGGGGGAAACATTTTGCGCCTATTTTCAATTTCGCAACATCACCCTCTGAGCGGGGGTGAGATTCATCCCCAAAATGTTAAATGGAAAGGGGGGTCGAGTGATACCTTATTTTGAAGGGTTTCCGACCCTGGTTACAACTGCCAAGTTTGAAGCCTCTGCTGTCATTCCCGAAGAAATGGCAGTTTGTTGAAAAAAAAAATATTAATAAATTAACTGCAAGAGTTGGCTGCTTTAAATTTAGGGGATGATGCAAGCTAGTGAAAAGATTTTAATAATAATTACTCCGGATGAGAGGAAAATAAAAATAGTAAATGTAAATTAATGGGGAATTTTTGCGTTTAAGAAATGTTTTCTACAAAGACTAAATTATTTTATGAATTGTTGGAAATGTTCGCCATTTACTTCCATGCAATGATACAGACGAGCCTCGAATTCCTCTCGAACATTTTGAAATGTTTCAGGTGTTAACTGACGGCATTCAGCTACTATTCACTGTTTTAAATCCTCAAGTGATTCTGGCTGCACCTTAAAAATCTTTGTTTTCAAGTGTCCCCAAAGAAAGAAGTCCAACGGCGTCAAATCAGGTGATCGTGCCGGCCATTCGATGGGACCTCTTCTTCCAGTCCAGTGATCGGGAAAAGTATTATCGAGAAAATCTCTTACCGGACGAGCGTAGTGAGGAGGTGCTCCATCTTGTTGAAAGAATATCTGATCTTCAGCTAAATTCTGGTCGTTTTCTAGAATCTCAGTAATCTGCGGATCGATGGCATTTTCAAGTAAACTTAAATAACTTTCACCATTTAAATTGCCTTCTATGAAAAAAGGTCCAACAACGTGATTGCCTAGAATTCCCGCCCACACGTTTACTTTTAAAGGATGCTGGCTATGGGTTTCCCTGAATAAATGGGGGTTGCTGTCGCTCCAATACCTGCAGTTGTGACGGTTTACTTCTCCATTTAAGTAAAATGTGATGAATGAAATGAAATGGTATGGTTGTTTAATTTTTCAGAAATATTCTCACAAAACTCTACTCTGCGATCAAAGTCATCTTCGTTCATTTCGTGAAGCAATTGATATTTAAAGGGTCGAAACTTATGGGATTTTAGAATCCGGTGAACACTGCTTCGGGAGACTCCTGATATTGCAGCTGTTTCTCTGATGGAGTTACTTGGGACCATAGCAACATGGCCAAGGACTGCAACCTCAACTTTTTCATTTCTTATTGGTCTTACTCTTTCATGCTTTTTATTGGCAACTGAGCCGGTTTCGAAAAATTTGTTCCACAGTTGTAATACACTTCTATGAGTCAAAGAATGTTCGGGATGAGATTCATTAAAACTTACAGCTGCAGCTCTCGCACAATTATTGTTTCTAATGTAAAGAACAATAATTTCGATTCTCTCTTGTATCGTAAACGTCATAGGCAATTGTTAGAAACTTTCGTCTTTTAACACTTTCAGACAAAATAAATTTTAAATAAAATGCACAAACTGTAATAAACGCATGAATGCTTGACACTAAATAAACGATAACAATGTGATTTTATTTTGTTTGTAGCTGATGTTTTATGATAACAGTAAGAATGGAATGCTGATTTTTTTTTTAATTTTGTACAGTGACAATTCGACAAGTTAGCTTAAACGTTTTGGCAACGGTCTGTTTCATTGCAAGGGAGTAAATGGCGAACATTTCGAACAAGTCATAAAATAATTTTGTCTTTGTAGAAAACATTTCTTAAACGCAAAAATTCCCCATTAATTTATATTTACTATTTTTATTTTCCTCTCGTCCGGAGTAATTATTATTAAAATCTTTTCACTAGCCTGCCAGCTGCCATTTCTTCGGGAATGACAGCAGAGGCTTCAAACTTGGCAGTTGTAACCAGGGTCGGAAACCCTTCAAAATAAGGTATCACTCGACCCCCCTTTCCATTTAACATTTTGGGGGTGAATCTCACCCCCGCTCAGAGGGTGATGTTGCGAAATTGAAAATAGGCGCAAAATGTTTCCCCCCAAAAGCAAAATCGACGGGTCCGAGCGTTTTATTTTTTTTTGTCTTGGCGACTTGTTATTTGGGGTGGATACTTTTAGTTAGGACACCCTGTATACACCTCGACCTGATAGAACCATTGACGTACATATTCATATTCAAAGAACTATTTTCACAAAACACATTTTTATTTTGGTTACTAGTACAGAAATACAATGGAACTTTTTTTAACGAACCTTTTTAACTAATTTCTATGCTTAATAATAAATCATTTCATTGATTTAGTGTTTTTTACATATACGTAATAACAGGGAGACAGAATTGTTTTTATTTTAAAGCTATCATATATTGTCAGAATTATTACTTGTTCAGTCTGTTGTTAAATGATCGATTTGGTTGATCCGAAAGGGCGTTGTCAACTACCTAACGTAGACATATATGTATGTCTATGCATAGAATAAAATTTATACTTTGTAAAATTAAAATTTATTTTTAAGGTGGTTCTAAAACGGTAATAATAACCTCTGTATAATTTCATTAGCTATATATAAAAATTAATAACAAATAATTATTCAGATAACTGCTTTTTTATTTACATATAATGCCATTGCTTAAAAACCGACAACACCGTCGCACACTTTTGAATCGCAGTTTGCACGAATTTACGATTAAACAGAATTTCCTAAAAACAGACGAAAAACTAGGGAGATCTAAAGATACTTTAGCGAGGAAAGACCTCCGATTTTTGTTTATCCAAGGAAAAGTTTCACTGTGAATACATTACAGTCTTGTTGGAAGTTTTTAATGTAATATTGTTGAATTTCTATATTTGTTGTTTTACAGAAGAACTGCTGATATGAAAAAAATCTCTACTCCAAGTTATGACGATGTTGATAATGTTATTAATTGGAAGAACGAAGTCTTCAGAATTGGCAGTGGAATTCTGTTAGATCCTGAAGTATATGAGTTTAAAAAAAGTACTGCTGACTCTGCATATGAATTGGTAATTTGCTTTTTTAACTTGTTTTTTGTAAATTTGTAAATTTATTCCTTGAATTACTTAACTTAAGTATGTGGTAGCCAAAAAATATAACTGATATTGTTTGCAGAAAAATGATGTTGACGAAACATTGTATCCTGAGTATTATAGAAAGAAGGCCGATAATGTAAAAGGATCAAATGTTGACACACCTAAACCATTTATCATTGGAATAATTGAAGACATATCTAATAAGAAGAATGATATTAAAATTTCTGTAAGGATATTTTGCCGCCCCGAAGAAACTGGAAATGTGTTTTTATCAAACAGAGTTGATTTGACACTAATTTATTGGACTGACACAGGTAATGACATAAATTAACTTTAATTTGAACGTCTATAGTAATAGTTTTAGGCGTGTATCAAATCAGCTGGTAAAAATATGCAATCAATGTTTCAATGGCATTGATATGTTTGGTTCTTCTTATTTTACTTTTAGAAATATGATTTTACAAAGTTTTATTTTGTAACTTCTTTCTTCTCTTTGTCATTTGAAAATGTTTTAAAGATATTGTAGCTGTAGGTTTTTTTTAAGATATAAAGCAAATACCATTTGGAGCTTTTTACTCTGTAGTGTATTAAAGAATAAATAAATACATATGTACAGAGTATCCCATTTTGCAGGGTATCGATTGTTGAGAGTTGCGGTTTTCGCGACTGCTACTTTTTTCTTAAACTAAACATATTTGGTTTTTGTGATATAGGGTGAATTTGAAAAATATCAGTTTTGGGCCAACCCTCGCATCTCAGTTGTCTTTAACTTATTGAAAACTTGAAATGCATTCTTATAGAACTTTTTCCATAGAATCCAGTGGCGTAGCCTGTTTTTTTTCTTACACCATCCGCTTTTCAGTTATGAATATATTTTTTTAATGGAACATCCTGTGTGTTATTTTATATATTTATTAGAAACTATATGTGGGCTTTTCAAAAATATATACTTCTTTATAGTTATTTTGCAGGACAAGCTCAGAATTGAATGTTTTTAATAATTTTATTTCGTTTAAATTAATAGGTATATGTGAGATTTTAGTTTTGGATCAAGTTCATCATCAGACTATGAAAATGAAATAACTCTAAACTTTTAATAGGGTTTTGAACCCGACAGACGTCGCATCTCCCTCTGTCTAAGCTAGAAAACATCTCAACAACCCCATACTTATACAGCTTGCTAGTAAAAGCCAAAGGAATTGCATTATAAAAAAAATATTGTAGTATATTTACATTAATGTACGGTTTTTATCTACAAATATATAAATACATTCTTATATAAAATTTTAGATTTTTTTTTAGTTTTAAAACATTTGTGTTAATAAATAGTTTATGAGAATTCTAAAGTCCACAACCACAATTTTTTTTTGAAATAAGAGATTTTAAGATCAGAAAAATGTTTAAACAAAAAATTAAATTTTGCTTTCCGAACAACGGCGTCAATAAAGTTGTAAATCTCACCTTAAAAACGCTCGTGGTCAGGTGATGCATGTGGCGTAAACCTAGCTTTAAAATGCTGTTTATTCGGCTGGCCACATTTGGGCGATTTTTCTATGCCAATAAAAAGATTGGTAAAAAAGTCAAAATTTAATCAACTTAATAGAAATAAAAAACAATCAAAACTTTTGGTTCTCAGTAATATAGGTGATATAAAAATTTTTTAGGGGGATTTTTGTTTTCAAGTTGTCAGTTTGGGTTTTCTTTTTAATCCAACTTAGGGGAATCCGCCCAAAAATAAAATAATGGCTAAAATGTCCATAAGTTGGAGTTGCAAAACAAGTTTTGCAAGAATAATATTTCGTCTGGTATACAGGGTAGCTAGGCAATAAATGTCATTAGCAATAACTGCAGTTATAGCATAATGTCCATATTATTTTAAATTAATTTGAAATTTGTGGTGTGAAAAAATCTTTGTATTGTTAATGTATTTTTGTACAATATATTAACATTATTGCTTCCAACGAAATTCAGGAATCAGAAATGTAATTCAATACCGGTCGTGGTATTAGCCAGCGAAGTAGTTGTTTCTCTAATTTCATTTTAAGTCTTTGTATTAACATCATATTTAAAAATTTTCGTTGATATTAATATATCTTTTTTTTCTTTTAGTTATTACAACTTCATTTTCTAATGTGAGAGGGAAATGTTACGTTACTTTTTCCGAGAACGTAGTATCAGCTTCAACGTGGTCTCTCGAAGGACCTTTACGATTTTATTTTGAAGAGAAGTTCGATTTTAGTGACAGACAATTTAGCGAAGTTCCAACCAACGGCCGCAGGATAGGAGCTGTAGGAAAAGGTGAGTTTTATTTGCCAATTTGTATGTATCGAATAGATGGACGATATTAGATTTTACCTATCGAACTTATTATCTTATTTTTCTTTTTATTTGAAATGCTAAATTGACTCGGACGTTAGCGAAGGACAATGCGTATCTAATAAATATGTATCTGGTTTCTTCAATGCACTACTCTAGACTATTATACCAAAAAATATATGTACATAATGGTTTGCCGTTGTAACTGTAACACCACCTAATGATCCTTACATTATTTTATTTTATACTGTCTTTCTCCTTGTCTTGAACAAGTATGTTTTAGATCACCTTTGAAAAAGATCAAAAGATAAGATTTTTCAGTAACTCATAGCCATCTCTTTTTCTTCGTTTTTTTTTCCTTCATTTTAATTTTTAAATTTATTGGTGTGTTATTTATAGGTCACCAAAAATTGTAACAGTAATCAATCTGTATTTTTAGCATTTCTTCAGATAACATAAGACATCTTAAAGAATTTTCAACATAGGTTTCTTCGTATCTCCTAGTAGTAAATTTCTGTGTTTTTGTTTCTGGCAAAGTATGTAATAAAATTACTGTTCAGGTATATTTAATTGCAAATTTATCTTGGTGTAATCAAGCAGCATTGGTTGTATGCTGGTCAATTGACCGGTGTAATGATCTGCCAGTATGACCAAGGTCGAATATAAAGGGAGGGATAAAGGAGCGGACAAAGTGGGAAATCCTTGGTCTTTACAGTTGGCCATTGAAGAAAGGATGGTGGCTTGTGTCTCCCTGGCAGGAGTGACTAAGGAAGGCATTATGGATCATAAATGATTAGAACAGAAATCATGGTAGTATCTGTAAAGCAAATCGGCCAACAATTCGATGATGCCCTAGTAAATAGACAAGGAAGTTAAGGATTGAAGGAGTGGCTGCTCCCCATATGAGAGCAAGAATCAAGGCTGTGTCTGATTTGGAGAGTGTAAAGAGTATACAAGTTGACAGAAGAAAAGTATTTTCGGGCTCAGAAAAGGAAACCCAAATTCTTTGCAGCTGCTGTGGCAATTGAGGTGATATGATCATCCCAGCAAAGATCTTTCTATAATCCTAACTAGGCTAAAGGAATCTTTGGCTTTAAGCATTTGATGATTCACTTGAATGAAGTGGGTATTGGTAGTTAATTTATTAGCTGGTAAGTATGATTATGTGTTAGTGGTGTTGAACTGAATCAGGTTCTTTACTCCCCATTCTACGATTTTAACGAGGTCTTCAGTTAGAGATAGTCATTACTCTAAGCCTATCATCTATTTCAGCATTAGAAACAGGTTGGGGAAATTATATATTAGAGTAGAGTGTACTGTCGTCAACACAGACGTGTATAGGAAGAAAGCAGATTGGAGTGTAGAATGGCCCTATTTCTGCATCACCAGGAAACCGGCCACAAAATAAATTCCGATGAGTTTAGGGAGAGTTTAGGAAGATTGCAAATATAGAGCATTATAAGACCATAATAATCTGAGAAGCCATAGAAATAGAGAAACAAGGCGATTTAAATAAAACTGGAATAATTAAAAGTACCAACAGTATGAAACACAATATATATATATATATATATATATATATATATATATATATATATTTATTCCTATTTGGTGATTGTTTTCCATAGCATGTTGGGCAACGCTCGACTTTTCTGTTCTTCAGTATCTTAAATGTGCCATGTGTTCTTGAAAATGAATGTTTATGAAGCGTTTAGTTTGCCCATCGCAGTCATTACAGCTAATTTCATAGATGCCACTCCTCTCCTTCAAGTCGACTTTGTCTTTAGGGTTTCCAAGGAGATTTTTCAAACTGTTCTCCGCTTTGTAAGCCACTCTAAAACCTATGTTTTTAAATACTTTTTTTAGACCTCTCGTATATCTGGGATTATATGGGAGTACTATGAACTTATTAGGAGCCTCAGGTGTTTGAAGGGTAGTGGCATCTTTTAACATTTTCTTATCTAGTTACTAATTAATGTACAAAATTATCATTATATCCATTACTTTTAGCTATATTTTTAATCTGGTTCATTTCATTGTTAAAACGTTCTTTACTTAATGGAAAAGTGACTAACCTGTGAGTTAAGAAATGAAATGCTCAATTTCGTGTTGACGGCAATGAAATCAGTCGGATGTTATATACCTATCAGTATTAGTAAATTTTCTATAAATATCAAATTCTAATGTATCGTTATTTCTAATAACTAACGTGTCGAGAAAAGGTAATTGCCCATAGTTCTCCTTTTCGTACGTAAAATTAATGGAAGGATATTTATATTTAATGTTTCTAAGAAAATGTCCAAATTTTTAGTATCAAAAATAGCAAATATATACTACACCCTTGGGAAATATTTAAGTTCTTTTTTGAATTGGATTTCTAATATACCCATAAACAAATTTGCAAGGAACGGAGATAAGCAATTGCCCATCGCAGTTCCCTCAAGTTGTTTATACTATTTATTGTCCAACTGAAAAAACCACTTTGGTTGAAAACGTAATTGTTTAAATACATTTTCAGGTGGTAAATCAAAAAGCAAAGTTTCTGCTCATAAAAACGTAGAATTACCGCCGGAATGGGATAAGGTGAGTGAACCTATGAGAGCGATGGATATTTTTGCCGGATGTGGAGGCCTTTCTGAAGGTTTGCATCAATCGGGAGTCTGCGATACAAAGTGGGCTGTAAGTACCTATAATTTTTGGTAAAACTTAATATCCACACTATGTGTTTTTTCCAGTGATTTTCGATAGTATGATGAATTAGTTCCTAAACATTATTTTATATTGAAATTGTATAAAATTTAATTGGATATCATTTAATCTTTTCAAAACTGGTCTATTTTGTAGATTGAATTCGACTTAGCAGCAGCTCAAGCTTTTAGACTTAATTATCCACAAGCGAAAGTGTTTTCAGACGACTGTAATGCCATATTAAAAGAAGTATTAGAAGGTTAGTACATAACATAGACACTTCTACTGAAATTGCCACACCTAAAAAAGACGTTGGTTTGTCTTAATACCAATTATAGTATGTTATTCTTTCTGTGAGGGCTTCTCTGGTGAAAACTAATGGCGACTATGCAAGCCACTTTTAATTTCTCCATAAAGAGAAATCCAATGGAGGCATGTCGGGCGATTTCGGTGGCCATAAAATAGACTCACCTCAAACCTAGCCATCTCTCATCAAAATTATTAGATAAACGCTGATGAACTAAATTGCTAAAATGCGGTGCACTGTCGTGCATAAACCACATCTGATTTCTAACTTCCAAGGGCACATTTTCTAATAAGAAGTTCTAGAATCGCAAATACAAGGCACCATCTAGTATGTTTTCACAAAAGAGCGGTCACGCATATAACACACGGTATAACACATCGTTGATGAAATAAAAACCATCGGTAACGTAATTTTTACGAATTAAAAATCTACAGTACATACATGAATGTCCAAAGTATTTTTAAAAAAATCAGTTTTCAACTCTGTAAAATGACACCTGTCAAAATTTTGGGCCAAGTACGGTGGCAAGTCCGTTTGTTCCTGACAATGTACAACATCTGCTATGGTATGGTTTTATGAGTTCCTATGGCCTTCATAAAATTTTAAAATTTCATTAAATTATACATTCAGTTCAAAAGTTATAATCAAGAAGATAAGCCGCTGGGACCCTGTTAAGGAGCTTTTTACGATTTTTTTCTATGAGAAACTAAAATTATTTAAATCTCTCTTGGAAGGTATGCCATATATTTACCAGACACCCTGGGACTTCAAAACCAGTTATATATAATATATATTATGTATAAAGACAAACAAATCCTATATTTTAAGGGATGTGGATAGGACCAGTTTTCTTTAATTTTTCAAACTTGACTAAATCAGTAGTTTAATCTTAAATACACCATCAAGGGTAATTTTTTTGAAATATCTTTTTAGATCTGTAACTTTGACCGAAACTGGTTAACTTAATGGAACACTTTGAGACTTGAAAATTTTTATAAATATTTGTGAAAAACTATTCTTGAGAGATGTATAACTTAAAAGATAAATTAATAAATGCTGCCACAAATTAAGAATTTTCTCTTTGCAAGAAATGATCGAAATCAAACACAAATTAAGATTTCAAAAGTCAAACCCAGTAAATGTATGTGTATAAGACGCTAAATAATCATAAGCGCTTTTTGGCGCTTTTATATTTTTTAGGGAGAGGTGTTGAACGAGGTTTGCCCCGAAAAGGAGACGTGGATATGTTAGTTGGTGGACCACCATGTCAAGGTTTCTCTGGAATGAATCGATTTAGTGCAGGCCAATATTCCCATTTTAAGAACTCGCTTGTGTCAACCTATCTAAGTTTTTGTGAATATTACAGGTATGTAATTTTTGTATAATGAGTTAGTGTTACAAAGAATAGTTTTTTGTTATCAAAATGGCGACACTAGGAGAGTTGGAGAGAGTTTAAGGAAAGAAGAATTTAGAAGATTATTTCAGAAAAAAAATTGTCTTATAAGGAATGTTACCCTTAAAGCCTGTATCGATCCATCTATAAGGCAGTCCAACAATCTGTCATGTGCTACGGCACCATAGGTGCCTAACTTATGTTATTGAATGACGTGACATAGATATGACAGATCGCCATAGACCCATGTAGAAATAATTTGACAATGGTACTGATGCATGGATTTAGTTTGATGCACTTTTTTACATCAAAATAAAAAACCTAACTATTTAAAAAATCATGGTATTTGGGATTCGACCCTATCAACATGGAATCACTCCGACGTTTCGCTTTCAGTTGCATACTGAATAAGCTCGGAGATATTTAGGCAACCGTGACCCGGTGTAACGATTGGTTTCTATGTATGATATATACTGTAGCCGGTATCTGTATTAAAATTCTTACGATACTTGTATATATTATAGCTTATATGTGATTTTAAAAGTTTTTTTAGCACACACAAATTGTTTACAAGTAAACTGTATGTGAAATCTTTACAATGTTATTTTAGACTAAGTAATTGTTAGTCCACATTTGCATAGCTGCAAAGTAGAAACTGATGATGACCCTTTGTTAATATTGGATCAGCACCACCCTGCTTTGTCTATAAGTTTTAATTCTAACTATAAATGGAATGCGTGTGAGCAAGTAAAGAATACAAAGTTTAATTTTAAAAAAGCAAACTCCAACCTTATGAATTGACTAATCCAAAATCAAGAATGGAATACTGTTTATAAATGGTGTGATATTAATTCTGGGATAAGTAAATTTTTTAATAGACTACATAGTATATTTGTTCAATGCGTCCCCATGTCAACTCAAGTTGGGAGAACCTTTCCTGTATGGTACAATGGGGAGATTATTAAACTAATTAAAACTAAAGAATTATTTTACAAAAAATACAAAAAGTCAAAATACTCTTATTGGTATGGTAAATATAAGATCCTAAGGCAACAATTTAAAAATAAAATAAGAAAGGCCCATAGTGCTTTTATTGCAAAAGTTGTGCTAAATTTATGTGATGAGCCCAAATTTTTCTGGTTTTATATAAAGAACCAGAGGGATGATGTCGATATTCCGGTAGAGATTAATTAAAATAATGTGTGCTACTCAGGCACAAACAATATTGTTAATGTTTTTGCTTTATATTTCAGTTCTGTTTTTACATCCGAGAAACCAATGGTGGATCAGACCGTAGTGACCAGAGATTATTTTTGTGAGTCTCTTTTTACTGATCTTGAGGTACTAGCAGCTCTTATAAAGTTAAAGGGCAACAAAGCTATTGGATCATATGGGTTGCCAGGCTATATAGTCAAGGGTTGTGGGAAATTTTTAGTACAGCCATTGCTGTACATATTTACTTTTAGTCTAGTAGTGCCTGTTTTTAAAGGTATAGTAAATGCTATCTCGAAAGTTTTTGAGATTGTTCTCTTTAATCGAACAAATGACTTGCTTAAACAGAGCTTTTCTCAATTTCAACATGGTTTTTTGCCGAATAGATCAACACTTACTAATTTGCTTACCTTTTCACAATTTATCCATAATTATTTAAATAATAAAACACAAGTTGATGTAATTTATACTGATATGGAAAACGTGGGCATCACATAGTGTTGATTCCTTGAAAAAAAATGAAAATGTATAGTCAAAAGCAGTGTTATCGTGCGGATCATACGAATTATCAACGACAAACTTTTTAAGTTTGTTTTTCTTTTATTACGTGTAATCATATACTTCGCATAAAATCCGAAAGATGAATTAGAGAGACCTATGATTTTTTTATATAAAAAAAGAGGATAAACATATAAATACCAGCAGTTGCAAAAATCTTTGAGCGATGTCACTTCAAAGTCAGTGACAAAATGAGTAATAGAAAACAATTTCCGGGTTTTTTGCATCCACAAGCGAAAAAAATGGTATTAAATCTAACAAAATATTACGAAAATGAAAATTCACCGGCCAATATCCAGGAGACAGTAGCAAAAGCTCTGGGAATCGGTATAAGGATTGTGCAGAAAATTGTTCATGAAAAAAAAGCATAATTTACTACCGAAGAAGATTAAGAAATGTACACGAAAAAAGCCAAAGACAGAAGACTTAAGTGACAATGTAAAAATTGATGTAATGCAATTTACGATTTATACACATTAAAAACTAATATAACCCTTCAAGTTTTAAAAGAAGCTTTAAAAGATCGAGGCCTATTGGAAAAAAATCGTTGTCAAAATTAATAAAAATGTTGGGTTTTCGATATAAAAAGGACTATAGTCCAATATTTTTATGCGAGTTGCCACATATAGCAAGTCAGCGTATCCAATTTTTAAAGAAGTACACGGAAAATGTCAATTCAAAATTTAGAAAAGGGGTATTTTTAGACGAGACTTGGATATTTTCTAATGGAAGTGGTTCGAAATCTTGGCAGGACGAGTCTGTAAAAAGTGTCATGAGAAAAAAGGGATGTGGGACGGGAAACGGTTCATCATTTTGCATGCAGGTTCTTCAACAGGATTTCTCCCAGGTGCAAGTTTACTGTTTTCTTCAACATCCAAAAGTATGGACTACCATGATAATATGAACTGTGAACTGTTTGAAAAGTGGTTAAAAGAACAACTGATTCCAAATTTAGATGCTCCATCTTTAATCATTCTGGACAATGCATCTTGTCATTCAAGAATCTTAAATAAACAACCTACTTCATCCTGGAAGAAAAGTGATATTTATGACTGGCTAATAAAACAAAAACAAAATCTTTTACCCAATGTGCTGAAACTAGAACTTCTTTTAATGGCAAAATTTATTAAAAAACCAACAATATATGCCGTAGATGAAATATTACGGGAAAATGTTTAACGCAATAGAATTAATATGGGCTGGGGCAAAATCATATTATGAAAAACACGTGAACGATGATCTTACATCAGATGAAGTGAAATTGTTTGGCAAGATTCATTAAATTATATTACGCCGGAGTACTGGAAGAAATCTGTGGAACATACGGATAACTTAATATGGGATTGGTGGAATCGAGAACGAGTTCTAGATGTCGAAATAGTACCAATGATCATTGCGCCATTTGAGGACGACTCAGAAGATGAGGACTTTTTAAGTGATGATGATATTTTTTAGTCTATAATATCAAAAAGTTTCTGAAGGATTATATTAGTCTTTGACGTGTATAAATCATAAATTGCATTATGAATATCCATTTTTGCATTGGATTTTTTCGTGTACATTATTTAATCTTGTTCGGAAGTAAATTATGTTTTTTTTTTTCATGCACAAGTTTCTGTACATTTCTTATACCGATTCTCAGAGCTTTTGCCACTGGCTTGACAACATTTTTTTGCTTAGTTTTTTAGTACATTTGTAATTTTGTAGGCAATAAATAAATAATTATAGAATACTTGTTCCAATTTTGAAACATGTTTAAAATAAGTAAATTTTTTATTAATTATAAGACAAAATTTGATATATAAAAATGAGTAAAATCGTTTTACCAGAAACTCGGGGCTAACGAAAAATACAGGCTATATATATATATATATATATATATATATATATATATATATATATTGTATGTTTGTATGTATTTTTCGCATGCATGGGCCTTAATTTTAGCCTGAAATTTGAAGAAATCGAATAAGTAGTTTTTTAGCTGACAGACATACCTACAGACAGACGGAATTGAGAAAACATGTTTTCAGGCATCTAGGGACCCTTAAACGTAAAGATCTGAAAAATCTCGCGAGGGAAGTAATAACTAATTATCTTGTGTTTTTAACAAAAGTGTATAATATTTTTGCAAAATAAATTTTTTTGTTATCACAATACAAAAAAAAAAGTTTTCTTTGCACACGGGTGGCCTGCATTTAAATAAATGACACTGTATAAGTGGTTAGATTTTTAGGTCAAGCGGGGCTCATAATTTTTGGTGATTGATAAAAAAAAGTCTCACTTTCATTAAGTGGCTGTATAAACAGAACATATCCTGATTGTTCCACTGATTCGAACCGCCTTCCGACTTTATTAAGGCGCTTGCCATTTTGTGTATTTTTGTTTTTGCCAACCAAAAAATTTTAACCGAATACATATTTAGCGAATTTTCTTATTTAGTCCCTCGGCATTTAATATATAAAATAATATTAAGTGGCTATCTTAATAATATTGCTTAATATAACAAAAAAAAACTATTTGCTTCGCCCTGTATATTTGTAAATAGCCCATCTAGATTTAATAGCTCGATAAAAGAATCACACAACATTTTGGTATTCGCTGTGTTTTCTGTTTTGATTCATAATGTTGGTGGACCTTTAGTGGATTTAATCCAGTCATATTTAAGTAACAGAAAGCAATACATTGAGATAAAAGGCGCCAAATCTAACATATATATTAGTACTTCCGGGGTTTCCCAAGGATCTAACCTAGTACCTCTATTATTCCTAATAGCAATTATTGATATATGCCGAGTTGTTAAACATTCTAATAAGTTACTGTTTGCTGATGACTTTAAACTCTTTATAGAGGTGATAAATGGCCATGACTGTGATTGTTTACAGGAGGATATAAGTAGTGTGATTAACTGGTGCAAGGCCAATAGTTTTAATCTTAATGTAAGAAAATGCTCAGCAATGTCTTTTGCACTTAAAAATAATATTGTGAGCAAAGAATATTTTATTGATGAGGTGGCCCTTGAGCAAACCTCTACTCAAACAAATTTAAACTTTTCAGAACACATCATGAATAAAATTAATGAACCCCATCGAATCATGGGTTTCATCATCAGATCTATGAAAAGTTTTAAGGTTGACGTTTGTTTAAGGTTGTATGATTGTCTTGTGTTACTTGGATTAGAATATGCAAGTTTGATTTGGCCACCACAGTATGATGTGTGGAGTAAAAGTATTGAGAGAGTACAGAGAAAATTTTTAAAATATATTTTTTAAAAAATTTAGTTACTATTCGAAACAAGAATCACTTTAATCTGTTAAATATTTTTGGAAGGCTATCCCTTGTCAATAGACAAATAAAAACATGCCTCTTGTATGTGTTCAAGATCTTAACTAATAGAGTAGACTATCCGGATATTCTCTCGCAGCTGGCATTTTTGAAAAACAGATCTAGCACAAGACAGACAAAGACATTTTATGTAGCTTTTCCTAGAATAAATGTTTATAAAAATTCACCAGTATATAGAATATTTTAATATTTATGCTAATATAGATAGAGACAACATTGGTGTTAGTAAATTTATTGACCTTATAAATAAAAAATTATTTGCTTCTCAGGCTCAGGATTGAACTTTTTAGTATAGTATGGGGTACTGTTTAGTTTAGTATATTATAACCGAGGTATTTGTAACTGGCTTAAATGATGTAGATGCTTTATTCAATGAATAAATATTTCAGTAGATTCGAATTTCCCGTTTCTAGATTGGCCTCATTTACATTTGACATGTCCAGTGGAATGTTTCTATCCAAATACAGCAGATTGTAGAAGTTGTTTCTTTCTGATACATCGTGCATGTTCCTTAAGCCTAGTGGATATGGATCTTTTAATTTCTCCAATTAGACATCAACACACAAGAATAACATCCTTTGGCGATCGCAAACATCCAATTTTCTCTTGTATGTGCTGAAGATTGTATGTATGTTGGACCACCTAAGGAACCTGGCAATCTTGTCTGTGGTTCTGTGTATAAATGGAAGAACTATACTTCGTATCGTAACTTCTTTTTAGTAAATCAGATCTAAAAGTGAGTTGTCACGTTGTTGTTATGGTGATATAGATCTGATATTATTGAAATTGAATCATTAATAGGCACAATCGTATATATTATATAGTATATATAATCTATATAGTATATAGATTTTTTAATATATGAATTTGTGTTTTTCTCTTAAAATTATTAATAATATTTGAAAAAAGTGGTACATTACCCTTATGTATTTTAGGAAGTCTGATGAAACACAGGATCCTAGAGTTGCTTGATCTTAACGTCTTCTCTGTCTTTTGTCTACTGAATGGATCAAAATGTCTGTCCTATCGTTTTAAATTTTTGATCGCCGTGTGCTTGATTAAAGCGAAAATAGTATAAAAGCTAATTTTAAAAGAATAACTTACGAGAGTTCATATCAAATCACGACTACAAATATCTATCCGAGCTTAATAAGTGTTTCGATCTTGTGAAGTAAAGATCCTTGAAGATGTCTGGTGCAATCGAAAGCGAAACGTCGGAAAGTTGTTCCATTCTGACATAGTCGAATCCCAAGAACCATGATTTTTTAATTTTCTAGAGCCATGAAAGCTTCTGTTGTATAGCTGTAAAGACATTGTTAGTCGTTTCTGACACTATAAATCTGAAGAATTTAAATAACTTCTTTAATTTTTTGACAATCGTTTGAATATATTTGTATTAAACATGAATTTCACTTAAAAATACAAGTAGCAATAAAGTGCTATATGAGTCTTCTTATGTTAATGACATAATAAAATAATGATTTTAGGCCAAAATATTTCATGCTGGAAAACGTTCGGAATTTTGTGTCGTTTAAAAGAAGTATGGTTTTAAAATTGACAATATCGTGCTTAGTGAAAATGGGCTATCAAGTAACGTGGGGTATACTGCAAGCTGGACATTATGGAGTACCACAAACCAGGTGAGTATTTGTAATACAAAAAAACCGTTTACTGTTTATTTATGCTATACGAAGATATAATCCGGTTTCGCACAAACAGCACATATGCAGAATAGGCGTATACTACACTCCTTGGCGTTTTTCCACAATATTATTTTTAATAACTGTCTGCCATACTTGACAAACAAGATAATATCTAGAACAGATATTTACAGCTTAAACCTTAGATTTAGAGGTCAAATCTCTCCATCACCACACAAAACCGCTCTGATTCAAAGAAGCTTTTCCTATAAGGTTTATAAGCTTTACAATATAGTTCCTTCTTTTTTAAAAGTCCTAAAACCATCAATTTTTAAAAAGAAGTTAAGACAAGAAATGTTTAGTCAATTAGTGAAGTGCAGTCGATTTAAATTCCATGTGTGAATGTAACTAATGAGATATTTCTATGCTGTTGAAATTTGTATTTTTTTCGCTATATTTTTTTCTTTTGTTTTCATGCAAACTAAAAAAAATAATTGTAGTTTATCTATTTTTTATAGGGGTTGAACTTTGATCAATTTATAATTGTTATATCTCCTTTTTTGCAATTTATATATTACTTCTATATACTATATCATGTATTTTTATTGAATAATTGCAAATTAAATGTCTTATTATTATTGATTTCACATTTTTTCAATAAATTAAAGGGGATGATCTGGTAACATTTTGGTAAAAATCCAATATGGCGGAACAAAATAGTATTCGAGTAACTTTTTTTTGACAGAGTCTAAGTGTCTAAGCCGCTTACGCTTCTGCGCGCGCGCTTCGCTTGATTTAGAATTAGTTAGTTAGTTAGAATGTTTGCAATTGCGAGAATTCATATTTGGAATTCATTTTTTCTGATTCTGCTTAAAAAGATGAATCAAAATATACGTAATATTTTTGATACGAAGTTTTGTTCCTTTGAAACCATCATCAGCTTACTTTGATGTTTTTTTTTAGTTCAAAATGTTCGATAAATGTTGTCTATCTGATAAAAGAAAAATATGATGAATTTATTCTGCGTCATTTTATTTAGAATGAAATTATGTACAATTTTTTTTTAAGGTTTTTTTTCTAAAATTATTCGTTACCGAAGTTTACTAGGAGTGGTTAAAAATTTGGCAAAAATCAGCTTTTTTCAAAACAGCTGTAAAATTTTGGAAAACTAGGATAGGTTTTAAATCAAGCTCACAAAACTGCAAATTTTTGCTAATTTAAACTTTTCTATCCGCTATAGTTTCCGAGATCCCTGTACTAAGCATCTAAAAAAAGCTCACTACTTATAGGCCTGTTTTTTCACCAACACCAGAGCAATTTAACGCAAAAAAATATATAGTTGCACTTACAGGGTAAACCTCAGAGTACCATACCCACATGTTTCTTTTTTATTCTAGTTTAGTCCCTGTAACTGCTTGGTCTCTAAAATAACCCCTTTATAGATTTTTTTTTTAAGTGGATTTAAATAATTTTTTTGATATTACAGCGAAATCGCATGTGATCAGTCGCGCCTCGTGGTGAATTATATTAGATTATATTAGGAGCTCAATAACAAATTTAAAAATAGACATACTTAAAATAAAAATAAATATCTTATCTTTAAATTGAGCTTAAATTCTCTTGAAGTTCAGGTCTACTCTTCATTCTTTAGAATTGGAAAAATGCCGAATGACACGTTCGTTAAAATTGCACGCACATTCATTTTATAGACGATTTCTCGATACTTAACATTGCTAAAGCGCATAGTCTATCTTGGTTCAACTCCTCAACAAAATTTATAAGCCCTCGAAAAACCCCTAGATTTTCAGACAATGCCGTTTCATCATAACCATGTGGTGCCAGCTCGAATAGTTCACAAAATTTTACACAATCGATAATTTTGTTTAAAATATAACGATTTTTGGATACATTTTCATTCAAATCTCTAAGGGATTTTCTACAAGCTGTGTCTAGCTGAGTGCGAATATCAAGACTTCCGATCGTAGCATAGTTCACCGAATATTTCATGTGATCTGCAGAAAACATGTTTTTTATTTTTTCTTTTAAGTATTTTAAGTGTTTAACACCGGTTTTGCACCATAATGAGTCTGACGAGTCCTTAGAAAACAACAAACAAACATAACAGTAAAATGAGTTAGAGACTTCATAACCACATATCCATTTAGCTAAATCGTACATACTTTTGTGAAAGTTTCGATGAACCTCTTTATTTTTGTCTTTACTAGTTTGTCGTATACTAAGTTCTGGCAAATTGCGGCCACTTACTCTTGAATTCGGTTATTTTCTCAAAATTAAGTTCGTTAGCACTCTTTAGTTTAATTTTTTGCGCTACAGACATTTTATTTCATCTACATTCATAACTCAAACATAGACCACGTTGAAATTGGTTATTTTTGCAAAATTAAGTTCGTAAGCACTTTTTAGTTGCTTATTTTTTTGCACTAGTCACTAACAACATTTTATTTCTTATATATTTCCAACTCGCATATAAATAAAAAATATATATTATAAAAAAACAGTATATAAATCAATTTTCATCGATTAAAAAAGTCCGAAACAATATCGAGTTAGAATATCGACCGCGCGACCTCTGAACAACTGAACTTCCGCATGCCGACGTGATGCCGCGACCGATCGATCGAATTATAATAAATCGCGATTTCATATTTCAGCCTAGCTTAGTATAGCGTATTTTATTATGCCTAAGGAACGCAACGAGACCATGCGAACCGCCGCGCGCGGCTATTAGTGTAGCGTATTCAACTTTTCCCAAAGTTCGCGTTTTATTACAACTATTAGGAGGGACGGTCAAACGAATAATTTATTTTCTGAAATATTTTTGGGGGGTCATTGATAAAATGACCCTATGGAAGAGCCGCCACTGCATCTGATGATACTTCTTTTGTAAATGTCTTTGTTTCCTGTATATAGATACATTTGGCTTTTTCTAAAAGTAATTTTTAGCGAAGGTAGACAAATATTGCATATTGGTATTTCATGCTTTCCAAGCTGAGTATTTAAGGCGCAAAATAGTGCTATTTGAAATACTGAATTATTAAAAAAAAAATGTACAAATCGATCTAATTATCTTTGAATGAATACCTGGAATTATTTGGGTATCTAAATAGTATATGTTGAAGTTTCAAATAAAACATCAGGTTTGCCGATTTTTGACCGCTTTTAGTCCGAACGGCATCACTGTGCGCCGCCATTTTATTTTGCCATCTTGGATTTGTACTAAAATGTTATCAGTTCATTCCTATGTAACCCTTGAATTTCACGTCAATCGGGAAAGTAGTTTTTTAGCATGCCGCTAACTGGCAGGCAGACAGACAGACAAACTGACGGAATTGAAAAAAAAAGGTATTTTTAACATCTAGGGATCAGTGGCGGCTCTTCCATAAGGTCATTTGGTCAATGACCACCCAAAAATATTTCAGAAAATTAAATTATTCGTTTGACCGTCCCTCCTAATAGTTGTAATAAAAGGCGAACCTTGCGTCTCGTTGCGTTCCTTAAGCATAATAAAATACGCTATATTAAGCTAGGCTGAGCAGTCCGAATTTCCCTCATTGCCTTAAAGCTTGACGAAAGTACCCGAAGATTTCACAGCCACCGAGCGGCAGTCGAACGTGAAAGGAAATGGAAAATGAAATCGCGATTTGTGTCATCAGCCGGTCCCTTCTCATAATTCGATCGATCGGTCGCGGTATCACGTCGGCATGCGGCACTAATAAGTTCAATTGTTTAGAGGTCGCGCGGTCGATATTCTAACTCGATATTGTTTCGGACGTTTTTAATGGATGAAAATTGATTTATATACTGTTTTTTGTAATATATATTTTTTTTATTTTTATGGTCCATGTGTGAGTTGGGAATATACAGGAAATAAAATATTGTTGACTAGTGCAAAAAAATAAACAACTAAAAAGTTCTCACGAACTTAATTTTGCAAAAACAACCAATATCAAGGTGGTCTATGTTTGAGTTGTGAAGGTAGAGGAAATAAAATGTCGGTAGTGCAAAAAATTAAACAACTAAAGAGGTTTAACGGACTTAATTTTGAGAAAATAACCGAATTCAAGGAAAGTTGTTGCCCTTTGCTAGAACTTAGTATACGACAAACTAATAAAGACAAAAATAAAGAGGTTCATCGAAACTTTCGCAAAAGTATGTATGGTTTAGCTAACTGGATATGTGGTTGTGAAGTCTCTAACTCATTTTACTGTTATGTTTATTTGTTGTTTTCTAAGGACTCGTCGGACTCATTATGGTGCAAAACTGGTGTTAAAGACTTAAAACACTTAAAAGAAAAAAATAAAAAACATGCGTTTTCTGCAGATCACATGAAATGTTCGGTTAACTATGCTACGGTCGGAAGTGTTGATATTCCCACTCAGCTAGACACAGCTTATAGAAAATCCCTTAGGGATTTTAATGAAAATGTATCGAAAATCGTTATATTTTAAACAAAATTATAGATTGTGTAAAATTTTGTGGGGTTTTCGAGCTGGCACTACGTGGCCATGATGAAACGGCTTTGTCTGAAAATCCTGGGGTTTTTTGAGGGCTTATAAATTTTGTTGAGGAGTTGGATCCAATTTTTAAAGAGTATATGCAGAATGCAACTGTCTTTAAAGGAACATCTAAATCCATTCAAAATGACCTACTTGACTCTATGTTGCTGTGCAAGTAGAGGAAACAACTGAGAGTTCCACTAAACCCCAAATGGTTATTATAATACGTTATATTTTGTCTGGCATTGTCCACGAACGATTTGCTAAATTTGTAAATCCGTTAGGGACCACAGCTTCACACCTTACAGACGTAATTCTTCATGAAGTAGAAAATCTAGGCATTAATAATACCCCCCGAGAAATTAATTGGGTAAAGTTACGATGGGGCGTCCACTATGAGTGGAAAATTAAGAGGCGTACAAAAAATGCTATGCCCACCAATTCAATTTAATATTACAGAAAGCAGCAGGTCAAGATAAAAATGTAAAAGTTTCTTTTGCAAATTTACACGGTTTCCCAACATTCTTTAGTCGCCAAAGCGGACAGCAGTTCTTGATGAGTTAGTTAAAGTTCGCTTACCTAAAGCTGCTCCCACGAGGTGGTACTTTAATATACGTTGTGTAGAAACTGTGTTTGTTTATCAGGCAGACTTTCTATTATGTTCAGAAAAAAATAATTGAAATGGAAGATGCCAACAGAATTAACCAAGTCTTTGGTTTAAAAAAAAAAACATTTTATTATGCTGCAGTCCAGTCAATTATGTCATATGGACTAATGTTGTGCGGCAACTCTAGTAGCATTTCAAGGGTCTTAATTAGCCAAAAACATATAATAAGAAGTATGTTTGGATTTGCTTTTAGAGCATCTTGTCGGGAGATCTTTAGGTCTCAAAAAATATTAACAGTCATTAATCTATATATATATTACAATGTGCTTGTCATATGCATCAGCATATTGACAAATTTCTAAAATGGAGTGACCAGAATCTCTATAAGACGAGGGGCTCTGAAAGACTATATTCCCAGCTCTAGACTGACCCAGGTGCAGGGGGTCCTGAAATTTGTTCCTTGAGGATTTTTAATCATTTGCCTTTTAACATCACTAGTGTTAATGATTCCAAGGTGTTAAACTAAAGACCATACTGGCTGACCATCCGTTTTATTCACTGGATGAATTTTTTAACTTTAATTTTGTCTTTATTTAAATTACTTAGGTTTTATATTCTTGACATTGTACTGTAATTACCCATTAACTATATATTTTTACTTATGTTTTTTCATATGACAATTCCAATACATGTAACCATGTCAAAGGAAATAAACAATTTGAATTTGAATTTGAAAAGGCTTTTTACAAAATGAAATTTTTTATTTTGGTTGAACTTCCATCTTATAATGCCCCCTTGTGACCTTCAAAAAAGTGTTATCGATGTTTTATCAGTAAAAAAAATGTATATAGACTCCTTTAAACGTTCCATCCAAGCAGTTCGCGATAAAATTCTAAACGACCTATCTTCAGAAATGCCTTCAATTTCATCTAATGCTAGTAAACGGCTTCTTAAAAATGAAGATTCTAAACGTCGAGTGCCTTTGGAGGTTTGTGACATAATTATTTCTGAAATACACCATGGCTTTAGTTTCAGTGATCAATTTGAATGTTACAACAATAATTTTCCAGATAATATTTTAAACTTAATTAAAAAAGACTTTCCTTGTATATATTACTTAAAACTAAAAACTGAACTGCAAGTTATGTATGATCGTGCTGATTTTCGTGTAAGTTCTGGAGCTATTTCAATGCTTCAACTTTTTATAAATAATAAGCTAAGTGATACGTTTTCTGAAACCGTCAAAATATTAACTTTTACTGTGTACTTTGCCAATGACAACTGTAAAAAGCGAGCGTTGTTTTTCGACCTTAAATAAAATAAAGACTTCTCTACGTAACACCATGGGCCAACATAGACTATCCGCTTTAGCAGTGTTAAGTATCGAGAAATCGTTTATAAAAGGAATGTGCAATTTTAACGAACGTGTCATTCAGCATTTTTCCAATTCTAAAGAACGAAGAGTGGACCTGAACTTCAAGATAATTTAAAGCTCAATTTAAAGGTAAGAAGTTTATTTTTATTCTAAGTATCCTCATTTTTAAATTGGTTATTGACCTCTGAATATATTTCACCACAAGCCGCCACTGCTAGGGATACTTAAAACGTGAAGATCTGTAAAAATCTGGTAGGATGATTTTTGCACTATTAAAACATTTTATTTGGTCACCATGATGAATTTGCATCACCATTTTACCAATTCATCGCTATATTACATATAATTTTTGAAATCTAATAAGTATTTTTTTTCAGGCATTTTTTATATATTTTATTTAGTCAACTTGCATTCGTACCAAATTTTTACCAGCTTATTTCTAGGTAATACTTAATGTTTGTGCATAATTTTAGGTGAATTGGATAAGTAGTTTTTAGCAGTGGCGGCTCGCGGGTGCAAAAGTAAGTGAAGTGCAAATGAAGCAAGAAAATATCGCAATAATTTTTATGGAGGGGATAGAATATTTTTTTACAACTTACCTAAATTTTGTATACTAAATCAATTCTCCTATCAGTCATAGCAGCAAATTTATTTATAACATCCTCATAAAATGGATGAGTTGCCCTACTCTCCTCCAGAAATTCCTTTTGAATTGAAATATTGCCAAGAGAACTAAGTCTTTCTTGAGATATTGTATTTCTTAAATAAGTTTTTACACATTTGAAGCAAGAAAGACTTCTTTGCACTGAAGCACTTGTCGACGGTATTGTCAAAATAAGGTAAAACAATTTATATGCTTCGGTAAAAATATATTTATTTTTATTAATTTTTTTCACTTGGTCTTGCAGCGATATATTCCAATTACTCTCATTGGCAAAAACAAGACCAATCTCATTTTTAAATCGTTGACTTTTTGAAAATATTTCCCCATATAACTGTAACAAATTTTCAAACAGGCCAGTCGGAAAATTTAAATTATATTCGGATAATTTAGCAGAACCTGCCAAACATGAAAATGTAAATTTTTCGCAGTCTTGAAATCTTAGTGTCATTTCCGTTAAAATATGGTCCAATATTTCATAAAAAAGGTTTCTATACTTAGCCCTAATTTCTTCAGATGAAAGCTTAGCAAGCTCACGTTTGTAATGATTTATTTCCGTAATAGAATTTGCTTTATCAAACTTGGTATTAAAAAAATGTTCATTTCTTTTTTTACAGAGCGAATAACGACAGCGTTTTATATTGGATATGCAGAAATGAATATCAAGCGTTTTTTTTTGAAGAACGTCAGATAGTATGTCCGTGATTGAGAAAATGTCATTAAACACTAAAACCTAACCTAACCTAACCTAAAAATCCTTTCGCAAGGCGGATTGATTTTTCATCAGATTTATCACAGTTTGTAATAAATTCAAAGACGTCTTTTAATTTATTCCAGTCTTGAACAATCACATTTACTAACTTCGAATTTGAAGTTGTAACAACACCATAAATAAATATAACACAAAACAGTCAAGTTAACTGTAAAGGAACTCACCGGTTGCAGCGAAATCCGCGAAAATAAAAGTAAACAACAACGGCAAACTGAACGACACGTGGGTGTAGTGTACTGCGCCTGCAATTCACCGAGAGGGTTATATGGCGCTGGGCTCGACTTCATCGAATACGCGTTGTCATGGCAACATAGTAGGAAAATAAACATAGCATCTCCAGCAAAGTCAAATCGGTTTGCGCCACTCTTATAGTTGTTTTAATAAAGTTCGATTGAAAGTTTTAAAAAGCATGTCGCTAACGGTCAAGTAAAATATTTATTCGAGATGTACAGGGTGTCCGGATTTGGTTGCAAAAGCAGGGTATCTCGCTTATTTTTAAAGATAGAACCTTGCGGTTTTCACGAACCTGAGCTAATTTTTGTGAAACTCATGAAGCCGTAAACAAAATTTTCATAGCCTTCTTCGTTTATGAGATATTTTGCATTTTGGGACCCCCCTCGTATCTCGGTTATCCTTTAACTTAACGCAAAGGGAAAAATTGCTGCTTATGCAGCTTTTTACGCTCGATCCAGTGGCGTAGTCATATTTTTCATTTGAGTTGTTATTTTTTAGATATGACCCAAAGTTGTGTTTTTTTAAATGGGACACCCTGTATATTTGTCCGGAAATTGATTTGTCCTTTTAAAGGCTTCTCAAAAATATATAATAGTATGGGTTTATTTTAATAAACAACAACAAAAATCCTAATTTTTATAATTATCATCCCAAATTTTGCAGTAGGCCATGCAAAACGATGCCGTTTTCTTTTGTTTTCTTGGAAGCAAATGACATTTCCCAATTTTGTACGCGTATATCAAATATAGTGCTAGTTTTTTGTATTTATTTATTGTGTAAAAATATGTTTGTATTATTATGGAAGAAAACCAAACTTTCAAACATTATGAAAAGTACGATATGTTAGCATGTTTTATATTAAGTAATGAAAATGTTGAAGCGGCTTCTGAGATGTATTTTAACAGGTAAATAGTTAATTTTTAGGTATGTTGAAATACTATTGCTTAATTTTTATTTAGATATCCAGAAAGGAGGCAACCTAATATATCCACTTTTTATCGGATAAAAAAGAATTTACTTAATCACCGATCATTTATTAAACCTCGTACGAAAACATATAATAATGAAAATCGGGAGGCTGAGGAAATTACGGTTTTGGCTAATGCAGAAGCTTACCCTACAAACTCTTGTAGGGTCAGTGAAAAGAGCATAGGGATTCCAAAAACTAGAGTTCAAGAAATTCTAAAAAAGCACAAATACCACCCATACAAATTTAGGCTCGTGCAGCACTTACAGCCAGGGGATGCAGAGCGTCGGGTAGTCTTCTGCAATTGGTTTGGAGAAAGATGCGATATAGTTAGAGATTTTGAAAGGAAGGTTATATGGTCAGACGAAGCACATTTCAGTAATTCTGGTATACTCAACAGGCACAATAGTAGATTCTGGTCCCAGGAAAATCAACACCAAATATTTCCCAGAAGACAGCAGGGCAGGTTTGGTCTAAATGTGTCCTGCTTCATATTAGGAACACATAAAATTTTATATATTTGAGGGAAATCTAACAGCCAATCGCTTTATAGAAATTTTAGAGACAGTTATACCTGAATTACTTGACGATGTTCCTCTAGCGCAAATTAACGAAATTTATTTTCAACAGGACGGTGCTCCTGCACACAATTCTGGGATGACGAGATTATTTCTGGACAATAATTTTACCAATCAATGGATCGGAAGAAATGGACCTATAAGATGGCCCCCTAGGTCCCCAGATTTGTCGATTTTAGATTTTCTATGGGGATATCTGGAAAATAGAATTTACAACGACCACTATGATAATGTCCAAGATTTAGGAAATGCAATAAGAGAAAATTTTCGCTATTTACAAAATCATCCCGTTATTTTGCTTAATTCCCTAAAACGAATACGAAAATTGTGCGAAGCATGCATAGAACCAAATGGAAATCAGTTTGAACAGTTCTTTTGATTTCCTTGGTTACTGTAGTTCTTATACGACAGTTGATTTTTGCTGAAAGGCTTGTTACATAATAATTTATTACTGTTTTATTTTTGTGTTACATAAATCTAGGTAGGTGGTACTTTTTTGGTGCGAAATTATCAATACATACTTTGATAAATAGATTTAATTATATATTTATTTTGATTTATTGTTAGGATGTAGATATTGTTAACGACTTTAAATAAAAGGCAGCATTGTTTTGCATGGCCTACTGCAAAATTTGGGATGATAATTATAAAAATTAGGATTTTTGTTGTTGTTTATTAAAATAGATCCATACCAATATATATTTTTGGGAAGCTTTTAAAAGGACAAATCAATTTCTGGACAAATATACAAAAACACAACTTTGGGTCATATCTAAAAAATAACAACTCAAATGAAAAATATGACTACGCCACTGGATCCAGCGTAAAAAACTGCATAAGCAGCAATTTTTCCCTTTGCGTTAAGTTAAAGGATAACCAAAATGCAAAATTTTCTATTTCGCCCTGTATCTCATAAACGAAGAAGGCTATGAAAATTTTGTTTACTGCTTCATGAGTTTGACAAAAAATTAGCTCAGGTTCGTGAAAACCGCAAAGTTCTATCTTTAAAAATAAGCGAGATACCCTGCTTTTGCAACCAAATCCGGACACCCTGTACAGTTTATTTTTTACCAATTAGGTGAATAATGAATGTAAAAACTAAAATTTTAAGAGATATATGATAAATATAGTTAGTTTAGTTTTGCTTGTTTATTTTTCCTGATGAAGTAGTACTTGACCTACTCCACCTGAAAAGCCGCCACTGGTTTTTAGTAATATTTTTTTTAATCATTTCACAAAATTTGAAGTAAATTGGGTAAGTAGTTTTTTGGCTGTACCGCAAACAGACAGACAGTCCGACAAACTGACTGAATTGATAAAACCTGTTTTTTAACATCTTGGAGCCCTAATATCTGTAAAAACATGATAAGGTGATTTTTTCACTATTAAAATGCTTCCCTTTTACGGGGAAGTAAAAACAAATTATTTGTCATTTTATTTATGATTTGTATATTATGTTCCTTATTTATTTTTCATTATTTGTGGATAGATTAATAAAATGTTATGATTAGACTTCGACACTTTTTCAGCAAAATGTGTTCAACTTTTTATTTAAGTAGCATGAGGGAAATTATCGAAATAAAATAGTAATATTGGTATTGTTGGTTTATATTTTTAAGTAGTCCAACATCAAAGGACAGAGGGCCCAAATGCCCAATTTATGATCAACCCAATGTCAACTATTTTTATTATGCAGGAAAAGATTATTCTCAAGTCCAGTTTTGATTCTACATTTTATACAATAACTTTTTTTTTATTGCGTTAATTATAATTTTTCACGATGGCAATTGTTCATATTTATTCAGTTTAGCTAAATAAAATATATATTTGAAATCTCAACATAAAAATAATTCTTTCATAATTAGTGAATACGACGAAAGCGTTTCCCGAATAGGACAAAGTTATTCGACTGGGAGCGTGGCGTCTCCTGTAATCCAGCTACTTGGAGGTCGGGTTCAGCGGATGGTTTGAGGTTGGGAGCCCTGGGGCAAGGCGTTTCGCGTCGACCGGGCGTCCACGCTAAGCATGGCGTCAATATGGGTACCCTGAGGGAGCTCGGGGTAGCCAGGTTGGCTAAGGAGGGGCGAACCGGGCCAGAGGGGAAACCCAGCAGCCAAAAGTCCCCGCGTCGTGCAGTAGTGGGATCGCGCCTGGGAGCGGGAACCTTGTCTCAGCCTGATCAATATAGCTAGACCTGGACCCTTTTTTGACATTTTTTTCTTTCAATTTCGTATTTTTAAATGTTTTTCGTTAAGTTATTAAATAATTTCGGATTATAGTTTAAAAGAAAATAATATTTAAATATTTCTAAGCTTCAACAACTATAAACGTCATTGGAAAACTAATTGAAAATGCGAAGTTAAGATGGCGCCACCATTTCAATGTTGAATAAGTTCTGTACAATTTGGCGAAGGACACAATTTTTAAGTAAATATAAATTTACGTACAAATTAACAAATCGTATATTCTGAATGAAATAAATACCTAAATACTATTAAGGGGCAAAATGTGGTTCAAAAATTGTGTTTTATTCAGCATAATTCACTAGAAATATGCATTTTACTAATATTTTTTTTTGATAATGTTGGAGTGGACATGAAACTTACACTGTCAACACTCAAGTCTAGTATAGTAAATAACACTTTAATTTATTCACATTCAAGGTGAGGTAAACAAAAATGATTGTGCAAGCAATACGACTTTAAATAAAGGTGGCCGATTATGATATTAGCTTTTAGCAAACTTTTTGTTTACATAAACTGCATCTTGAGTTTGAATAGATTATAGTAGTTTTGGCACTTATTTAGTGAGTGATTACTATTTTTTTTTTTGTTTATTTAAATACTTATCCACTTAATACAATAAAACCGTGCTGTTGGCGTTCGGGAAAGACCAGAGGCAAATGGAAAGATACAAATGATATACCTGTATTTTCGTCAGGTGTTGACTTTTCAGAGAGGCAAACCTAACCTTAAATAATAAATATATACGAATAAGTGTATTTAATATTACTTAATGTGCATCTAAAAAACTTGTGATTACTTCAGCATCGAAGACCTGGAAATGGGAACATATTTTCACAGAGATTTCTCATTCCAGATACAAATAATATTGAGAATAAGGATAAGGAAAGTGGCTGTGTGCAAGTAGATGTTATATGGGAAAGTAGATATTTTGTATTTCCTGCAAATATTTATTAAATAAAATCATAGCAAAGTGCTTTCGACTTTCATCATCTTCAGTGCTTCATGTCAGAGAAGCACAGGTTACATTGAAAAAGGGGAGCATACATGGATAAGAATATCTATATAAAAGAAAATAAACGGAACTGAAAACTCTTTGAACTTTATTAAAATTTCAAATATATAATAACTGATATCTATTTTTTTCATTCGCCATACTGTCAGGAATATAATTACCTCCAATACAGTTTTTAGGTTTTAGGTCTAATATTGTAACTGTTACTGTGTTTTCTCAATACACTGCTTCAACATTAGACACTTAAGGACAGGTGATGTGGTTTACACGGTTTTTTTCTAAAACTTACGATTGAATACGTCATGTTCTTTTAGCCAAATTGAAATTCATGGTATGACTCTCAGTTTCTCAGTAGTCTGTGTGTTATCAAAGTTTTTACCAGTATACAGTATAATGGATCATTTTGTGTACCTCAGAGATGCAATCTAGGGCCTTTTTTATTTCTAATGGGAAGTAGTGATATGGGTCTGTAATCCTAAAGGTTTACTAAGATCACCAGCCTTAAAGAGAAGTATCATAATTAACCTTTTTAAGCAAGGTGGGAACATTCCATTAGAAGATGAAGCATTTCAGCAAAAACTATCAGAGCTCTCTTAGGTAGCGCCAAAAATAGCTTCAGAAATATGTTATCCCTCATGTTTCATGTTTCCTTTTGTTTGTTGTGATTAGCGATTCGACACCATACATAGTAATGTTTTTCATTAGTGTATAAATAAATAAGTTATTGATTGTTATTTTTTATGAATTGTATTGTTAAATAAATAAGTAAGTTTATGTACTCATTTTAGGCGAAGATTAATTTTGATGGCAGCGGCACCTGGCTACAAGCTTCCTAAATATCCAGAACCAGAGCATGTGTTTAATAAACGTGGAACGCAGCTGTCTTTTGTAGTCGATGATTGTAAATATTCAAATGGTAAGTTTTTTTCTATACATTTCTAGATAAAATTGATGTACCTTAGATCTGAAGATCGGATCTTGTGTATATTTGTTGCACTACATCTAAGCATATTAAGAATAGAAAAAACATTTGGGATGACTGCTAAAGCACAACTAAATTTGCCCAACCGTAGACACGTGTTTCTGACTTAAGGTTTTCATCAGTACCGTCAACAGAACTGGTTGAGAAGCGAGTATAGCTAGCGTTAAACTTCTTAACACACCAGAGTCACGAATAGGATCAAAACCGTCATTTGTGGTTACCAAGATTGATTAAAAATGTATCTAATAATAGATTATTGGATGCATTTGAGAGTGTAGAAATAGTTAAATGTGGTAAGAAAGTAGTAAATAAAGACAGAGGGCCTATTCCCTATAGTCCCCTCTATTACTTGACAACGGTGCAGTCGTCCAAGTGTGACCACATTTACCTATAAATAGTCTCGATTAGGATAAGTGACTTTAGTTTATATCATCTGCTGATGATGCTAATTTGGTCAGCGAAACGCGCGTCCAGAGCGTAACAAGTTGTGGTGTAGTGTGCTTAGAACTCTCGTATTTTGAACAGACAATATTGTTTTTTTTTTTTTAGTAATAGAAAACTAAGCCAAAATTCTGTAATAAAGTTTAAAAACAGTGTTCTCAAAGATCTAGATTTAAGTGAGTAAAATATTCTCAAATAAGATTTTAAGGATTTCTAAACTTTCCAAGATAGTTTTCGTAGTTGTAGTTTTCTGAATCATATTTCCATAGATAATAAATATGAAAAACACCATTAGATTTTTTAGAGAAAATATGAATACAGGTTGTATATATTTTATAGTAAAATATAGAAAAATCTTAAAAAAAGATAGAATAATAAAGTACTAGTTTCACGCTCGTTGCTGTTTAAATTTTTTTGAGGTAGGTTTGGTACTTAATAAAATTTTATTGGGGTGTCCCTTTTATATTAAAAATGTCATAATTAAAAAAAATTGACTGAGAATATAGTTGGTAAGACTGAATAACGCTCTTTTAATTTATATTGGGTCGACCTGTCATGGTGTGTATTCTAGTTTTGGATAATAAAAAAAATGAACACTAGTGAATTACCTTTCCTATATCAGATTTCTAGTTTGTCAAGATTTTCAGTTAATATTTTTTCCTCTGTACATACAGTGAAAAAAAGCCCGAATTTCGTTTCAAAATGATGTCCACGATTTGGTTCGTTTCTGACTTACCTAGTGGAAGTAATATTTCCGTTTTTTATGCTGAATTTTAGTTTCCTTTTCAGCGATAAATGCTAAAATATTTTTTCTGCTGAATTTTAGTTTCCTATTCAGCAGTACATACTAAGTTACCCAAAGAGGTCCGATTTGGATGGCCACATTAGGGGTGCTATGGTGGTAGTTAATACCTGTTTTGCTTCAAATTATTTGAAATGTGATCCAAAAAAGTCACAGACATTTTCAAGGTCTGCAGGTTCGGACAACCGTCAACCAGTATGCCGGGCATTATGCTTGATGGTTCATTGTCTTATTGTCTTGGTCCAGTCATGTAGATATGTTTTATGGAAAGTATGGTGTTTCTTTTAAGCTTAAAAATAAATTGCCAACAACTGCTTTGAGGGCAGCCTATTTTGCCTTGTTCCACTTTCGACTGACGTATGGAATAACATTGTGATGATGTTCTTTCTTTTATGTATGTCGCAAACCTGGCAAAATATAAATATAGGGGTAAGTGTTAATATATTGGAGGTAATAAAGAGAGGTTCACAATGTTCAATTGGGCCAACACTACATAAGACCCCAACTGCTTGTTTTCGAAGTCTAATGACCTTCTGGAGTCATTAAGGTTAATATATTAATATTATAATTATAATAATTATATTAACACTTACCTCTTTATATATATTTTGCCAGGTTTGCGACATACATAGAATTTTAAAGTATCTGTTTAGCGCACACTCTCTGAAAATCATAATTATCAAACACGTTCCGCTAATCTAATAATAGCACCCAATTTAAGACTTACAAAATCTCGGAAACATTCAGTAAATGCTAAACTTCACAATGTTTTGCCACATACGTATAATGAATTGAAAATCGATGTGTTTAAAACTAAACTTAAAACTTTCCTTGTAAAAAAGGCTTTTATTCCATCCACGAATATTTACAGGAAGCTTCCACTGTAACCATCTGACTCTGTTATGGTTTTTCTCATTGTTTTAATTATGTACATTCCTGAATATATATATTCTTTAAAATCTATGTTAAATTTGACCGTTTGAGTATGTTAGCGACTTTTTAAGTAAACATTTTTTACTTGTTAATTTATTTTTTCAATTTATATGTAAAGTTTTTTTTCATATGTTTTGGCAAAACTCAACTACTTTTGGGCAAAAGTCTCCAAAAATAAATAATTAAATTGACTTGATTAAATCATGGGTAAAATAAAACCATCTCTATCGTATATTTACCTTGCTTTATAATGACCGCTTTGCTTATTAATTATAGAGACTTGTACTTCCTCAGTTTGCTACTGTGAATGAACAGACAGTACACTCAACAAACGATATACTTTAAACAACAAATTGAATATATATTGCTTTTCATTGTAGGTTGCGAGTGGACAGAATCTGCTCCCTATAGAACGATCTGTGTGAGAGATGCAATGGCAGATCTTCCAGATATTAAAAATGGATGGAACAAATTAGAAATGCCCTATGACTACGAAGCAGTATCTCATTTTCAAAGAATAATACGAGGTATTAGATAATTTTGTAAATTAGTGATTCAAGAGTAAAACTAAGAATTAAAAAATCTTGTTATTATTTTAGTTTTTAACTGTTATATTACCTGTTATGTACCTTTAAATACCTCTGTTTTTAATATTATTAGGAAAAGAAGAAAGTCAGTTAGTTAGAGACCACATTTGCAAAGAAATGTCTGCAATGGTAGAAGCTAGGATTTCACATATTCCTACTTGTCCTGGATCTGACTGGAGGGATTTACCTAACATATCAGTAAAACTGCCCGACGGAAGTAATTCCAGCATATTGCTTTATCCTTACAGGTAATAATAATAATAATACAAGATCTAGATACATTGCCAAAAGATATTATTTTAAAACAGCTTTTATTAATAATTTTAAAAGTGACGAAATTAAATTTGATATATGCTGCCAGTATAAATACTGACAAAACCCAAAGTATACATATTTTTATGTATATTTATTTATTTAGTAACACATACAGGTTCAGTCTATTATAAAATTTTACACAAATAAAGTTACAAATGCACACTTACTGATCAATTCTAGAAAAATGGAACCTTAGAACTTATCACTTGAGAGATGATATAAAGAATAGTTTGAAGCCACCATCACTACATATCACAGCAAGCTAAAAATTAAAGCCTATTTATTCAGGTCCTTTAAACCATTGAAGAATTTCATTAATTTTACCATGGATATATGCCATTCATATTGGCTGTGAAATTATAGGAGAAATAGATTGTTTTTTTTTTTCATAAAACTCTATTACGTATATTAAATTTAATAAATCATAAACTTAATGTGTGCGTAACTCTTTATTTTAGATACTTTCTATTTCTATAAATAAAACCATTTGAATCTGACCTCATTAAACAAAAATTCCAGTTCTTTTCTATTTCTATAGTTAAAACCCCTTGAATTTTTAAATCTTTAACTTTGAGCCAAATTGAAACTCTGTATTATTGATTGTAGGTAGTGGCAATTTTCTTGCTCACTCTGAAGGAATTAATGTAGCGACATTTTTTTAATTATTATTAAAACTATTTATATGAGACCAGACTGCAAAGTATTTAAGTCCTTTTGGAGATTCCAAATTATATACATTTGAACGTCATTAACAAACATTATTTTTTTAAATTCATTGACAAAATCGTAAATATCATTTGCCAACAAAATATTAGAAGAGGGGCATAATGTGCACACAGTGGAGCCCTCGAAACAGCTTTAATTTTTATTGAAATAATACGTTAAATTTTAGTCTGACTAGTCGTTCCTCGAAGAAACTTTAATCATTTGAGTGATTGATCATTAAATCCAGTGGCCTCCAGCGTTGCAAGAGGCATACTAAGGTCAACCTGGTCGAACGCCTTGGAGAAGTCGGCGTAGATATGATCCACCTGACACCTATTTTCCATGACACTCACCAGTTTTAATTCACATTATATATACGTTATTATTGATAAATGTCCAAAACCCGCGAGGATTATCTGTTATGTTCCACTCCATTTGCTTCTGATCCAATAAAATCTTGCATCCAAGGGTAATCATAAATCGCTGGAGTATTAGTCACCCTGTTCTAGTGACTGTAGCCTTCTTAATAATAACTGAATTCAGTGTTCCGATGTCGTGAAATACAGTTCCCTGAAGATGCCTCGTGCATCGAAGGCGAAACATCGGAAAGTATCCATCTTGGCACGGTCTATTCCAAACAACCATGAATTCTTAACACTTTATTATTACTGAAAAGGTTTAGGTATTCAAATGCTATAATTGCATTAGAGTTAGGCGGACAGTTAGTCTTCACAAAAATTATTATTTATTTAGTTATAATTCTTAAACATAACTAGATTAGCTTTACAGAGGAATGGGTTCTAATAACACTGCAATGTTTTATTGATCAGGATTAAAACACCTTTTTTATCACTATATAGTAGTGATCGACCAGCTCTGAATATCTCAAAAACGATAACCAGTTGCTGTATCTTGATCTAAATAGCAGAATTAGTTGAGCATAATACTGGTACCTTATAGTAGAACTTCTTAATAGTCTTGGGCACACCCCTTACGGATTAAGTGACGTGATTTTTGTCACTAATCATAGAAGGGAAAATAGACAAAACATTATTTTATTTAAAAAAAACTTTCCTGTTGCACCTTATTTTTATTGTTTATGTGTATACAGGGTTATGATAAATTAAGGAATAAATTCATTATCTTGGAAATTAAAAAAGGTAATAGAAAAAGGCTCGAACCCGTCGATTTAGATTTATTTTTACGCATATTTAGAAATTATTTTAAACTATACAGGGTCACTCACAAAAGTTGTACAACTGTCATCTTTGATTTTTTCAATACAACGCCTTATTTTTTTCTGCTGATTTGAATTCTATATGAAATTCTAGACATTTTTGGTATAACATAACCTATACTGAAAATCAACAGTTATCGAAATATTCTTATCTAAATAAAACCTGTGTGTTTAATAATCTATCGGACATTTGTATACCCTACCTATGTCTGTCGCGTAATCCCAAAGAAAAATGACTTTGTCACTGTCACTGTGTTGACAAGTCATATAATTTATTTACGATCTGCCATTTTGATTTCAAATATTGACTATGCGTTTAACAGAGAAAGAAAGAATTGAAATTTTAATAAAGCTTGGTACTGGTGATAAGACTAGGACACAAAATGAAGTTTGTCAGCTGTTTAACAACAGATATTCTCATAGGCAACCTATTACTCAGTCAGCAGTGAGCAAAATAGAAAGGAAATGGACGGGTACTGGTAGTGTTACGGACCGCTTTGGAAAAGGTCGCCCTAGGATCTCAGATGAAAAGAAACTAGACGTTCTCTTAACTTTTCAAGATAATCCACATTCTTCAGCTACTGACGCAGCCTATGATAATGATATACATTAAACAACAGTTTCCAAATTTTTGAAAAAAGAAAATTTTTATCCCTATAAAGTGAAATTCGTTCAAGAATTAATAAATGATGATTCAGATCGCAGAAACGAGTTTTGCGAAATTATGACCAACATGTGTAATCATGATCCATTATTTGTCAAGAGAATTTGTTTCACAGATGAGGCAACATTTTGTCTCAATGGAGAAGTAAATAAACAAAATTTTAGACACTGGGCACAAGAAAATCCTAACTGGTACAGGGAAAGTCATACACAGTATCGTCAAAGTGTTAATGTATGGGCAGGTATTGTAGGCAATAAAGTTATAGGCCTATATTTCTTTGATTCCTCACTAACGGGGCAAATGTATCTTCAATATTTGGAAGAGAATCTTATACCAGCATTAGCTACCCTACATCCTAATGTAAACGATCCGGATCTTCCCAGTGAACTGTTATGGTATCAACAGGATGGGGCACCACCCGATTTTGCAGCTGATGTCAGGAGATACTTAAATGAAACCTTTCCGAGACGATGGATTGAGCGACGTGGGACAATAGAGTGGCCGGCAAGATCGCCGGACTTAAGCCCGTTAGACTTTTTTCTTTGGGGGTATGTGAAAAACGAAGTGTATAAAAATAAGCCACATACTATTGAAATTCTTAAGGATCGTATTCGAACTGTAATAAAAAATATTCAATGTGATACAGTTACTAATGTGCAACAAGAGTTTTTCCATCGTCTAGGGCATTGTAGAGCTGTAAATGGTGGACATTTTCAAAATTTAATAAAGTAGTTTTCTTATTTAATTTCCTGATATGTGTGTTTTATGTTTTATTTAGATAAACATATTTCGATAATTGTTGATTTTCAGTATAGGTTATGTTATACCAAAAATGTCTAGAATTTCATAGAGAATTCAAATCAGCAGAAAAAAATAAGGCGTTGTATTGAAAAAATCAAAGATGACAGTTGTACAGTTTTTGTGAGTGACCCTGTATAGTTTAAAATAATTTCTAAATATGCGTAAAAATAAATCTAAATCGACGGGTTCGAGCGTTTTTCTATTACCTTTTTAATTTCCAAGATAATGAATTTATTCCTTAATTTATCATAACCCTGTATACAAGAAGAACAGTGAAATCCAGTTACGGGCGTGGTATTATCCAGGTGAATAGTTATATCTGTGATTCCATTTTTGCATTGCCCTACATGGAGCTCTTTAGTCTATGGCAGCCTGATGAATTTTTAAAACAACGAAGTCTCGATCGTCGTTTAACTAAATTGGATCATTGCACCTGCTGCATTGCGAGACTTGTTCCAGACAGGGACAAAAACATATTTACATTATATAAACAATATTTCAACATCAGAGCAAATAAAGAATAGAGGTTTCCACCCATTCATAAGTAACAAAATAAAACTAGCAAAGAAGTCATATCGTCGCGCGGGAATTTATTAATGAAATGCAACGTGTTTAGAAAAGTTGGCTGTTACGCGGTTTTGTTGACACGCTGTAGTCTACAGACGGATTATAGGGGGGAACAATTTACGAAAATTTGATTTAATGTTGAAAAATATAAAACCATTTATTTGTGTGGTATATTAGTAAAGTGTTTAAGCTTTGTGAACATAAAAATCACTTAAAATGTACTGAAAATGATACTTTGCTGCTAAATGCCGAGAAATTTGACATATTGAAGAAACCGTTATCGGTTTTACGTTTGTGTATAGTCTGTATACCACTCGTTAGGCTGCATTGCCATATTTCGCCTTAGAATTATTTTGTTGTGGATTTTTACTAATACATTTTTAATTTTCGAAATTCGATTCTGTTTTGTTTTTTAGAAACACACATACTATAGACGAAATCATAATGATATATTCTACCACAATATTTATTTTTATTTATCCATTTGAATTTCATTTTATTATTATAGTTTTTTTTAGTGGGTTAGGTTCGGTAATAAAACAATCTGGGAACCATAGTGTTTATTCATAAATAATCATCATCGTACTTTGTTTTCATACTGTTAGTTTTCAACTAATATGTATTTCTAGTTATCAAGTCCAAACTAAAAGCGAATATTAACTCTACAAGCCTCTTGCATTAATTAATAGTCTTCGTTATCCAAATAGTGCTGAGCAAAATCCTGACTTTATTAGGCTGATGTATGTATTAATTTTAGTAGTTTGAGATATTAAAATTTTAGATTTTCCAGAGATCCAAACGATCTTGTTTTTACATCAGATCGCCAGAGAAATTTTGTACAGGGTGTCCGGATTTGGTTGCAAAAGCAGGGTATCTCGGTTATTTTTAAAGATAGAACCTTGCGGTTTTCACGAACCTGAGCTAATTTTTTGTGAAACTCATGAAGCCGTAAACAAAATTTTCATGGCCTTCTTCGTTTATGAGATACAGGGCGAAATAGAAAATTTTGCATTTTGGGACCCCCCTCGTATCTCGGTTATCCTTTAACTTAACGCAAAGGGAGAAATTGCTGCTTATGCAGTTTTTTACGCTGGATCCAGTGGCGTAGTCATATTTTTCATTTGAGTTGTTATTTTTTAGATATGACCCAAAGTTGTGTTTTTTTAAATGGGACACCCTGTATATTTGTCCAGAAATTGATTTGTCCTTTTAAAAGCTTCTCAAAAATATATAATAGTATGGGTCTATTTTAATAAACAACAACAAAAATCCTAATTTTTATAATTATCATCCCAAATTTTGCAGTAGGCCATGCAAAACGATGCCGTTTTCTTTTGTTTTCTTGGAAGCAAATGACATTTCCCAATTTTGTACGCGTATATAAAATATAGCGCTAGTTTTTTGTATTTATTTATTGTGTAAAAATATATTTGTATTATTATGGAAGAAAACCAAACTTTCGAACATTATGAAAAGTACGATATGTTAGCTGGTTTTATATTAAGTAATGAAAATGTTGAAGCGGCTTCTGAGATGTATTTTAACAGGTAAATAGTTAATTTTTAGGTATGTTGAAATACTATTGCTTAATTTTTATTTAGATATCCAGAAAGGAGGCAACCTAATATATCCACTTTTTATCGGATAAAAAAGAATTTACTTAATCACAGATCATTTATCAAACCTCGTACGAAAACATATAATAAAGAAAATCGGGAGGCTGAGGAAATTACGGTTTTGGCTAGGGATTCCAAAAACTAGAGTTCAAGAAATTCTAAAAAAGCACAAATACCACCCATACAAATTTGGGCTCGTGCAGCACTTACAGTTAGGGGATGCAGAGCGTCGGGTAGTCGATATGGTTAGAGATTTTGAAAGGAAGGTTATATGGTCAGACGAAGCACATTTCAGTAATTCTGGTATACTCAATAGGCACAATAGTAGATTCTGGTCCCAGGAAAATCAACACCAAATATTTCCCAGAAGATAGCAGGGCAGGTTTGGTCTAAATGTGTCCTGCTTCATATTAGGAACACATATAAAATTTTATATATTTGAGGGAAATCTAACAGCCAATCGCTATATAGAAATTTTAGAGGCAGCTATACCTGAATTACTTGACGATGTTCCTCTAGCGCAAATTAACGAAATTTATTTTCAACAGGACGGTGCTCCTGCACACAATCCTGGAATGACGAGATTATTTCTGGACAATAATTTTACCAATCAATGGATCGGAACAAATGGACCTATAAGATGGCCCCCTAGGTCCCCAGATTTGTCGATTTTAGATTTCTTTCTATGGGGATATCTGGAAAATAGAATTTACAAAGACCACTATGATAATGTCCAAGATTTAGGAAATGCAATAAGAGAAAATTTTCGCTATTTACAAAATCATCCCGTTATTTTGCTTAATTCCCTAAAACGAATACGAAAATTGTGCGAAGCATGCATAGAACAAAATGGAAATCAGTTTGAACAGTTCTTTTGATTTCCTTGGTTACTGTAGTTCTTATACGACAGTTGATTTTTGCTAAAAGGCTTCTTACATAATAATTTATTACTGTTTTGTTCTTGTGTTACATAAATCTAGGTAGGTGGTACTTTTTTGGTGCGAAATTATCAATACATATTTTGATAAATAGATTTAATTACATATTTATTTTGATTTATTGTTAGGATGTAGATATTGTTAACGACTTTAAATAAAAGGCAGCATTATTTTGCATGGCCTACTGCAAAATTTGGGATGATAATTATAAAAATTAGGATTTTGGTTGTTGTTTATTAAAATAGACTCATACTATTATATAATTTTGAGAAGCTTTTAAAAGGACAAATCAATTTCTAGACAAATATACAGGGTGTCCCATTTAAAAAAACACAACTTTGGGTCATATCTAAAAAATAAGAACTCAAATGAAAAATATGACTACGCCACTGGATCCAGCGTAAAAAACTGCATAAGCAGCAATTTTTCCCTTTGCGTTAAGTTAAAGGATAACCGAGATACGAGGAAGGTCCCAAAATGCAAAATTTTCTATTTCGCCCTGTATCTCATAAACGAAGAAGGCTATGAAAATTTTGTTTACGGCTTCATGAGTTTCACAAAAAATTAGCTCAGGTTCGTGAAAACCGCAAGGTTCTGTCTTTAAAAATAAGCGAGATACCCTACTTTTGCAACCAAATCCGGACACCCTGTACAAGATTCATTTTTGGTCAGTAAATACACTAAGGAGCTTGTTGTCTAAAGTTTCTAGACCAAATCAAATATAATCAGTGATATAATGAATCGTAGTCTTAAAATTAGTTTATGCTTGATAGTAGACTAGTCAAATTATTCTACAGAAATCAATAGGAGAGACGATGCAAGTTTAAAAATATTCACATATAACAAATATTGCTGCGAGTCATTTGGCCGTTTTATGTTGTAGTTAACGCCTTAACAAAATCCTATTTTTCTCTATTTTCAAACTGGTTCCACTTGAGACTTCTGATAGTTGACTGCTCTGATTAATATACTTCAGTATTGTAGTTTCTTAATAATGAAAAGTAAATAAAATAAGTATTTTGTTAATTTTAGAAGTAAAAAACAAAAAGCTTCAGATCCACCCAGAGGCGTATGTGCTTGTGCCAAGGGCGGCGCTTGTGATCCCACTGACAAGCAAAATAACACTGTAATCCCATGGTGCTTGCCACATACAGGTGACAGACATAATAATTGGGCCGGACTGTATGGGCGACTGGAATGGGAAGGATTTTTTGGAACAACAATCACGAATCCTGAGCCTATGGGGAAGCAGGGTAGAGGTAAGCTTCTTTAATATTGTTAAAAATTCCATCCTCAATAGCACTGAAAAGCATTTCCATAGAAGACATAATAACCTTCATTGAAGCGGCAATCAGAAGATTACCAGTAAAGCAAGCCGATGAAGTTAGGTATGAGACAGCGAAGAGCATTAAGAACTCACCACGGAAGTCGAATCTTTTAAAAATGAAACTTGCTTGTTGAATTTCCAGCACAGACTAATTTTATTAATAACTATACAAGAGAAAATTATCAATAAGCATTTCTGCTGATTAGTTAAAATAATATCGCCTATATAAAGTACAGTGGCGCAACAACAAACAGCATTTTGGGTTATACAATTTCAACACTCCCACTAACACAAAATGATGATCAAAAATTTACTTTAATGGGTGTGTTATACCCAACAAATCCAAAAACTTATAATGTTTAACTGATGCCAAACCCTTTGTAAGAATATCGGCTGGCATGTTCGATATATCTAAATACTTAACTTCTACTAAGTTATCAGAAATTGCATCCCAAATAAAATGATGACGCGTGTCAATTGACTCGTAAATATTGTATTTTTCGTAGCATTAAATACTCGATAACCTTTAATTTCATCATCGTACCCTACTAAAATACATTTAACAGCCTTCTTGTCCCATTTTAAGCGTTTTTCTTTGGGAACATGTACCATTACTGTGCTGCCAAAAATTCTGAGATTTTTCACATCAGGCACCCTGCCTGTCCACAGTTCGAATTGAGTTTTATCAATTCCAGAAGCTAATGACCGGTTTCGTAAATAGACTGCAGTGTGAACTGCTTCTGCCCAAAATTTCTGTTCAAGGTTCGCATCAAACAGCATACACTTAGATTTTTCAACTACAGTCCTATTTATCCGTTCTGCTATTCCGTTTTGTTCAGGCGTATATGGGTTTGTTTTTTGATGGATAATTCCACAGGTTTTTAAAAATTTGTCTAACTCCCTGTTACAAAACTCTCCCCCATTGTCTGATCTCAAGATCTTAATCTTTTTGCCTTGTTGATTTTCGACCATGTTTTTAAAATTTTTGAAACAATCAAACACTTGGTCTTTTGTCTTTACAAAATAAACAAAAACCATATGGCTAAAGTCATCCTCAAAAATTATGAAATATTTTGATCCTCCAAGTGACACAGTGTCCATTGGACCACATACATCTGTATGTACTATTTCCAAAATATCTTTAGCCCTGTGATCCTTATTCTTAAATGGTAATCTAGGTTGTTTACCCTCGCAGCATATTTCACAATTTTTCTGCCCTATATCTAGAACACCTGGATAATTAAGTCCCTCGACAATACCATCCTTCATTTTATTCAGGTAAGCACTATTAAGGTGCCCAAAATGACGATGCCAAACTTCTCCAGAAATAACCGATTTCGTCGATAATAAACACGTATCAACAGTCAATGTGTTTAGCTTATATACCCCATCCTTTAAATCAGCTGTTCCAACTAAATAATTTTGGTTATAGAAAATCTGACAGCGATTATTCATAAACTTAACAGTGTTACCATTTCTTATCAGTTGACTTACCGATAATAAATTCGTTGCCAATTGAGGAACACACAACACATTTTTAACAGTTATTTCGTAACTATCATTTCCAACAACAGTCGTTAAATTTACATCACCCGAACAAATAACAGGAACATTTGTCTTATTAGCCACCATAATTTGTGATATATTCGCTGAGCTTTCTATATTCTCCAGCCACTCTTTATTTGCAGTCAGATGTACACTAGCACCAGAGTCAATATACCAATCGAATTTATTGAATGATCCGTTCAGAAAAACTACACTAAAAGCGTTTGAATTCTTCTGTTTACCAGTATCTTTATTATCCTTATTGGGGCATTTATTCTGAAAGTGTCCATTTTGTTTACATTTATAACATTTTATCGGTTTATTGACATTCGCGCCCGATTTCAGATTTTTATTAGCGTTTCGGTTGTCACGCCAATCTTGTTTACTGGCAAACGCACTTCCACTGCTACTGACATCTATTTCCATATCCAATAGTTTAGTTCTAATCGAATCCGTTGTAATGGCAATCCCTGAGTGTTCAATTGCCATAATCATGGGTTGAAACTTATCTGGCAATCCGGCTAACAAAAGTGAACCAATCCATTCATCATTAATATCGAAACCTGTACCTCGTAGTTTCTGGCCTGTTTCCACAACTTGACTGACATAATTTGTCATAGAATCACAATTTTCCAAACGCAAGGAAATTAAACATCTTAACAAATTAATCTTTCTTGCAAAACCCTTATCGTCAAACAACGTCTTCAATTTATTCCATAATTCTAAAGTCGTTTTTGCATCTTTAATATGAACATAAAGTGACGTGTCAATTGTTAAGATACGTTTTGCTTTGGCCTTGGCGTCATCGTCAGCTACAACTTCTGATATGCATTTAGATAGACCCTCTAAAACCAGATAGTTCTCCACAGCAAACGCCCAATCCCCATAGTTCTCTCGTCCTTTCAATCTTGGAACATTAACTATATAATTACCAGCCATTCTTGTGCGATTACTCGGAAATTAAACTAACAAAACACTATATCGAATTTCGGAGGTTATCAATGGGCTTCGCGACGGCCTGGGCCCATAACCTTTTAAAAATGGAAAACGCTTGGTGAATTTCCAGCACAGACTAATTTTATTAATAGCTATATAAGAAAAAATTATCAATAAGCATTTCTGCTGATGTGTTAAAATAATATCGCCTATATAAAGTACAGTGGCGCAACAACAAACAGCATTTTGGGTTATACAATTTCAACAGAATCTCTCCGTAGCCGAAAAAACAACGATGAATACCTTAAATGAAAACGCAGACATCCTCCCCGACCTCATTCAGATCCCGTGGAGTAAATATCACTGAAGATCTATCGTGTAATGAAAGGCGAAACGTCGAATAGTAATTCCTATTTGACCCGGTCTAATCCCAAGAACCATGATTTCTTAAGAGACAATTTAAATGACAAATCTTCGCTAATTACACACAATTCGTAAATATACTGCAGATCCTGGGTTTTTACTATATTTCGGTAGATATAGGGCCATTTATCGACAAGTTTTAAAATCTGATAAGCAGAAATATTACACAACGCTCGCCATAAAATCACTGGGCAATAGTCAGTGAACTAAGAGGCAAATCATATATTTTAACAGAGGGGTCTGGTTTAGACGCCAATACTCTGAACTCTTTCTGTTGTTCTATAGCTGAGAGGCTAATATCTAATTCAAATTCACAGCTTGAGCCTCTGACATTTGTTAAAACTTCTATAGTTGATTCATTTGTCTTTTATCACACTGACATCACAGAGATTAAAGCTATAACAAAAAACATGAAAAACAAAAAAGTGATGGAATATTAGCTAGAATTTTTTAATCTTCACCGGACAATTGTCTGAGGGCTCTTGTTCATTCCATTAATACTTTTCTTGACAGCGGTTTCCTCCCCAACTGTCTCAAAGTAGCTTTTGTCCTGATATATAAAGAAAGTGATCTAGGAAACTTTCGTCCCATCTCTCTTCTGCGAACCATATCCAAGATAGAAAAACTTGTAAAGGAGAGAATGCTAAACTTCCTCAATCATCACAATGTCTTACAACAGTCACAATTTGGGTTTCAAAATAATAAAAATACTGATTTATGTAAGTCACGTGACTCTGTTGGGCAAACTGTCTTTTTATGGTTTTATTAAAATACAGGAAAACAACTAGTGATGCGTCAGAAAGGGATGTCTGTGGTAATGAATATCAGGCAAGGCATTCCGCAAGGTTCAGTATTGGGCCCCTTATTGTTTCTCCTATATATTAACGATCTAGCTACTATAGAACGGAAGCTTTCAAGGCTTTGGTCAATTAAGAAATCATGGTTCTTGGGATTAGACCGTGTCAAATTGAAATTACTATCCGACGTTTCGCCTTCGATTGCACGAGGCATCTTCAGGGATCTTTGCGAGAACTGAACACTGAATGAGCTCGAAGAGATTCAGACGGGCTTTTATACCCTACTTGTGCTCGCCGAACCGTGACTCTGTGTTAAGATCGGTTTCCACGTGTGATGTAGACCGTTGGTTTCATTTACATTTTGAAGTTTGAAGCTCTCCTAAACAGGAAAAATCCAGTGAAACTTCCACATAACACAGTTATCAACCTATCATCGAAGCCGTTATCCAAAGCAGAACATTCCGTCCTTTCCAAGGTTTGCAATAGCACTGAGTAGCATTCCCGTAGAAGATATAGTATCTTCTGTTGAAGCAGCAATCAGAAGATTACCAGTGGAACAAGCCGATGAAGTCAGATATGAGACAGCGAAGATTATTAAAAGTTCAAAACCACCAAAGTCGAACCTCTCTGCATCTGAAAAAACAGCAATGAAGACGCAAACATTCTGGTACTTCCAGCAGATAAAGGCAAGGCCACAGTCGTCATGGACAGAACAGAATATGTGGAAAAGGTTACTCAACTTTTGGACAACAACACATATAAGGTTATGCAGGCAGACCCCACAAGTAGAATAGAAGGATGCATTACCAATCTGATCAAAGCATCCAGTCTACCACCAGCGGAAAAAAAATCATTAAAACCAAGCAGCTCCTAGATTCCCAGGTTCTACGGTCTTCCCCAAGATACATAAGGACAATGTACCACTTCGACCGATCGTCAGTGCAATAGACTCGCCCACATACAAACTAGGTAAATATCTTTCAAATTTTCTTAATCCATTTACTGGAAAAACAGATTCGTTTATTAAAAACTTTGCACATTTCGTGGAAAAACTTACGACAATCCAGTTGGATCCTGAAGATATTTTGGTCAGTTTCGATGTAGAATCACTTTACACAAATGTTCCTGTCAACGACTCAATTTCCATTATATCACACATACTGGATAATAATAATCTTGATAAGAACTTAATAGACCTAGTGGAAGCTTGTCTTATATCTACTTATTTCATTTTTCAAGGAACTTTTTATGAACAAATTTCAGGGGCAGCTATGGGATCTCCTCTATTACTTGTGGTAGCGAATATCTTTATGGAAGCCTTTGAGGATATTGCTCTAACATCCGCTCCACTAAAACCAAAGCACTGGTTCAGGTATGTAGATGATACTTTTGTTATTTGGCCTCATGGACAGGATAATCTCCTCATATTTCTGGATCACCTTAATCAGCAACATCATAATATCAAGTTCACGATGGAAATTGAATCTAATGGAACGATTCCCTTTCTAGATGTATGTGTTCAAAGGAAGGAAAAGGGTACATTAGGACATCTGTGTATAGAAAACCGACGCATACAAATAGATACTTAAATACAAATGCCCATCACCATCCAGCACAACAGAAATCGGTTATTAACTCACTAGTATTCAGAGCTATTTCAATTTCTGATCAAGATTCTTTAACATCGGAAACATCGAAACTGACCGAAGCTCTCAGAGGGAATGGCTATTGCACTGAAGATATTACGCGTTCATTTAAAAGATATAGTAATCCAACTCCACAAAAGGAGAATGATAAAGAGCCACCATTAGGTAGTGTTGTTCTTCCCTACATACATGGAACTACAGACAAAATAGGACGATTACTTCGGCGGTCCAACATACGTACAATCTTCAATACACATAAGAAGATGCTTGCGATCGCCGAAAGATATTGTACCTTTCCAAGCAGAAGGAGTATATAAAATTCCTTGCTCTTGTGGAGAAGTGTATGTTGGAGAAACAGGACGCTCAATATCAACTATACTTAAGGAACATGAACGATGTATTAAAAAGAAACAAATTGTTCAATCTGCTGTAGCTGAACACCAGCATAACACTGGCCATTTCATAAATATAAAGGAAACCAAGGTTCTAGCATCGGTTCCAGGTTTTTATAAACGAAAAATTAGAGAATCTATTGAAATATTTAAACATACAAAAAAATTCAATAGAGACACGTGTTACGGTCTACATCACACGTGGAAACCGATCTTAACTCAGTCACGGTTCGGCGAGCACAAGTCGGGTATAAAAGCCCATCTGAATCTCTTCGAGCTCATTCAGTGTTCAGTTCTCGTAAAGATCCCTGAAGATGCCTCGTGCAATCGAAGGCAAAACGTCGGATAGTAATTTCAATTTGACACGGTCTAATCCCAAGAACCATGATTTCTTAATTGATCTAGCTACTATTGACATATCAGGCCAATTTCCTTTTTTTTGCAGATGACACCACACTTCTTTGGGTAGGTAAAGAGGTAGATGGTTTAATGGCCAATGTGTCTGCTGACGTTCGTAGGATTCAGTCTTGGGGAGGAGGCTAATTCTCTTAGTTTCAATATTAACAAGACTAATATAATAACTTTCAAATTTGACATAGATAAGACACACATACATATTACTAACAAAACTGTACCAAGTTCTTGGGTGTCTGGATTCATGACAAGCTAAAATTTAGTGACTACATTCTGGCACTTAATGCCAAGTTGGCATCTGGTTGCTATGCAGTCCGCATAGTTTCGAATGAGCTGGGAAGTGACATGGCTAGAAATGTTTACTTCAGTTTGGTGGAAACCTATATGAGATATGGTATTCCGTGCTGGGATTTTTCTCTCAGTATCAGTTATTATCTTACAAAATAGGCCTGACATATATAGAGTTCGCTATATATGACAGGCGGCCAAGTTTAGAGATCATTGCAGGCCTTTGTTTTATCAACAGAAAATCCTTACCGTGCCTTGCTTATTGATACTGAAATCCTTATTCACAAGGGATTTAGGGGAATACAAATGGGTCATCAGTATGAAACAAGGAACTCTGATAATATACCCTTACCTACTCCTAAGTCAGCGCTCATCAGAAGTTAATTTTTCTTGAAGGGTTTAAGATATATAATCACCTTCCTCTAGGTATAAAACAAATAACAAGAATTAAATTATTTAGAAATTCTTTAAAACGTATTTTAATTGAAAATTCATTTTACAGTTTGCAGGAATTTTTTGACAATCACTTGTGAATGTACAATTTATTGTTATATTAGTAATTTTGGACGTTTTATTTTGTGATGTCCAATTTGTTACTACTTTACTGTAATTTTAACCGTTTACGTAATATTTTTTTTTGTATTATGTTATTATTGTAATGTCTTTTTTTTAGTCTATATGCTTAGTTTAAGCTATGGTCTTAGTTTGTACGACTTTTTAACAAAGCGATTTTTTTACTTTGACTTTGACTTGACCTCTCATAGTCTTATTTCCATTGTCTTTGATTAGGAGTGGCGTGGTACTGAATTTTGCTTCTAGAGGTTCCAAAATGATTTTTTTTCGACAATATTTCCTGGGTTTTCTTGTTTGGATAAACTCGAAGAGGGAAGTCGACAGTTATGTCCTTGAAAAATGATTTTCCTTTGGTCCTGTTAATTGTTACTTTTTTATTTTAAGACAATTTCTTTTTTCTGATGTAAAAATTACTACTTATTACTTGTTATTTTTAGCAACTTATTTTCAGTTGAACTCTTCTATGCAATAAAATCAGAAGGTTATATTTTTTCAAGTCAAATTAGGATAAAATACACCCTAGAGGTTTAGATTCACTTGCATTAATCATCATTAATTTGAAGCAAAAAAAACTTTAAAACAAGTCTTTATGTCTCTTTTTTATTTGGCTGCTTTTAAATCTACATTAAAACCAAAGTATTTTAAGTGTGTTAAGTTAAAATTGTTAGTAACAATCTATATTAATAGAGGTATTGAGTGACCATTATATGGCTTTGTTGAAACCAATGCAATGTAAATGCCTTCTAGTTTTATGAATATTATTTCAAAATCAATGTTATCTCAAAACATTCGTAAAATTTATATGTTTCCAAGGTGCATACTATGTATAATATTAATTTTGTTTTAAATGTAATGTTTTTTAAGTAATGTTTTTTTTTACCATTTTAAACTTTATATATTAACTATATATGTTTTTATTTAAGAAAATAAATTTCCATATAATATTATTAATTGAATTTTTTTTTCAGTGCTTCATCCTGAACAGAACAGGGTAGTAAGTGTTCGAGAGTGCGCGCGTTCGCAGGGATTCCCGGACAGATTCAAATTTAATGGAAATATTTTAGATAAACATAGACAAGTTGGCAACGCTGTTCCTCCTCCCATGGCCCGCGCTGTAGGCAGAGAAGTGGTAAAGGCTTTGTGTCAAACAGTTTCTGTGAAACAAATTTAACGTATGATTTTTATCAAATGTTTTAGCCAATTTTTAAATATATTGTATTTTTTATTAGAATTTCAGATTTTTTATTTAGGATTTTTAAATTTTTTGTTACTTGTCCACATAGGCACCTACAATACGAAAAGAAAGTAAATTTTCTAATATACGAAAATTTTATAATAAGATTACAAGGGACCCAGTGGCAACTAACGTAGGTAATTAATTAAAAACGTAGACATATTACATCGTGTTTGTTGAGCTTATCTTTAAGCAACGCTTTAAAGTCATAATGGCAGTCTTCATTTCTTCTCGGTGTCAATGGCCATGAGGGAAATATTTATAATATATCTTAATCTATTTGTATAGCATTTGTTTTCCTGCCAATCACAATGAAAATCTATTATCACACCGGCTTTTTACAATGAGGTTATTTTATAAATATATCAATCTCCGTTAGTTAGTAAATATTTTTTTAATGCTTTTTTAAATTTTTTTAAGGACCTTTGTGACCTAATAGATGGTTTTAATTTATTTTGATTTATTAGGCCATTATAAAACACCGACTTATACCTTGGCGATTTCGAAATTCTATATAAATAAAAACTTTGACAATTTCTAGTATCATATGTGTAATTCTGACAATTTAGAATAACAAAATTGCACAAATGTTTCAGAAGCAACTATTTTAAATTTTATATATAAATATGCAAACAAGAAAAAAAAATTAAAATGTTGACATTTAACCATTGTCATTGTTTTAAAATGATTGATATTTTTGTATATTTATTCATGCCTAAAATTATATGAATTATTTTGTTTTGTAATCTGTTTATTACATCTTTATTATTTTTTGTGTATTATCTTTTTCGATAAATAGTTTAAATCTTTACTAATTATTTTGTTTAATTAATAATAATTTTTATATTTGATTTAAATTAAAATTCCTATGAATTTAAACGAAGTAACCATTTCTAAGTATCATATACTTGGTTTTTTAGACATTTAATTTATTTACTTTTAGCGAATTACATAAAACGTTCAAAATTTAACTTATTTGTAGTGTTATTAATATTTCATTTAAATATATTAATGTATCATGAGCAAATAACTGAATCTTACAAGAATTTAAAATATTAGGCATAACATTTAAATACAAAACAAATAATATAGGACCCAAAGTACTTCCTTGTGGAACACCAATGTTATTAGATATATTTTGAGAATATTTGTTATTAATTTTAGTTTTTCGTGTTCTACTTTTCAAATCAAATAATTTTATGCCATTTAAAAACCGAACCCCTAAAACCATATTGATGTAGTTTACATAATAATCTCTTTCTGTCAGTTGTTTCAAATGCTCGTTTGAAATCCAAAAATACTATGCAACAATTTTATTTTTATCTAAACTCCGTTTCCAGCTCTCTATCACTACATTACATAACAAACACACATTTTTGCCTTTAACTTCTGTAAAAAAAGACTGTTCTTTCCATCCCGAATGGAAATGGTACGTTTTCACTTTCTTTCTTCTACTTGCCATATTTTTAATTGCGGGCCAACGCTAACCAAATCGCTAAATTTTGTTTCGTTCATTTATTTTATTTAGTAGTTTAACTGCGCCTGGCCGAAGGACCTTACGTATTTATACCGTTCAAGGCAAGCCAGATCGTTCCGGAACCCAAGCGCGTTATCGCGCTGATTAATTCTAGTCGATTCTAGCAGGGTGACGTCGCATCGGATACATATCGTTTATCGCAGTGTTGCCGCCGCTCGCGTTTATTATGAGAATTTGCGCAATTTAGGGAATGTAAATCTTTTATATTTTAAAAATGTTTTGCGAGATACGATGGGTTGGCGACTGCTGCCTTATAGAGTCAGAAAAATTAAATATGACAGATTTTATACTAGACAAAAACAAAAGAGCATCAAAAAGCTGCGAAAATACGGTTTGTACGAAAGCGTAGGAGGGCCACAATTTTTTTATTTTTATTTTTATAACAAATTCCGACTTCTAAGTCTAAGTAATATATATATATATATATATATATATATATATATATATATATATATATATATATATATATATATATATATATATATTTTCTTTTCCCAATTTACCAACTATTTACTATTATACATAAAATTTAAATATAATTATTATTGTTTTTCTTTTAGGAGAAAAGAAATATAATTGTTTAAAAAAATATCTTTTTTGAGTAAATAACTAGCACCTATGAAAGGTTTATGCATCCTCTATTAAAGTAACTTATTATTATTATCTATTAAAGTAACTTATATTATATTTCGTAGAACGATTATTCATTAATCTTTATTTTTCAATTCAATTATTATTCATTCAGACTAAATTTCGTCAAAGTATAAGAGATTTTAGGTTGACTTTTTCGAGTAAAGAGAGGAACATAACTAATCAGTTACATTCTATGTATGATACAAAACATAATAACTAAAATAAAGTCAGAAGAATCAAATTTTCCTGATACCTGTTAACTAAAATAATACTCGAGTAAATTTACTTGTTTTAAAACGCTTTTATTAGTTTCACTTGATTTTCACACACTTTATAACGCCAGATTACAATGCAATGACTTGACAATTATCCTCAACCGGATCGTCAGGATAAAAAAATTTCATCTCGGAGAGACCCTGGGAAATGGCTACCATATAAAAGGAAGGCAGCAGGCGCGCAAATTACCTATTTTCAGCACGGGGAGGAAGCGAAGAAGAATAAATTGTAGTTTGACAAAACTAAAAAACACGCTTTAATAGTAAACGGAACTAAAAAGAAAAAAATAATTATAGTTTAAAAAACTAAAAAACACGCTTTATTAATAAATTGAACTAAAAAGAAAAAAAAATAACTTTTGTAAAAAAGCGTAGGGTGCCTTTGTGCCATATATTCATACTGACTTTACTTTCAGAAATTATACCTGATAAATTATAATTAGTTATAAATTACAACTGATATCAGACCCACGCTATTTTCACAATGACATTAATTTTCTTGTTAATCACTTTATTCTCGTCCAAAGGGTTTTTTTTTAGTTCAGTTTACTATTAAAGCGTGTTTTTCAGTTTTTTAAACTATAATTTATTAGAATTCCTCCACAAATGAAGACATTGATATTTTATGAAATTTGAAAACAAAAATCTGTAACATGATTTCAGCAAAAAAAATTGTTACCAAATCACATCCTCATATATCAAGTTTCCATTGTAGGTCTTATTTCTAACTTTGTGGAAGGACATCAATCTATCAAAACAGACTACAGGAACACGGTGAAAAGTTAATTATAATTTTGATTGTTTCTTCAAGCACCTTATTTTCTTTCTTTTAGCTTTATCTGTTCGGTAAACCTCTTTACAAATAAAGCGCATTCTACTACAAGGTACAACTGATACAATGATCGTAGTTGTAAATTTTTTTCGTGTTGGTCACACCCTACAAAAGGAATAGGTATTTTTTTTTATTTGTCCAAAATATCAAAATGTGGTTTGCTGACAAAATATCTAATACAGTAGACTTCATTACTGATTATAGACTCTTTGACTAACATTCCTAGTCATTTACATTTTTTATAATTTATTAAGTTTCATTGCTTCTTTTGGATCTTCTTCTACTTGTCATAAAAGTTTGTAATAGACACATCATTAATATATTGGAATGACTCGGCGGGCCGGGGTCTTCAACCCTTAAAGACCTCACTGCCACTTTTATGCATGCTATATATTATTATTAGACCTAATGGCAACAACTTACAATTAATATTTTGACTACCTAGTTTTGTCCGGGACCTGGGACATAATATGAAAATATGTTTCAGTTTTCTAATCCTGTCACTTTTATTCATAGAGTTGTTATTTCTAGACACGTTGGTAATTAAATTAATTGAATTTTTCCTACTTTATTAAAATTAATTTAAATCTTCTACCCTTTCCGAAATCCGCTGCTACATTAATTCATAATATATATTATTTCCAAACATCGGGGTAATAGCCCCCTATAAATATTTTGGCTTGCACTACCATCCGAGGGAGTCTACTTGGGGTAAAATATATTTTTTTTCTTATTTATTAAAATCTATTTAAGTTATCTACTCTTTAGAGATTCGTTGCGCTTTTTATTTATACTTGATATTATTTATAGATATGTTGGTAAAAGCATCCTATAAATAGTTTGGTTTGCATTGCCGTCCATGGTGTCTCTACAAGGGATAGAATTTAATAATTTATTTATTTTTTCCTCATTTATTATAATTTCTTTGTCTTCTACACCTTCAGGGGTTAGATTTTATCATACTAGATACTGTTTCTAAACATTTTCAGCAATTAATATTTTACACAAGTCAGAAATGTCTTTATCACAAGGATAATTATTAAATGTTCAGTCACTGGACAAAAATTAGAACAATCAATCGAATTTGCGGTTGGTTCCTTGTGAAACATTTTTAAATAGTGGTTTATTTAAAAAAACTTTGGCTTTTTAGGCCTTTCTCAAGAGATGCTTCAGTGAATACTAAACTAAAAATGAGCTATATCTAATGGTGTGCAATTTAGTTTTATTGTCTATCTATTTAAAATGGGATTTTTCACATTTATATTATAGGTACTTAGAAGACTGTCTATTATTGGGGTAATTTGGAAATTTTGTTGGTCATTCGTTGTGAGTGAATTCCTTGATAAAGATTTTTTAATTTTAAGTTGTTCTAAAAGATCCAAACGTTTACCTTTATTTTCTTGATGTAATAACATTACATTATCGGTGTCAATAAAATGGTTGTTTTCTATGCAATGAGCAGATAATCCTGAATTTTTAACATTATATAAAATAGAGTTACGGTGTTCTTTTACTCTTGTTTGGATATCTCTACCCGTTTGCCCAATATAGACAGCTTCACAGTCCTTACATTTAACTTTGTACACACCTGATTTATTAGACTGACAAATTTTTTCCTTATTATTTATTAAAACACTACCTAAATTTAGTTTATTTACAGAAATTGTGTTGCAACCTAATCTATTAAGCTTATTTGATATTTTGTCACTATAATTGGGAATATAATTTAAAAACCTAAAATTTTTGGTTAATTGAGGCGTGACACTATAAAACTGTCTTCTAAGAATTTTGCGTTGTTTATTCTTTATCATGTTATCTATTAGAGATTCATTATAACCGTTATTTCTTGCAATTTGTTTTAGTACATTTAGCTCGTTATTATAGTCTTCTTTACTTAAGGGAAAGGTTAATAGCCTATGTACGAAACTATGAAAAGGTGATATTTTTATTCTCCAAGACTGTTTAGAATTCAGTTTACAATGGAATTAGAAGATAACGAAATCAACTTTTTAGATATAACTATAAAAAGAATCAATAAACAACTTAAATTTAACATATACAGAAAACCAACAACAACAGACACAGTTATTCATAACCATTCTAAACAGTCTTGGAGAATAAAAATGTCACCTTTTCATAGTTTCGTACATAGGCTATTAACCTTTCCCTTATGTAAAGAAGACTATAATAACGAGCTAAATGTACTAAAACAAATTGCAAGAAATAACGGTTATAATGAATCTCTAATAGATAACATGATAAAGAATAAAAGACGCAAAATTCTTAGAAGACAGTTTTATAGTGTCACGACTCAATTAACCAAAAATTTTAGGTTTTTAAATTATATTCCCAATTATAGCGACAAAATATCAAATAAGCTTAATAGATTAGGTTGCAACACAATTTCTGTAAATAAACTAAATTTAGGTAGTGTTTTAATAAATAATAAGGAAAAAATTTGTCAGTCTAATAAATCAGGTGTGTACAAAGTTAAATGTAAGGACTGTGAAGCTGTCTATATTGGGAAAACGGGTAGAAATATTCAAACAAGAGTAAAAGAACACCGTAACTCTATTTTATATAATGTTAAAAATTCAGGATTATCTGCTCATTGCATAGAAAACAACCATTTTATTGACACCGATAATGTAATGTTATTACATCAAGAAAATAAAGGTAAACGTTTGGATCTTTTAGAACAACTTGAAATTAAAAAATCTTTATCAAGGAATTCACTCACAACGAATGACCAACAAAATTTCCAAATTACCCCAATAATAGACAGCCTTCTAAGAACCTATAATATAAATGTGAAAAATCCCATTTTAAATAGATAGGCAATAAAACTAAATTGCATTAGGCACACCATTAGATATAGCTCATTTTTAGTTTAGTATTCACTGAAGCATCTCTTGAGAAAGGCCTAAAAAGCGGAAACATATGTAGAGTAACTCTCTAATAAATGAAACATTAAAAAGCCAAAGTTTTTTTTTAAATAAACCACTAAAAATTAGAACATTTATGTGAAAACACTACTAGAAGTCGAAATTCCGAGTTATAGAAGTCAGAATTCCGAGGTAGAAGTCGGAATTCTGAATTACAAGTCGGAATTCCGAGATAGAGGTCGGAATTCCGAGTTACAAGTCGGAATTCCGAGATAGAAGTCGGAATTCCGAGATAAAATTCGGAATTCTGCGTTACAAGTCAGAATTCCGAGATAGAAGTCGAAATTCCGAGATAGAATTCGGAATTCCGAGTTAGAAGTCGGAATTTGTTACAAAATAAAAATAAAAAAATTGTGGCCCTAGTACGCTTTCGTAAGTTTGAGACTGCATGATATGTAAAAACCTGATTTGTTTGATTTTCACATCTTTTCCATGCTTTTAAATTTTTACACTTTTTTTGTGATTCAAAAATAGAGCACAAAAATGCATGTTAAGATATAAAAAAACACTGTATCTATTAAAAAATTATATATATTTTAATATACTATAAAAAGTATACCTAAACTCTTACGCATTTTGCCGCTATATTTCCTATCCATTCACCACCGTATCCGCAACTTATCCTGTATCCTTTTCCTGTTCTTTTCAAACCTTCTGGACATACCAAGATACATTTAGTACCTAAACTATTCTTAATTCTTTTCCTTCCAGATTTCGTGAATGTTGTCAGTGCATGTTTTCTAGAACACTTAAAATAGCCATTTTCTGGTGGAAATAATGGTTTGCAAGCAATTTTTTTATGTGACTCGTCGTTTTGAAGGTCAGATATATTAACACATCTATAAGATCCTTCAGTGTTGATGCAGCCATTTGGACAATCCTGTTTAACGCTTTCATTTTCACATTCGTTGATATCTGGAATAAAACATATTTACTTACTAGACTTACAGACGTTTTAACTTTAATTGTGCGAGGCATCTTTAGGGATCTTTACGGAATACTGATCCTGTGTAACACATACTGAGTAACCCAGAACCTGTGTAACACCTGATCTGTGTACGAACTAAGCAAGCCCTGGTAATTTATTTTTAATTTCTCACTAAAATCAGGAAATAAACAGGACATTGGTAACTATCGTGGCATTTCGATTCAATCCGTAATTCCAAAACTTTTTGATACATTTATTACAGATCAGTTAGCCTGGAAAAATAAAGAATTATTTGTGAAGAAACGACATGGGTTTTCTCGGGGTAAGTCAACAATGAGTAATTAACTTAGTTATGAACAATACTTGTTGAAAGGAAATGTATATAGACAGTATCCTTTACCGATTTTTCAAAGGCATTCGACAAGGTTAACCACTGCTTACTTTTACGTAAATAAAATGTTTGGGTTTTGGCGAATCTATTATGAAATGGATATCGAGTTTCTTGTCGGGTCAGTATGTAAGAATACATAACTATCTCTGAACAGATATTAGTCTCTTCAGTTGTACCACAAAGATCCCACTGTGGCCCTTTACTTTTTAGTGTCTGAATGATATTGGTGATGCAGTGATTCATTCTTTTTGTACTGTTCACCGATTATCTGAAATTATATAAATATTACAAAACTGATATTGAAGAATTACAATCCGATTTAAATGGATTATATTTATGGTCGACAGAAATGAACGGCCTATCCTTAAATATTAATAAACGTTTCTCTATCAGATTTGGTCAATGTAAAGGAAATACAAATCGTTATTTTCGAATTATATTGAATACAGTTAGGGAAGTTCGAGACCTGGGAGTTCTGTTAGCTTTTTATCTAGATATGTTGCAGATTTATTTCCTTCCTCATATAAAATACTCTCTAGTACGTTCGGGTTTTGAATATGCGTCTACAGTCTGGTCTCCTTTTTATCAGTGTCGAATTCACGCTCTTGAGAGGGTTCAACGAAGATTTCTACGTAAACTGGCATTTAAATCTAATATTAATGTTTATAATGAGTTAATTACTACATAGATTATAGTATGGTAATGACTGCAGTTAAAATTAAGACTTTAAAGGAGCGTAGACTATGTGCTGTCCTGATTTACTGTAGGATGTAAACTCTAACGTTATGCACCGAACTAGGAAAACTAATCGGTTCACAGCACAAATTATTTGGTATGGGTTTAATGGCTTTTAACCAGCGATTACCTGACCTACCTGTATTGTGATGTTTAACTATCATTCTGATACTATGCCTTTTTTACTTTGATATTGTTTTCTGTGATTTTTGGCCTATAATTGCTGAAACGGACCACCGTATCTCCAACGTTAACGCTTTATCGTACGGATGAGAGAGGGATTCGAATCCTCGATAGGATAAAATCGCTTAGCAGGGAAGTATTTTTTATGTAATATGATGCCTTTTGTGTATTATGGCTATTTATTATATATAATTGTAAAGTGGGTCTATGACACGTTCAGTGGACTGCCCGTGTTCAGATATAGCACAATTTGTTTCTTTCTAATACACCGTTCATGTTCCTTCGGCCTAATGGATATGGATTGTCCAGTTTGCTCCAAATATAAAATCTACTGTTGCAATTGAATCAGAAGGTACGATTGTAGTTCTGGATATTCTTGTACAAAGAGGATAGTAAAAGAAACCAAAGTACTTCGATCGTTGATCTCGGGTTTCTATAAACGAAAAATTGGAGAATATATTGATACTTGTAAACATCCTAATAATTTCAACAGAGGTGCAGTTCGGCGAGCACAGAAATATAATTTATAAAAGCCGGCATAGATCGTTCGAGCTCACTTAGTGTTTGGCTTTCGGGAAGATGCCTCGTCCAACTGAAGACGAAGCGTCGATAAGTGATTCCATTTTGGTACGGTTTAATCCCAAGAATCATGATTTCTCGAAGTCATCTTAATGTTGCTACTGATTTCCAGGTTTAATTTTAAAATCGGTTAATACTTTTGGTTAAACCTGAAAAGGGTGTCTCTGCGTGGAAAAATACCTAAGATTTCAATTTATTATTTATATCACACAAACAACCAACGTCACAACAAGCGTACCATGATCCCTGTCAAGAACATGTGCTGCAATGCCGCAGGCGCAATGATCAATTTCAGTCAAACGTTGGAGTAAAGCCAGGAATACACCTGATGAACGTTGCCATTCGTTCGCGTCCGTTTGCGCTGCTACCATAGCCACTCGCGCGCGGGAAATTCTTGATCTTCTCGTCGATAGCCTGACACATTTGAACGAAGACATTTCAGTATTTGCATTTGCTATCGTGCCATCCCTCCATTCTTGTTCAGACTGGTGCCGGTGTCTGTCATTAAATATATACCATCATATACGATTCTACTTCTATAAAGAGTATACATCCAAAGAATTCTATGTTTTTTCTTTTTTTTTGTAAAATTTTACTACCATATACGCAGCACTGGCTACCAATAACTGCTTTTCACTCATACTCGAGAATGAAAAAATTACAAAGAAAGTCCACCGGAATTGAGAATTGAAAAAATTCAAAGAAAGTAGCCGGAATGAATGAATCTTTTAAAATAGGTCCACATAACAACGTTTCTAAACATTTCCTTTTGATATTTTTAATTTTACCGCCAGATGGAAAACATTCGTTTGCATTATTGGCTATTCATAGTTATTTGCAGTATGGAAAATTCGTTGCAAATTATCAAATTATAAACTTGACGAATGCATAGTTAAAATCCTACATTGCGAACGAACGACAACGTTCGTCAGGTGTATTCCTGGCTTAACATGAAACAAAAATAACATTAACATTATTTCTCCCAACCAAAGGCAAGAATCAACAGTGTATCTCAAGGTCGTGGTATTAGCCAGAGGAGCTCGCTAGTATATAGCGCCCTGATGAGCTCTAAAAAGAACGAAATCGCGGTCTTTATTTGACTGAAATGAATCATTGTGGGACATGTTCCAGACAGGGATCATGGTATCGTTATTGTGACGTTGGTGTAACGTGAAACAAAAATACATTAACATTTTTCAAACTGGCTTTTCACTAATATTTTTTAGTATTTTACACTTACCTTGGCATGTTTTAAAATCACCGGACAATTCCATTCCTTCAGGACATGAACAGAATGATTTTCCAAATGTATTTATACATATATGAGAGCAACTACCATTTTCTAAAAGAAACATATATTCAATATATTAAGTCAAATTCGGTATATTGCGAGACCTGCTACCATTGTTTACAATACATTACAAAAAGTAATCTGTTTATCGTTGGCTAAAGTATAATTTCATATACAGTGTGTAGCACAGTAAGGAAACGGCTATATATATATCAAGTACCGCAAAGGCGAGTTCCGCATTGCTGCCAAGTTTACGGTCTTTTTGTTATATATTACTTTTTAATATCTCAGTGCTTTTTATTAAGAGCACTTTTTATGAAAGTCAACAGTTTTTACGAAAATAAGGGTCTAATATCCATAATTTAATGTATAACCTTTTGTGTGCGGGTATTTTACTAAGGCTATACATTGAATTATGAATATTAGACCCTTATTTTCGCAAAAAGTGTCGAGTTTCATAAAAATTGCTCATAATAAAAAGTATTGAGAATTTTACACAGATTTTAAAGAAGTAATATAATATAGCGTCCATTTAAATAAAATCCTTTTATAACAGAAAATTTGTAAACTTTGCAGCAATGCGCCATTGGATCCGGCGTAATTACATACCTAAGTGGATTAAATTCAGCGGCATCTCTGAGATATTTGACCGTTTGCTTACTTTTGATACACCCTGTATATATACTTTTTTTAACGTAACGACTGTGCTTGATTTTTTACTTTTTAGTTCAACTATACATACTGTGATTTTTTTCATTTAGTTATTGTATAGCAAATGTTTTATTGATCTTTGTTCAGTATTTCAGCTCATGTTAAAGAAAGATTCACTATTAAACAATTAATACAATGCAAAAACTGATGATGTTTACTATAATTTTATTAAATTTACCTTCTGCACACTCATCCACGTCAACACAACTGTGAAGATCACCGTGCAACTTGGTGCCTTTCAAGCGAATGCAGCTGCATCTGTAGCCACCATGAATATTTTCGCACATATCTTGACACGGTCCGTGTCCATTTCGGAGCAGACATTCGTTTACGTCTTCACAAGACTTAAAATCCATACTCAACCTTAAGCCATCTGGGCACTCGCATCGGTAGGACCCGATGGTATTGGTACAGTTCATATGACAGTCTCCATTGTTGATAAGACATTCATTAATATCTTAAATAAATATATGATATTATAAAAATCGACAAGTACATACAACAGTTTCATTACAGAGAGTAAATTAAAGGAAATGACTACAAGTATTTTGTAAGTAAGTAAAAATATGGTCTACAAATTGATTTCAAATTCAAAATGTCTTTTATTTCTCATGACAACCAGAGTCAACATTTTCTTTAAATTAATAAATTAAAATGTTAAAATTAAAATACTTATTACGTACTAAAAATTGGATATTAGATAATGGTATTCTAACTCCAAAGCCAAAATATAAAAATAGCAGTTAAAAACAATGTGCTCTCTACTACCAGTGCTTTCTCCTTAAACATCAGATAATATCCCCGGATCAGTTTGGATTTTTACCCAACAAGTGCACCAGTGACGCCATGTTCTCGTTGCTTAGCGACGTCTACTTTTCCCTCAGTAACAAACACCCCACCTCCTCAGTTTTTTGTGACTATACAAAAGCCTTTGACTTTATTAGTCATGAAATTTTGATAAGCAAGCTGAATTTTTATGGAATCCGTGGTATTTCTGTAAATTGGTTGAAATCTTATCTCGGGAATAGGCAAGAATTTGTGAGGACAAATGGTTCCGATAATGCTTGTAAATTGATTACAAGTGGAGTCCGTCAAGGTTCGGTCTTGGGACCTATTCTTTTTTGTTATACATTAATGGTATCACCAAACTAAAAATGAATGACAAAATCTCTCTCTTTGCTCACGACACAAGCTTAACATGGAGTGATTTTGATACAACGTCTTTACATTCTAATATTTTCAACGACCTTCTGCTTTGCTTCAATGTGGATAAAACGGTGGCCTTATAACCACTTCAGCTACTTAACAAAAATATTAAATACTTTGAGTCGGTAAAAATCCAAGAAATAATGAAAATTATAACACCCTGTATCTGAAAAACGAAGGCGTTGCGGGTACATGCTTATAGGAACTTTTCTTTCCTATTTTGATCTCAGCAACACGCCCATTAAGAACCGAAAGTAAAATTTAAAAGCCAAATACATAAAAATACTTCATAAAACCTCAGCTATAATCTCCTTATAATATGCATGTAATATTTTTTATTAGGTGGAGGCCAAGGATGGCAAAGTTTGGACTCTGGGAACAAATAAAAAAAAATAGCGTGAACGCAATAAGAGTTGATCCTAATTCCTGATATTAAAACGACCTTTTGTAACAATAATACCTGTATTCTGCTAGCTCAAAAACTTACCTACACAACTGTGACCATCGCTATGTAAATTAAAACCTCTTAAGCACTGGCATTTTTCTGTTCCCCTGGAATTACATATATGCGCACAGCCACCATTTTCTTTTCGACACCTTGAAAACTTTGTCCTTTTATTTGTAGATTTGACTGAAGTTGCACTATCTGTTGGTATCAGACTTGACGTCTGTGTAAAACCGATGGGTAAAACGAGGTCTTTAGATACTAATTTATTTTCATATGTAGGTTGTGTAGTCGCTGCTATAATATTTCCCTTACGTCTTTTAACGCCACCTTTCTTCTTTGTTACTTTCCTCCGTCTTTGTTTATTTATTATGGGAAGGGTTTCGTTTGACGCTGGATAAGTGACCATTGTCGTTATAGTTGAAAAAGTAATGTTCGGTAGGATTGTGTTGGTCCTTTTTCCACCAGCCCCTTTTTTTCTTATCCGCAAACGTCTTCGCCGTTTTAGGGATTTACCACGTTTTAGAGACTTTGGAGTGCTCGGATTTTCTACCAGGACTATCGGTGTAACCGAAAAATTTGGGTGGTCGCTAATTGTCAGTGCAGTACTGCCCGAATACTCAAAAATTTCTATGCAGGTAGTACCTAAAATATTAAAATTGTTTAAGGTAATACACTTATCGTAATAAAAACATACAAAATAGAGGTTTTAAAAGTTAATATCCAATTTGCAGATTTGCAGTTGAGTTTATGCAAGGCAGGCTACTTATTTATACAAAACTACAGCCCAATACGTTTTTATAGTTTAAGACAAGTTTTGAAAAACCCCTAACGTATAATATTTTTTTAAACATAATATTAAAAAGGAGCAAGAGATAATTTTTGGATAGCTTTACGTAGGGTTTTCCCGTATACTTTTCCACCCACCTAGAGAGTTTATTTGAATAGATACGAAAATGTAAATACAAAAGTTGTTGGGTTTTTTTACGAAGATTTAGAATATTATATCATTAGCGCGAAAATATTATTGGAAATGTCAAATTTTGACAGGTTGTCAGTTTTTTTTAATGAAACTTAATATCTAATACGTTGGACGATGGGTTATTCGGAAGAAGAGAAACTCGACATGATAGAATTATTTTATTTACATGGTAAAAATGCATCGATAGCTCGTAACGAATATCATAGACGGTTTCCAGATAGACCAACACCGACTCGTAGCATAATATTAAACATCCTTAAACAATTGAATGAAAGAAAAACACTTAAGCGAAAAGTTAGAATAGTAGAGAGAAACAACATAAAAAATCAATAATATAAAGTAGGTAAATAATAATATTAGCTTAAAGAACAAGGTTTTGGTTTTCTATATAGCCTCCTTAGTTTATAATGCATTTCTGAATATTTCTTCTAAATTTTCTGTGTATGGATGCGTAGATAAAATGAGGTGATTGGGTGTTTAAATCGTCGATTGTTTGAACTATATTTTGCTCTAAAGCTTGGATGGTTCTTGGCCTATTGTAGTATATCTTGTTTTTCAGATAACCCCACAAAAATGTGTCCAATGGAGAGAGATCGGGACTGTTTGCTGGCCATCTTAATGGTCCACATCTTTCAATCCAAAATGGATACCTGTCATTTAAAAAATTGGTGACCGGCTGGACATTATGAGGAGGGGCACCATCTTGTTGCCATATCAAATTAAGATGAATTAATCGGTAGTTGTTCTAAATGCCCCTCGATTTCGTTTTCTAATAACTTCTGATACCTTTGTCCGGTTAAATTCCCATTTAAAAATATAGGTCCAATAACATGATTGTTAAGAAGGCCACACCAAACATGTAGGGATCTTCTTCCCTGAATTTTGACCGCCTGAAGAGCTTGCGGGTTTTCTTTTGACCAAAAATGCTTATTTTTCCGGTTAAACATGCCTCCAGTGGTAAATGTTGCCTCGTCAGTGAAAATTATGTTTGACAGATTTAGTTGGTTCATCATAACACGTCTTTCTATTTCTTGGCAGAAGTGTAATCGGTCTATTTTATTTTGATCGGTTAATTCTTGAGTAGGTAAAAACTTATATGGCTTATATTTATAGTGTTTTAGAACTGAGTGGATTTTATGCCATGATTTGTTAAAAAAAAGTGGCTGCATCGGGAATTGAGCGCACAGGATTTTCTAAAACAAGAATAAATAAAATAAATAAATTATTTTAATACAAAAGTTTCAAAATATAATGAAATATTTAAATCTTCTTCAGCGTTTCTTTTCACTATTCTAACTTTCCGCTTATGTGTTTTTCTTTCATTCAATTGTTTAGCGATGTTTAATATTGTCCTACAAGTCGGTGTTAGTCTATCTGGAAACCGTCTATGATATTCGTTACAGGCTATCGATGCATTTTTACCATGTAAATAAAATAATTCTATCATGTCGAGTTTCTCTTCTTCCGAATAACCCATCGTCCGTCGTATTAGATATTAAAAACGCTCGTAAAAAATTACTTCTGACCGGTAAACGTCAAAAAGGCGTCGTTCATTGCAATTGCTTTTGACCATGGCTCAGTATGTTTTAGTGGAAATTACCTTACCATTTCTTTAATGTTTAAACGCTTATATATCGAAAACTAATTGACAGAATATATTAAAAGTATATACATTTGAAAAAAAAAAATCTTCAAGAATGTGATTTAATATACAGGGTGTTTCATTTAAAAAAACTGACAACCTGTCAAAATTTGACATTTCCAATAATATTTTCGCACTAATGATATAATATTCCAAATCTTCATAAAAAACCCAACAACTTTTGTATTTACGAGATTTCCGTATCTATTCAAATAAACTCTCTAGGTGGGTGGAAAAATATACGGGAAAACCCTGTACGTATCTAAGCTGAGTGTCAACTGAACTCGAACGAAAAATTGAAATGCTAATAATTTTGAAAGTTCAAAAATGAATAAAAAAATCCCTTTTTCCTTTTTTTCCCTCGTTATGATCTTTCCTTTTATCATGAATGATAAAGTGTTACCCAATTTAGTTTGGTACATAGGTATTTAGTAACACATATGCATACTGTCATCAAACTTTTATATTGGGCACCGTTTTGGTCCACCATATTGGATCTCTACCAACCTACCAGTTGCTCCCTATGCCACACTTGATTTTGGAGTATAAATTAAATAAGTAGTTTTTAGATTGATACACACCGCCATTTTGTTTCGCCATTTTGAATGGCAAAATTTAAAATCAATTGAATACGTTTTATTTTACGTTTATTTTGCCGCCTTTTTGAATTCGTACCACAACTTTACGACTTTATATCTCACTTAATGCTTGCAAAATTGAAATGAATCTATAGTAGTGGCTTTTTCAGGCTATTTACTTCCCTTATAAAACGGAAGTATCGTAATTGTGAAAAAACCACCCTCCCTGAGATTTTTTTCAGATCTTTACGTTTCAGGGTCCCTAGATTCCGTCGATCTGTCTGTCTGTCTGTCGGTCTGTCTGTTCGCGGCATAGCTAGCGGGACAAGATGGCAGCTTAGTGAAATATTAAAAAAATTATAACTCAGAAAGTGCTTATCCAATGTATCTCAAAGTTTACACAAAAATCAAGTATTATGTAGCAATCAACTGGAAAAATGTTGGTATGAATCTAAGATGGCGGAACAACATGGCGACTTAATAAAACATTTAAAAATTTAGCCTGAAAAAAAAACTTTCAAATTGTACCTTCTCGTTTTAGCATCCCTGAATTTCAAAAAATATGTTTTATCAATTCCGTTGGTCCGACTGTCTGTTTGTCTGTCCGTTTCTCAGTTCGCGGAAGCGCTTAAAAACTACTCATCAGATTGACTTCAAATTTGTGGTAAAAATTAAGGCTCATATGGGGATGACCTGGTAATATTTTGGTACGAATACAAGATGAAGGAACAAAATGGCCGCTTAATAAAATATTTAGAATTTCAGCCTAAAAAACTACTTAATAAACTTTTTAAAATATTTCATTAAGGTGCCATTTTGTTTTGCTATCTTGGATTCATACCAAAATGTTACCTGTTCATTTCTAAATAACATTTAATTTTTGTGAAAAATTTTGTATAATTAGTTTATTAATAATAATTTTTTGAACGTTTCACATACTAGATTTTTACCAAAATATTACCAGGTCATCCCTATACGTCCCCTTAATCTTTAAACAAAATTTGAAGCCAATCGAGTAAGTAGTTTTTCAGCTATACCGCGAACTACCGACGGAACTGAAAAAACATGCATTTTTTGGCATCTTTTTTTTTATATAAAAACCTGATTAGGATTAAAAACATTTTATTTGGTATCACAATTTTAGCAGTTCATCTCTATACAAAAATTAATAACTGCACAAAATTTGAAATCAATCATCATTTCCATATTGGATTTTTAGCAAAATGTCGCCAGGTCATCCCCATATAACCCTTAATTTTTGACCAAAATTTGAAGTATATCGAATTAATAGTTTTTTGGCTGTGCTGCGAACACACAGATCGATGGAATTGAAAAAACATGTTTTTTGGCATCTAGGAAATCTCGGAGGGTAATTTTTTTCTCGATTATAATACCTCTCTTTACGAGTGAAGTAAAAAGAAAAACTCAAAAGACTGTTGTTTTTTTATAGTTTTCGTTTTTGTTCCCCTAACTATAATGTCTTCTTTGGAATCTCACAACCTCAGTAGCTTCACTTAATTGTTAATTGTTTTAACTATTTTCATCCTGCATTTATTAAACAGAAAACTTTTTTTTAAGTTAAATGATAAAATTGAATATTCATAGTGATACACTATGAGAATCCAAGACCCTGTTTTAGGTAACTCGTTCAATAGGCATCAAGAATGGTAACTATTAGAAAGAAACTTATTTGTTTGTTTCTATATATATATATATACTTTTTTAAAAATATTTCTAATGTAAAAGAATTAAATAGGTATACTATAACTTTTTTTATCTTTATTTACTTTGTTGTGACTGCAAAACGACGGAAACCTCTCAGAAGGTATTTTTAAATTTATTATTAGAAATGTGTATAAAAAGATATAGGTTTATATATATATATATATATATATATATATATATATATATATATATATATATATATTTATATATATATATATATATATATATATATATATATATATATATATATATATATATATATATATATATATATATATATATATATATATATATATATATATATATATATATATAATGTTGTTGATTTTTGCTCCTTCACGGATTGAAAAATACAATGTGTTTTCATTCCGGGTGTACATCCGTTCACTACTACGAATCTCTATTCGTAGTAGTGAACGTAGTCTCTACTATTCGGACGCGAGAAAGAAAGCTTCAAAAATGCCAAATGTGATTTTGGCGAAACGTCAGCAAAACTGTTCTTTTCAGAACGACAGTAGTGAACGGATGTACACCCTGCATTTATTAAACAGAAAATTTTTTTTCAGTTAAATGATAAAATTGAATATTCATAGTGATACACTATGAGAATCCAAAACCCTGTTTTAGGTAACTCGTTCAATAGGCATCAAGAATGGTAACTATTAGAAAGAAACTTATTTGTTTGTTTCTATATATATACTTTTTTAAAAATATTTCTAATGTAAAAGTATTAAATAGGTATTATACTATAACTTTTTTTATCTTTATTTACTTTGTTGTGATTGCAAAACGACGGAAACCTCTCAGAAGGTATTTTTAAATTTATTATTAAAAATGTGTATAAAAAGATATAGGTTTATATATATATATATATATATATATATATATATATATATATATATATATATATATATATATATATATATATATATATATATATATATATATATATATATATATATATATATATATATATATATATATATATATATATATATATATATATATATATATATATATATATATATTTGATTTTTACTCCTTCACGGATGGAAAAACACAATGTGTTTTCATTCCGGGTGTACATCTGTTCACTACTACGGATAGAGACTATTCGGACGCGAGAAAGAAAGCTTCGAAAATGCCCAATGTGATTTTGGCGAAACGTCAGCAAAACTGTTCTTTTCAGAGCGACAGTAGTGAACGGATGTACACCCGGAATGAAAGCAGATTATTTATATATATATATATATACACTGAAACCTACCTTAACGGACACCTCCGAGCAATGGACAACTCTGCTGAATGGACAATTTTGAAGTCACCGACCGTCAGTATATGTATTCCTGTGTATTAAACCTTCTTAACAACTGACACTCTCAACAACGGACACGGGCAGTAAAATTTGGAACATTTTTAATAAAAATGTAAAATTTACCTCCTCAGAAAGGACAGATGTTCAGATAATTTTTGAAAAACCAACATTTAATGCCGGTATTTTTAATGCACATTATGGGCAATATTTAGAACTATGCTAATAAGCGGCGCGGCGCCTACCTATTGTTAATATTACTAGTTTAACACTAGGCTGGCTTATGCTGTCTGGCTTGCAGGTAAATTACATAATAAATATATCACCTTGTTTTTATAAAATGTATTCTTCATCAATAGAATATCTTAGTTTTGATGTTAATTTGGTGCGATCAATATGTCTTCAAACAAAAGGAAGTTTTTGAGTCTTCAAGAAAAAGTTGAAATAATCCAGTACGCGGAAAAAACAAACTTAGTATTAGAGTATTAGCCGAAAAATTCTGTGTAGGAAAATCCAAATTAGTGATATTTTGACTGAGAAACAAGAGAGATCTTAACAAACGATTCGCCGAGACCGGAAACATGAAAGAGAAAAAGAAATTGCGCAAACTGAGGGTGCTGCCATAGACCAAATTGTCTACGACTGGTTTTGTAAAGTACGCTCCAAAAACATTCCAATATCCGGTATAATAATGAAGGAAAAAGCACAATAAATCGCGAAGAATCTAGATGTTGATGGTTTTAAAGGATCAACTGGATGGTTGGAGAAGTTCTGTCAACGTCATAATATCTCTTTCAAATCCATTTGTGGCGAAGCAGCGGCTGTAGACTTGATTCAGGTAACTGATTGGCGAACAAAATTTTGTGCTATTATTAAAAACTACGCACCGAGAGACATTTATAACGCCGATGAAACGGGACTCTTTTTCCGCGCCTTGCTAAATAAACCGTTTAAAAGACGAAACATGTGCTGGCGGGAAAGCGTTCAAGGAGAGACTCACTATTTGACTTCGCTCCACTGTGAATGGAGAAAAAGTAAATCGCCTGGTGATCGGAAAAAGTAAAAATCCCCATTGTTTTAAACGATCAAGCGTGGAAAAATTGCCACTTGAATGGTACTATAACAAGAAAGCATGGATAACAAGGGATATAATGTCGGATTGCTTGATGAAATTTGACCTAAACATGCAAAGGTAAAATTGAAATGTACTTTTATTCCCCAAAACTGGAGTTAAAAAATGTTAAAATATTTTTTTTACCGCCAAATACGACATCACATTGCCAGCCATTGGACCAAGGCCATTCACGGAAAATCCTAACATAAGGGTACGTGAGTGCATCAGTGAATTTCAAAATAGTGAGAACGGTCAGATTTCATCTGATAGTGATGATGAAAAAATTATTTCTTACAATATTAAGAACATTAAGGAAGCATATAAAATGTTAAGGGATATTGAAAACTTTTATATGTTTTGTGGAGAAAAAATCTCAGAAGTTGCGTCTAAAATGGAATCTCAAATTATTAAAAATAAATTAACTAGTTTAAGACAAGCAACACAATTTTTTTAAATAGAAACTTTTTATAAAGTAGAACTGCATCAAACTGTATAGGTAGGTAGTATAATATTTTATATTAGCTAGTATATTTTTATTGTATGCATATATGCATGTAAAAGATGTTGGTGTATACATAGTAACAAATGTATTAATAATGTGTACTAAACATATTATTTTTTTACTTAAAAATCAAAATTTTTTTTAAATAAAATTACATTGGTATTTGATTTCTTCACTCCCCACAACGGACACTTCTATACAACGGACGGGTTCTGTGGCACGGCTACTGTCTGTTGTTGAGAGGTTATATATATATATATATATATATATATATATATATATATATATATATGTTGATTTTTAGTCCTTCACGGATGGAAAAATACAATGTGTTTTCATTCCGGGTGTACATCCGTTCACTACTGTCGTTCTGAAAAGAACAGTTTTGCTGACGTTTCGCCAAAATCACATTTGGCATTTTCGAAGCTTTATTTCTCGCGTGCGAATAGAGACTGAAGTGTTGGTGACTGCGACGCTTCCTTTTATACCCCTACTCGGGGCCGAAGGTTATATCTGCGGAGGCGTTTGTCGTTATTTCTGTTTTCCGGAGGGTGCTGTTGTTGTTGCGCTAATTGCGCTTGAGTTTTTATGATTTTAGATTTGTCGATTATTGTCTTCCATACTGTTGGTAGTTTTAATGATTCGTCCCTTTTTTTCAAATCACCTTGTTTTTCAATTTCTATGGCTTCTCGGATTATTCTGGTCTTATAATGTTCTATATTGGCAATCTCCCTACACCCATCGAAATTTATTTTATGGCCGGTTTCCTGATGATGTAGGAATAAAGCTGAGGTTATTTGTTTATTTCTGATGCTGAGTTTATGCTCTTCCACTCTTGCTGATATTCGCCTGTTAGTTTGCCCCACGTACAACTTTTCACAGTCCTGGCACAGAGTATCTTTTGGGTTTCCAAGTAGTTTACCTATAGTTGTTTGTGGCTTGTGTATTGTTTGTATGTTGTATTTCCTAAGAATTCTTCCGATTCTGTCTGTTGTGCCTTTTACGTATGTTAAGACTACTTGTTGCTTTCCCGGTTCATAAGTATTGTTGTTCGTTGTTCGGGAAACCTATGCATTAATAGCTTTCTCTATGGTGCGATTTGTGTAGCCATTTTTCTTTAAAGCACTAGATATTAGCTTAAGTTCGTTTTGTCTCGTCTGTGTTTCAGTTAATCGTACGGATCTGGATATTAGAGTATTTGCGACAGCTTGAATTTGTGATGGGTGATGGTGTGATTTTGCATTTAAACATCTGTCTGTATATGTTGGTTTTCTATAAACGGTGTATTCTAAATGTCCGTTATGCAGTTTTGTGACCAAAACATCTAAAAACGGTAGTTTGTGGTTTTCCTCTAACTCTAGAGTAAATTGTGTTCTGGGGTGGATTGAATTTCGAGCTCTGCATGACCAAGTTGCCATATAATAAATATGTCATCCACATAACGAATCCATAATTTGGGCTTTAAACTTGCTTTCTCAAGAGCTTCTTTCTCGAAGTATATTATAAATAAATTCGCGACTACTGGTGCTAGCGAGGACCCCATTAGAGCACCATCTATTTGTTTATACATTTGCCCGTTGAATGAAAAATAAGTATTTTTAGAGCAATGCTCCGAGAGTTGTATTATATGTGCCTGGAAATCCTCGTTCATAGCAATCTTGTCCAATGCTTCGTCGATGGGAATACTGGAATATAATGATTTGACATCTAGGCTTGCTATGATATCGTTTTTTTAGGGACGATATCTCATATAATTCGAGTGAAATGCTCCGAGTTTTTTACAAATGAATCAGCTTTTTCTACAGCTGGATGCATACTTTCAGAAAGGTTGTTTTCCAGTTTTTGTAGCGGCGAATTAACAGCACTAACAATAGGTGTGATGGGCGCCCCTGGTTTATGTATTTTTGGTAAGCCATAGAGTTTAGGACATCTGCTCGATTTTTCCCGTGGTATGATTTTTTGTTAAATTTCGGGGTTTATTTGTGAACTTTTTATTTTATTTTTAGTGGTTTTTTCTAGGTACGCTTCGGGTCCCTTGGAACAGGCCTATAACAATTGTCTTGTAGGATATCCTGCATTTTTTGTACGTAATCTTGAGTATTCATAATCACAGCTATAAATGTATATATATATATATATATATATATATATATATATATATATATATAGGAATATACGTTTCTGGAACCTTTAACTATATTCTTATGGAATTTTCTTGGGTATTTGGTTCACTGAATTAATGGGCAAGTTTTAGAGATCGGCAAATATTTATTTCATAGCGAGAGTTCAAAACGTTTCAACCATATTTTGGTCTTCATCAGTTATCTGTTATCTGTAATAAGATATATAGATAAGTCACGGCACAGAAAATTACAATAATTAAAAAAAAAAATTTTTTATAACAAAATCAAAAAGAGGAATTTTTTTCGGCTTACCTAGAAATTAAAACATTATCCGAGATTTAAATGTCGGCATTTTAACATATTTCTATACACCACAGTTCGTTACAATTAATGCTAAAATTAAAATAATACATATATGTCACATAGCACAGAATACTTTTAAATGTTGGTGTATGGAAATATGTTAAAATGCCGACATTTAAATCTCGGATAATGTTTTAATTTCTAGGTAAGCCGAAAAAAATTCCTCTTTTTGATTTTGGTATAAAAAAATTTTTTTTTTTAATTATTGTAATTTTCTGTGCCGTGACTTATCTATATATCTCATTACAGACAACTGATGAAGACCAAAATATGGTTGAAACGTTTTGAACTCTCGCTATGAAATAAATATTTACCGATCTCTAAAACTTGCCCATTAATTCAGTGAACCAAATACCCAAGAAAATTCCATAAATATATATGTATATATATATTAGAAAGAATCTCGTACCGTATACGCCAATTAATATAAGATAAAACTAAAAAAAAAACAATAACATTTTGGCTTACCCGAGAAAAAGAGACGTTAGGAGTTAAATAACTGAAATTTTTGCATACTTTGCACTTACAAACCATAATGCCTAAGAACTCATCCAAAAACTCACACAAAAATGGCCCAAAAACAATGGTCTTATTCAACTCAAAACCACTCTGTTCGGCTAACTATTTTACTAGTTTTCAAAACGTGTACACTTTGATTCAAAAGTATGCAGCGGTGTTGTGTTAATAATAATTATATATAGCTAATGAAATATTACAGAGGTTATTATCACAGTATTAGAACCATCTTAAAAATTAATTTTAGTTTTATCAGCACGTATAAATTTTATTCTATGCGTAGACATATTTGTCTATGTAAGATAGTTTTCCTACGATCGTGCGGAAATATTTCGCTTTATCGTGCAACACTGAAAAGTAACTTTTCCCCGCGATTTGTTAAATTAATTTATATCTTATCTAAAACACTCAATAAGGTGAATTACTTGCAAAGTAAGTATTTTTTTTAAAGAAGCTCAATAATTTTTGTAATTACAGTATAATATTATTGAACTCAAACCTAATTGACGTTTATCTGAGCACTATATCGATCGTAGGAAAAATTTTGTACCCAACACATGCGGAAAGTTTCTTTTCCGCACGTGACGGCAGTCAACTACCACTTTACGTACTTATTTGGTAAATAACTATGACAACACCCTTCCGGATCAACCAAATCTACCACACGACAATAGACCAAATGTATGATTGCGTTCAAATCAAAACAATTCTGTCTCCTTGTTGATATGTCTATGGGTTAAATATTTTTTATATCAAGGAAACATATTTTATTCAATGGAGAAGTCGAAAAGAAATCTATACGATTCTGGTTTGCCAATTATTGTTTTTATCTTAGATTACTAACATGCCAGTAAAAAATGAGTATGAAATGAACATTGCTCTAGTAAAGTAATTAGGTAAATGATATGCCTAATAAAAAACGCACAGAATAATTAAAGTAAAAACAATTTAACAGCCTTTCGAATGCTGTGAAGTAAGTCAAGATTAGCAGGGAAGATTGACAACTGGTTTACTTTGAAATGATACTTTTTCTAGACCTTACATTATCATATGCAATTAGTTATCAAACGAAAACTGTTTTTAACTATCCATTCAAGCATTATATTACCCCCTCTTAAGTGCTAAGTCTGGTGAGTTCAATTGACTCTCAGATTATGTGGAAAAAATCAAGGATGATTGTTTTTTTTTTCATTAAAATTATTTTAAAATTTGGTAATTCACATGCCACTGGCCTGGTCTAATATGGAAATTATTGAAACACAAAATGAAAATATTTTCAGAGGCTTTTATAAATAGGCACTCGTAATTTCAAATATGCATACTGCATTTAAATTGCACATGTTGTTATTGCATCATGATATATTATGGGTATATGGGAGACTTAAGTGGCAGTTAGTCTAAATTATAACGAGTTTAATGATATAAACTCATTAAACTCCTAACTATAATGGTTAGGCTCTAACAATATTCTTTGCTAATAAATTTTACTTTAAATGTCCATGTATAATCCTCATTTACACACAAATTATTGGAATAGTTAAATCGATTCAAAGAGAAAACTAAACATTTAGTACAATAAAACCGATGGAATCCCTGATAGATTTTCAAAGTTAGCCATTCTGTATACCTTTTCTCATCTGATCATCTTTTATTAATTCAAATCGCAATATTTGACACACTGTGTGTCAGTGTAGGCCTTCTTCAATCAATTAAGAAATCATGATTCTTGGGTTTAGACCGTGTCAAATTGAAATTAATTTCCTACGTTTCTCTTGAGATTGCACGAGACTTCTTCAAGGATCTTCGCTGTCACCTGTGGTAGCCAATGTCTTCATGGAAACTTTTGAGAAGGAAGCTTTAGAGTCGTCTCTATTAAAACCAAAATCGTGGTTCAGATATGTAGACGACACTTTTGTCGTACGGCCTCATCGTCCAGAAAATCTCGATGTTTCTTGATCATCTGAATCAACAATACCCTCAGTGGCGCAACTAGGGGGGGGCTAGGGGGAGCTTAGCCCCCCGACCCCAAAATTAGCCCCCCCGTCGGGCGATTGGCGAGGGCCGACCAAAACACTTAAACTCCATTTTGTTTGTCGAAAATGGGTAAAAAGATATTCTTCCTTAGCATAGTTTATTTTTCTCTTGCATCTTCCATTTTTTAGTTAAGAAATTAACATAGGTTCTTTTCTAATTTAGCATCTTTTATACTTTTGACCAATTTAATTGGACACTATCTGGGCTTACGAAAACGTATTATTTTGAAGTTATGGATCATAAAAGTTTGAGAAATAGTGAAAAGTGTAAGCGATATTTTTTAAAGGGTTTAAAACAGTAAAAAAAAATCATATTTTGTTTACGCAAAACCGATAATAGTCAAACTGAAAACTGAAATAGGTGGGTGTTCTAACATTGAAAAATCGTGGAAGTCATTGATGTAGATACTTAACCTTTTTCGACTATACATATTAAAAATAAAATTGAGGTGATATTCCAAGTAGCACAAATTAGCTGATAAACTTTTTTGCCTAACAGTTATCCATAAAAAACACATAAAAAAACCAGAGATTTGTCAAATTTTGGCAAATGATTCTTGGTTTGTTTTCTAGCCATGAATGCTCGCTTCAAATTAGATTTTTTGGCTCCAAAAGTAGCAGTTTTTAATGTAGGTAGGCTATAGCATAATTACTAGGCCAAAAAATATCTTTTACAGGATAATTAAACCTCTTACCTTTGTAATATTGGATGGCCAAAAAGTAAAAATATCTGTCAATTTTGTTACCACAATATGACCAGATAATATATTCTAGTAAGTATTGAAGTTAAATTATAGCATTATAAGCATAGCTGTTTAAAATGCCAGAATATGGCATTTTCAATCAATAGAAATCGAGGTCGGAATATAATCAATAAGTAGGCATTTTTCCCAAATGGCAACCAAACATATTTTAGCAATTATTTAAATTTAATTATAGAAATAATAGGTATATAAGAATGCCAGATTATGACATTTTAAGACAACAAAAATTGAGAGGAAAAAATATGGCTTTTGTTATCATATTTTTGTTTCAAAATTCAACTAAAATTAGGTAGTTTTATTTCGCTTATTTTTGCTTTAATATTGCCAAAAAATTCCACATTTTCAAATTTAACTTTATAACCTATAAAACTATACTTAACCAAACTGAAGATTTATTTAGAAAAACGAAATATAAATTATTGACCATACAACATGTCTAATAAAAAGATTAATTATTTCACCACATATTATAGAAAAACAATTGGTAATCGTCGTTTAATTTTGTTACGCTGGCTCCTGGGTCTTAAATTAGCCATTTTTTAGCGAGTACTAAAGGCAAACCAAGTAGGCATTTTTATTGGCAAAATTTTAATAAATGTTGCTACATTTAAAAATTATTCTCATTTGAATAATATTTAGTTACAAGGTGGCCAATTTCAAGGAATATTTGCTTAAAAAATAACCCAAAGCTTTTTATGATCCGCCACGATTAAAATTAAAATTAAACTAATTTCCCAGCGGCCATTACTTGACCACTTTAAACAAACATATTCTTTCTACCAATAAAAACGTATTTGCATGCATGTTTTTTCACGTTAGGGACTCTTTAATGAATTTTCTTTGTAAATTACATCTCAAAAAAAATTGTAGAAAATGAAATGTTTAGTTTTAAGAAATGGCGCGTGTTTTACGTGCCTATCTTAGATTATTTTAACAGTAAAAGTTCCTACGCAGGTGTTTTTTGTCCCCACCAAGCGTCAAATGAATATTTTACACAATAAGTCGTATTGTACGTATTTCTACGAAACCATGATTTGTTATGTTTGCATTTCCTCTTGGCGCATAAATTCTTACACTGATTGGCTCGCTTAATACTATTTCTACATAATTTGAAACAATTGATGATTTATCATATAAATGAAGAAAAGGCAAAAAATGAGAAATTATTTAGATAAATTTCGGAAAAATGTTACTCAAACTCAAAAAACAAGTCAGAATTCAACCAAAAAAGTTCGATTTTAAAGTTAAAAATTAGCTAACAAACCCAACCATAAAATCAATAAAGAGGGTCGTATAATTGCCAATTGTCCATTTTTACCCCATTATGCCCAAATTATTATTCCCCACTTTAGCCATTTTTCCGTCTTTATACTGTAATAGAACTGTTATTTTGGCTAGCAATTTTAGCTAATTAGCCAGAGATATTAACAAATATCACAGCAATTTAGCCCATATATGATTATATGTGCTACTTGGGCTGGTCTGTATACCTACTACTACTACTACTACTACTACTATATACTACCCTGTGTAGACCAAAAAGGAGGAGGCACTTTGGCAGATTTCCTGTAAACAGGTCGAGTAAAACATATATTATGTTATACAGGAGAAGTGATAACTCTGAACTACCTAAAATTTTTGTATACGAGTTTCATCGTTCTATGTAACTTTAAAATTATTAAACAAATATATATATTTTTGACAGCTGTCATAGATATTAAATTAAATCGCATGTAGGCGAAACATAAAACTTAGTCAATATCAGGAGTTTATAATTAAATCATAGCAGTACGAAAAAATGGTTAAAATTGGTTTTATCCTATAATCAATACTCTACTTGCGCCACTGAACACCCTAATATATAATGGACATTGAATCAGAAGGCACTATTCTCTTGTACAAAGGAAAGGGTACGGTCCCTTAGGGCACTCTGTATATAGAAATACAATACATTCGAATATATACCTAAATGCAAATTCACATCATCTTCCCGAACGGAAGCAATCAGTTATTAATTCTTTGGTTTATAGAGACTTCACGATTTATGACCAAACGTCTTTACAATCGGAAACAGGAAAAGTAACTCCGCAGCTTTAAAAGGGAACGGATATTGCACTGAGGATATTAGACGATCCATTAGAAAATATATCTAATAAGGAATTACCGACAAGAAGTGTACTTCTTCCATTTATTTTATTCACGGAATCACAGACAAGATTGCAAAGTTACTTCGCTGGTCCAGCATGCGTACGATCTTCAACACACACACACAAGAAAATTAGACAATACTTGCGATCGGCAAGGAAGTTTTTCCTTTCCAAATGGGAGAAGTATATGCAGTTCCTGTGGTAAGGCGTACAGGGTATCCGAATTTCGATGGTTTTGCAGGGTATCTCCGTTATTACTGAATATAGAGAGATGCGGTTTTTCCTAGCCCTTTTCGTTTTTGAGATACAGGGTGAAATTGAAAATTTTGCGTTTTCAGGTACCCCTCGTATCTCTATGGCCTGACAACTTATCGAAAAGGTGAAAACTAACATCCATAGAGTTTTTTGCGTAGAATCCAGTGGCATAGTCAGTTTTTGGTTAGATACTATCGTTTTCGAGGTATAGACTAAAGTTGGGTTTTTTTAAATGGGATACCCTGTATATTTTTTAATATTTGGTTTAAGCTCATTTTTAGCTTCTCAAAAATATATAACACTTGATATTTATTTCAATACGGTACCAACAATAAAGTCAATTTAAACAAATTTTAATCTGTATTTCTAGTAGGCCATAAAAATTGTGTGTTAATTTTCTAAATCTGAATTATCTGAACCAAAGTTTCTTATAATATCATAACTAAACAATAAATCAATAAACAAAGATACATACATTCTATTTAGTAGGTATTTACCCTGGATAACACAACTAACACAAATACTTAGGAAATCTATTAAAAAAATATATACCTATTATACAATAAAAATGTTTTATTTACAACAAATGACGTTGGATTTAATACTTTTCTAATGTTGACAATTGTGTTGTGTTGAAAATACTTACTTAACTATTTAATTTATCGCTTAGAAATACCCAAGATCTGTTTTAAATAAGTTAAGGCGGCCATGACTCGATTAAACAAAAGAATATATAGATTCTATTGAGCCATTGTAGAAACTAATTGACATTTGTCATTGTTAAATTATTTTAATCAAATATTGCCTTTGTCCGTTTAATAAATATCAAATGGCTGCGAATTTCTAAAACTTGGAGAAATATAACATACTTGTTTGTTTTATACAGTGCTAGGAAAATCCGGATGAAGCGTCAGAGATGTATCTAATCCGGTAAGTGACAGGACTAATACTAAGGGCCGTTTTACAGGCTGCAATTCTTCTTTGCCATATGCAATAGTCTTGAACAAAGGCATGCGCAGTTTGACAAAAGGTACAAAATGTCTTGCCACTGCGCATGCTTTTATTCAAGACTATTGCAACTTGCGAGAAAGAAGGGCTTTTCGGAACTAGTGATAGCCGATGTAGAAGGGCTCTCAGTATTTTTGAAAAACAAAAGTATAGATAATAATAAAACTTTAGTTTTGTGACTTTTTTTTCAGAATAATAATATTAATATTTCAAATTATGCCTATCGTTCCTAATAGGTTACAATTGTGTCCAAAATTTGCTTGTAACAAAAAAGCATATTATTGCAGCAAGTCTGTAACATGAAAGATACGATGTCACTAAATTTCCAATAAAATTAATTATAATTAAAATATTTGAAAAGTAGAATAGCAGTTTTGTTGATAAGTGATAAGAAAAAAACATCTTTTACATCGCCCTGTATAATAAAATAATTTGATTTCATTTATTTTGAATATGTCGTTCTATACTCTATATATCTGTAAATAAGCATTTATTCCTTATAGATACCCAGAACGAAGATAGCCGGATAAGAGAACATTTTCAAGAATAAAAGTAAATCTGATCAATCACGGATCATTCAAAGTACCGCGACTGAAATCAAATTACAAAGAAAATCGGAAAACTGAGGAAATTAATGTTTTAACTGCCGTTGCAATCAATCCGTCAACTTCCTGTCAAAAAGTCGAGGATGAAGTGGGAGTACCTAAGTCAACAGTGCAGACTATTCTAAAAAAATACCATTTCAAACCATATAAATATAAGTTAGTGCACCATTTGTACCCGGAAGTTGCACAGCGTTGCGTAGATTTCTGCAATTCGTACATTCATATGACTAATACCGAAATAAATTTCGAAAGAAGAGTTATATGGTCTGACGAGGCATATATCTCAAGTGCAGGTATTCTAAATCGACACAATAATAGATACTGGTCCAAAGAAAATGAACACGTTATATTTCCACGCGAACAACAAGGCAGGTTTGGATTTAGCATGTCCTGCTTTATCGTTGGCACAAAAATAAGGTATGTCATTTATAACGGTAGTCTTACTGGAAACCGGTACCTAGAGATACTGGAAAATACGCTTCCTGATTTATAAGATAATATTCCTTTGGCACAATTACAAAATATTTTTCTTCAGCAAGATGGTGCCCCGGCTCATAATGCACGGACTGTTAGTACCTTTTTAGAAAATGAATTTCCAGGTCGCCAGATTGGTACAGATGGGGCTGTAAGATAGCCGCCTAGGTCGCCAGATTTGCCGGTCCTAGACTTTTTTCTATGGGGATATCTTGAAGGCATCATCTACCAAAGGCAACACCACACGATCGAATATCTACAAAACGACACACGAAGAGCCTTTAGATATTTACAAGATCGCCAAATGATTATACTTAACGCACTAAGTAGAATAAGAAAGATGTGTGATATGTGTATAAGGTATAATGGGGAACAGTTCGAACAGTATCTGTAATTTCTACACCCTGCACAGTCTTTTTTTCTAATTTAGTCAATAGTAAGTATTTGACAGAATACAATTTTATTGTCAACATTAGAAAACTAATTAAATTATCGTCATATGTACATATATATTTTTAGTTTCTAATATGTGTTTTTAGTAAATTTCTTAGATGTTTGTGTGTTTCCCTAGCGTAAAAATTAAATAGTATGAATCTTTGTTAACTGATTTATTGTTTAATAATGATATTATAACAAACTTTGGTACAGATAATTCAGATTTAGAAAATTAACACACAATTTTCATGGCCTACTAGAAAAACAGATTAAAATTTCTTTAAATTGACTTAATTGTCGATACCGGATTGAAATAAATATCAAGTGTTATATATTTTTGAGAAGCTAAAAATGAGCGGAAATCAAATATTAAAAAATATACAGGTATCCCATTTAAAAAAAAACTTTAGTCTATACCTCGAAAACGATAGTAGCTAACCAAAAACTGACTACGCCACTAGATTCTACGCAAAAAACTCTATCGAAGTTAACTAAAAACGCAAAATTTTCAATTTTACCCTGTATCTCAAAAACGAAGAGGGCTAAGAAAAATTTGTTTGTGGCTTCTTTGGTTTCACAAAAAAGTAGCACGGTGTTGCGAAAACCGCATCTCTCTATCTTCAGTAATAAGGGAGATACCCCGCAAAACCATCGAAATTCGGATACCCTGTACATTGGAGAAATTGGTTACTGGACTAGGCTTAATGAACATGAACGATGTATTATAAAGATACAAAGTGATCTCCAACATTCCACCGGATATGCCATAAATGCAAAAGAAGCCGAAGTTCTTGCTTCGGTCTCGGCATTCTACAAATGGTAAATTATAGAATCTTTTGAAATCTATAAGCATCCTAATAATTTTAATAGGGATACGGGCTGCAGTCTATATCATAGTGGAAACCGATCGAAAACACCTGGTTACGGTTCGATGAACACAGGTCTAAATGTCTCCGATCTTATTAAGTGTTCCGATCTAGTGAAGTAAAGATCCCTGAAGATGCCTCGTGTAATCGAAGGCGAAACGTCGTAACGTGATTTCATTTTGACAGCGTTTAATTCAACAACCATGATTTCTTAATTGACCAGTGCCGTGAAAGCTTCCGTTTCTATGTGGAATTTACAGTATAACCTGTAAAAAAATTTCGCCTCTTTTATATAGTCTTATGAGTGATTATGTTTTTTAACTCTCTTAAAAATCAATAGAACTCTGCCGCTATTTTTCTAATCAGTTGTATTTCTGTAGTCAAAAAATCGGTAAATCTCTTTTCTAGGGAAATATGACATTTTTTAAACATTTTTTAAACATAATTGTAATATGTCAACATTTTGTTTCGCCATATTGGATTGGTGCCAAAATTTTACCAGTTCATTTATTTCTATCTCAAAATTTGAAGTTCACCAAATCCGATTTTTGTACAAGATTTAAATTCAATTAATTGAGTATAGATTTTTTACAATGAATTTTTAAATATTTAATTAGGCCGCCATTGCATTACTACTAAATCGTTACCAGTTCATTTCCATACTATCCTTTTTTTATTTAAATCAAATATGAAGTAAATGGGGGTAATTAGCTTTAGCAATGCCGCGAAGAGACAGACGGGGAACATATTTTTCGAGGTCTAGGGACCCTGAAACGTGAAGATCTGAAAAAATATCGGAGGGTAATTTTTTCACTATTACAATACTTTCCTCTTACTAGGAAGTAAAAATATAACTAATCAGGCTCCAGATCAAAAGATTTATTAATTTATAAGTCTGAAAAAAAACTGAACAGAAGTTTTATTATGTTTGCCCTTAGACATCCACTCTTAGAAAAATGTACGAAAATAACTGTAGTTTCGTTGATTCTTACATAGGATCAACATCATAAAATAAATGTCTACACCTGAGGTTCTTAAAAAATTTTACCAGATTTTATTTCTACTTCCTCCATAATTTGAAGTTCACCAAATCCGATTTTTGAAGTACTTAATTGAGAAGATTTTTTACTAAATTTTTAAATATTTATTAGTCGTGAAAAAATCACTCATTTCAGAGAATTAGAAACATATTTTCTAAATCCCGTCTATCTGTCCAGGGCATAGCTAAAAAACTACTTAGCCAATTAACTTCAATTTTGGGTCATTCAGGGTGTATATGGGGATGACACGGTAACATTTTGGTAAAAATCGAATATGTCTCTAATTAAATGTTTAAAAAGTTGGTAAAATTTCATTTCCTAGAACAAAAACCTGTTTTTTCGGAAGAAAATAATAAATGTTACAGTTGATGTTTTTATAGATTAAGTAAATAACATTTTAAGAAATTGTATACTGGAGTACCGAAGCAATTGTTTTAAGTAGATAAGTGAAATAATGGTTGCACGTATGTATGTAAGTTAGATATGGACAAAAAAATGATGTGGAGATAAAAAAATGTATATTTCTTTCAATCTGTGTGATTATTATGTTTGTGAATAAAACAGACGAATTGTCATAAAAAAACCATTAGAAAGTAGCAAAATCGGTAGGAAATAGTATATACAAAATATGGAAAAAAAAATGAAAATCGTTAAATTAGTATTTACGTCGAACATCCCTCGTAACGAATTTCGCCACATACAGGTAATACAGTTTTTATATACATATATTTATTTGACAATGCTGCATAATTTGTAATATATTTCTCTTTTCATAATAAAACGAAAGTTTTATTATAAGGTAAGTTCTGGGTACTTTGGTACAAAAATAGGTAAAGCTTTTTGAACAGAAATTTCCTCGTAATCCACATTCGATGGTATATTAGAATTATCTAGAGAACTGAATTGAATAGTTTTGAAATTTGGCGCGCAAGCGCTACTATAGGAGGCTGCGACCTATCATTTAAAAATATTTTTAAAACTGCAGTGTTGTCAGGTCTATCGGCAATCAACATCAACTTTAAAATTTTGAATGAAACACTATATATATTATTATATTTTTAGATTGTACGTATGACTTTTTTTACTTGTTAACTTTTTTAACGATAAATATTAATATTCGCTTAAATGTAAAATTATTGGTCCTAGTGTGCTTTGATTTAATATCAGCGTAGTTTAAGAAACAAAAGATGATATTGTTGTAAGAACGAGAAATATTAATTTCTATAGTGCAGTGTGAGAATTTTATGAAAACGAGGTAAAAAATGGAGAATATGCTTAGTCAAACGCATATATTTTAAATTTGATTATATATCCACGGAGAGTGTCAAAAAATGTAGAAAAAACCTGTAGAAGGCACTAGGAGATCTCTATCTACATTTACCGCCAATGAACAGGCAAACAATTTAGAAGAATTGCAATCAATTACTTCAATTTTAGAAAGATAAATACCCCTATAAATAAAATAACGACTTTATATCCAGTGATTCTAATTATTTGCGAATCGCCCACACGAAAATGCAAAATGCACGACTACAAGTTTATAACTTTACAAGCTTTGCAACCCGATGATCCTCCGAAATGCGTAGACATTTTTTGAACTAGTTTTAACCCAGACATATGAACACATACGACACGGCGATATTCTCAAAAAAATCATTTGGACAGACGAATCGAAGTTTTCGCGTGAGGGAATTTTCAATCGGCGAAACAATCACTTCGGGGATTGCGAAAATTCCCATTTCATCAAAGAAATAGTTTGTTAAAGAACTATAAACTTTCAGTTTGCGTTTATGAGGAAAACTTAACTGGCTGAAAATATCTGGAAATTTGAAAAACAACTCTAGTGGTTTTATGGATGATTTGCGTTTTAACATATATCAAGGTTGTTGGTATCCGTTGGATGGAGCACCTGTCCATTGTGCAAACGAACTAACCAGAGAGCTATTTGACATGTTCGATGATCGGAGGTTACGATGTCAAGATCCGCGGAATTGGCCCCCGCGATGACCTGATCTAACCCTACTAGACTTTTACTTGTGGGGTAAAATCAAAGAGGTAAGAACTAGTCTACAAGACACCCGTGAATATCGAAAATCGGGTAAGATGTGCTTTTCGAGAAATTAATACATCTGAAATACAAAAAGCCACCACTGGGTGCTTACGGGTGAACAGCCAGCACTTTAAACATATTAGTTACTGATATAAGAATATTTGTAAATTATTATAGTATTTCTAATTTTTGTAGTTTGTTTTGAACGAAAATAAAATTTACTTTATTCCTCCTTAGGTCTGTAGGGTATTAACATGGATATTCATAGTGATTTAATATTAAACCATTAATTTTTTCAAAAACCTTAAGCTTTAGTTTGCTCTTATAGTTTGTTTCCGATATTTTTAATCTAATCCTAATAAATTGTGGCCATTTGTTAACATAGTTGCACAGATTTACTTGTCTTTAGATATAATTTATATTTTTAGACATCAAAAAACAAGATCAAAATTTGAACATCCTAAAAGTTTGGAGAATAGCTTAAGTTTTATGACTTACTAATGTCTATATGTTTTTTCTTAATCCGCGCTGTCAATAAATCATGGTACATGAAAATAAATTTTAAATTTAAATAGCAAATATTAATACTTATCGTATTATTCAAAACGTTAATTAGTAAAAAAAGCCGGAAGATAGATATAAAAACACCATATATGTTTAGTTTAGGATTTCATTAGTCCTATCCATTGGTCGTAAAATATACAGGGTGTTTCATTTAAAAAAGTAAAAAAAATATGACATGTTTGGATAAAACTAAACGCATAATTTTCAGTTTTATGACCAAATAATAGTTATATAGTAAAGATTTGAGCATGAGGTATCCATTTTATCGTGCATAATTTAATTATTCGCTTAACCATGTTTTGGTCGAAAAAAATATAAAAATTAAAGAGATATAGGTTTAGTAGTATGCAGACATACTTACCAAGAGTTGCTAAGATTATAACGTAGAATCTAAAAATTTAATGTGTACACCACACAAATAAAATAAAATTTCACAGTTGATGTCGGTTACAGATAGATCTGGCAACACTGCAGTCTTAAAAATATTTTTAAATGATAGGCCCCAACCAGTGGCGTGCCCGCGTGGCGAGAGGCCTCCGCTCTTAGGGGGCTCCCAAACTAAACTTATCTAGTCGATACAAAAACAAAAAAAGTCTAGTCTACTGCCAAAGTAAACGATTCTTGTACTCTTTGTTTTTTATTATTTTTTACTTTGCTTGAACCAGAGTATAGTTATTAATTTTTAATATTTGGTTAATTTTTGTTTTGTGTTTATTGGTTTACCTAAACCTATATCAATGTCAAAATGTATAACGTTCGTTCCTTTTTTTTTACTAGTTATTTTTTGTTTTATGTTATGGTTTTTGTTAATAAATTCTTTTATCACATTTTTTTTGGAGAATTTATACAGGGGTCCCCCAAGAAAAGTTTTGCGAGGGGGGGGCAAGAAACTCGGCAGCAAATTTAAAAAATATTGAATGTTCAGTTCTTTAGATACTTCTAATGTATCATCGAATGTGGAATAGCATGTATAATATGTATAAAGTTATTATCTAATAACTATGAGCATATATAAACTGTGTAATATGTGTGGTGGAATCCGGTAAGGGGGCTGTTGAGTTAAAAGCCAATTTAATGATTTTAATAATAATGATTAGTTGCATTGCAAATTTTACACAGCTAAACCAAACAAGTTAAGAAAAGAAGGGCCTATATATAAAATTTAAACAGAGTTTATTTAACAAAAACATGATTATTTATGATATTTACCCAAAATCGTAAGATAACTATATTATCTGCCTAAAGTCACTGCTAGACTAGAAAAATTACCGTTTATTTAAAAAGTCGGGAAGTTTACTTGTTACAACACAGGCACATCTAACAGACTACCCGAAAACAACACAATATAAAATCAAACAATAGTTTTTAGTATTGTCAACTTACCAAAAATAAAATATGTCAAAAATACAAATTGAACCAACAATAATTCGTAAGATAAAAACTTCATTTTGAATTTTCAATCGAACCGAGTTCATCTGAAGAACTTCGTTCCATCTCTCACGAAATACTGGTGGGAAAAGACGTTAGAGATGAGCTTACTAATAAATACGATTCCAAGCGTCAACGACTTCCCATTAAAATTTAAATATCTAATGGTTAATAGGCCGATAGGTTACCATGTGGAGGCGTAATGTTGTTTTGAATAGTTACTCTTCCATATTTGTACCAACATACTGACTGATTTATCTTTATTAGTTTTATGCGATCTAGGTAAATTATCAACAGGGGTCAGGTTTGTAAATATGACTGGCCGGCAGGAAGTACGCATATTACGGGGTCAATAAAAATAAACTATTTATTTAGTTTGTTTTAAATAAAATCGATACACTTTGTCATGAAAAACTAATAAATGCCCTAAAGGGTTTTGGTTTTGGAAGGCCATCATTGAATTTGATGAAAATTTATTTAAATGAAACGAAAGCTTTCACAGCTTTGGTCGAACACATTTATATATTACAAACTAGAAGCATTTTGTAGAAAAATTCAAAGCAATCCAGATATTTTAGTCAGTTTCGATGTAGAATCTCTATAATATATACGAATGTGCCTATTAAAATGATTTAATTTCAATAATATCAGACCTATTTCACCAGTGGCGGCTCGTGGTGAATTATATTGGGAGGTCAATAACAAATTTAAAAATCAGCATACTTAAAATAAAAATAAATATCTTATCTTTAAATTGAGCTTTAAATTCTCTTGAAGTTCAGGTCTACTCTTCGTTCTTTAGAATTGGAAAAATGCTGAATGACACGTTCGTTAAAATTGCACGCACATTCCTTTTATAAACGATTTCTCGATACTTAACATTGCTAAAACGGATAGTCTATATTGGCCCAACTCTTCAACAAAACTTATAAGCCCCCCCAAAATTTTACACAATCTATAATTTTGTTTAAAATATAACGATTTTTGTATATATTTTCATTAAAATCTCTAAAGGATTTTCTACAAGTTGAGTGCGAATATCATCCGACCGTAGCATAGTTCACCGAACATTTCATGTGATCTGCAGAAAACTTATGTTTTTTTTATTTTTTCTTTTAAGTGTTTTAAGTCTTTAACACCGGTTTTGCACCATAATGAGTCCGACGAGTCCTTAGAAAACAACAAACAAACATAACAGTAAAATGAGTTAGAGACTTCACACCACACATCTAGTTAGCTAAATCGTACATACTTTTGAGAAAGTTTTGATGAACCTCTTTTTTTGTCTTTACTAGTCGTATACTAAGTTCTGGCAAATTGGGACCACTTACCTTGAATTCGGTTATTTTCTCAAAATTAAGTTCGTTAGCACTCTTTAGTTGTTTATTTTTTTGCACTAATCACTACCAACATTTTATTTCCTGTATATTTCCAACTCACAATGGATCATAAAAATAAAAAAATATACATTACAAAAAACAGTACATAAATCAATTTTCATCGATTAAAAACGTCCGAAAGAATATCGAGTTAGAATATCGACCGTGCGACCTTTGAACAATTGAACTTCCGCATGCCGACGTGATGCCGCAACCGATCGATCGAATTATGGGAACAGACCGTCTGATGACCCAAATCGCGATTTTATATTCCATTTGCTATCACGTTCGGCTGCCGCTCGGTAGCTGTGAAATCTTCGGGTACTTTCGTCAAGCTTTAAGGTAATCAGGGCAATTCGGACTGCCCAGCCTAGCTTAGTATAGCGTATTTTATTATGCCTAAGAAACGCAACGAGACCATTCGAACCACCGCGCGCGGCTAATAATGTAGCGTATTTAACTTTTCCCAAGGTTCTCGTTTTATTAAAATATAACTAGTAGGAGGGACCGTCAAACGAATAATTTATTTTCTGAAATATTTTTGGGGGGTCATTGACCAAATAACCCTATGGAAGAGCCGCCACTGTATTTCACCGTAGTAATCTTATTTTGAAAACTCACTTTTAGATTTGATTGAAGTATATCCCCATCAACATATTTCGTTTTTTAAGGAACTTTTTATGAACAAAACTAAGGACCAGCCATGTGATGTCTGCTGTCGCCTGTTGTAGCCAATATTTTCATGTGAGCTTGTATCTGAACACTAACATTCCACTGGATATGTCATAAATGTAAAAAAAAACAAATTTATTGTGTCCGTCTCAGGATTCTATAAATGGAATATTAGAAAATCTATTGAGAATTATTAACAGCTTAATAAATTTAAGAGATACGGGCTACAATCTACATCATACGTGGAAAGCGATCGTTACACCGAGTCGCTTCTGTAAACACAAGTCGGATGTATCTAGCCGTCCTAAATATCTACGAGCCATTAAGCGTACTGATCGCGTGAAGTAACGTTTCCTGAAAAAGCCCCGGGCAATCAAAGGCGAAACGTCAGAAAGTGATTCCATTACATGTCTAATTCCAAGAAACGTGAATTTTTAAAGGCCATTTAACTAACAGGTTATAAAGTAACTTTTTTACTAATTATCGCACATAAGAAACAAAAATACTGCCTTATAGGAAATTTCTTGTAGATTTCGAATCCGCACTCGGATTAAAAAAAAACAAAATATACAGGGTGGAGCGAAAAGTATACTTTTTTAAATTGAACCCCATGTATTTTTACTGGTGTTGGAAAGAGCATTTTAAAAATACCCCATTTATCTTTATCTTTAATAGTTTTTGAAATATGCGCATTTAAAACTAAAAAGATGTGTTTATTAATTAAATTACTCTTAACAAAAAGTAGGCATTTGAAATAAAAAACAATGACTTATGACGTTTTGTGTATATCGCTTAGTAACGATACAGTTATTTAGTGATTTTTATTGGTAAAATGGCATATTCAACGGAACAGAAACAAGAAATAATTTGTTTATTTTTTGAAAATAACCAAAATATAGCCGCAGTCAGACGCGCCTACCAAGAAAGACATCCCAATGAAAATATTCCCACAAGAAAAACCATCAAAGCATTCATTCTCATTTTACAAGATTTGCAAATTTGCAAAGAAAGAAAAGAATAAGTAGAAACTGTGACCATGACAAGAACGAACTAGATACCCTTTTTTAGAAATATTTATAATCAACAGCAAAAGTTATGGTACGAGCGGGGATCGAACCCGCACCTCTGAATCACTAGTCCATCGCTCTAATCAATTGCGCTATATCGACGTCAAATCTGACATCGCTATTAGGTACCGTCCATATTAGGTTAGAACGTTTGGCAGGATCAACGATGGTTATGATACTGGTGGGTTTGAATATGTACAAGTTCTAAGGTACTGGTTATCAGTGGTACGATAGCGCAATTGGTTAGAACGATGGACTAACGATCCAGAGGTTCGATCCCCGCTCGTACCATAACTTTTGCTGTTGATTATAAATATTTCTAAAAATATATTTCACAGTTTAACAATTAAAACTTATAAAATACTTCTATTCTAGATACCCTTTTGTTATACATAGAAAATCCGAGAAGATCAGTAAGACTAGGATCCCAAGATCTTCTAGACCGCTTTGACCAAAGAAGAGGATTTTCGCGTGAAAGTATGCTTATGGGTTTAAAGAAATATAAATTCAATCCCTACAAATTTCACAAAGTCCAAAAACTCTCCCAGCAGCATAAATATTAGAGGCTCCAATTTTGTAATTTCATGCTAAACACGCTTCAAAATGATAGAGATTTTTTTAAAAATATACTATGACCTGATGAATCCAGCTTTTCCACAAGCGGTTTACCAAACTGGAAAAACTTTAGGCACTGGGCACAGGAGAACCCACAATTTGTAAAAGCAGTTAAGTTTTAAGGAAGGTTGACAGTAAATTTGTGGTGTGGAATACTTGGTGGACCATATTTTTTTGACCGCAACCTGACTGAGGAAGTATATCATCAATTCTTAAATAACTTTGTTGACGAATCAGTTGAAGATCTACCGGAGAGATACCGTCATAAAATAATTTTTCAGCACAATGGTGCCCCTCCTCACGCAACCCTACAAGTGCGAAATTATTTACACGCCAATTACGATTAATGGATCGGGAGGTACGGAACATTCCTTGGCCGGCCAACAGCCCCGACTTGACGCACATAAATAATTTTCTATGTAGGTATCTTAAAAAACGAATATACCAACATAATTTGGATATTTCCAAAAACAAAAAACTTTTTATAAGTCAAGAAGTGGAAATTCTAAATCGAAACAACAAATATTTTATAGAAAACTAGCTGACCCGGCAAACGTTGTTTTGCCATACACAATAGGAAATGTTTTTAAAAGTATCTGACACTATAAGTGTGTGGGAATTTGAAAGAGTAATGAAGCGTTGTAGACAATTGAAGCATACTTTATTTAAGTTAATATAGTAATCTTTATTAAAATACCAAATATATTAAATTACAGATTTTGATAGCTTGACACTACTACTAATTATTATGGCATTTAAAAAATAAACAAAGATTATTCTCTCAGCGCAATGGAGTGTACAATATTTTTGGTCAGTCCGTCTATTACGGTTCATGAGATATAGCCTGGTGACAGACGGACGGACGGACAGCAGACTCTTAGTAATAGGGTTCCCGTTTTAATCCTTTGGGTACGGAACCCTAAAAACCGCTGTCGATGGAATAGCTACTTCAACATCATAAAACCCCTTCATAAAATAAATTTATTAAATGTCTTGAATTTTTTGTTCAATTGCAAAGTGAGTCCTAAAATTGAAATTAACACTCTCATAAAATATATTACTCATTTTTTTCGCTGTTAGAATATATTTATTTCAACCCTCTCTTTCAATTTGGTAACTCAACTCCTTCAAAAGTTAACGTTTAAAACAGATAATTTGGATAAATTTTATTTAGCAAAACAACTGTCCATCACTTTATTTCCACAAAATGTTAAAGTATAATAAATTACATACCTTTAAAGTAAGGGCGTTGTTGGCACAAAATAAATGTCTATTATTAACTGAACTGAAGTAAATTAACTTGAGAGGCGTATCAGTCGAGACACAATTAAAACAAAAAAACTATATTAAAAACAAAACAATACAGGTTCCATCCTGTCTGAGTACTCCGTAGAGTTGATTTGATACTTGCGCAGGCGCGTATAACCCGTGTATGTGGGGTTGCGGTTGCGTTGCTGTACGGGAAATTCAATTCAAAATGATTTATTTATACGGGACCGCCAGCTAAATCAATAAATATTTTTAATAACATAAAAGAACAAAAATAATTTTCTTTAAAAAAAAACCTGAAACTAAATATGTAATACCCGATTTTTAAGGAAATATAAAAAAAATGTGGTAGAAAATAAAAAAAAAGTAGTTTACAACGGGACTCGAAAAAATTGTAAATAACGTGAATAATACAAAAATAGCTATTAAAAAATAGGGGTTGATGGTAGAAAGGTGAAAATTTAGGGTTGTATGTATTTTTTAATGCTGAATCGTGAAAAAATAAAAACAAACAATTTTGTCCAAAAATTAAAAAAAAAATTCTTGGGGTGAACCACCCTTAATTTTTAGGGGTGTGAAAAATAGATGTTGGCCGATTCTCAGACCTACCCAATAAGCACAGAAAATTTTATGAAAATCGGTTTAGCCGTTTCGGAGGAGTTTGGTAACAAACACCGTGACACGAGAATTTTATATATTAGATGTAATAAACCGTCACTTGCCAAATATTTATCAAGAATGCATACGTAACCAGGGCGGAAATGTTTATAGCGATTAATTTAAGTTTTCAATTCCCTTTTTTACTTAATTTTATGAATAAAAAATATTTTCGTTGATTATTTCCTTGTTTTTTTTTGCTATATATCTGTAAGCAATACAAATCGATAATTTTTAGCTTTAAATTGCGTATATTTCAAAAACTTTTGAAGGTAATGGTATCGAATGGGGTATTTTTGAAACGCTCTTTTAATGATCTTTTCAACACCAGTAGTTATCGCTCGACCCTGTGTTTTTTTAAATCCTAGTGCGTATTCGGAATCTACGAGAAATTTCTTATAAGATAGTATTTTTGTTTCTTATGTGCGATAAATAGTCAAAAAGTTAAAGGGGTGTTGCTTTATAACTTCTCACCCGGTACAGTGTGTTACAAATTCGATGAGATTGGCATATCTAAAGCCGTAAGATATACGAGGTTGTTTAAATAAAGGCAAAGTTGCCCAATTTAATATCGAATAATGTGCCGTTGACAAAGTTGAAAAATTTAGACTACTTCCGAAGATATCCGTAAAAAAAAATCGTCATTTTTCTTTTTTTCAGGCTACATTTGAAGAGTTAGGTATTAAATAATAATTTTTACAAATGTATAACAATATTTTTTAAATACGGACCTGGATTTTTTATTTCATTCATAACAAGCGTTCGATTTCCCAAAACCGACGATGTATTCCATTTGATGTTTCCCCATAAGAGACAATGTGGAAAAAACTGTGTGAAAACAAGAATCTTGCCAAATTCACGAAGGATAATTTTAAATACTCTTAAATGTATGAGTGCATTACATCCTTGGTTTTAAGAAATCAAAGGCTTTTTAAAAATCAAATAAAAAATCCAAGTCCGTATTTAGAAAAATGAAGTTGGTGATGTGACCTCGAAGACGAAACGTCGGATTTTAAATTTGACTGGACCGTCTTGCAGAGGAAAAGTGACTGCAAAGATGTAAAATTTTATTTTGTAATATCTTTTCAAACGCAGTCTGAAAAAAGCTAATGTTTTCACGGATATCTTCGAAAGTAGTTGGATATTTTCCAACTTTATCAACGACATGTTATTCGACATTAAATTCCGCAACTTAGATTAATTTAACCTACTTCGTATCTCTTACTGGTTTTAAAATATCAGTGCTTTCCCATCGAAATTGTAACATCCTGTATACAGATAGTGGACGGCGTTAGTGACCGAATGTTGGTGAAATCCGGTATCCCTATTTTTCTCATTATGTATAAAAATGATCTGCCTACCTCTAATAGAACTGGGAATCTAATATCATTTACAGATGATACCCTTACTTTATAGGTATTTTGGGGATTCGTTGAAGGAGGTGATGTTTAAAGCGAAATGGAACTTGCAAAATATGAAACGATATTTTGATGAAATGAGTTTAACAATTAATTTTGATAAGACCACCTATATTTCATTCATTAGACCCTCTTTAATATTGTTAGCCTATTTTGATGAACTATCCAAAATTCAAAAAACATCCTCTCTTTGGGCATACTATTCAACGTTGCGGAGATTGTTGATGTCTATTAGAAAAAATGTCGATTTTAATAAATACATTTAATTGCATTTTTAAAAAGAAAGTCGGAAGGATATAGACCTACAAAATCGAAGATATTAACGAAAAACGGTATTGGTGTTTTTCTGCAGAAAGCTGATGATAGCAAGTTTTAGTGGCAAAAGTGGCACTTATTGTTGGACTAGCAGGAGCATGTTGGAGAGAAGAACTGACAAACTTACTCTTGGAAAATGTAAAAGATGAACGTGCGTGTTTTAGAATTGTAAAACCATTCACGAAGACAAAAAAAGCTCGAGAGTGTTTTATAACATCAGGAGACATTGAAGGTTTCAATATGGTAAAAATTGTCCGAAATCACATCAAGTTACGTCCTAAACATGTTGATCATGGTCGTTTCTTCGTGGGCTGTAACTGGCTAGAACGGCAAATGTACAAAACAGCCAATGGGAATAAACACTTTTGGAAGTAGGCCTAAGACTATTGCTTTGTTTTTAAAATTATCCAATCCAAAAACTGAACATATTTACATACATCTGGTATTAATTTAAATAATTGCAATAGTTGTGTAATTAATATTGACAATAACTAGTTTGTAATGCTGTATTTTAAATAAAAATAAACGTATTTTCTTTAATTCTGTTTTAATTTTAATATTGGCAGAAATCATTACTGCATTAGTGCGATAATATCAAACATTACCTAACTAAAATCAGTGCGGTAATGGCTTCCTATCTCGATCGTAGATAAATATTATTTACATAAGCGAAGCCGACTCTCTAAGTATCTAGGTATAGAAATAGAGACATTTTTAAAAAGCAACAAACATTTGCCGGTCAAACAAGAATTTCTATAGGGATTTATAAGGGCAAACAAGTATTAATTTTAAAATATCATTCAGAATACATAGAGACATTTTCTAAAAGAAGTAATAAGTAATAACAAGTCAGGTTATAAAGAAGATTGAATTTGTCAATCTCCCAAGAACTTCCATAAGGATTTACAATAGCAAACAAATATTATTTATACATCTCTCATTCAGGACATCCAACAACTAATAAGTAATAATAAGTTAGGTAAAAAACTTGCCAATCCAATAAGAATTTCTATAAGGATTTGTAAGGGCCAATAAGTACTAAGTACAATAAGAATTCCTATAAGGATTTATAAGGGCAAATAAGTATTCTTTTACAAGTATTATTCAGGATATCCAAAGTAACATTTTGAAAAATAACAACCAAATAATGTCAGGTTATAAACGAGTTTCAATATTTTTACCAATTTATTACGAATTTCTATAAGGATTTATAAGGGCTAACAGGTATTTTTATAACTAAACCCATTTGCGGAACTATGTTTATAAGTAACTTTTTTCATATTTCCAGAAGTACCATTGATTTAGTTTGTTTTGCGTCATCCTGTTTCTCCCATATATTTTATATGGGATTTAGACAAAGTTTAACATTCTGTATTTCAAAATCTGGTCATAGAATCAAGTTCTGGCAGTGACAAATTTTGACCAGAGGATTGAGAACTATATTACAGAAAATCACCCTACGCCATTTTTCATAAAAAGTGTGAGATGTCCTTTTATATGATGAGACATTTGTTCCAAAAACTTTGTTTTTTATTCTGACATTATTAATATAAAAAGCATGGGTCTTTTTTTAGGAAATCCTTTAGATTGTTCTCGATACGGATTTTTTTTTTAACTTAAATTTTTAGTATTATGGATATTTTCTGTTTTGGCTAGTTCATTAATTTTTTTGCCATTACATGTGGAATTTTTCAAAAAAAAAAACTAAAAATTTTAGTGCAATAATTTATTTGCTTCTAAGAATACTTCTAATGTAGTATATAACAAAATATATTTGTACAAAAAAAAACAAAAAACTAACAAATTAAAAAAATCGCTTATATTATTAGAATCCGCTTATATACTGTGTCTTTTTTAAATGAAGACAATTCCTTTATTCACTGATATTCTGACTAAAAGAAAAATTCACCCATACCATCTTCAAAAGCATTACATACCAAGATATGAATATATAGGTTATAAAAAATGAGACCAAAATGTCAACAATTCCTTGATTCTTATGGAATTGTTTTCGTTTAAAAATTATACTCAATATATTTCACTTAAAAATAAATAATTAAATTGGTTCCTACCATTCAAGCAATAATTTATGTATACTTACTTTCTATAAAAACAAAACTAAACAAGAATGTGTCCATACAAACATATTTAAAATTAACAGGGTATACTTTTAAATAGTATCTTAATATGATATATGCCCTAAGTCATTTTTGGCAATACCACAGACTTTTAATATGACACTAAATGATAACTTAAGGATACAGCAGCTTTGGTTGTAATATTTCAGTCCAATTGAATTCCTTATATTTAGACTTTTCAGTTTCTTTTATATCAGTCAGATCTAAAGATAATTTTCCGGTAGGGGGCGAAAGTTCCTCTTCACCTCCTGAAAGAAAACGATATATATAATTAACACATTGACTGTCATTTTCATGGTAGATTCTGTCTTGATTCAAAAGTTCTGTGCTATTAACTATGCCATTGAGGATTTGGTTACAGAATAAAATATTATTACTTATTCTTTATATAGCGTATAACAAACGTAAGGAAACGGCGAAATATCTCAAGTAACTCTTACACGAATGTAAAAATATATACACTTAGGAATAGAATTATGCCGGATCCAATGGGGAGTTCTACATTGCTGCCAAATTTACCGTTTTTCTGTAATAAAAGGAAATTTTTTTTAATGGAACACCCTGTATTACATTTCTTTTTTAAAATCTGCGTAAAATTCTCAACACTTTTTATGAAAGACAATAGTTTTTGCGAAAATAAGGATTTAATATCCATAATTTAATGTATTATTTTTTACTAAAATACCTTCACACAAAAGGTTACTTGATATGTTTGACAATATTAATTTACAAAAATGAATTGTTTAATTGAAACCCAAAGAATTGGCATTTTAATTTTACTGAAACAAATATCCTAACAAAAATCGACAATAACGACACAACCCTTGTTGTTGCAGTCGCTGCTCGCGGGTGAAAAAGTAAGTGAAGTGCAAATGAAGCAAGAAAATATCGCAATAATTTTTTTTCCAGATTTTTTTTTATATGTGGAAGGTGTAGAATATTTTTTTACGCCTCACCTAAATTTTGTATACTAAATCAATTCCCCTATCCTTCATAGCAGCAAATTTATTTATAACATCCTCATAAAATGGATGAGTTGCCCTAATCTCCAGAAATTCCTTTTAAATTGAAATATTGCCTAGAGAAGTAAGTCTTTCTTGAGATATTGTATTTCTTAAATAAGTTTTTACACGTTTGAGGCAAGAAAAACTTCTTTCCACTGATGGACTTGTCGACGGTATTGTCAAAATAAGGGAAAATACTTTATATGCTTTGGTTAAAATATCTTTATTTTCATTAATTTTTTTCACTTGCTCTTACAGCGATATATTCCAATTACTGTCATTGGCAAAAATAAGACCAAGTTCATTTTTAAGTCGACTTTTTGAAAATATTTTCCATATAACTGTAACAAATTTTCAAACGGGCCAGTCGGAAAATTGAAACTATATTCGGAATCTGCCAAACATAAAAATGTAAGTTTTTCAGTCTTGAAAGCTTAGTGTCATTTCCATTAAAATATGGTCCAATATTTCGTAAAAAAGGGTTCTATACTTAGCACTAATTTCTTCAGGTGAAAGCTTAGCAAGCTCACGTTTGTAATGATTTATTTCTATGGTCCAATATTTCGTAAAAAAGGGTTTGCACTAATTTCTTCATCAAACATTTGTAATGATTTATCTCTGTAATAGAATTTGCTTTATCAAACATGTCATTAAAAAAAATGTTCACTTTTTTTACAGAGCGCCTCACGACAGCGTTTTATATTGGATATGCAAAAATGAACGTCAAACGTTTTTTTTTGAAGAACGCAACTTGAAATCACATTTACTAACTTCGAATTTAAAGACCAACGAGTTTCTGTAATTGTTGGTATACGCCTCGTAGATGCAGATGTAAGAGCATACTTTGGCTGAGTGATGAAAAAATAAGGGAATACCACTAAGGCTTGCAAACAAATTCGACATTTAGAAATAATTTTAAACTTTGCTGCATCAGGACAAATACAGCCTGTGGCACTTTTTTTTTGAAGGCCATTTAGATGGCCAGACATTCCCCTATTAATTTATGTTTACAGTCAAATTGGTCCAAAATTTGATCCAATAGAGAATATAAATTCTCCGATGTTCTATCGGAGCTGACATTATAAAATCCTAAGAATCTCTCGACAACTGAACCTTCTGAATTAACGTATCTTAAAATTATGGACCACTGAGAGGTTTGCGTAATATCAGTGGTATCATCCACTTGCTCAGAAAAAAACTGTGTGTTCATTATTTCATTTTTACATGATCATTTAAATAATCAGAAATGCATTCAATTAAAAATTAATTATTTCGTTTTGAATAGTTTTCGAGTCACCAGTAAAAACATTTTTAATTTTTTTGCGATGATCTTTTAGTTCTAGGGAACTTCTTGATATTAATAAACCTAAAAGCTGTTTTAAAGTTCCCCCTATTTATTGACTCGCTGCTCTCATCATGGCCGCGAAGGACTAACTCTTGTTTTGCAAGGTACAAAACTGCGTCAATTACCAAGCACATAAATAGTCTATTTAATCGGACGTTTTCGTTAAAATGTATTTTATATAGTTTAACATTTTCTTTTAAAGTGGCAGCTATAGTGCTTTGATTTTTTTACAAATATTTTTAGCATTAATTCGCATTTTAAATGCTCCGCCGAGTCTTCATGTTTATGTAAAGACCTTCATATATTTAACATACCTGCAAATCCTTCCTTATTCCACACTGAATATTTATTGGAAACTAGTAAACAAGGCCAACAAAAACAATTTTTGTAATATTTGACTACTACATAACCATTTGTACGCCGAAAACCAGGATGACGATTAAAACTCTGATCTTGTTCCTTCCATCGATTAAATGGAGTTTCCAAAAAAATGCAAAACATCCGTGATCGGATTCATCAATAATGTAAATTAATAAAACCGATACCAAATAAAGTTGTAACAACACCATAAATAAATATAACACAAAACAGTCAAGTAAACTGCAAAGGAACTAACCGGTTGAAGCGAAATCCGTGAAAATAAGTAAACAACCACCCCAAACTGAACGACACCTGGGTGTAGTGTACTGCGTTAGCAATTCACCGAGAGCGTTGTATGGCGCTGGTTAACATTAATCTTCAATGCGGTTGACGTCATCACGTACGGGTCGTCATAGCAACGTAGTAGGAAAATCGTAAACTAAACACAGCACCTCCAGCAAAATCGAAGCGGTTTGCGCCACTGTTATAGTTGTTATAATAAAGTTCGACTGAAAGTTTTAAAAAGACATGCCGCCAACGGTCAAGTAAAATATTTGTTCGAGATGTACAGTTTATTTTTTGCCAACAAGGTGAATAAATGAATGTAAAAACTTAAATTTTAAGAAATATATAATAAATATAGTTACATGTTTGCTTGTTTATTTTTCTTGGTGAAGTAGCACTTCACCTGAATAACCGCCACTGTGTTGTTGGCGCAAATAAATAATCCTAAATAATAACCAAGTGAGCAAGCTCACACAGCGGTAGATTATATGCAACGCTACTGTGGCGAGAATGGCCTTGCTTTGAATAATCTGAAAACTGATACAAGAACTCAATTACAGCCTCTTAGTAAGATCTGAAAGCAAAAGTATCAGTCAAAGTGCAGTGGTTAAGTTCATAGGAGTCTACATGGACTCTTCCCTTTCATGGGAACACCACATTAAAGACCTTTCAAAAAAATTATCCACACATTGTTTTAAACTCTGCAGATTAAGAAACTTTGTAAGTTTGCAGGTTAATTATTACTATGGGTATGTACACTCGTCATTAAGTTACTGCTTTGTCTTGGGGAAACTCAACCAAAGTTGTGGAGCTGTTAGTATTACAAAAAAAAAGAATGGTGCGCACTATGTTGAATGTAAATGCAAGACAACCCAGCAAGCACTAAAATAGCTACAACTGTTTCCACTACTACTCTTTAAGGGTTTTTACTTATTTATTACTAATAATCCTACTATATATCAACAAACACTTTGGGTTACACGTTTTTAAGTATTATATATGTATTTGTTACTGCGAATAATACTTACAAATTAAACATTACGTTAAAAAAGAATCACTCTTTTTAATAAGATATTTAATGATAATTACTATTTAAACCAAAGTCCAAAATTACATTTTTCAGATTTAAATTGGCCAATATATTTGACCAAAATGTATTGAAAATTGATGAATTTTAAAGGGGCGTAATTTTTTTACGACTATCATCAGCATATTCACCAGAGAAATTGCCTGCGTTTTAATTTTATGTCCTTAGCATAGCCAGAAATCTAAGTAAAACGCATGTATCCTACCTCAAATACCAATAACGTATTCTATACGCTCTACACCATATTTCCAGTTTGAGTGTTTGTAGTCGCCATAAAATAACTGTTTTGTTTGTATTAAAACGAACCATACATATTTTTAAAACCGATTAAATAAAGACAGAAATAAGGAAGTGACGAATAGGGTGAATTACTACTATTCGGCTACTTAAATGGAACTACACAATTCCGTACTATCTGTGTAATAGTCAAAGTCAGAGTTACATGTTATTCACGAAATAGTTACCCTAAAATTGTTCCCCATTTTGGTAATGACTACATAGTCTCAGCTTAAACAGAACGTGGCGACACACAAGTTCCAGTTACTTCAATGAAAACAGATATGATAACAATGACGTATTCATGACTAAAAGTGCTACTTGGGATATTAACACTATTTCTCTATTTCTAAAAGTTGTTTAACATTTTACTGCGTTAGCTCTTTTTGTACCGATACAATAACATGTCAAATCACTCCGCGGTGGAATGCGGTTGATTTCCTAGGTTACAATGTGTCAGCATTTCAAAATCCTTGGTTATACAAATGTTTCGGAAGTTGTCTTTGTTATTCCTTAAATTAGATTGATGTACCTATCTTTGTCTAATTTTAGTCTCCTTTTTTGATTGTACTCTATAATACTTATTCTTTGTTAGTTTGCTTTTACATTAATCATATTCTAAAAATCATCTATTAATTGTATTAGTTTCATCATTAGAATTAAGATATGATATTTCAAAATATAATATCAATAAACTTTTTAGGTGTTCTGGAACAACAGGAAGCTTGTCATGACCTGTTCAAAAAATTATCAATGTTATTTATATTTTAAATTGTGTACTATATGTTTTTAATAAATTGTGTACTATGTGTTTTTAAAAATAAGTCTAAGTTTAGGTGTAGAAAAGATATCTAATCTATCTAACCAGTAAGTAGTAGATATAATCTAAGATTTGACAATATATTAGAGATTCCTTGCCACACTCTAACTCAAAAGGCCCCTACATAAATTCTATTAAACTTTTTAATAAGCTGCCAGGATCTTTAAGAGACATTTCTCCTTTTAGCTTGTTTAAAGCAAGGTTCAGGTCACTTCTACTGAGATATAGTTTCTATAGTGTCGGTGAATTTTATGGCTGTAACTTCTAGGTCTGGAATAACTAGTCATAGTCCTGTTCAGGACTAGGTTAGTTTTAGTTCCTTTTGTAATTTGTTACTAAGTTTCGTTAATTTATTGTTTGTTGTATTAGGTATTTCTTTTTTTGTATTGTATTGTTTCCTTTGTTTGAAGTTGTTTGTGTGAGATGCTGTTTTTTCCTGCTAGTGTTTTGGTCTGCCAGAATGTACAGCTCCTTTACCTTTCCAGTTTCACATTTTTTGTTAATGTTACTTACGGTCTATTTAATTATTGAATTTCTGTTAGGATATTTGTCATTAAAAATGTTACAACCATCTTACAGGTTTCTCATTCTATCTCCATAACCCAGTATAATTCAAATTTCAATTCTTTAGGTTTCAATTAAACAATCCATTTTTGTAAATCGACAAAACTCATATTGTCACACATATCAGGTAACCTTTTGTGTGCAGGTATTATATAAAAGGTAATACATTAAATTATGGATATTAGACCCTTTTATTAAAAGGGTTCTTAATATAACGTATTGAGAATTTTAGGCAGATTTTAAAAAGTAATATAATGAAATTTAAAAAAAATCCTTTTATTACAGGAAAGCGGTAAACTTGGCAGCAATGCCGAACTCGCCATTGGATCCGGCATAATTTCATATCTAATTATACATACTTTCATTAAATTCAGGTAAGCGGTATAGATATTTCGCCGTTTCCTTACTTTTGTTACACGCTGTATATATTTATACATATGATTGATGATGAATCTATTATTGACTTTGAAACATAAATATTTATTTTAACACTTTCCATTTTAAAAAGATATGTTCTGAACCAACATAAAAGTGAAATCTACATTTCATGTTTAAAAAATTATTTAAAAGTATTCCATGAAGAAGTTTATCAAATGCTTTTGAAAAATATGAGTTAATTGAGTTGACATGTCCTTTCTCGAGTGACTCAGAAATAAATTTAGTATATAAGAGTAAGTTAAATAATTATTTAACAAACAATAAATATATGCAAACATGTTTTACTAAACTTAACATACGGACAGCAAGAAGCTTCAAAATTGAAGAGACAAAACTAGATTTTGTTTATTTATTATTGCCAGCCACTCTGCGGTATTATTAATTCGATTTTATGCTAGCAAAAATTTAAAAACCTATCTTATATAGTTTGATTCAGGCTTCCCGAATACAGAACCGAACCCCAAAAAAATTGAATCAACACTTCTCTTATCCAAATATAAATCTATATATTCTAAAATATTATTAATAATTTAATGAGTTTAACCATGAAAATCTTTCTTCTGGTTTAAATGGAAGTGTATGTTAAAAACCAAATATATAAAAATACTTCATAAACCTACAAAGCCACTAAAAAGATAGTTAATTTTACTTCTACTTTAATAAGGAGTGGCCTGCTCTCATGAAATATCCGATATAAATTAAAATATTATTACTAACTGGTTTTTAACCAACCCTTGAGTCATTAAAAATTATACAGCATGTAACAATAGACAATCAGAAAAACACTACATAATTTGGAGTACTTTCTGCCTAAATTTTTCTACCATTTTAAAACATTTAAGTAAATAGTATTCATGTCAATATGCTCTCTTATACTTACTTAAAATTTTAAAATATATTGTTTTATTTTCCAGCAAATACATTTCCACTCTTCCAACTATATATTTCGATATTTGTGGGTTGTAATTGTCAGTCATCTTTAGAACCTAAAAATATTATAATAAAGGAAATGTGTACTCAAAGAACCTTATAATTAAGTTTCATTTAAAGTGATTATCATGGAGTTTTTAATACAGGCTTACTTGCAATTATTCAATTGCATCAAGCAGGAAGAAGAATAATGGCTTTTCACCCAAAAAAACATTTACTTTTTACCAAAAAAAAAAATATATATATATATATATATATATATATATATATATATATATATGTGTGTGTGTGTGTGTGTGTTTTCATTCAGGGTGTACATCCGTTCACTACTGTCGTTCTGAAAAGATCAGTTGTGCTGACGTTTCGCCAAAATCACATTCGGCATTTTCGAAGCTTTTTTACTCGCGTCTGAATAGAGACTGAAGTGTTGGTGACTGCGACGCTTCCTTTTATAGATATTTTAGATTTGTCGATTATTGTCTTTCATACTGTTGGTAGTTTTAATGGTTTGTTCCTTTTATTCAAATCACCTTATTTTTCAATTTCTATAGCTTCTTGGATTATTCTGGTCTTATAATGTTCTAGATTGGCAATCTCCCTACATTCATCGAAATTTATTTTGTGGCCAGTTTCCTGATGATGTAGGAATAAAGCTTAGGTTGTTTGTTTGTTTCTGATGCTCAGTTTATGCTCTTCCACTCTTGCTGATATTCACCCGTTAGTTTGCCCCACTTACATCTTTTCACAGTCCTGGCACGGAATGCGGTATAATCCATGGTTTTTCAGTTTGATTTTATCTTTTAGCTTTCCAAGTAGTTTACCTATAATTGTTTGTGGCTTGTGTATTGTTTGTTTCTTGTGTTTCCTAAGAATTCAATTTCGATTCTGTCGTGCCTTTTACATATGGTAAGACTACTTGTTGCTTTTCCAGTTCATAATTTTTGTTGTTCGACAACCCTATGCATTAATAGCTTTCTCTATGATGTGATTTGTGTAGCCATTTTTCTTTAAAGCACTAGATATTTACTTAAGGTTGTTTTGTCTCGGCTGTGTTTCAATTAATCACACAGATCTGCATATTAGGGTATTGACCATAGCCTGAGTTTGTGCTGGGTGATTATATATATATATATATATATATATATATATATATATATATATATATATATATATATATATATATACTACTTATTTAGTTCAAAAACCAATTGTGGTGCATAGGTAGATATAAGAACAAATCCATCATGGTGGAACAAAATGGCATCCAATAAAAATGTTTGAAAAGATAGTATACTAAATGCCTATGTGTGGAAATAAAACATATTGTCCACAAATAAATAAAATATAAGTCACAGTTTTAATTTATATTTATTTTAGTTTTTAGAAATCTGTTTATGAATGTAAAAAAACCTAAATTTACCTTGAAAGCAATAACATCCCCGACTCTAGGTTCTAATTTTCCTTCCATCAAAGGTGCTTTTAAGATACTATCATTTCCAAAAATGGCCTTATTTTCCATTACAATATCTTCATTTTCATCACTGAGAATCACTGTTTGTGTTGGTGATATTTTATCACTCTTTTCAATTTTTGTTAGATTATTTTCTTCCAAGTTTATATTAGATTTTTCTTTTGAATGCTCTTCAATTTTATCGACTTCATTTTTGCTGCTTATTTTACCATCTTCAAATTTTATGTGGATATTAGGACCACCCTCTTTTATCATAGGCCTTGGCATGGGCTTCGGCATTGGTTCTCTTACTTGACTGTCTTGATTTCTCTTACTCCTCTTTTTATGTTTCCTTACCCGTTTGCGTTTGGTTACATATGGCAAAGACACATCACTTTCTTGAGACAGTACTGAATCAGACTCCCTTAGATATTCCACCAATGAACCTACGCCCATATTTACTTTCCTAGTCCTTTCTCTTAGAGATTTGACTGAAGTATTATTTGAAGCTGTTGACATATTTGTTGAATTCAAGGTGGAACTGTAAGATGTTTCATGAACGCTTAAACTATCTCGACCTATTGATGAAATATCTACAGAGACATCAGTACAGAGTGCATCTTGTTTCAAAGACTTATAGGTATTTATTTCAGTATTTATACTTTCAATTGTATTATGTGATTCTTCAGTTTGAGAATTGTATGATGTATTAACTGAAGAAACTCTGTTAGCTATTGTTGCATCAGTCTTAATTTCAGAAACAGTTGAAGCATTTAACTGTTCAGATTGTGAACTACCATCAAGCACTCGATCAAGCATATTGTATGAGGAAGCATCCATTGAAGAAATTCCGCTCGCTATTGCTGCTTTGGTTTGAATTTCAGAAATAGAAGATGAATTTAACTCTTCCCTCCGAGAATTACACTCAGGTATATTTTTAAATGATGATGTATCCATTGGAGTATCACTATTGACATTTGCAGAATCAATCTTAGTTTCAGGACCAGCCTTATTTTCTATATTTTTATCCAAATACATTTTTGTGTAATTAGATGCCTCACTCTGCTTTTGTTCTAAAATCATTGCCTCAGGCTCATTTTGGTCCAAATATGATTTTGTATAATTAGAAGCCTCACTTTTTTCATCGGTAGATGTATCTTGAACACTGTTTGACTTCTCATTTGGAGAAATATTTTTTTCAAAGGAATTTACTAATGCTCTAACATAATTGTCTGGTGGAGAACTTTGAATTTTTGCAGAAGTCACGTTCCGACTGGCATTTTGTGTAGTATCTACATTTGAGACTGTTTCTGCTGCACCTCTATTAATTATATCAATTTTTACTATATTGATTTTCTTTTTAGCGAGGTATTGATCAGTGATTCTTTCTGGTGGTGTATATTTAGTAAACTTCTTTATTGGAGTATCAACATGCCTAGACAGACGAACCATATCAGGTACAGTTGATCTACCAAAATTATTACAATTTTTGATGTGACTTTGCAACTTCGGTAGCACAGTTTTAAAACTAGAAGATTCTTCTTTATTTTCTATTGAGGTATTGTTGGAATGTTTCTGAGCATATTCATCAGCTTTCTGTTTCAGTTTCTTCTTTATCTCTAGAACTTTATTACAGATTTCTTTTTCTGCAATATACTGTCTCTTATTTAGTTCATTCTTATCTTTTTTTAAATGAGGTGTGTGATCATTTTTATCATACAATTTCTTTTTCACTGTTTCTGATATATTAGTATCTTTCACGGAGTCTTTAACATTTTTCTTCTTACGAGGTTGTTCTTCTTCAGAACTATTACTAGATTTTTTTGTCTTCTTTTGGAAAGAATTATGTGGAATGTCATCCAATAATTCTGTTTTAAGGGCAGTTTTAGAGCAGTCACTGAATTCAGAATTACTTTTTGGTACAATATCTGCCACTTCTTTTCCTTTGGAGGCTGAGCCTTTTTTTCGTTGTTTCTTTTTATGGAAATCTTCATCCTCAGAACTGGTATTGTATGAACTTCTTATACTCGTATGATGTTTCTTAGATTTCTTCTTTTTCGGTGAAGAAGACTGACTGGATTCTTCTGGGATATTTTCTAATAATCTTTTCTGTTGTCTATTTTCTATATTGCTTCCTTGAGTAGATGAAGATACCCTAACATCTGTAGGTTGCTTATTAGCTCCCGATTTATCTGGAGTTACACTAAAAAAAGGCAACATTGTTACTGATATTTATTATCAATGTTTACAATAATTTTAAGAATGCTAAGGTTGATATTTTGTTAAGCAAAATAACAAACATAGAAAATTGTTAAGAGATATTTTACATATTCGTTGAATAATAAGTAACACTTGAAAAAACAATTATTCTTTATTACATCCATAGAATGCGAACTTAACTGACAGTAACTTAAATGGCTAAGTATTTAGAAATTGAATTACTTTAGTATAAAGAACAGTGTGAATTCTCTAAAACTTAGGCATAAAATTAAAGTATAGTTAGTAAAAGTCAAATCAAAATCTACAAGTTGATTTTAACTTTTTTTTTAATTAGAAATTGATTTCAGAAATTTACATTATTTTTGGTCTAGACGCTTTGTTCTAGAAACGTAGGTATGTAGTTTTGACAACCTAAATGTTGGTATCTTACAATAATAATACAATACAATAACTTTTGGTATCTTCACAGTTTTACTCTGGACATAAGTGTGAAATGTAAATTATTATTTAATCTACTGTTTCTCCTTTAATTGTGCGAACAAATTTGTATTCATTTTTAAATAAATATCCAACAAAGTAATGGAGCTCAAGATCAGGGAAGGGTTTTCTAATTTGCAATTGTAATTTAAATTCAGCTGTAAAAACTCTGAATTACATCTTCAAAATGACCAGAAATTTCCATGGGCCATTAAATAAATAAATCATATTTAAGTATGCCACCGAAATGTAAAATGATATAAAATACAGACAAATGCAACAAATTAAACTACTATTATTAGAAAACATTAGGTACAAAATTTAAACACCGCTGTGCACTGTAAAAAGCTTTTAATGACAAATGATTTAATTTTTCTCTTAAATAGATCACATGGCTCTCCCTTAGTCATAATGGAAGCATAGGTATTTCTTTTTTTTTTGGAAACAGACTTTATTTATTATATTAAAGAGTTTTACTGCAAAAAAAAATTCTGGCTATTTTGACTCCTTTCCAACCTACAGTAGGTTGGTATATAGATACCTTTATAACTGATTTTATGATTGTGGTACAAATGTGTTCACAAGTTGTCACTTACGTTGTCAACCGAACAGACTTTCCTACAATTATCAAGAAATCCCATTCCAGATATTATTATTATTATTTTCCTTTAAAGTTTAAAAACCTATATGCAAGAGCCAAACCTTCCCAAACCATAATTCTTTAGAATAGTGTATAGTAGGTCACTTTCATGGTTTGTTCAGATATACACCAAAATATGTTACTTATTACAAATATGCTACTTGCAAGCCTCTTACGAATATTTTCAAAGTGTTCAAATTTGACTGATGACATGACACATTATTAGAATTATTGGGTCTAAGAATAAAAATCACATTTTATGTCTGTTAGACACAAGCCATCCCTCTACACTTTGTTATATCATTTAATCTCAGAATAGCTATCTGCTCAGACTCACCACTTATAAACACACTTATCTGAGAGGCAAGTGATTTATAAAAATAAGAAACAGTAAAGTTCCTCCTGGAACACCTATATCTAACAGAAGGTATTGTTTTAATTACCCAGGAGCCTTCAACCATCATAAAGTAGTTGGATGATCTGAAAGATAAATAAAGAATCCTTCTGTGGTCAATGTAGTATGTGCTGATACCAGCACACTCTAAAAGAAATACTGGCCAAAGCAGAGATCACACCAAACACATTGCTGTGTTGGTTAATAAGCCATAAACCAGACCAAATCTTTCCAATTGGTTAAACAGCACTGAATTATTCACGCAGTCAAATGCTTTTGTGAGATCAAGTTATTCACCTATCCATACATATTTACAGCAACAGGGAAGAACATTTACTTACCTAACTGTTTCATCATTTTGAAGCACTCTGACATCCTCAGAAACAGGTAAAAATTGGCCGCTTGTAGACAAATAAAATTGATTAATTCCAAATATCTCCGAAATACGATTTTGTAAATCTTCAATCGTTTTTAAATTGCTTTTAACGAAAACCCTTGCTATTCTTCTATGGTCCAAAAAAAATCTGCTAAGGTCTAGTATAATACGAAAATTTTTATTTTCAGTCATTTTACTGGGCTACATATACCGAGGACGAACCTTTTCTAAACACAAAAGGACATGCTTTGTGTTTTGTTTATAAACTTTTCTTTTTTGAATATCTAAAAAACGTTTTATATGTAACCTAACGAATAACCACAAAAAATTGAATTAGGATTGAGGAAAAGAGGTCTCGAAAAAAAAACAAAAGTGGCTAAATCTCAAACTAATCCGTGACTGAGGAATAGTTAGACCATACTTAGACAAGGCCTTGTCTAAGGTGGAATATAAATAAATAGAGTTCATTGGATTAACCTGTGTTCCATACCAACGAGAGTTGCCTTTTTTTAGTTTTTTTTTGTAGTTGTGTCTTAAATTTTGTTTTAAATAACTGACTGCGTTTTTGGTTAGCATTGGTTAGGCCTTCTTTTTGTTAAAGGGTTGATGTAAAAAATTGTATCTATAGGAGTGCTGGAAACATGACCTGAGAAAATGGTAAGCCCCGCTTGTTAGCCTGTTTTAACAAAAGATTGACGAAAACGTTAAGCCTCATTCGGCTCTATAAAATTTCGCATATGACGTCACACAATGACCAAAATTATCGTGTCCGTAGGTGCACGCTATTGGATGTTTTCAATTTTTGTACAAAATGTTTTTATTATTCTTATATCCTTTACTTATTATTGGCTTCTGCAAAAATAAATTTTTATTCTGGCATTTTATTTTTCTCTTTCTTCAATTTTATCACGTTAAGGTGCAACATTACTTTTAAAACCCCATTTATCCCAAGATTTGTATAAGAATGTTTCTTTTAATAGTAGTTACAATCTATAAAAACATGTCATAAAGATATTCTTAAACTATTAGCAATAAACCTTAGAAAATCTCCAAATTTCCTTGTCTATTGAAAAACCTAAAAACAGACTGCCCAAAATGCAAAATGTTCCGGCTATATTTGTTATTATTGATTGTTTAAGAAATTACCTCCTGATGGCGTTGCAGTATGAGGTTCTGTACAGTGACTGTAAGGATGTGTTGTAAATGTGTACGCGTATTTAAAATGGCAGTTTTCAACTGCATACTTTACCCATTAAGCTTTCACCATTCCTGTAAAACTTAAAACAAGGCTTCCACTGTATATTTTGGAGGTTTGCCACTCTTGGCACAATTGTATACCTTGGAAAAGCAATATACGATTGGTGACCTTGTTTTATTCAAACATTTTTTGACTGATTTTAATTTGCACTTTCTTTTTACATCACAAGTACAAGGTCCGATTATCCAACAGATTTCGACGTTGACATTAGAGATGGGTAAGTCCGTGATTTCGAAGGAGTTGGGTCCGGAGGTACATCCAGCTCGGCGGACCTGCATGTTGCAGTTCTGCCGGATCTGTAACCTAACCTGAAACTGTCAGAGTGCAAAACTATTTAGCTTGTACTTTGTAATTATTGCGTGTCTAGGTCCAGATAGTAAAAATTCATCATTTACAGTAATATGTTAGGTTACAGTTCCGCTATACTAAACTTTTATCAGGAAATAAAAAAGTACAAATAATAATGTGTTAATTTTACGAACTATATTTAAAAACCTAATATATATATTTAACTCGAATCAAATAAACAGTACATTACAACAATACTCTTTATTTTTCATATATTCTATTCGGCAAAAATAGATATTTACATTTTTTTGTCTCATTGATACCTTAAAGTTAACAAACGGCTCAGTAATTATTGTAATATTTACAAATTTCTGTAAAGTTTCTAGGAACATTATTTTTCTTACAGAGATTACCGGTTGAAATTATCAGTTATCTGTTAATTTGTGTTCCTTATACTGAATGTAAATGAGATAACTGGACTGATAATCATAACATTATTTATTATATACATTGGGTCACTTATAAAGTCACCCATCGTTTGTCTTCATCAAGTTGTTTTTTTATTCATTGTAACAACTAATGCTTAGTTCTCCTAAAAAGCGGGAATTTTAAACCGTTCGTTGGGAGATATACATAAAAAGCAGTGACTCCCTAAATCGGGAGGGTAGGCGGCCATATCTAAATCGGGAGGCCCTAAAATAATTTTCAACATAATAGTTTAGTTTGTGCAGTTTGATGTTCAATTTAAATCTCGTGAGGTTTCTAAAAGAGATACAATAATGTTTTCTGTGCTTATACAAATACACTAAAATTAAAAAATTTATTGGGAACAGCCTTTGAGAAACTGGTGTTAAAAATATTTAGCGAAGACTATTGGATTGGATTGGATTGCACATTATTCTTAAGTATTCGAAATTTCCGTAAACGTATTTTTTTATTTCGGATTAAATTCTCAAGAATATTTTAGAACTTCAATAAAACTAGGAGGAGCGGTTGTAAAGATGATGACTCAATAATACTATTCAACTCAAACTATTCAACAAACAATAACAATAAACGTTATAGAATTACAATTCACGCCAATTAACTTAAGCGAATAATTTTATTTCTAATAATGTAATTGGTTATAGCTTCTCCCATAGAAATCAATTCTAATATTAGAAAATAATTCCGAAATTTGTGAAACAATAGAAAAATCGCAACTAGCTATTTTGGTTTTGATCTGATGCAGTATACTGTTTATTTCAAAACTGAAGTAAACATAAAAGTAAAAAGCCAATAAACAAATACATTTTTTATTATAGGGTTGAGACATTTATAATTTAAATTAACAAGAAAAGAAACAATTTGAGTAAGTAATTTTAACAATATTATATAGAATAACAATAAATACCTATAAACTTAAGTGAACAATTCACTTCTAGTAACGTAACTGGTTTTATCTTCTTTCACAGAAATCAAACAAAAGAAACTTATGCCTAAATTTGTGAAACACTAGCAAAACCGCAACTAGTTAATTACAGCCTACATAAACTATAAAAACCGTTACTGAAACGGGAACATGGATTTTGAACCAAATGAAAAGAATCCTCCACCGCCACCTCCACCGAATGGTGGCATCTCGGGAGCTTTAAATGGTGGTCCGTCTTCGCCCTCCACGTTGTATGAAAATTCGGGACTTTGCAAAGACGTTTGACCTAAAAGAACGTCATCATTTATATAACTAAATTTGTTAAATAGCATTTGTTCTTAGAGTAAATACACAGGAAGATACATAATGCCTATAGCAAATGCATTGAGTGTTGTGGCCCAAGGATAACCAAGTCTTCAGCTAAAATTACTGGTTTAAAAATCCAACAGAGAAGAGTGTAAAATGAATTTCACTTTCCACGCTGCCATTCACGGAGGAACCGGATGTTCCCGTCGTAGTTTGGGGGTAAATTCACACTCCCCGCCATCACATACCTTCTCAGGTTGAGGGGATGGCCGAGGTTCGGATTCCTCGATGAACTGTAGGGCCCGTCTGGCTGACATTCCCGAGAGGTAAATTCCTTCCCCCATCCTTGAAGGGTGATTCTGGTCCCCCCTTTCCGCGCACCCTTCCATTCCCCCAATATGTACTTCTCTGAACAAAAAGTGAACTAATTGTAACAGTCGGATGTTCGGGCAGGGTCATGTTACCCGAACAGTCCCGAACATCCACGAACTATTGCGTGATTAACGGCGGTTGTCATTGACCTTTGGCCATATGATTTCGGTGCATTTTCAGTATGACTTTAGTGAATTTGACAATCTCATTCCAACCGATTATTTAAAATTAACTTATTGTTGATTATTCAAGAGGATAATTGGTCCAAATTAATTTAACATAGAACTAGTTTCTGAGAATTTTATTTATTTCAACTTATCAATTTGAATTTAGCTGATACAATATATCTTTCGTTTTTTGGTAACACTGAGTTTTATTGATAATATAAATATTTAAATGCTTCTACAAAAAAGACAAATTAGCCATACAGAATCAGTACCTATGGTAATATCAGCCTAGGAGTTGTTTTGTTTAATTTAATCTAAATAAATAAAGAAAAGATTAAACATGATCCTTCAAAATTCGAAAATAGATTATGAAGAATTTGTTTTCACTCTTATGGGTCATGTCTAAGATTAAATATTAATTTATGCACCAGTATCAACTTTGGTTTTTTTTAATATACAAAGTGTCCGGTGCGCAGACTTTGTTAAATCGTGTGGTCGATTTTAGAGGTAAAAATCGAAAGAGGCAAGTGTAAAATGTATCTACATCATGCTCCATCCCATTCACACCGGTTAGAGGTCGGATATTTCGTAAGAGATGGACAGGGGCTATTGGTACAGAAAATACACACTTTCTAGTCGGCATATCACCTGTTATACAAAGCGTAAAGGCTACACCGTAATCAGAGTTAATATCTCGAGGGCGAGGCATAGGTCGAAGAGCGTAGTTTGGAGCTGTCGCTAAGGAAGGTCCCATCCTGTTGGACCTCGTCACAAAAAGGAGACGTTAATAGTTGAATAAATGTAATAGCCTGTTATGCTTTAATTTTCGAAGTGGCTAAATATCCGCTGCCGTTTTATGTGCCCGTAATGGCAATTCCGCCGACAAACGGAATCAGTTCCGTTATACTGGCAATTCCGCCGGTAAACAAAATATATAAGGCTAGAAGGGCGAAAGAGGAAAAAAAATCCGCATATCGGAGGATTACGTATAAGAAATAATTGTAATCTGCGGAAGATATTTAACGCACAAAACTATGTGTAGGAATTTAAATCAAGCGCTGAGAAGAAAAGTCATGCTTTTAAGTAAATCTTATTATTACTTAGAACCCTCGCAAAGTATTGAAATTGTAAAAAAATCATCCCTCAAGATTTTTTCAGATATTTACGTTTTAGAGTCCTTAGATGCCAAAAAACATTTTGGCAATAATTCAATATGGGAATATGGGCCTTATAAAATTAAAAAATTATTACTAAAACACTACTTATAAGCTTTAATTTTTGTATTTCTAATTTTAGTTATGATATTTGACTACAGACTAAATGCCAGTAATACTTACCACCATCAAAAGAAGTTTCCCCGGTGGGATCCATCAAAGACATATTCAACGAATTGGTAAAATTTGGTGGTTGCTCCTGTAAAATAAAAATGTAGTGATTTTTTTTACTTAAGTATAGGTAAACAATAATACTTAACATTTTTCATTTTTACTGGAACTCATCAAAATAGTCGACATTTTTAAGGATAAGGAAAAATCAATAAGTTTAACCTAGATGGTATCGTTATTCAACAGGAACTTCGCCTGCATAATTACATAATAGTATCAATTCTCATGACTCCATGAACAGAGCAAACAGGACAAGCGAATTTTTAGGTTAAATTGAAATTTGAATATTTTTAAAACAAGAAGATATTTTGATATACGATTAGCAGCTATGTCTTGTACAGTGAGACTGTAAAAAACAACTACTAGGAGTCAAATTTTCTATGAAAAAACGATTAGAAGTTACGTCCACTTGTACCAGAAGTGAACCCCACTTTTTGTTTTAAATAGGGTCCCGCATATTTATTGGGACTATCGTATTCAACCTAAAGTAGGGTATACTGGTATAACAAAAGTAAACTTTTTTTTTCAAAATGGAGACTGGGCAGCCAGGTTGCGAAAATACAACATTGCCGTAATTTACAAAAAATATAGTCACTATTTTTAAAATACTTACAGTCCAAAATAAATGTTTTCCTTCAATTTTGAGAACACTTTCTTTTAAAAATCATTTTGGGTACTAAGAGAATTTGTTAATTTATTTGTGCACTTCTCGTTTAGCCGAAAGAGCAGTGTACTTCAATATTTTTAATGGCACTTTTACCTTTTTAAAGATGTATCGCATGCAAACTTTTATTTTCAAGATGGCGGTGCCAGCCATTTTTGACAAATCAGGATAGTTTTTATTTAAAATAAATGGCTATTTTATAGTGATTTTCAAAATATAGGTTAACTTGTCTACATCTTTAAAAAGGTAATTTTACCGCCAAAATGACTGTGAACAAATATACAAAATTAAAAATCTAGGAGTTTATTGCTCTTTGGGTAAATCAAGAACTGAAAAAAGTATAAAAACTATATTAATATCCAAAACGATTTTTAATTCGAAATGTTCTAAAAAAATGAATAAATTCATTTTTTGTGGACTATTTAAAACAAATATTTTATAAATAGTATGTATTTTTTTTTTGTATAAAGCGGAAAAGTTGAATTTTCGAAAAATGGCTGCCCATCCGCCATCAGTCTAAAACTTCCGGGAAAACAGGAAGTAACTTTTAATTGATTTTGTAATAGAAAATTTGACGCTTTGCATTCTAGGCCTGATAGATTAGAAAGTGATTTCATTCATACTTTCATTTTTAAAAAATCAAACCGGCCTTGACAGGAGCGATTCTTTTATTATCTGTATAGGTAAAGATTGTAAAAGATTTACATTTAAAAAGATCGGAAGACTAATTATTTCGCCTTTCGTCTGTCTAATCTAAATGTGATCCGAACAGAAAAATTACATTTTGTAACATTTTCGTATTTGGAAAGTCAAGTAGGCTTTGAAAACGATGATTTGTTGACTATGTTGGCAAAGGTACCTTTTGTTCGAGTTACATTTGGATTGTACAAACACAATCACCAAATTATTGAAGTCGTTCGATCTCTTCAAATTTCGAAAATTCGACGTGTACGCTTAAATTCAATTTTAAACAACATGACCTGCTCGACTTTTTTTAAAAATGAAACTGTGACTGAAATCATTTTCTAATCAAGCAGGCCTAGACTACAAAATATTTGATCTTTTACACCTCTTTATTCACATATTCTGTATTATACAGGTGTCAATTAAGTACTTGTACAAACTTTGAGGGGTGATTCTTTGACTAATTTTAAGGTTAAAAGTTCATATGAACATAGGTCTGAAACGGCTTTGTTTCTGAGATACAGGGCGTCCAAAAACAATTTTATTTTGTTTTTCCTTATATTTTTGTTAAGGAACATGACAATTGGACAAAATTTGGGATTCTGGGTATATTGATGACGAGAAATTCAAATATTAGCTTAGTTTTTTATTTAATGTTAGAGGGCGCCACGTACAGTGTTGTTCTGAATTTAATTAACCATAACTTTTTTAGGAAATCCTTTTATGTCATTTTTGACTAGGCAGACCTATTCTCCATTCAATTTTACATAAAAAAGTTACTCTTAGTATTTGTCGCTAAAAGCAGCCGTTTTGGATAAAAAAGGATTTGAAGTTAAATCTGCGTTGACATTTTTTAAATTGAATAATTTCCGAGATTTTGAAAAATAAGCGAAAAAATACTTTTCAAAATCATCTGCTATGTTACTCTATCACATTAACATATCATTCACAATTACCAAATTAGTGAAAATTGGATAAATATAATAAAATCGTAAAAATGTGCTGCATCTTTCCTCTGCAGCCGCAGTACACAAGAAAATAGCAGTGAATCCATAGCAGGCCTTGAAAAACAATTGAAAGGTTTCCATGGAATCAGTCATGACAGTTGATTTAGAATAAAACAAGTAGTTTTTTATTATTTGGCATTATAAGTAATAATTTATCGTGTGTTTTATCCAAAATGTACCAATATACCAACGCAGAAATGGCAGACATTCATTTTACTTATGGAATGGCTCGCGGTAATGCACAAGCTGCAAGATGAATGTATGAGGCGCGATATCCTCAACGAGTGGTGCCACACGTCCAAACTTTTATTAATATTCACCCAAGACTTTGTGAAACTGGCAGCTTTAAAAGGACAACAGATGTTCCAGGAAGGCCTGCAACAGTTCGAACAGTTGAGATTGAAGAAGCTTGAATTGAATATTACACACATACTTGTTTGGCAAACAACTTTATCCTTATCATATGCAACGTGTGCAGGCTCTATTACCTAGAGATTTTCCCCTCAGACTCGATTTTTGTGTTTGGTTGCGTAATATATTAGTACGAAGCCCGGATTTCTTAAGCCATGTGCTTTTCACAGATGAAGCCTCGTTTTCTCGAAATTCCATAATTAACTTTCATAACAACCATATCTGGGCTGAGGATAATCCGAATGCTATCAGATAAAATCATTTTCAGGTGCTATTTTCTCTCAATATTTGGGTAGGAATTATCGGTGATCACCTTATTGGACCTTGCATTCTTCCGCAAAGGCTTAATGGCGAAGAATATCGAAGGTTTTTGGAGCACGAACTTCCAAACCATTTAGAAGAAATTGATTTAGAAACCAGAAACATGATGTGGTTAATGCACGACGGAGCTCCGCTACACTTTAGTGTCGTTGCGCGTCAATTTCTGGACGAGAATTACCCAAACCGTTGGATAGGAAGAGCTGGACCACAAGCCTGGCCTTCCAGATCACCAGATTTGAATCCTTTGGATTATTTTCTGTGGGCTCACTTTAAGTCTTTGGTTTATAAAAGTCCAGTCCAAAATGAACAAGATCTAAGAAATAGAATATTTGAATCTTGTGCCATTATTAATCAGACGCCAGGTATATTTGAAAGAGTTCGGCAATCAATGTTAAGGCGACTTAATGCATGCTTTGAAGTAGGCGGTGGTCATTTTCAACAATTATTGTAAAATAATGTTATTAATTAGTTTTGTTTTAGTCTTCTTAAGTTTTTTACCTGATAGTATTATCATTTTTTCAATAAAGGATATATTTTTTTTTGATTATTTTTCGAAATCTCGAAAATGATCCAATTTAAAAAATGTCAACGCAGATTTAACTTCAAACCCTTTTTTATCCAAAATGGTTACTTTTAGCGACAAATACTAAGAGCACCTTTTTTATGTAGAATTAAATGAAGAATAGGTCTGTCTAGTCAAAAATGACATAAAAGGCTTCACAAAAAAGTTATGGTTAATTAAATTTAGGAACAACGCTGTATGTGGCGCCCCCTACCATTAAATAAAAAACTAAGTTAATATTTGAATTTCTCGTCATCAATATACCCAGAATCCCCAATTTTGTCCAATTGTCATGTTCCTTAACAAAAATATAAGCAAAAAGCGAAATAAAATTGTTTTTTTGGACGACCTGTATCTCACAAACAAAGCCGTTTCAGACCCATGTTCATATGAACTTTTCTTCCTAAAATTAGTCAAAGAATCACCCCTTAAAGTTTGTACAAGTACTTAATTGACACCCTGCATATATATATATATATATATATATATATATATATATATATATATATATATATATATATATATATATATATATATATATATATATATATATTATATATATATATATATATATATATATATATATATATATATATATACAGGGCTTTCCGGCTGCCGTTTTTTTTTTATTTCGCTATCGATATTAAGGAAATTTGGGAGTGATTATTCTAACAAAACGTTATTTTTATGCGAGGTTTTCCGGTTTCACCGAGAGAACTTTTGTTTTTTAAATGGGTCAACATGTATATTTTTGGTTTTTCGGATTCTACGGATCGTTTTACGTCCGAGTGCACCATTTTTATATCGAATTTTGTCCAAATAAAACTTTACATACTTCACCCCCTTTTAGAAAAATACTAACTTAATTTTATCTTTGCAAACTTTTTTGATAAAAAACTTCATTATTTTACTTATTTATTTTTAGTATTTTTGCCCTAGCTGGAAAAACCGAAATGGAAGCATCTCACTTTCATAACATTACTAAATGCAGTATTTCATTACGAAACGTTTCTCCATTTTCGTTCAAACATTTTTGTTTCATTAGGTAGGTAAAAGATTTTTTTAGGTCTAGCAAGTCATGAAAGCCAAATAAAATTGAACGGATATTGGATCCCGCTTAGCCATGGATGAGACCCAAAATAAAACAATTGAATTGAAGGGTATTTAGAAATATCAACAAATAGGTAGGTATTTAAACAAATTAGCAAACCAACTTTCACATTAACAAAACACTCTTCATATACCTAATTTGCCTAATTTATGGAATGCGTTGCTAATATAAAAACATCATTTAAAATTAAAGTTTTTTTTTTAGTTTTTGCCGTATACTAATAAAATAACGTGTCCTATTAAACTTATTAAAGTAAACCCTGTTCTTTAGATATTTACCATCCATAACAAATCATTATGTGAGAATATTTAGTTGTAAAAAACTATTTAGACGAGAAGTTTGGACAGCACGTCATTTCTACTCATGGACCTATCCGATGGCCAGATCTTACACCAATCGACTTTTTTTTATGGGGACATATTAAAGGTATTGTTCATTTAACACCACCACCAACACTTCAGATCTTGTAAAACCGTATACGAGTGGCATTTGCCAGTATTATTCCTGAAATGTCATACAGAAAAACGTCTTTCGGATTCGAAAAAGCCGATATGTAGAAGGCCAGCACTTCATTGTTTAGGTTTTAGTTTATTGTTATTGTTATTGTTTTGGTTATTGTTATTGTTAGTTTTACTCTGTTTTTAAATAAATAACTTTAATTACTAGATAAATTAATCTTTTATTATTCACCCTTTTGCGACATACTCGATATAATCCATTGATAAGTATAAAAAAATCTTTTATCTACCTAATAAAATGAAAATATTTGAACGAAAATGGAGAAACGGTTCGTACTGAAATACTGCATTTAATAATGTTATGAAAGTGATATGCTTTCATTCCAGTTTTCCCAGGTAGGGCAAAAATAAAGTAATGAAGTTTAGAGCCCTCTGTTTTAAAAGTTTACAAAGATAAAATTAAGTTAGTATTTTTCTAAAAGAGGGTAAAGTACGCAGAGTCATTTTAGGATGATCATGGCATGGCAGATGGAAAAGAAAAATTTAATTTAAAAACAAAATTTGGACAAAAATCAATGTAAAAATGATGAACTCGGGCGTAAAACGATCTGTAGAATTCGAAAAACCAAAAATATACAGGGCGTCTCATTTAAAAATCAAAAGTTGGGGTCACTTCCGGTAAAACCGGTGTATAATTCTCACAATTACACATAAAATTTCTATAATTTAATAAGACAATTCTATGCATATTTAATATTTACTTAGATAGTATGTACAGTGTCTACACTGACCTTCTTACAGTCACGTCAGTTGAACCTTGCACGTTCTGATGACTATACATAATATAATGTTATTAAATTTTACTATTTTGCATCATTGAGATCGCACGCATTGTTTAATTGATAGTTGTATAAATGGAATGTAAATCTTAGAATAAATCAGTACGTTATTAACCACGATAATTGTTACTCATTTACTACGAACAAATACCTACTACGTCCTACATCGTCCCGCTGCTCATCTCAAGCCGAAGCTGAGCAAAGCTATTGGCAAGCAAAGCTTGCACATTGGTCCTTCGAGCCTTAAAGCCGTTCTTCAACCGAAGAACATCCGTCCAATATACACAACCGTGTATCCGTCCATCAACTTTATCGTCCGTCCATCTACAAGCAACCAAAACCAACCATATAATCACAGTTGTCAGGAAGTCTGTCGTACATGGCAAGAAAAAAGCTGAACAGAAACCAAAGAGCTAAGAAACGTCAAGAAAAATTAGAAGAAATCGTTATAGCTTCTTTAGACGGAGTTGACATCAAAACGCCAGGTTTGCCAGTCACGCCAACCATAGAGAAAAAACCGTCTGAATTCGTAACCAGGCTAGAAGCAAGATTTAAAGAGCTTTTCGGCGAATAGCTTACCACCAAAACCTGTTTTAGGGTGTCGTTGCCTGAACTGAGTAGGGTAACGTGAAGAAGCACTCGAAAAAACTAAGTGGTGGGAAAAAGCAAAGTGCCGTTAGCTTCATCGCACACACAAATATACACGTTACTTAATAATTGGTATTTTCCTTGTTGCCCAGTTACCGCTGGCGAGGGGAATACTAAAAGGAATAAATAAGATATACCTGTGCCAGTTCACGCTGGCGGGCATATATTATCGTTTCCACGATTGAGTATCACACACAAGCAAAGGCTTTTCCCCGTGACCAGTTAACGCTGGCGAGGAAAATACCTTAAGGGTTTAATAAGGTATTCCTGTGCCAAGTTCACGCTGGCGGGCATATATTATTGAACTCAGCTTAACATACAACACAAACAGACACTACTTGCAAACTAGCCGAAAGTAAACAAAAAACAAATAAACAAACAAAATATCCCGTCCCGTCGGTTCAAAAATTCATCATGTCTGCGGAAAGCAAAATGAATGAGCTTGTTCAAGAACAAGAAGAACTAGGAAAACAAATAATCCAGCTTATCAGCAATAGCAAGAAGGACTCTTCTTTGAGAAAAACTGACACATATAAAAAACCGCATCGCCACCTTAGAAAAAATATGGAAAAGTATCCAGAAAAACGACAAGGAAATAAAAAACCTAAACCTCACCGAACATGCATATTTTACCAAAAAATATGACAACCAATTAAAAGAAAAATACGAAGAAGTACTAAACTACCTAAAAACCTGTCCAAAAGCAGAAACACCTTCAGCAAGTTCCGCCGATCCCTTGGCGGAAAAAGAACAAGAACACCGTCTGAAAAAACAAAACTTCAGGCTGCAACAACTACAAACCGACCTAAACCAAATTGAAACGGAACTAAGCCAAGGAAAGTCCAAATCTCGCTATAAGCTTCACATGGAAAAAATTAAAAAACAATGGGATGCTATTCATCAACTGCATGAAGAAATAATGATAAATGAAACAAAGTTTCAAAACAACTATTTTGTCAATAATACTAATGCAGACACTCTTGGCCAGTACGAAGAAATTCTGGAAAAACTAACTTTAGAAGCTCAAGAAAATATCATGGCCCAAACTCAACAAATCGTGGTGAACCAGCCACAGCAAAAGTTAGCAATTCCAAAAGTCGTTATCCCGATCTTTTATGGAGGATATGAAAACTGGTCTAATTTCTTCGATATATTCAAAAGAGTAATTCATGAAAACCAAGCACTGACCAAGGCCGAAAAGATGCACTATCTGAAAACCCACACACGGGGAGAAGCAGGCAAATTGATTCAACACCTTGAGTCAACTGAAGCTAATTACGAAACAGCATGGGAGTTATTGCAAAAGCGATATGAAAACAAAAGGCTACTAACATTCCAACTAATTGATAAGATATTAGACGTACCAACGGTTACAAAAGAAGACGCACTGAAACTAAAACAACTATACGACACTACAAGAGAATGTCTACAGGCGTTGAAAAACCAAGATGTAGAAATCGATACATGGGGTCCAATGGTAATTCGAATAATCCTCAGAAAATGGGATTCTGAAACCAACCGTCTATACGAACAAAATCTTCAGAAGCCGCATGATATCCCAGAGTTCGAAGAATTTATAAACTTCTTAGAAAGACGATTCCAGTCATTAGAAACCATTACCGTTAACGTCGCATCAGACAATAACAAAAAACACAGTAACGCTGGTTGTCTATTCTGCAAAGATAAACAACACATGACGTACCACTGCCAAAAGTTCAAAACGCTTTCAGCAGAAGAAAGAAACAAACAAGTCCAAGAAAAACACATGTGCTATAATTGCTTAAGTCATGATGTTGGCAAAAGGTGTTTCAGCCAAACAAGGTGCAATATATGCAGTCGCCAGCATCATACACTTCTACACCTTGAAAGATATCAACAAAACCAACAACGGTCAACAGACTACCAACCCAGAGGTTTTCAAAGAAGTTCTAATAATCCACCAAGAAATTCCCAATACAAGGCCGGTGCAGGAAGGTCAAATAATCAACCTAACACCAATAGAAATACTTCAACACACCATACTAGCAAACAAGAAGAGAACGTTCTTCTCGCAACAGCCCTTGTTGAAGTTTCCACTTCAAGTTCATCGCAGCCATTACGACTTCTGATCGATCAAGGTTCACAATCTTCGTTTGTTATGGAAGAAGCCGCCCAACGACTAAATTTGCCACGCCGCTACATCAGAGCTGAAATATCTGGTGTTGGCGGAGGAGACCCTAAAATTTCCAAATGGTCCACTAATGCCCAGATTAGACCAAGATTCAAAAGTACATTTTCTATGGAAGTTAACATGATAGTCCTCCCAAAGTTAACACGTTCCATGCCGAAACAAAAACTCCAAATACATAACATAAACAACTGGAAAAATGAAGTTTTAGCAGACACTACCTTTATGACTCCTGGACCAATAGATGGAATTTTAGGAGCCATATGCAACCATAATCCTGAACGACCTTCAGAAAACTAAAGAGGGTCTTCTGAAACAAAACACGGAACTGGGTTGGATTGTGTCTGGTTCTATATTATCTGAGCCTCAAAGTATTGAAGTAATTATATATGAAGAAGATAATCAGCTAACAAAATTCTGGGAGATTGAAGAAATAATGCCATGTCACCAATTAACACAGGAAGAACAAGCGTGCGAAGAATTTTACGAAAAAACCACACAACAAGACAAAGAAGGAAGATTTGTAGTTCGAATTCCGTTCAAGCAATCGCCAGAAACTCTAGGCCACTCAAAACCACGAGCAGCAGCAAGACATTGCGCCATTGAAAAAAGCAGCATAAAAGGCATACTATGGAAACAGCTGTGCGCAGCCAATACTTGGATGTTCATATCCAGCTCTCCAACGGTAATATCTGTAATCTGCAATGGTGCGCGGGAAGATGTTGCAATAAACGCAACAGGGATAATTCAAATATCTCAAGAGTGTATAATTCAAACAAAACAAAACATACTCACGCCTAAACGAAGCACCACCGTTCCAGTGTTAAATAGTTATTCCAAAGCGGTCCCAAACTTATTAGGCAATGCGATCCACCAGAAACAACTAGACATTTTACCAACCGAGCCAGTGTTCGAACTGACAGACAGCCTTCATGAATTGATAAACGATCAAGAACACCAACAAGAGCAACTACAGAACATTCTTTGGCGAAACTTTCACCATCATTCCATAGCAATTAGCAGCATCACTACAATTATCATAGCCATTCTTATAATTGCAGGATGGTATACAGCCAAAATCATTGTAGCATAGCATCAACAGAAGAAACGCAACAGGAAACCAGATCACAGGACCACTCAAAATGAGGAATTTGAGTTAAGATCTCTCACTTCATCCATCGGAGACAGGCCGCAGAATGTATAATTCTCACAATTACACATAAAATTTCTATAATTTAATAAGACAATTCTATGCATATTTAATATTTACTTAGATAGTATGTACAGTGTCTACACTGACCTTCTTACAGTCACGTCAGTTGAACCTTGCACGTTCTGATGACTATACATAATATAATGTTATTCAATTTTACTATTTTGCATCATTGAGATCGCACGCATTGTTTAATTGATAGTTGTATAAATGGAATGTAAATCTTAGAATAAATCAGTACGTTATTAACCACGATAATTGTTACTCATTTACTACGAACAAATACCTACTACGTCCTACATCGTCCCGCTGCTCATCTCAAGCCGAAGCTGAGCAAAGCTATTGGCAAGCAAGGCTTGCACAACCGGAAGTCGGAAGAACTCGTCATAGATGTATAAAAATGACGTTTTGTTAGTGTAATGACCCTACCAAAAAAATGTATATATATAGTATATATATATATATATATATATATATATATATATATATATATTATATATATATATATATATGTATATATATATATATATATATATATATGTATGTATATTATATATATATATAGTTATATATAATATATATGTTGATTTTTACTCCGTCACGGATGGAAAAATACAATGTGTTTTCATTCCGGGTGTACATCCGTTCACTATTGTTCTGAAAAGAACAGTTTTGCTGACGTTTCGCCAAAATCACATTTGGCATTTTCGAAGTTTTCCTTCTCGCGTCCGAATAGAGACTGCGTGTTGGTGACTGCGACGCTTCCTTTTATACCCCCACTCGGGGCCGAAGGCTATATCTGCGCAAGCGTTGGTCGTTATTTATGTTTTCCGGATGGTGCTGTTGTTGCTGCGCTAATTGCGCTTGAGTTTTTGCGATTTTAGATTTGTCGATTATTGTCTTCCATACTGTTGGTAGTTCTAATGATTCGTACTTTTTATTCAAATCACCTTATTTTTCAATTTCTATGGCTTCTCGGATTATTCTGGTCTTATAATGTCCTATATTAGCAATCTCCCTACACCCATCGAAATTTATTTTATGGCCTGTTTCCTGATGATGTAGGAATAAAGCTGAGGTTTGTTTATTTCTGATGCTAAGTTTATGCCCTTCCACTCTTGCTGTTATTTGCCTGTTAGTTTGCCCCACGTACAACTTTTCACAGTCCTGGCACGGTCCTGGGTTTCCAAGTAGTTTACATATAGCTGTTTATGGCTTGTGTATTGTTTGTATGTTGTGTTTCCTAAGAATTCTTCCGATTCTGTCTGTTGTGCCTTTTACATATGATAAGACTACTCGTTGCTTTCCCGGTCCATAATTTTTGTTGTTCGTTGTTCGGGAAACCTGTGCATTAATAGCTTTCTCTATGGTGCGATTGGTGTAGCCATTTTTCTTTAAAGCACTAAATATTACCTTAAGTTCGTTTTGTCTCGTCTGTGTTTCAGTTAATCGCACGGATCTGGATATTAGGGTATTTGCCACAGCTTGAATTTGTGCTGGGTGATGATGTGATTTTGCGTTTAAATATCTGTCTGTATGTGTTGGTTTTCTATACACGGTGTATTCGAAATGTCCGTTATGCAGTTTTGTGACCAAAACATCTAAAAACGGTAGTTTGTTGTTTTCCTCTAACTCTAAAGTAAATTGTATTCTGGGGTGGATTGAATATACTTGAGTCAGAAATTTTTCGAGCTCTGCATGACCATGTTGCCTTATAATAAATATTTCATCCACATAACGAATCCATAATTTGGGCTTTAAACTTGCTTTCTCAAGAGCTTCTTTCTCGAAGTATATCATAAATAAATTCGCGACTACTGGTGATAGCGAGGACCCCATTGGAGCACCATCCATTTGTTTATACATTTGCCCGTTGAATGAAAAATAAGTATTTTTGAGGCAATGCTCCGAGAGTTGCATTATATGTGCCTGAAAATCTTCGTTCATAGCAATCTTGTCCAATGCCTCGTCGATGGGAACACTGGGATATAACGATTTAACATCTAGGCTTGCTATGATATCTCGTGTAATTCGAGTGAAATGCTCCGAGTTTTTTACAAATGAATCAGCTTTTTCTACAGTTGGTTGCATAATTTCAGAAAGGTATTTCTCCAGTATTTGTAGCGGCGAATTAGCAGCACTAACAATAGGTCTGATGGGCGTCCCTGGTTTGTGTATTTTTGGTAAACCATAGAGTTTAGGACATCTGCTCGACTTTTACCGTGGTATGATTTTTTGTTGAATTTCGGGGTTTATTGGAGAACTTTTTATTTTATTTTTAGTTGTTTTTTCTAGGTACGTTGTCGGGTCCCTTGGAACAGGCCTATAACAATTGTCTTGTAGGATATCCTGCATTTTTTGTACGTAATCTTGAGTATTCATAACCACAGTTGCGTTCCCTTTATCTGTTGGAAGGAGTGCGATGTCTTTATTTCTTCGAAGGTTTATTAGGGCCCTTTGTTCAGTGGCATTTAGGTTTTGTTTTGGTGTTTTGCTTGATCTTAAAATTCTTGCCACCTCTTGTCGAATCTCCTCTGCTTTTGTTTCTTCAGAGGAGTCCCTTACTCAGTACGGATTTTTCACTTTCTGAGAGACTGTAGGATGATATATTACGTACTAATTTCTCGACGTCTATTGATGATCCTTGTGGCTGACTCGACTTTCTTAGAAGATTCTCATACTTTTTCAAAAGTTTATCTGTCTTAATATTCTTATTTGATTCTGTTCGCCAAAAAGCCAAAGTTTCTACGCGATTCCACAATAAAGGGTGAAGGATGTTATTTAGTTTAAGGTGTACCTTTAAAAGTCCTTTCTCTGTCTCGGCTAGTTGTTTTCTAGTTTGATGGATTTGTTCTTTTAATAACGCCTTACTAGCATTTTGAAGTATGGTGTTAGTTTTTTTTCTGACTCACGTAAATTCAATCCACCCCAGAATACAATTTACTCTAGAGTTAGAGGAAAACAACAAACTACCGTTTTTAGATGTTTTGGTCAGAAAACTGCATAACGGACATTTCGAATACGCCGTGTATAGAAAAGCAACAAATACAGACAGATATTTAAATGCAACATCACATCATCACTCAGCACAAATTCAAGCTGTGACAAATACCCTAATATCCAGATCCGTGCGATTAACTGAAACACAGACAAGATAAAACGAACTTAAGGTAATATCTACTGCTTTAAAGAAAAATGGCTACACAAATCGCACCATAGAGAAAGCTATTAATGCACAGGTTTCCCGAACAACGAACAACAAAAATTATGAACCGGGAAAGCAAGGAGTAGTCTTACCATATATAAAAGGCACAACAGACAGAATCTGAAGAATTCTTAGGAAACAACATACAAACAATACACAAGCCACAAACCACTATAGGTAAACTACTTGGAAACCCAAAAGATAAAATCAAACTGGAAAACCACGGAGTATACAGTATTCCGTGCCAGGACTGTGAAAAGTTGTACGTGGGGCAAACTAACAGGCGAATATCAGCAAGAGTGGAAGAGCATAAACTCAGCATCAGAAATAAACAAACAACCTCAGCTTTATTCCTACATCATCAGGAAACCGGCCATAAAATAAATTTCGATGGGTGTAGGGAGATTGCCAATTTAGAACATTATAAGACCAGAATAATCCGAGAAGCTATAGAAATTGAAAAACAAGGTGATTTGAATAAAAGGGACGAATCATTAAAACTACCAACAGCATGGAAGACAATAATCGACAAATCTAAAATCGCAAAAACTCAAGCGCAATTAGTGCAACAACAACAGCACCATCCGGAAAACATAAATAACGACCAACGCCTGCGCAGATATAACCTTCGGCCCCGAGTATAAAAGGAAGCGTCGCAGTCACCAACACTTCAGTCTCTATTCGGACGCGAAAAAGAAAGCTTTGAAAATGCCAAATGTGATTTTGGTGAAACGTCAGCAAAATTGTTCTTTTCAGAACGACAGTAGTGAACGGATGATCACCCGGAATGAAAATACATTGTATTTTTCCATTAAAAATCAACACATATATATATATATATATATATATATATATATATATATATATATATATATATATACTTAATTTGAGTTTATAACATACAATATTCTACTTACTGCGTGTTGGTTCTGAGTATTTTGTGCAGGGGCTTGGCCAAAAAAAAACGGGTTCGAAAACATTTGTCCGAACATTCCCTTGTTCTCTGTCGGCTGATGACGTGGTTCCAAATTAAATCTAACGCACTTCGGTTCGTCTAAAGGCATTGCCGAACGTACTTCCTGCTTAGAACGTTGCGAATTACCCTTGGATTCAGAAGGGCTCAAAATAGATCGGGGTTTCGTGGTACTGATAGATGAAGGAGGCTGATCCGTGAACGTAGGCGGAGTTGGCTAAAATAGGTTACAACTATAACAAACTGTATATGCAGTGTGAAACGAAAATAACTACCAATATTTTAACACGTGAAAGTACGGATCATTTTAAGTTGAAAAGCCCCCGGTATTTTTTATTCATTTTGTTATCTAAGACTATTATTAATAAGAAAGCATTTGTTAAGAAAAATGCAAAATTTAATACAGACACGGAACGAACCCACTTGCCGCTGTAGTTCTCTTTCTTAAGTCTGCTACTGTGAACGTAAGAACGTATCTGTAACTTATTGAACAAAAAGAACTACTTTATTTACCTCTACTTATGTTAATGTAAATACCTATTTATGTTCATCTACATTTTGGACACGAAGATTTTGTGCTGCAGTGATTTTCGTGTATGTTAGAACTTGTATCCAATAATTTTTGTTGTAAGTGGCATAACCAGAGCACGCTTCTGACAAGTGACCCCTCTGATCGCCTTTTTTATTTTCTACCGCCTAGATTTGGCATATCTTTACGAACATTGGACTGTTTTCCTAGTTGTTTCCTGCAAGCCTATGTCTCACGGCCAGCAGAGGTCTAAGTCTTTTCTCTTTTCGAGTCATAAGTTTTTATAATATCTTTCATCCTGCGGCGCTCCCCAAGTAGCACATATAATCTTATATGGGCTAAAATGGTGTGATTTTAGCTAATATCCCTGGCTAATTAGCTCAAATTGCTAGCCAAAATAACAGTTCTAATTGGCAATTATACGACCCTCTCTTTTGATTTTATGGTTGTTGTTATCAGCTACTTTTTGACTTTAAAATCGAGCTTTTTTAGCTGAGTTCTGAGTTGTTTTTTAGCCGAAATTTGAGTAACATTTTTTTCGAAATTTACCTAAATAATTTCTCACTTTTTGCTTTTTCTTCATTTATATGATAAATCATCAATTGTTTCAAATTATATAGAAATAGTATTAACAGAGCTAATCAGTGTAAGAATTTATGAGCCAAAAGAAAATGCAAAGATAACAAATCATGGTTTGACCGTTAGAAGGGACAAAAAACACTTGCGCAGGAACTTTTACTGTTAAAAGAATCTAAGACAGGCATGTAAAACATACGCCCCTTCTTGAAACTAAAAATTTCGATTTCTACAATTTTTTTTTGAGTTTGGAAATGTATTTTACTAAGAAAATTGATTAAAGGGTTCATAACGTAAAAAAAACATGCATGAAAATACATTTTTATAGATAGAACATGTTTGTTTAAGGTGGTCAAATAATGGCTGCTATGAAATTAGTTTAATTTTAATTTCAATCATGGCGGATCATAAAAAGCTTTGGACTATTTTTTAAGCAAATATTCCTTGAAATCGGCCACTTTGTAAGCAAATATTTATCAAATGGCAAACATTTTCAAACGTAGCAACATTTACTAAAATTTTACCAATGAAAATGCCTACTTGGTTTGCCTTTAGTACTCGCTAGAAAATGACCCAGGAGTCAGCGTAACAAAATTAAAAGACGATTACCCCAATACCGTTTTTCTATAATATAATATAATATGTGGTGGAATATTTAATCTTTTTATTAGACATTTTGTATGGTAAATAATTTATATTTCGTTTTTCTAAATATATCTTCAGTTTGGTTAAGTATAGTTTTATAGGTTATAATCGTAAATTTGAAAATGTGGCATATTTTGGCAATATTATAGCAAAAATAAGGGAAATAAAATTACCCAATTTTAGTTTAATTTTGAAACAAAAATATTATAATAAAAATTATGTTTTTTCCACTCAATTTTTGTTGTCTTAAAATGTCATAATTTGGCACTCTTATATAGCTATTATTACTATAATTAAACTTAAATACTTGCTAAAATATGTTTGGTTGGAATTTGGGAAAAATGCCTACTTATTGATTATATTCTAACCTCTACTTCTATTGATTAAAAATGGCATATTCTGGCATTTTAAACAGTTATGCTTACTACAATTTAACTTCAATACTTACTAGAATATATCTGGTTATGTTGTAGCAACAAAATTGACAGATATTTCTACTTTTTGGCCATCCAATATTACAAAAAAGTTGGAGCTTTAATTACCCTATAGAGGATATTTTTTGGTCAAGTAATTATGCTATAGACTATCTACAATAAAAACTGCTACTTTTGGAGCCAAAAGATCTAATTTGAAGCGAACTTTCATGGCTAGAAAACAAACCAAGAATCATTTGTCATAATATGACAAATCTCTGGTTTTTATGTGTCTTTTATGGCTAACTGTCAGACGAAAAAGCTCATGAGCTAATTTGTGCTACTTGGGTCTTGACCATTCTCTTCGATAAATTGTCTAAGTGGTTTAAAATTGCCTCAAGTATAATCCCCGCCTTTCATTCATGTTCTGATGAGTCGATCTCCTGGCAATATACAGTGTGTCCGAAATTGGTTATGACAGTATTGGGATCTCGGAAACCGTGATAGTTACAAAAACGTTTAAATGGAGAAAGTTTTAGACAATTATGTTCGTAATTTAACGCCGTTTTGCTCGCGATTCTATCTTTTTTAGTTTTTGAGATATTTTGAAAAAACCAAAAAACTGCATTTTCGAAAAAGTCCTATAATTTATTTATTTATGAAAATTTTCAAAATCTGTAAAAACATTATTAAGGCAACTTTTTACGTAGAGTGCACCTATTAAGTCAGATTTTACATACGACGTTTCAATTTTCTAGAACCATCATCAATTTTGTTTTTTCTTATGGCCGCTGTGTTCAATTTTAACAGTTTTGAAAAGAGTATTTCTTTAGCTTTTCAACGGTGTATCACACTTTGTAATTAGGTTATTACTAAAGGTGCAAAAAGTGCGTAGAGAAAATATTTAAACGTTTTTTGGAATTATCAAAGTAAAAAATTAAAAATTAATAGTGTTAAAAGGCAATATGTAATTCAACATCCAGTTCTACAAAAAATTAGTAAAAACTACTCAATAACATTGCACAATGTTCACAAATGTTCAAATGACCAAGATAACACTAACATCTTTGCTCAAGTAGGCTTTGGTTTTGAAATAATAGAATGCTTTTAATATGTCAAAAATGCAACGTTTAAGTTTTATTTAACATTCATCGCTGTTTAATAAGGATTACAATGGCGTTAAACTTTTCTAATGAAGAAATGTTTGATATGTTAGTGTGTTATATTAAAAATGAAAGAAATGCAAACAGGGCCATGGATGTGTATTTTGACACGTACCCCGAAAGACGGCAGCCTGGCAGAACTTATTTTCAAACGCTGGTTAGAAACTTGCTTAAGTTTGGCAGTTTTAATAAGATTCGCACAAAGAAGTATGCAAAAGATAACGAGCAACGCAATAGGCAAATCCTAGAATATTTTAATGAAAATCCGACTTCATCTACAAGAAGAAGCGAAACAGAACTTCAAATTCCAAAATCTACCGTTCATGGCGTCTTGTAACTAAATATCGTCCTTACAAGCCAACAATTGTGCAAGGACTTTTTGATTTCGAAAGAAGAATTGTTTTTTGTAATTGGTATATCAATAGATGTCGAGAAAATCCCGCTTTTTGCAATAAAGTCATTTGGTCAGATGAGACTCATTTTAAAAACTGTGGCATTGTTAATAACAAAAAATCACCATTATTGGGCTATTGAAAATCCGCAACTACGCGATCCACGCAGGCTGCAAGAGCGATTTGGTTTTAATGTGTGGTGCGGGATGCTTGGTAAGATAAACATAGTCTAATTGAATTACTTATAATTCAATATTTTCCATTACTTTTTAGGAAATCGTCTCATTGGTCCCTTTATTTTTGATCAGACACTGACAGGCCCAAGATACCTTGCCATGTTACAGAATCAAATAGTTCCTGCCATTCGAGAAGCTGTGCCAGATGATCAGTTTAATAGCTTGTGGTTTCAGCAAGACGGTTGTCCTGCACATAACAGCAGGGATGTACAAGCCTTTTTAACAACAACTTTTGGTGAAAACGTAATATCCAACAGTGGTCCTGTCCGCTGGCCAGCTAGATCCCCGGATATCACGCCGTTGGATTTTTATTTATGGGGATGTGCGAAAAATGAAATATACGAATTTGACCCCCCAGAAAATAGGCAAGTTCTTGAGCAGCGAACCCGAAATATTCTAGAAAATATAAATAGAAAACAAATTTTAAGCAAGACTCAAGGAAACTGTACAAATCTATGCCTCATATTTCTATCAACCACTCATCAAACACAAAACCATGCATTATAAGTCAAACAAACGCCAGTTCACTAAATTATTTTATTTTACGTTTTTGGTAAAATTTGGCACTAAGTGTATTTTACCAACTCTGTTATATAATTCACAGTGTTTAATTTAATTCGTGGAAGGTTTTTGTGCCGTTCGAGCATTAGTTTAATTTTTAGATATACATTAAAATATAATTACAAACTTAAATGTAACCAAATATTTATAAAATGTAAATGTTATGTTAATAAAAGCAATATTCTCCTAAACTTTGTACTCACAAATTTGTCAACTTGATTTTAATGGTCTAATTTTCACAAATATAGTTCTTTATCGAAAAAATCAATTTTAACCCCTTTAGGGTAGAACTTCGAAATAATTGCCTTAAGTCTTATTTATTTACTAAGATACTGCAGAAAAATAAATTATTATTTTTCAAATTTTACGTCCATATGGGTGGAAAGAAATCACGTTAAATGATTGTATTGGAATCAATTCGCAATAGAATCTTAAAACCTACTTTAAAATTTATGTAAACATTTGCCTCAATTAAGGAAAACATTTCAAAAATTTTAGAAACTGATTTTTAATAAATTGTTTTAATTGCGGAGAGATTGCAAAAATATTAATGATTTATTTTTCAATATACTTGATTAAAAAAATCAATTATTATAATTGATACGTAAAATAACATTATCTTAGACAAAAGAAAACTTTCATAACCAGCAAAAACCTCAGCACAACCGTCTTCGCATAACGCTGCTGAACTTTAATATAAATATCTATTGCACTTTAGAATCAATATCTACGTTAATCAACATCTGATGTCCACTACGAGTTAGTCCATTTTTTTATTTATCATATTATAGTAATATTATTTTAACTTGAATCCTTATTATTAGAGAGATAAAAGATAAAATTAAATTATTATTAAATTGCATTAGTTTTTAAGTCAAAGATTAAATTTGTTAAGTAATTTTTAATATTTCTAATAAATTGGTACCTGATATAAAATATCCGTCAATATTCTGACCAAATATCCGTCAATATCTGTTTACGCAATAATATATACTTATCTACAATTTTATACCTAATGATAATAGAAAATGTCGATAAAAAAAACACCCTTATTTTAATTATTTTAACCTATTGCCTGATTATAATTCTAGTACCTTAAGCCTACACTCCTTTTAAGAATTTTGGTTCCTGGAATTTGGTATGTTTACATATTTATTATACTTCAGATTTAAGTCCTTTATATCAAAATTTCATTTATACCCAATTTCCATATCTAATTTTTTGTCTCTCTTGACCCTAAAATAAAACCCTAAAAAAAAATCTTTCTGGTCCATCTGGTCATTAACATCATCCAATTCGCTGTAGTTTTGAAATTTACATATTCTGGCCTGGTTTATTATCAGCTTATTGTCCATCATATATTATTTCCAATTTCCACTGGTCTCTACTGTTATGCCATAATATTCTTGTCGTGTTATTTTGTTAATTCCATACAGTGCCATTCAGTCTTTTAATGCACGATCTTTTAGGCAGGATCTTCTGAGCTTCTAGGGCAGGAACTTTTAATACAGGATCTTTTAGTGCAGGGTCGCCATGTAGAGTGCGAGGCATTAGGGTCGATCAATCTTATACTCTTAGTTCTAGGTTGATGTATAAGGAAACTCGTTGATTATTAAACACTTCTATTTACACAGTTACCAGTATACATTACAATACAGCCAAGGGCAGTACCGACAAGTTCCGCCCCGTGGACTAACTACCACTTTCGTATATCTGTCGTTAGTTTCTGTCTTACGGACTAGAACTAGTGCATACACTTTTAGCCATGATGCTTAGTCAGCGTTCTCATTCCGCTTGTACATATTAAACAATATCAATATATTACAATGACATATTATACGGGGTGATACTACATACCATTCAACGGGTAATCAGAACAGTTGAAAGGAAATGCGGATACTGCATAGAAAAAAACGGTCAACATTTTTAATCCTAGTATTATGTAGCATTTTTTTATTAATTTTATTGAGTAGGTAGTTCATACTGATTTTCTGTTAATTCTTGTAAGGTTAGTACTTTTAATTAAATCGCCATGAACGGTTGACTTCAGAATGTGAAGTTCTGTTTCAATTCTTCTTATGAAAAAAACCAGATTTTCATTAAAATATTCTAATATTTGCCTATTCCATTCCTTGTCATACTTGCATACTTTCTGTTGCGATTCTTAAAATTGGCTAACCCTAGCAAGCTTCTAATCAGTGCAGCGCTTGAAAAGAAGTTCTGTCGACAGTCGTTCTTCGGGGTACATTATGTGCAGTGCACATAGTATTAATGTTACTGAGTAGAACTTACTGATTTTATGCAAAATTTAATGTCCAATTTAAAAATATTGCTATTTGAAACTATTAAATTTTAATTTATATCGATAATTCGAAAAAATATTTAAACAGTCTTATTTCAAACGCAAAGCCTACTTGGGCAAAGATGTTAGTGTTATATGCGGGTGGTAGTTTGAACATGTGTGAACATTGTGCACGAATCAATTATGTTATTAAGTAGTTTTTACTGATTTCTTGTAGAACTGGATGTTAAATTACAATATATTGCTATTTAACACTATTCATTTTTAACTTTTTACTTTGATAATTCCAAAAAACGTTTAAATATTTCCTCTACGCACTTTTTGCACCTTTAGTAATAACCTAATTACAAAGTGTGATACACCGTTGAAAAGCTAAAGAAATACTCTTTTCAAACTGTTAAAATCGAACACAGCGGCCATAAGAAAAAACAAAATTGATGATGGTTCTAGAAAATCGAAACGTTGTATGTAAAATCTGACTTAATAGGTGCACTCTACGTAAAAAGTTGCCTTAATAATGTTCTTACAGATTTTGAAAATTTTCATAAATAAATAAATTATAGGACTTTTTCGAAAATGCAGTTTTTTGGTTTTTTCAAAATATCTCAAAAACTAAAAAAGATAGAATCGAGAGCAAAACGGCGTTAAATTACAAACATAATTGTCTAAAACTTTCTCCATTTAAACGTTTTTGTAACTATCACGGTTTCCGAGATCCCAATACTGTCATAACCAATTTCGGACACACTGTATATAAAGTCATCTCGAGTCTTGCCCATTATTCTGCTTTATGTGCGGAAAGAAACCATGGCTATTTAATGCCCAGCTGTCCAGTAATCAAATGTCTTATGTCTACTATTTTATACGTTTAGGATGAGAGCTTATGTCCAGTGCCCCTTTACTTGATTTTCGTTCCATTGTATCTGCTAAATCCTTAATGTTTGTTCCCTTGCTGGTTTAGGTACATGTGCTCTACTCCCGTTTCTTCAGTCATGCAATTATTTTATTTCCGTTACCAAGAGGCTTGAGACATTTTTGAGGGCTACTATCCACATTGCCTGATATCCACAAAACACCTTCAGCAATATCGTCCTCTACAGCCTCTCAAGCATTTTCCGACTGTGCAGCATGTGTATTGCCATGCACGATAATGCTGAGCCATACAAGACAAGTGACTCGACAACTCCACATAAAATGGATCTCTGCCTAGTAGGCGATCCTACAATACTGGTTATTAGTCTATCTAGGGCTGAAGCTCGTTTTTCTGCTTTTGTTATTATCTATGCGATTTGACTTAAAAAGCTACCTCGATCATATAACATAATACCCAAATATTTCAAATATGGTTTCGGCGTTATTGTTGTTTCTCTCATGTCGAAACTGAATTGGTTCCTAATTCTGGGCCATTTTATATTTATTGCCTCGGTCTCTCTAGAATGTCTGCAGTCACGTCCATACGATTCTGCCTTTTGGAAGCAATAAGACCATTCCTATCTTGCAGGTATTTGGACACTCTTGTTGTCTGAGTATGACGTTTAAAAACCTCAAAATCGTTTCCCAACGCTTCATCTGACTCCATTTTTTTCTGCCCAGTCCTTCAATTCTATCCACTTCGTTTACTGGCTAAGCCACGACACAATTTCCCATTACCGTTCTTTGGTCTCTCCAAATGTCCGTTTCAAACTTGGTGCAGAAAGTTTCTGTTGAGACCATTGTTATATCTCTGCATTCCCTTCAATCGGTTGTATCGTCACCTTTAGATAGTATACAACAGTTGAATAACGCACATTTAACTTCAACAATTTATCGGGAAAGAATTCGAAAGGGAAGACTGCTAGTATCAACGCCTACGAGAAACAGGAAAGGTATTTCTTTGCTGTAATTTCATTAATTTTTTATTTTTGTCTTATGAAGACATTAGAGTACCGTGAAAAATTACATTTTTTCACCAAAATTTTGAAAAACGGTAGGTTTTATATGCCAGATTTTTAACGATATCGATCGATTGCATTTTTTTCTAATTTTTTTAAGTTGATGCTTTTTCACTGTATCGTATATAAGAAAACCTAATGAATTAAACTATTTATTTTTGATAAGTTGGTCACCTTAATGTATTTTCTTAGTTATTTTTAAATATATAATGTATATAATATATATATAATAATTTATATTAATAAATAAGTCCAGAAAACTTTATCAAAATTTATCCAGTTTTTACAATTTAGTGTATTTTTAAATTGGGTTATTTATTAAGTTAATACATATTTATATACTTTTTAATAAAAACTGAACTGAAAACATCCTTTTATTCTATATCACCTATTTTTACTAATTAATTGAAATAACCAAATATAGCCTAAATTATAAAAGAGCCTATATCATTTGATTAAATTCTTCATCCAACGATTCAATTAATATATAGTAAACTGGTAGTTTTGCCTACATTGGGTTACCTAGACGAAAAAGAATTAAGTTTAAAAAAGAAACTGAAACAATTTAAGCCAGCCAATAATAGAATTGAAATTTGATATATAGGTATGAAATCAAAAAACTAACATAATTTTCCTTCAAAATTTTTCAAATTTATTTTATTCCTTACGACCAGATTTAAAAAGTATGTGACTTCATTTTTCACTCAGGAAGAGAAAAAAAAACAGATTAAATTAAACATAAATATGCTTTTAACATTTCATTCACCGTCTGAACATATAGAATTGTTAGTGCTCGTATATAAATAATTTCCTAGTATTTGTATTTGCAAATTCATCATCAATCACAATTAGATTTGAATGGTCTAGTTTTTCACAAATACCATTCTTTTCGGGTGGAATTTAAAAAAAAACCCCAAATTGATTTTTAGATAATTGTTGTACAAAGCCATTATAGTTTGACAACAGTTGCACCTTTTTGGAAAAATCACTTTCTTTTTTCTGGTGCACAGTTTGTAATTTATATGGTTTGAGTTTTAAAAGTTTTCTCATGCTCGTCTTTGTCTTTGGTTGGGATATTGCTGTAGCTGTACAGCCGGCAATTTTACTTTTTGATACACTTGGATCTGCTTACATTACTTCTAAAACTTGCAATGTTTGTTCAATACATTTTTGTTACTGCTTGTCCCTTTTTTTGAGCTTTAAAGGTCATGTAGTCCAAAACTTTCTATACCATGGTTTAATCAAAATAAAGGTAGGCGGATCCTTTTGAAACATATTCCTAAATCTTCTTTGTGTCTGTTTTAGTGACTTAGTGTCGGCAAATATTATTACACTTTTAGCTTTTTCACTTAAAGTAAAGAAAACATTTTGCACAGCTAAAAACAATAACAATTTTACAAGTTGGCTGTAGTTGTGGGTACGCGGTGGAAAACAAAAGCTTTTAATAACAACTATCACCGCCTTCATTTTGCACTAATGTCGGAATCTCATTGTTGTGCAGTTCTATTACGGAAAATATGATATCTTAGTTTTCTTATTCAATGTAGTTTTTTTACAACCTTTTTGAAAAAATATCAGATGTCATAGCTAAGATAAATCTCTAACTAACTTTTTTATTATACATTTTGCATATTTTTTTAAGCAAAAAGTTTTTGCAAACTCAAATTTAATCGAGGTCAGTCAAGAAACCATGGTTCTTAGGATTAGACCGTGTCAAAATGGAATCACTTTCCAACGTTTTGCCTTCGATTGTCCGATGCATCTTCAGGGATCTTTACTTCACGACATCAGAACACTAAATTCAGTGTAATCGAAGGCGAAACGTCGTAAAATGATCTCATTTTGACACGGTCTAATCCCAAGAATCATGATTTCTTAATTGACCACAGTTGCGAAAACTTCCTATTAAGGTGAGTTATAAAAATATTTTTGCAACGATTTAAAGTTTACGTCATGCATCTTACTTGTGAACTATCTCCGATCGTCATCAATTCAGGACCTTCGCTCAAACCTTCCATCATTTGATAGTGGACAGGAACTTTTTCTGACGGTTGTATTTCATGAATCTTCTGAGATTCTTGAGAATATTGACCCTGCCTGGTAGTTTCCAAAGACTGCTTAACTGAGGTATTTTGTGAATACTGTTCAAGCTGAAAAACAAAACGATGGATTGATTAACTAACTGTCTGCAACAACTTTATCCAAAATTTTCTGGTAGACGACCAACATTTTTATACTGAAACGATGGGAATGTTGGGATACATATTTTTTTTTTCTAATTTATCTATATTTCGTACACCAGTTCTTTAACTCGAACTTTTTAAAGGTTATGTACATTTGTATTTTATTATTTAATACAGATTGCAGTTAATAAAAAAAAATAAAAGATAAAAGATCGCAAATCTGCTACAAAACTTATAGGGGAACTGAGAACAACAAATTTCGACATATTTTGAGATATTCAGGCAGAACAGTCTAAGATAACTTTCTCAAACTTTAGGATTAGGTCAAATAGATATACAAGTTTAAGAAAATGCTAAAATGGCATTTAAGGAAAGTAAAGCATGTATATCACAATTTTTGTTCATTTTGTTTGACGTGTCCACAGTTGCACTGTATCAGGGGTAAATGAAGACAGTGTTTTTTTTGCCACCAAAAATTAAGTTTAATACTAAATTAAATAAAGGGAGACGCAACTTAAATGCTAGCCAGGAATTCAGTTTGAGGGGGGTCCAAACCTTCAAACCTCAGGAATATTAGGAAGAAACATGCCTATACCAAAATACTTTTAGAGTTTCGTAGGGGTTTCCAGACCACCTGAACCACCCTGGCTATGTGCCCGTGTGAGGCCTCCTGATTTCAATCGATGGTGACACACAAATAACTCTAAAGAAGCCTAACACTACCCGTCTACCGGGAAGGATACAATCCCACCAATAAAAATTATTTGTCTTTTTAAAGGCTCTCAATTATCGTCTAAAAAAGAAGAAATTCTAGAAGCTTGGATTTTAAAAAAGAAAACAATTTGCTAAATGAGCTTGATTTTCATAAAACATATGAACATGACGAAGCTACAGTGTTATGGAAACATATGTCACAAGTTGTGAGTAAAAGTGAAAATCTAAAACAGTTTAAAGTGTTTTATTTACATGGTTTATTTTTATCATCCTGCTTGTGTTTAAATGTTTAAGTCAAGTAAACTTAGCTTCAAGTACGTTACAAACATTTTAATATCGAAACTCTACTGGTTTAAGAGAAGAGGAGGCTTATAATAGTTTAAAATCAGTGGCGGCATGTCTTTTTAAAACTTTAAATCGAACTTTATTATAACAACTATAACAGTAGCGCAAACTGCTTCGACTTTGCTGGAGGTGCTATGTTTAGTTTACGATTCTCCTACTATGTTGCCATGACATCGAGCGCATGGTAGAATAATGTTAACAAGCGCCATACAACGCTCTCGGTGAATTGCTGCCGCAATACACCTCACCCACGTGTCGTTCAGTTTGCGGTGGTTGTTTACTTTTATTTTCACGGATTTCGCTGCAACCGGTGAGTTCCTTTGCAGTTTGCTTGACTCTTTTGTGTTATATTTATTTATGGTGTTGTTACAAATTTATTTGGTGCCGTGTTTATTAATGTACATTATTAGTTGACTATAATATTTACGCTTTAAAATGAATCCGATCACGGATGTGATTTATATTTTGTAGGAAACTCCATTTAATCGATGGAAGGGACAAGATCAGAGGGGTGTAGTAAATGTAGGGCAGCCAAGGTTTGACTTGACAATTTCAGCAAAAAAAGAAATAAATAAATGGCAGAACATGGAATGTAAGTTTTAAGTCATCTTGGTTTTCAGCATACAAATGGTTATGTAGTAGTCAAATATTACAAAAATTGTTTTGCTGGCCTTGTTTACTATTTTCCAATAAATATTCAGTGTAGAATAAAGAAGGATTTGCAGGTATGTTAAATACATCAAGGTCTTAACATAAACATGAAGACTCGGCGGAGCATTTAAAATGCGAACTAATGCTAAAAACAATTTGTAAAAAATCAAAGCACTATAGCTGACGCTTTAAAGAAAATGCTAAACTGTATAAAATACATTTTAACGAAAACGTCCGATTAAATAGGTAAATGACGCTTTGTAATTTAAATGATCATATAAAAAACGAAATAATAAACACACAGTTTTTTCTGTTCAAGTGGATGACATCACTGATATTACGCAAACCTCCCAGTGCTCCATAATTTTAAGATACGTTAATTCAGAAGGTTCAGTAGTCGAGAGATTCTTATGACTTTATAATGTCAGCTTCGATAGAACGTCGGATAATTTATATTCTCTATTGGATCAAATTTTGGACTAATTTGACTATAAACATAAATTAATAGGGCAATTTTACTATGGCGCAAGTGTGATGTTTGGGCATCTAAATGGCCTTCAAAAAAAAAATAAAAGAAAAAGCCCCACAGGCTGTATTTGCCCATTGTCTAGCGCATCGTCTTAACCTTGTGATGCAGCAAAGTCTAAAAAATATTTCTAAATGTTGAATTTTTTTTTGCAAGCCTTGGTGGTTTTTTCATCACTCAGCCAAACGAACGTATGCTCTTACATCTGCATCTACTAATAATTACAGAAACTCGTTGGTCTTCAAATTAGAAGTTAGTAAATGTGATTGTTCAAGACTGGAATAAATTAAGAGTTCTTTGAATTTATTACAAACTGTGACACCTCTGATGAAAAATCAATCCGTCTTACGAAAGGATTTTTAGATGAGACGAACGGTTTTGAATTCACGTTTCTGGCATAAACGTTTAATGACATTTTCTCAATCACGGGCATACTATTTGACGTTCTTCAAAAAAATCGCTTGACGTTTATTTTTGCATATCCAATATAAAAAGCTATCGTGAGGCGCTCTGTAAAAAAAGAAATGCATATTTTTTTAATACTATGCTTGATAAAGCAAATTCTATTACAGAAATAAATCATTACAAACGTAAGCTTGCTAAGCTTTTTTATGAAATATTGAACCATATTTTAATGGAAATGAAAGTAAAATTTCAAGACTGTGAATGTTTGGCAGATTCTGCTAAAATTTCCGAATATAGTTTAAATTTTCCAACTGGCCCGTTTGAAAATTTGTTACAGATATATGGAGAAATATTTTCAAAAAGTCAACGACTTAAAAATGAGCTTGGTCTTATTTTTGCCAATGAGAGGCAAGTGAAAAAAATTAATGAAAATAAAGATATTTTTACCGAAGCATATAAACTGTTTTCCCTTATTTTGACAATACCGTGGACAAGTGCTTCAGAGGAAAGAAGTTTTTCTTGCCCCAAACGTGTAAAAACGTATTTAAGAAATACAATATCTCAAGAAATAATTACTTCTTTAGGCAATATTTTAACTCAAAAGGAATTTCTGGAGGAGATTAGGGCAACTCATCCATTTTATGAGGATGTTATAAATAAATTTGCTGCTATGAAGGATAGGAGGATTGAATATACAAAATTTTAGTAAGTCGTAAAAAAATATTCTAACCCCTCCACATATAAAAAAATTCTGAAAAAAAATTATTGCGATATTTTCTCGCTTCATTCCTTCATTTACTTTTTCACCCGCGAGCCGCCACTGTTTAAAATGCGGTGTAAGTGAACTGGCGAATAAATCGTATAAAAAAGTATAAACCAGAATCTGAAGTTCAAAGACAACGAAAAGTTACAAAAAACTTTTCAGATTTGCTTAAATTTTCAGTTTAAAAGTAAAGACAATTAATTTAAGGCCAGTATTTATTATTATATTAATGATATTATTTGAAATCAACTAAAGGAAAGGTTTCTGCTATTTTTTCTATACAAGAATATAGTTCAGAGAATGTCGAAATTTGTTCATAAAATACAACTTAAGTAACTTTTAAATTGTTGTTTTGTTAACCAGTTTTCTATGGCTTAATATTGCTTAAAACGGATATGTTAAATCTATTCTGACCAGCACAAAAAACGGGCACCTTAAAATTTTTATGAATTTTAAAGTTCAATATATTTTTTTCTAGAGGGCCGATTTTAATGATTCTTTTAGAATTTTGTAGCTAGATTATTTGACGTTTTAGTCTCTTTCTAAATTAAAAATGAAAGTTCCCATCTGTCTATTATACGAGGGAAAACAAAATGTTGTTATCTCCGCGAAAGTTTGAAACGCCCTGTAGAAACTAAGAAAGTAATTTAAAACTCATTTTATTATCAAAATACAACTTTTCTCAATAATTTGTTTTTGTTTCATCACAATAACTTTATTTTTATTGGAGATATGCTCTTTTGAAGAAGACGCTAACGATTTACAGTTATTTTAGCACTAAAAGGGTGCTTTTGGTTTTGGTCTCAATCAACATACTTCTGAAATGAAATAGTGTTTATGGTTTTTGTAATGTTACTGTCACTAAGAAGTGATATTAATATTGTTTGTTGGCAGTTACTATAGCAAAAATGGTTTTAAGTGCAGAAATCGGCTATGGTTGCTTTAATTGAAAATGATAGAGATCAAGCTATATCGCTAACAGATTCAGGTGTGCACGAAGTACAGGGCAGCGCTTTGTCGAGACAGGTTCATACGCTAGACGTCGAGGAACAGGCCCTCGTAGGAGAAGTTCCAATCGAGACGATCGTTTTATTGTAAGTGTATCGCTTAGAAACCGCCGTTTGCCAGATGTTCAAATTCGTAATGAATTGCACGTAAATATAAGTGAACCAGTGACGACTCGTACTCTAAAATTTAGGGTCGACCGAGGCTCAAGGCCAATCAAAGACGGTTTTACGGTGAAGGGGTAATAAGGTAATTACCTCCCCCCCCCTCCCCGGACCGGTCAAACATCATGTGTGATTTACATATTTTTACGAGAAAATTACGATTAAAACTTGGCTAGGAAACACTATAGCATAAGAGCGATCTGTATCTTGCCTCAAGAGGAAAATAAAATAGATGCCAAAGTGAAAGCTACATACACAACCAAAAAAGTATATTGTCCAGCAAGAACCACGATATATTTTAAAACATTCACTCCACATTTCGTCACCACATTTAAACATGTAACATGGAGTGAAAATTACTAATATAATAAAATAACCATTATTAGTCATGACTAATGTAAAGAACTAACAAATTAATTTCAAAATAAGTAACATCATTTTATAATAATTACAATTAATACCTGAAAAATGGTAGTATTCAATTGGGAAAAATTCCGGGTATACGGCCACATCGAGACGGGCCGGTGTTGGATGATATAAGCTACGACGAACGTTATAGCATGGGGATGTATGCGAACATACTACGTACCGCGTGAATTAGTAGCTGAAGTCTAGCATGTGATATGATGGCATCGGCTGGCCGAGCTACCGTCTACAAAATATCTGTGACCGGTCGCCCACGGACTGCTATTAATGGCGTTGTTATGTTAGTCAAGCAACGATAATAGGGATACCTATCTTTTTGCTCTGTGGCCAGGAAATAATAGACTACATTTTGGTTTTGAGCGTTTTTAGGATGTTTGCAAAATTATTTTTGACAAATATTTAGCTACTTTTTTAAAAAGAGAATTTTCCCTGTGTATTTTCTGGTACGGCCCGGCCGACCCTGAGGAGCCATCACTGGTGCACGAACTGTAAGAGGAAGATTAAATGACGCAAATCTTATGTCAAAAATGCCTGCTTCGGGACCCCACCTAACTAGAGACCATCGGATCATCCAGCTGTGATTTGCCAGAGAACACCAAAATTGCACTGAAAATTATTGGAGATATGTTTTATTTACCGACGAATCAAGGTTTTGTTTGAGATCCCCAGAGACGGTCGAGAAGGAGTATGGAGACGAACAGGGGAGCGATATGCCGAATGTACTTTTAGTCCCAGAGTAAGCTTTCAAGGAGGTTTAGTTATGGTATGGGCGGGAATTTCTTTGGAATTACATACCGACTTGTATCTTGTTCCTAGGGGAGCCATTAATGCAGAAAAGTACATAAATGAAATGTTGGCTAACTATGTTATTCCACATGTACAATTGGTAGGGGATAATTTTCTTCTAATGCAAGATAACCCGCGACATCCGACATGTCTGGAATATGCTCGGTAGGAAAATTCGAAGTTTAGTACCCGCCCCTGGAACTTTGGATCAGTTGCGAAGGGCACTGCTAGAACAACGAACGGCTATTCCTCAGGAGGATATACGACATTTAGTGGAATGTATGCCGAGAGGAATAAACGCTGTCATTGAAGCTCGAGAGGGTAATACCCGGTATTAGCAATAATCTGGTTTAAATTTCTTATTGTATGTTTTTATTTTTCCCATGATTTAACGGGTCATTCTGCAAAAAATTATAATCAGAATAAAAGTTACGAAAACAATGTTAGTATCCTGTTTAAACTCTTGTATCTTCAATAAAAATAAAGTTATTGAGATGAAACAAAAAACAAATTATCGAGAAAAGTTGTACCATGATTATAAAACAAGTTTTAAGTTCCTTACTTTGCTAAGTGATTCTACAGGGCGTTTCAAACTTTCGTCGAGATAACAACATTTTGTTTTCCCTCGTATAATAGACACATGAGAACTTTTATTTTTAATTTGGAAAGAGACTAAAAAGTCAGATAATTTAGCCACAAATTTTAAGCTGCCCTTTTTTCGTGCCGGTCAGTGTATACGTAGCATATGGAGGGGCATGAAAATTTTTTGCACCGGGTCCCACAGACTTTTAGATCCGCCACTGGGCAAACCTGGCTAAAAACACAGGAGACAGACGAAAACAATTTACAGCTTTAATTTACCTGCGTTGGCTCGGTGTATATTTCAATTTCTTGAGACGGCTGACTCAACTGACTCTGTTGACTGGACTGAGTAGAACCTTTCTCGGATTGCTGACTCGACGAAATTCGGTCCGTGGAACCAGTACTCTTAATCATTTTTTGCCACCTCGTAGACAAATCGATTTTTCTCGTTTTGCGTTTCGCAAGAAACTGTGGGGCCACGAAGGCCGGAACAAGTACTTTTTGTTCGATAATACGTATTTTCTGAGGAATTTCGACCGGTTTTATTTTCTCTTCTTGTAACATACTGTTTAATTTTTCATTTAGCGATAGAGCTTCTTTTTTGGGTGGCGGTGGTTCTGAAATGAGAGCACTCTAAAACCGTGTATTTCTTAATGCTACGCAGGTGAAATAAATAATTTTTTTTGCAGATCTGTTTTGCAGTGTTAATACAAAGATTTAGTGATAACGGTTTTATTTGTTTTTAAATTAATGTCATTTCTTTTGAACGCATTATATATATATATATATATATATATATATATATATATATATATATATATATATATATAGAGGCAAGTAATATTAATGTATGTAGTGAAAAAGCGCTGCGAAGAAGATTGTTTTTTTATTATGGAACACCTTATATCTTGTAGGCTTAATGGATAGACCTCGTCCTCCTGATTACGAATATATATATAATTTGTAACATTTATTTTAAATATTACCATCAGAAAAACGATTTTTTACAATAAACTCGGCTGGCGCCGCTGGATCGCCGATGCGCTTGTTTTGAATGACATATAATAGGTATATCTGACAAAACTTCCTTAGGAGTTTAAAATGAGTTATTCGGAGCAAGAAAAATTTGATATATTATCTTTATACATTAAAAATAACAAAAATAGATGTGCAGCTAGACGAGAATATGTAACTATTTATCGAAATAGGCGCATACCTGCTTTAAACACATTTAGGCGAATATATGAACGATTTAGTGAGAGTAAATCTTTCAAGAGGCCAACAAGAACCATTACTACTAATGAGAATATAGATTTAGATATCCTATTATATTTTCGAGGTATGATTATTTATAACTTTTTAACAAGTTACCCCACATACATAGTTTTATTTCTTTTTTTCAGAAAATCCTGCAAATTCAATTCGAGACGGTGCTAAAGATCTACAAAAAAGTATTGGCATGATACATAGAACATTAAAAAAATATAACTTTCACCCATTCAAGCCGAGAAAAGTTCAACATTTAACCGAAGGAAACAAACTAGAACGTTTGCGCTTCTGTAGAGGTATATTGGAACAATCCGAAACGGATCCAAACATCTTTAACATAATTCTGAGGGCTGATGAATCCTGTTTCAGCACTGCAGGTATTCCAAACAGGAAAAACATACATTTCTGGCCCGTGGAAAATACTGAAACTTTTTTGGAAGTCAAACATTCTGGATGGCGTTCAGTAAATGTGTGGTGTGGAATAAAAAATAATAGAGTTTTGGGCCTAGTTTTTTTACAATCACAATCTGACGGGTAATACTTATCTTAACATGCCTCGTAATGACTTTGACATTGACAACATTATTGACGGTTTTCCTCTTACGGAGATGCGACGGATGATATTTCTGCAAGATGAGGCACCAGCTCATAATATTGTCCAGGTAACACATTTTTGAAATGAAAACTATGAAACCTGGTTTGGTAAGCATGGAACGATTAAATGGCCACCGAACAGCCCGGATTTAACTCCCCTTGATACTTTTTTATTGGGTTATTTGAAAAATAATATTTACTTTAAAAAACACGACAGCATAAATATACTTCAGGAAAATATCCAAAATGGCATAAGAACTGTAAATCAAAATCCATTTTGGATAATTAAAGCGATTGATAAATTGAAAAAAGCATATCGTCTTTGAATAGAAAAGAACGGTGGCCATTTCCAGCAACTCAAAGCATTTGAATAATTTAATGTGAGTTTCTTCTTATTTATAAATATTACTATAATAATATATTATTTTAATTTTTAAACAATACCGATCTAAATAAAACTTTCCTTTCGTTAACGAAATATGAGTTTTTATTTTATGTATAATAAATGTGAAAGAACACAAATCTTATTATTTAACATGTTTTGCTAAAAAGCCAATGGCTAAATTCAATAATTTCCTCGTATAATAAATATTACATTAATCCAAATGATAGTAAACACGATCTTTGCGCCATCTTCTGCTGCGCTTTATAATTAAAATGTTTTCCTGCTCTGAATAACCCAATTTAAACTTCTAAAGACACGTTTGGCAACAGTGTTGTCAGATATAATACGTGGCATTCAAAACATGCGGGTCGAGGATTCATGGCCTACTGCCGCGACAGCCGAGTTTATTGCAAAAATAGTTTTTCTGATGTTAATATTTAAAATAAATGTAACAATCTATATACATTCGGAAAACGACGTATATCAACTAGGTTTACAAGATACAGCGCTTTTTCACACCACCGTGTATACATTATTCTAACTTGCCTAAAAACTACTTATAGTACCCTACAACTTTTGTATAAGACATTACCAGATAAAAAAGTTAAAGGGAGGTTCCATTTATAATGGAACACCCTGTACATTATATGTAGGCCCTTTTCATCTGCCATAATTTCGCTGGTATATTTGTTATGGTTGCTTTTTGTTAATACTTTTATTGTGTTATATTACTGTTTTTATAATGTATTTGTTATATTTTGTAGAAGGCAGTGAACTAATATGAAGATAAAGTGTTTGCTAAGAATATTTAAGCATACGTTGGCATTTGCAACTGCAAAAAAACTAGCTTTATTTTTATTGTTAGTTCAGGTGACGCGAAATAATTCACACCAATTACCGGAAAAATTAATTGGTCTCATTTACATCATTATGTGGTTTGCTGCTAACAGTTCCAGAAACTGATGTTATCGGTAATATTAAGATGAAAGACCATTCTGACAAATCAGTAACAAAAAACAAAGCTAATTGCAACTGCAGTAACAAACTTACCAGGCTTATAAGCAGGCTTCTCTGACTGATGACTTTCCTGACTTCCAAACTGAAACAAACCAAAATGGGTAAGTATATTTTTGTTTTTCCAAAAAATATCCTAAAATATATAAAAATATGTGTTAACTGCTATAAATATGGGTGTAACCTTAGAGTAAGAATAAAAATAGAGTTCATTATTTACATATTTAGCCACTGCCAAGATTACCTCACACTATAAGGTCGATCGTACGACGATGCCAAGCCTAGCCAAAAACACCAATGTTGATACCAATTTATATTACGGTGAATATGTTTAGGCATAATGCTATGGTTTCTAAGCAGTATAAAGAAATTACTTTTATTACAAAGTAGTAAAATACAAACTAAAATACCCAAAGCCTCAGATTAGATTACACCAGTAACAAGAGTTTTAGTTAGATATGGAAAACCCAATCGACAACTCCACGTATTAGACCATCCCAATGTGGCATTAGACCATGCCATTTTCATTGACAAGGGATCCTTATAGTAAAAAAGTATATTAGTCTACAGTAAAGGTTGTTACAGGGTCACGTGACCGGCGTGGCTTAAAAACCAATAGCAGGTCGTGGAACTACAATAAATTTTAACATTAAAGAAATTAATTTGCTAAAAAATATTTTATTAGATACCAAGCTTTTCTTAGCGTCACTACTGCATGTGTTTTAATGTATTTGTTGATATGGTTCAAATCTTCTAATTATATGTTGCCTTACTCCAAGAAGCAGCGCCGTTTAAGTTTGGAATTTTCTTGTAATCACTAAGTAAACAGCAAGATTTCCTTTTCCAGGAGACATGTCTAATGGAAGATACCTTATTCACTTATTTTGGGTCACATGACGTATTGACCAATCCGGTTCAGTATAATAGAACGTTTATTTCGATGTGAGAATCCTCAGAAGCAAAATGACACCAGAAAGACTCTGAGGTGATTTTTTTGACGATTACATTAGTTTTTCCTATCAGAGAATTAAAATAATTATAGAATATATCTATACTATATTAAAATAGTCAAAGGGCGTCTAACGCTCAAAAAAACATACTGCAATTTCGAAAATCACTATATTTTGGATGAAATCTGGGGAAATAATAAAGTTTTGGATGATATCGCGGCTTTTTTTATTTTCACTTGAGTTGGGCCACTTTTTTTAGTGTTGTCAGGTAAAATAATTTAAATGGTGATTCTTTGGGTATTAAAAGTAAAAATGTGTTCGTAAACATGCTCTAAACTGGTTAGAATTTAAGATTTAGGATATTGAAAATTAAAAAAAAAATCTTTAATTTTTTAAATTTTAGCTATTAACATGGAAAAACAATATGACAATTGGTTATTCTATTCTTATCTTATAGCGCTCGCTTTTTTTTACTTTCCTCGCAAGAGGAAAGTGTTCTAGTTGCAAAAAACATGTTTTCTTAGTTCCGTCGGTTAGTCTGTATGTCTGTCCGCGACAAAGCCCAAGAACTGCTTGTCCTATTTACTTCAAGTTTTGGTTAAAAATTAAAGGTCATATGATAATGACGTGGTAACATTTTGGTAAAAATCCAATAAGGCTGAACAAAATGGCGGTCTATTGAAATGTTAAAAAAATATTACTAAAAAACTGCTTATCCATTTTATCCAAATTTTGCAGAAAATTAGGTGTGACACGACCATCAACTGATAAGTTTTACTACAAATCCAAAATGGCGGCCTAATAAAATGTTATAAAAGTCAATGCAGAAAACTACCGCATCGATTATGTTCAAATTTTGCTCAAAAATCAAATATTATATAGGGATAAACTGATAAAAATGTTGAGACAAATTTAAAATGGGGGAACAAAACGGTGGCCTAATTAAATGTTTAAAAATATCTGAAAAAAGTACTTATCGGATTGATTGATTGATGACATTCCCATTTTGAATATTTATTACTAAAAATGTATAAATTGCATATTTGACATCGATTTTTAATCAAATCTGTATAAATGTTAAAATTCGCTCGCAATCTAGGCATACCTACTCTCACTTTTTAAATATTTACTAAAAATCTATAATATGTATTCTCAAATCTGTACAAATGTCAAAATCCGCCGCCATGTTGGCATTACAATCTTGAATTTTTAAAATGATGACAAAAATTCATGAGGTGCAGTCTTAAACACCCCTAAATGTCGAATTTTAATCAAATCTGCAAAAATTTTATTATAATTCTCTAATATTGACTAAAATTTCATAACTTTCATTCATAAATACTTCTAGATACTGATATTTCAGCCGAATCTGTACAAATGACAAAATTCGTTCGCTATATTGGCGCCACCATTTTGATTTTTATTGTGCATTCTTAAATAAGCCCCACAAATGTTAAAATCATCCGTCCGACCTGTTGACATTGTCATTTTGGCAACGCTATTTTGAACTTTTAAATGCTGAAGCCTGGGTTGTAGATTGAAAACGTTTGAGTCTTGCGTCGCCGTTTGCGCTGTTCTTGAAGTTTAATTAACGTAAATCAATGTGTACGGTTATATTTTTGCCGCCATCCGTTTGAGTTTCCGGTAGCCGTCGAAAAGATGGCGATCTTTAACTTTGACGGAAGCGACTAGCGTGAATCGCCGTTTGCGTTAAGCTGCAACCAATAAAATTGCTGGATTTTAGAGAGCCTTTCAAAACGTTCGTCTTTCGTAATAATTGTAACATTAACATACACATGACATCCTCATCCAAAAATTGCTTGGGTCATTGTTTTTAATTTTAAGAAGATATTGCTAGGAGTTTTAAGTATTTCTACACCAATTAATAGGACGAATCCGCCACCTTCCTTGCCGCCTTCTCTTCCACAACTTACTTTCACTTTTTACTAGGCATCATTAGTAGGATTTTGATTATCCATCTCAGTAAATTTAAAAAACGCACAGAAACTTTAAAACAAACAAGACAAAATTGTATTACACAAAAAGGCGATAAATATAAACATAAAAGTAAGGTTCGTTCCACAGGCGACGCAAAGCGCAAACGTTTTCAATCTATAAGACGGGGTAGGACCAGCGTAAACGCATAGCTCAAAAGAACGACCCAAGACGCAAACTTTTTCAATCTATAACCCCGGCTTTACACTTTTAAATTTTCCTAGGCACCAATTTTTAGTTTAATCTACCCAAGTAACAAAATTCGTCGGCCGTATTGGCGCCGCCATTTTGGATTTCTAGCGATACCGGAACAGACCGACAGTAATGGAAAAACATGAAGATCTGTAAAAACCCGGAACGATGATTTTTTCTCGATTAATGATATTTCCTTATGCGGGAAGTGAAAATTCGCGCCGCCACTGGCATTCGTCAACAAATGGCCACGGCTTGAACATGGGCCATCTCCGCTTCTTGTTGTATCGTAAACATTGGTCGATAGGATGTGAAAAATAGGGGAACCAAGTTGGCGCGTACCCCTAACGTGATTTATGAATGAATTGTGATCTCTACTTTAAGTCTTACTTTAAGGGTGTAATTATACGAAGGCAAAAACCCTCCTCTCAAAGCAAGGGACTGCAACCCTGCGGTCGAAGCCAATAATGTGATCTACAAAATTTGAAACAAGAAAGACTAATTAATTTAATAATTCCTCATTTACTGTGGCATACTTCTCAAGACATTAAAGAAAAGCTTTTTTTTGTAGATCGATCGCGAAAGTTAAAATTCGTAAGTTATTTAAAAAACACAGTCACCTTTAAACGAACTCTAATTTTGTAGAATATTTTAAATACATAATAGTTTAGTTATTCTCCTATGAATATTTGATTGCCCTTGCCTAAACTTACAATTATGTTTGCCCTACTTATAATTTTATCTCTCTTAGTTCCCAATTTCTGCCTCATTTTTGCCTCTTCTTGAAGATTATACAGCTTTTTAATCTTTTCTAATTCCTGCATTTTCAATTCTTCCAGCTCGGCCATTTTTTGTTCCGTCAAATAATCCTCCGCCATTTGGACGAAAAAGTTGTAAAATAGTTTCTTTTTTATTTCAAGCTTTTGGGCGTTTATCTCCTTTCTAGTACGAATTTTTACTTCCAAATCGCGTCTTTGTATGTCCACCTTTAAAAACGCAACCTAAAAAAGAAATTCATAAACTATATTTGATTTCTGGCAAAACAAACAGGCACGAAACGTTTGATGATTAATCTCGATGCCAAATTGAGTTTAACTTTAAAAAAAATCTATACAGAATGAACAGGATTTGCCCAGTGGCGGCTCGTGTTCAACTTTTCAGGGGTGTCGATACAGACACACGAAACAATAAAATCCCTTTGTTACTTCGCAACCGCATGTCCAGCCACATAAATCGTACACATTAAGAGAACGGTCAACGAGTTTATACGCTTAGAATAATAGAGGGAATTTCCAAATCGAAAAAAAATCGAAAAAATATACATTATGTATTATTTTATTTATTTGTTTCTATTTGGAAATATTTATAGGGGGGTCATTGATTTGACCTAATGGAGAAGCGGCCACTGGATTTGCCAGAAAAACTGGAGAAAAATAAACAAAAACAACAATTTAGCATGTTTTATAGTATCTACGCAAATATACAACAAAATTAAATCGGTCAATATGACCAAAATGACCCAGTGAAAACGACTAACGAAAAAATGACAATTATGACTATCAGGTCATTTTGGTCAAATTTCCGACTTTCATCTCTACTTATAAGTCTCGTTTTTTACAGTTCGATTCTAGGAAACTACAGGGTGGCGCAATAGTGTGACATAGTACCATATCTCCCTCGTTCTTTGTAATTTTGGATTTTTTTTTACGAAGGTTGTATAACAAAAAGAAGTCTACAGTTTAATAATATTTCTAATTATACAGGGTATTTCACAAAAGTAAGGCACCTAAGAATCAACTTTTTTTAAATGGGGCAGCTTATGTATTTTTAAATATTTGGATTTCCCAAGAAATTCTTCATATAACACCATATTTGGTTTTGCATTTCATTTCGGCGTTGCCAAATTATTCAAAAAATATCTAAATTTTAAAAAAAGCATGGTCGTCCATAACCTGCTGTAACTTCTAACCTACAACGGTTTCAATAGAGAAAAATTGTGCCGAAGAAGATAAATGTCTAACTAAGAGTTTAAATATCCGCATACTTGATAATTTTATACAGAGTGTAAGCTGCCAATATGCCAACTTGGCAAAATTGAAACTAACTTTTCTTTGATTGTTTAAATGGTACACCCTGCATCTAACTATCCTATCGTGTTCTTACCTTTCTCTGATAGTTTTTGCGATGTATTAATTGTTTAATTATGTCGTTGAAAACGCATTAAAACATGTAATTTTTATCTAAACAGCTGGCCACTTGAAACAGTTTACCTGCATTTTTTGGTAAAATTTAAGATCAAATATTTTTAAAACGAGACGAGATGCAAATTTTGTTACATGTATGTTGTACAATGTTGTAACTGATGTTAGGCTTAAAACTTACCTAAGCTGAAAAGTTATTTATACAGGAAGTTAAACAAGACTAAATTTTTCAATTCTTTATTTGTTCCGGAAATCTAAAAAAACAATTTCTTAGTTCTAATTGTGAGATTAACGTAATCCATGGTGAAATTGTAAAAAACTGTTTTGAAAATTATTAATATTTTTGAGATATGATTTTTTTGGTCAAAAATTTTAATTTTTTTACATAATAAGCTGTAAATTTTTATTAGCCTTTTGTTGTAAAGTTTTGTTGCTAGAGGGCCCTTAAGTCATATTTTTTTTATAATGTGCATGGTCTGTACTACGCAGAACATATACAGGGTGTGAAAAAAATGTGGCAAGGTTAGTTAAAAATTATTTCAACACCCTGTAGCAAAAAAAAAATTCGAATTTAAAAGTTTTTACTTAAGTTTTAAGTGGCAGTGAAATTAGTTTCAATTTTGCCAAGTTGGCATATTTGCAGCAAACACCATGCATAAAATTATTAGGTATGCGGTTGTCTAAACTCTTAGTTAGCTTCTTTGGTATAATTTTTCTTTATTGAAATCGTTGTAGGCCAGAAGTTATAACAGGTTATGGAGCACCCTGATTTTTTTTAAATTGAGATATACAGGGTGTTAATTAATGTCGTGGACATATTTCAGGGGGTGATTGTACTCGACAAAATAGGAAAAAAGTACCAATATATACATGGTCAAAAGCGCACCATTTTCGTTATACAGGGTATCAAAGTTTCAATTTTTTTCTCGGTTTTTGCGTTTTCTTCAGTTCCTTCTGAGACAATTAGTTCAAATTTAGAACATGTATTATTTTTAGGAATCTCTACGATAAAATATCAAAATCGTGGATGGTAGTATACAGGGTGTTACATTTTTTTGCACCACCTACAAGTTTATCTTGCGGAACTTTTTTTTGGAGCACCCTGTATGAATTCTGATATAAAATTTAAACTCTGTTTATTTCTCTTTCGTATTTTACATTATTCTCGTATCTATCACAGTTCTTCACTTATTTGCAATAATCGATGCATTGCATCGATGGCATGTAGGCGAAATTAAGTAAAGAATTAAGAAACGGGTTTTTATTTTAAATCAACCGACATGATAATGAACAATCAGAAAAAATTATTTCAATTAAATTAAAATTAAAACAAAATTATAAAAGTTGTTGAAAATGCCCGCCTCTTGCTAGAATGCAAGAATCAAGTCTTCGCCTCACTGAGGGACTCTGTCAAATATTCCAGGAGTATTGCGAATGATATCGCATGAAGCTATTATTCTGTTTCTTAAATCTTCTTCTGTCTGGATTGGGGTCTCATACACGAATGTTTTCAGGTATCCCCAAAAAAAGAAATCCAGGCTATTCAGATCTGGAGATCTAGGGGGCCATGGCTGAGGCCCCCCTCGCCCTATCCAACGGTTATTAAAATTATTATTTAGGAACTCCCTCACCTCTATGCTGAAATGTGCTGGTGCACCATCGTGCATGAACCACATTTGATTTCTAAGAAGAATTGGCACGTCTTCTAGCAATACTGGGAGTTCGTCTTCGAGAAATTGACGATAATATCGTCCATTTAGCCTTGCTGGCAGGAAAAATGGACCTATCAAATAATCGCCAATAATGCCGGCCTCCACATTTACTGAAAATTGTTGCTGGTAATTATTTTCATGTATCGAATGCGGATTCTCTTCTGCCCAAAAATGATTGTTATGAAATTTACGTATCGCATTCCTAGAAAAATTTGCCTCAGCTTTAAATAAAATCGTGTTTCCAAATAACGGATTTTGGGCTAACATTTGTAAGAACAACTAGCAAAAATTTAAGCGGAGTGGAAAGTCACGTGGGAGAAGAGCTTGAACCCTTTGGATGTGGTAAGGATACATTAAGTTGTCTAATAAATTTTTCCATACAAGCACAAATGAAATGTTAAGTGTTACTGCAATTTTACTCGTACTAGTAGCAGGATCATTGTCTACTGCATTCCGGACTGCTTCCTCGACTTCAGGAGTCCTAACCGTTCTATTTGCTCCTGCTAAATGAGTGGATTTCTTGAATGATCCATTTTCACATAGCCGATTATGTACGTTTGGAAATGTTTATCTATTGGGCACCATGCGATTTGGATATTTCTGTTCATAGAGTCATCTGGCTTCATAACAATTGCCGTTGGCAAGTTCATAAATGAAATGAATTTCTGCATATTCTTGATTTGTGAATTCAACCATCATTAAACAACTCGAAAAACAACTACGGAAACGTCAAACCAAAAAATATTTCTTACAAAATGTCAGATTAAAAAACAGAATTAACAAATGACCTGCCTCAGCCTACTACCTTTTTTTCCAGTTTCATTATTCCTACTATTCATAGCCTACACTTAATTTGTATCTATGGCAATTATTGCAAATAAGTCGAAAACTGTAATAGATACGAGAATAATGCAAAATACAAAAGAGCTAAAAAAATGAACAAAGAGTTTAAATTTTATATCAGAATTTATACAGGGTGCTGCAAAAAAAAGTTCCGCAAGATAAACTTGTAGGTGGTGCAAAAAAATGTAACACCCTGTATACTACCATCCAAAATTTAATATTTATCGTAGAGGTTCTTAAAAATAATACATGTTCTAAATTTGCACCAATTGTCTCAGAAGGAACTGGAAAAAACGCGAAAAACGAGAAAAAAAATTAAACTTTGACACCTTGTATAACGAAAATAGTGCGTTTTTGACCATGTATATATTGGCATTTTTTCGTATTTTGTCGAGTACTATCACCCCCTGAAATATGTCAACGACATTAATAAACACCCTGTATTATGAATAATTTGGCAACTTCAAAATAAAATGCAAAAACCAAATATGGTGTCATATGGAAAATTTCTTGGAAATCCAAATATTTAAAAATATATAGGTTGCCCCATTTAAAAAAAAATTGATTATTAGTTGCCTCACTTTTTTTAAAAAACCCTGTATAATTAAAAATATTTTTAAATTGTAGACTTCTTGTTATACAACTTTCAGAAAAAAAAATTTCAAAATGATAAAAAACGAGGGAGATATAGTACTTTGTCATACTTTTGCGCCGCCCATATAGCATTACCCTTGCTTCTTCCAATTCCTTGTGAAGAGGATGCTCGGTAAGTTTACTTTTCACATCGCTATATATAGTTCGCAATTCCTCTTCAATTCGTTTCGTCTCCTGCTGTTTTGCTTCTAGTTCTTTAGTTAACATTTTTTGCAAGGTCTGATGATTGATTACTGACTGAACTTCAATTTCTTGGCTCTCAGTTAGGCTTAAAGAATAAAAAAAATATACTTGTCGGCATGATATGCTTAAAAAATTGTAAAACAGTAGAAAAAGACATTCCAGGACATATTTTTCCATCAAATACAGAACAATTAATTTCTATTAGCTGAAAAAAAAAACAGTAGGTTTATTTTACTTTTGGGGTTGCTTTCAATACTGTACAATAAAATATATTAGTACTGTGTGGGGTCCATCCCATGTAGGTGTCAATGTTTGAAATCATTCAGCCAATTCGATGTAATTCATTGAGTCTTTCCTTTATATGGCCAATAAATATATGTCCAATATTTTTTTTGTGGCTCATCAGCCTAGCCTCTTCCTTTTTAGGTCTATTCAATATAACACCATCAACAATGCGAACTAACCTTGCAAAGTTGATCTTAGTTCCTAAACTAATAATAATAATAATAATACATTTATTGTCTAAACCGCAATATATCTTTGATATAATGATATTGATATTATACAAATGTGAGCCAACGTGGTTAAACAATGGGCCTTAGAGGATTCAGGCATCCTGTCGCAAGACAAAGACACTGTTCAAGCCCTTAAGTAATAACAAGTAATAAATTAATTAGACTGTACTAAATTAGGTACTAAAAAAATAACTATGTTAAAAATTTGGATGTGAAGAGCACAAATACATATAAAACAATTTAGATTAAATAAACAAGTAGATAAAATTATAAAATTTTGGTTTATAATAGGAATGACATTGCGCAGTCGGAGCCGGAGCTACTGCAGAAGTAGCAGCCGTTTCTTAACTATTTTTTTATAACTAACCTCAGAGAGTGAAAAGTCGGAAGCTTGCATAGAGTTTACAGTGGTAGCTATATTATACGAAAATAATCTTTTAAAAATTTCTTTTCGATGGTGCGCAAATTTACGTTATGGACACTTGCTCTGAATGATATTTTGTTATATAAGTATTGAGGTAGTTTATATTTGATTAATTTTAAATAACAACATGACATATGCAATCTACATCTATTAAACATATTTAACCACTTGGATTCAGCGAGATAAGGTGTTATATGGGTTCGCCTTTTAACTCCGTGTAGAAACCTCAAGCAAGGGTTCTGAACTTTTTGTAAGCGGTATCTATAAGCAGCATCAAGGCAGGGCTAATAAACACTAATACAGTGATTAAAGTGGGAGAGTACTAGAGCATCGCATAGGAGTTTGCGAGTCTCCCTGGAAAAATGAACCTATGAGAATATATAAGCTTAAGATTGCCATACACAATTCTCAGCTTGGATACTACATGTTCTCTAAAGCGAATATTAGAATCCAGCTTTAGACCCAGTATTTTACAGGTATTGGTAAATGGTAAAACTACATTCTCAAGTTTGATTTCTATGCTGTTCTTAACGCGATCTATTTGTCGCTGATTGCCAAAAACGATTGTTGTTGATTTATTGGGGTTAAGTTTAAACAAGTGATCTGACGCTAAAGCATGGATAGATAAGTCTGCGTTAATTAATGCTTGGGCTTCCGCGATTTTATTTTCTGTAAATGACACATATAATTGTGTATCATCTGCATAAAAATGAGCTGTACAGTAATGAAGGGTCTTATAAAAATTTAAGGTGTATACTGTATACAAAAGATGGCTTAAGATGCTGCCCTGTGGAACGCCGACATGGACATCTAAACTATTCGAGCATTGTCTATTATAAACAACTTGCTGAGTTCTACCAGAGAGAAATGATTGCAGAAATCTACTTGCGTTATTGCTGAAGCTTATAAAGTGGAAAATCGGGTAAAGAACCTCATTAGAACATTAATCTTATTCTGTTTTGTTTGTTTTTGTTTCATTATGTATACTTTCTACGATTTTACTGGGGACAAAATTTCAACATTTTTTTTTCGTTTCTTGAATTTTTTTTGGATTCAAATACACCGAAGTAACTAAAAAATACCTATTAAAGAATTTAGTTGCCTCGTAAAAAACTAATACCTATTAAAGAATTCAATTGGCTCACAAAAAAATCTGAATTATTTGTTACAAAATTTTAATTTATAGACGTATAAAATAATAATATATTGTTGGTTCAACAACAATTAATTAGCACATTTTTATTATTTAATTTAAAGTTTAGACAATCATTTTGCGGTTCTTAGAATGCCTTTTGAAAGCAGCCTTTGGGGCATCTCTCGTAATAGTCTAGCAGTAGTAGGCTAACATTTCACAGTTCCATTTTCCCTAATACCTTTTTTCCACAGTTGAAATATCCTGGTGGAACTTCTCATCGTCCAACTTGTTTCCATTATGGAGCAACACAGCTTTAAGAGATACTTTTGAGGAATCAATCAAAAGTCTCCAGTCTTTTGAATCATACTCCAGATTCATCCCCCAAAAATGGTGTTAGGTTTTTCAGACGGCTTCGGTACACAAAAACTGTTACTGCATCTTGAAGTAAACTTCATTGTTGCAATCGAGAGGCCAATAGTTCTGCTTTTTTCTTGGCAATTCTAAATCTTTTATAAAATCATTTAATTCACTTTTACTTATTTTGTGAGGTTTTTTACCAGGAAGTTCACACACAAAATCGGAGTCTTGCGAGATTGATGGCCTGGCGACTTTTTCAAGACACTACCGTTTCTCGCCAAATACAGCGAAGGGCATCTTGCGCTTTTTTCCACTTGAATGTTGGACGCACATTTGTTGGAGCAGTTATGGGGAGCCCAATTTGCAGCCAAACACAAGTGGTAAGCCTTTTTAATTAAAGTGCTAAGAGTACGTTTTTGTTTTACAAAAGTCACTTTAAGGCATATTTAACAAAAATAATCCGGCTTATTTACACAAAAGCTAAAGACAATAAAAAAATAAACCAACGTGACATGTTGCTCAAAACTCTCTAATTTCTCAAACACGGACATCTCTTGATCAATTGGTGGTTGAAATACAAGTAACTAACAATTTAGGATTTATGTTATATACATTTAAACCCTTTATAAAGTGCACCTGGTATAAGTCCAGGTATTTCTTATTTAATGGTCGAACTTTCCCATAAATTAAGGGTAAGTAGCATGAGCAACTGAGACTTTTGCAAGACAGATTGTTAATTAGTATAATAAAATAAGTAAGATTTTGCTATTTTGACCTCAGAAACATTTTTGATGTTACCTAGTGTTTCCTTCCGTATAAAACACCGTTTTTTTCATCTCTCACGTACGTGACAACATCTGGTGAAGGGTAGAAAACCAATGTGATCACGCTAGTGTCAGTCGTTATCGTCAGTTTTGGTAGCGGATAGCCGCCTTTCTTAGTGACATTATTAACCTTTCTATAGTTTACATAAAAACTACCTTTCTTGATGATTAACACTACAGGCTGTGATTATGATCTGGATGAACCTTAATAACTCTCTTTAATGTACGAGGTTTATCAGTAACATATACTATCATTACAGTATATCATACTTTGTGTTCATATACTTTTATGGTAATTAACACATTGACCAGTTGACAGCCGTTTCATTTTTGACGTCAAATATTTTACTTTTCTTGCTCTTCTCAAACTACAACACCCAGTTTATGGATTCGTAGTAACAAATCACATCATCTTTAATTTTGAGACAGTAGAAAAATATTAGTTTTATTAACAGAAAAATTTGCTTTAAAACTTTTTTATACTGGACAACTATAACACAATGCGGGTGCTAAGCATAGTCTAGATGCCAACTGTGAAAAAAGCTTTTTATATTATTATTTTTTTTAGCTTTAGATACGTTAGCAGTTGCTCTTCTAACCATATGATTGGGGTGGCCCTGTTCGTAACATTATAAAAGTAAGAACAAATAAGACTCGTTTTTATTTACCTTGCTTTAATAAAGTCAAGTTGTTCAAGTTGTTTGTCAAGTTCTTTTGTTTCATCTGCTACTTTCGCTATTGCCTTTTCTAGATCTTTAATTTGACGTTCAGCGGCCTCACTGGCATCCTTGTAGTCTACAAAAATATAACATACTGAAATATAGTGGTAAATTTTGTATCATACAACGTACGATGAAAGGAAAGAAATATAAAGAGGGTAACAAATGTCTGGAACGCCCTAGAATATCTCGAAAATCCGTATTCCGGTTTTCATAAAATTTGGTACACTTATGGTGGATTCGCTGGATTCTGTGCCAAGAGATGGGACATTCCAGAACTCTTTTTACTTAAATTTTGGTGCTCTTAAAAGAATTCAAACGTCCATCTATTCTTTCAGAAGAGTAGATGGACGTTTCAAATTATTGTTTGTTTTTATGAGGTATATGAACTCTTCTAATAATAAACAATTTTGGTATTGTTTTTTATTTAATATAGATATGCAATACGTATTTAAATTATTAAGCGTAAGGGATGGGAAAAATAATTATACACATGTTTTATTAAAATTAGGTTGAGCAGTTTCTCCCTGAATTGTTAAAAACATGTTAATTTTTTTCCAAGATCTTAGAGTCCTAAAAGTGGTTGTAACAGAAAATGGAAAAAGGAAATTTTAGATTCCATATTTGTAAAATAATATATAGCGAACGGATAGGAAGCTACCGAAGGGACTTTTCTAAAAAAAAATTGTAACAAATAAATTTAAAAAATATTTTTATTTATAACATATATGTAAGTAATATATGTATTTTTTAAATTTATCTTTTATTTAAACATTACAATTTTTTTTAACTTTGAATTTGCAGTTGGTCCAGGATATAAAATATTTTCATTTTTTGACTTAAAATAATGAAAAGATTGCAAACCCGGAAATATGAAATAAAAGTTACTGACCTGCCTGATATTGATTCGTTGCTAGGGCATACTAAACAGGTCACCAACTAACATATTGAAGGTGTCAAACTATGATTTTGTCACGTAATACAGGGTAACTGAAATTACCAAATTACAGTAGTGCATTTTACACAAAAAAATTATTTTAAAATACGTAAATAATGCTATTACCTAACAGCTAACTCTATTTATAATTATTTAAAAATAAACTATTTGAAAATTAAGTTAGAACGTAAATCTATAGGGGAAAATAAATTTTTGTTAAACATTGCGGGAAAATTTTTGCCGCACAAGTGTGGAAAAGTATGCTTTTACGCATGCTCGTAGCAACATAAACTTTTCTGTTTTCACGTCATTATATCAGCTGCTTTAAATTATTCCGACAGATCCTTTATATTTATGGTTATTTCGGTTATTGTCTTTTGCAAAGGCGTCATAATGGACTAAATATAAAAATCGGGATAAATGAATTATTTGATTGATTAATAAATCAATATTGATAATAACATGACAAAATAAAAAAACATAAATTCGGCTAATTTTCATTAATAAACTATATTACTGAGTTGATATAAACTGATTAAGACTATATCACATTCAAAAAGACCGACGTGTTTAATTAATAATAAGATTAATAAAAAATATTGTCTCCAGATATTGTAATCCTCTTCGTGCCTATTATAAATATACGGGGTGTTACATTTAGGAAACCAAAGTTGATGTTGACTTCAGAAAAACTAAACACCCTATATATCTGCAAACTACATTAGAAAAAAATTTGTACAATTTTAAGAAACTTTTGTATTTAACTTTTTTTGATATCTGCTGAAATACGAACGTTACATTTATAACCAAAATATCTGTACATATACCTAAAGAATGAATGTCCAAATTTTAAATTATAGTCAAAAGCAGTGTTATCGTGCGGGTCATACGATTTATCAATGACAAGCTTTTTAAGTTTGTTTTTCTTTTATTACATGTAATCATATCCTCCGCATAAAATCCGAAAGATGAATAAGATAGACCTATGTTATTTTCATTTGAAAAAAGAGGAAAAACATATAAATACCAGCAGTTGCAAAAATCTTTGAACGATGTCACTTCAAAGTCAGATTGACAAGTCAGTGACAAAATGATGAATCCACAAGTGAAAAAAATATAATAAATTGTATTAAATCTAATAAAACATTACGAACATGAAAATTCACCAGCCAATATCCAGGAGACAGTAGCAAAAGCTCTGGGAATCGGTATAAGGACTGTGCAGAAAATTGTCCATGAAAAAAAGCATAATTTACTACCGAAGAAGACTAAGAAATGTACATGAAAGAAGCCAAAGACAGAAGACTTAAGTGACAGTGTAAAAATGGATGTTCGTAACGCAATTTACGATTTATACACATCAAAAACCAATATAACCTTTCAAGTTTTAAAAGAAGCTTTAAAAAATCGAGGCATATTGGAAATTGGACTAAAATCGTTATCAAAAGTAATTAAAATGTTGGGTTTTCGATATAAAAAGGACTGTAATTGAAGATTTTTATGCGAGTTGCCACATATAGCAAGTCAGCGTATCCAGTTTTTAAAGAAATACACGGAAAATGTTAATTCAAAATTTAGAAAAGTGGTATTTTTACACGAGACTTGGATATTTTCTAATGGAAGTGATTCGAAATCTTGGCAGGAGGAGTCTGTAAAAAGTGTCAAGAGAAAAAAGGGATTTTTATTTTAATGGCAAAATCTATTAAAAAACCAACAATATACGCCGTAGATGAAATATTACGGGAAAATGGATATGAGGTTTTACCACTGCCGCCATACCATTGCCAGTTTAATGCAATAGAATTAATATGGGCTGGGGAAAAATTATATTACGAAAAACATGTGAACGATGGTCTTACATCAGATGAAGTGCAAATTGTTTGGCAAGATTCATTAAATTATATTACGCCGGAGTACTGGAAGAAATCTGTGGAACATACGGAGAAATTAATATGGGATTGGTGGAATCGAGAACGACTTCTAGATGTCGAAACAGCACCAATGATCATTGCGCCATTTGAAGACTCAGAAGATGAGGACTTTTTAAGTGATGATGATATTTTTTAGTCTATAATATTAAAAAGTTTCTAAAGGATTATATTAGTCTTTGACGTGTATAAATCATAAATTGCATTATGAATATTCATTTTTGAATTATAACTTAAGTCTTTTACCTTTGGATTTTTTCGTGTACATTTCTTTATCTTCTTCGAAAGTAAATTGTGTTTTTTTTCATGCACAAGTTTCTATACATTCCTTATAACGATTCTCAGAGCTTTTGCCACTGTTTCCTCGATATTAGCCAGTGAATTTTAATTTAAAAATTTTTTTATTAGATTTGACACCATTTTTATGCTTACTTTTTTAGTACATTTGTAATTTTGTAGGCAATAAATAAATAATTATAGAATACTTGTTCCAATTTTAAAGCGTGTTTAAAATAAGTAAATTTTTTTATTAATTATAAGGCAAAATTTGATGTATAAAAATCTGTAAAATCGCTTTACCAGAAACTCGAGGCTAACGAAAAATCCAGGCTCTATATATATATATATATATATATATATATATATATATATATATATATATATATATATATATATATATATATATATATATATATATATCAGAATTTTCTTTAACCATATATTTGTACGTGGGTATTTTATATTCTTGGGTAAAGGTTATTTATATAAACACAAATTTTTCATATCAATTCAACGTTTCACTCATTGTGTTGAGCTTTTTCAAGATTTATTATTGTTGTTGCGTTTCCTTTTGATCTAAAAATGTTTGTTTTTTTTTTCAATAAAATTATAGCACATTACATACATATAAACGTAAACATTAAGCATCAAATACATAAAAGGTCCTAGTTCTATTTTTTTTTCGTTTAAAATATTTTATATACTATTGGTGACAAATAGCATAAAATAGTACTTTTGATTTGGTAAAATAAAATATATGGATTTGACTAGAAAACATATTTGGGTACAACGATTTAAATAAAATTTTATCTATATACAATTGCAAGAGAATAATTGCACGAATACGGTTCTGCCTGATTTTTATTGCAAGTTTTGCGCAAGTCTGAGGGAAAAACCCACCGCTTTCTTTGTCTTCTTTCCACCTTGCTAGTTTGCAGAAGAACAGCAGCAGCAATATTTAAGGTAACTGAAGCAGCCATTACTTTTTTCCAGTTGGATTTACTTATTTTACGATCCATTTTAACTTGTAATAACAATTTAACTCGAACCATAAGTTTAAGTAAGCTATCAACTGTAAACAATTTTGAATCAAGTAGGCTGAAATCAGGAAGCAAATTTAATTTCCAAAAGTTGGCTACATATTGCAATTGAAACACAATTGCCGCTTGTAAAACATTGCAAGAAAGATTGCGCGCAATGTCTTGCTGCAATAGACTTGAAGGTAAGTCTTGCAGCATGTAAAACGGCCTGAATACACCTCAATTTTTAATTTATTTACGGGTACGTACCTTATAGAAACGATCTTCATGAAGAATCGGAATTGAGAAAACATGTTTTCCGGCATCTAGTGACCCTAAAACGTAAAGATCTGAAAAAAATCTCACGAGGGAAGTAATAACTAATTATCTTGTGTTTTTAACGAAAGTGTATAATATTTTTGCAAAATAAATTTTTTTGTTATCACAATAAAAAAAAAACAAGTTTTCTTTGCACAGGGGTGGCCCGCATTTAAATAAATGACAATGTATAAGTGGTTAGATTTTTAGGTCAAGGGGGGCTCATAATTTTTGGTGATTGATAAAAAAAATCTCACTTTCATTAAGTGGCTGTATAGACAGAACATATCCTGATTGTTCCACTGATTCCGACTTTATTAAGGCGCTTTCCATTTTGTGTGTTTTTGTTTTTGCCAACCAAAAAATTTTAACCAAATACATATTTAGCGGATTTTCTTATTTAGTCCCTCAGCCTTTAATATATAAAATAATATTAAGTGGCTATCTTAATAATATTGCATAATATAATAAAAAAAAACTATTTCCTTTCTCCCTGTAAATTTGTAAATAGCCCATCGAGATTTAATAGCTCGATAAAAGAATCACACAACATTTTGGTATTCACTGTGTTTTCTAATTTGATTCATAATGTAGGTGACCTCTGGACCCGCACCGCCCGCACGATAAGACCGCATTCGACTATAGTTACGAATCACGCTTATGAGTTCATTTTACGCAATTATTATAATGCTTGCAAAACTTACACTTTATTTTAACGTCATCTTCCAGTATTTCTCTATCCCTTTCTTCAATTATGGCACATATTTTCTTTACTTGTTCCTGCATATTGCCTTCACCGCCCCGTTCACCCATTTTTCTTAAATCTTATGACTAGAAAAAATGTTTTCCTTCCAGTTTCACGTTTTGTCCATTCACAGTTTCATAGCTAGAGTCGATTTAGGATAAAACGGATCCTCAACTAAAGACGTGTTTACATGAATCTAGTAGCATTGTTTGAAGTTTTCAAATAATTAAATCACGCTAGTAGTAAAGAAATCAATTGGATATTTCACATTTTTTTGAGTAAGTCCTTATATTTTTATTTTTTGTCATTTTGCAAATCAATAAAGTTATTATTCCCAGTTCATGTTCTAAAATATTCTAAAGTGTAAACATTTTGGAATTTTGATTGTTATGGGGAATTTATTTATAATTTGTAACAATAACAAAGTTTTGTATTTTAGTTAGTTAACTTGGTATAACCGAAACCAACCTATCTTAGTACGATAAAAAGTGATTTCTAAAAAAATAAACTGGCCGAACGAAGGTCAGAAGTCTTGTTGTTAAAGTTAGAAAGCGAAATTTTTAATTTATTTTATCTGTCGAGACGTCAGACGTACTATAGGACAGATATAGAGTTCATTGTGGTCCAGTTATCTGCTAAGCGTTATCTTTGCACTTCCGCGTTTTTACACATTCCGTTTCTTCGAATAATTGTTTACTTCCGCGTACGACCGCCGATTTTTAAGATTTCTGATATGCTGGTAAAATTTAAGCTGGTGATTACAAATCTTAAATAATTTTCCAGGTTAATATTAGTAGATATATAGTCACTAAAAAAAAGGACCCTTTTGGCCATATTACAGAAACAAAAAAGGTTTAAGATTTATATCAGGCAACCGCCTGTACATGTGTCGTCAAATAAAATTCAAGGTTGAAATGTTATGTTCAAATTAATTAATTTTAAGAAAATTTTTAGTGCCTAGGAATGCGTTAACGTAACACCATTTCATTTTTTCTATCACTGCTAAATCACTGATAGGACGTTTTCTTATAAAATGTGGCTATTGACAATAAAATAATGTACTATGGCTAAATGCAGCCAATACATTTTAAATCTATACTTTTGGTATAAAATGGATTGATGGAAACAATGACATGGAATTTAGACGTCATTGGGACGGAAATTATTTTATTTGTCGTTTTGTGTAGCTAGTGATTGCAACGTATATTCAGTTAGAAATTAATTACATCTTAAATAAGGAGCTCTGGGCTCTGCTCTTCAAGCAAAAATAGTTTCGTATTGGTCAAAAATATCAGATAAACTTGCACTATAAATCGTTGTATAGTCTAATCTTGTACAGATGATTTCACTTTAACTGTACCACATGACTTTGCCACGTTACCCAAGGTATTGAAAAGGCTCTTCTAGTCTTCGAAGTTTTAAAGAAAGGGTAAAATACAGTTATCACGTTTAAAAACAGTGTTCTAACGGCTCGTTTTAAGGATTTGAGCAAGTAAGGTTTGAAAGACAGTTTTCGTTGCTGGGAACGTAACGAACTACGGCCAATATCGTTGCAGCATGTCACATGAATTTGAATATTGCGTCTTATACGTCTATGAGTGATGATCATAGCCAAAGTAGTAATAGCCTTGTTTCATCACTCATTTGCATCAATGCGTTTCGTGCCGTTAGCCACTACCTGTGTTTTCCCGCTGAAGTCCTAAAATAGGGTTATATTAGTTAAGATAATTTTAATTACTTTTTTTTTTTCAATTCCAGAAAATTGCAAATCTACTTGTAATAAGTATTAAGTAAAAAAATTTGCAGGTAAAAGTATACTACTCTATTTAAATATTGAAATTGTTTTTATTATCAACTTGAAAATGAATTATCCGACGTATAAGTATTTTTATTGATTCCTAATGTAATTTGTTTAGAATGTTGTTTCCGAAGTATCGGCTCGTCTTTGATAGGGTGGATAATTCTGAAGATAATAATTCATAGTATCGCAAAATTTAATTAATAGATGTCTGCTTTATGTAAACTCTACAAACTCATATTAAGTACAGTATATTTATAAAATAATGCTGTAAATTAAAAATTCTACTGTTTTTGTCTAACACCATTCAGCTCTTAAAACAGCTTTAAAATTTTTGGCAGCTTTTTTGTTAGACAGTAGTGCTTTCTAAAGCTACTGCATAAAGGAGCGGTTGCAGGTTGCAGAATTCAGCCCATATATTTACGCTTAATGTTAGAAAAGTGTTTAAGCCTATTTTGTTTTCAGGTTAAATCTGTTGATGTTCCCTTTAACAATAATTTATATTAGGTGTAAAGATAGGACAATTAAAGAACATTATTAGATTAAAACAATCATGTTATTAATTGTATAAATATAGCATTGCATAATATTCACAGAAAGTTATTAGACTTTTCTTCTTTATTTATATCTAAGTTCAATTAAGAATATTCCCTCTTAATTCCTGTCTTATTTTAAGGTGTTTGTAGGTTTAAGTTTTAAAAAGAAAGTTAAGGAGATTCTAATAAAGAAAGCTTTTTATTCTTTTGAGGAATAACTTAACTATAATTTTAATGTGTTGTAAAAGTGTTCAATGTATGTGTAACTTATCATTTTATTTTCCGTAATATTTTTGTTAGGGTTATCATGTCTGTTTACTTTTATAAGATGAAAATTTTAAATTTTAAGTATTAATTGTATTTTCTTCTTTGACTTGTGTAAACATTATATTATGAATTTAGCATGAATAAATTATTGAGTATTGAGTATCTTTATTTCTTTACTTTCATTATTTTTTGTATAAGGCACAACATTGCCTTAATTATAAAATTTGTCAAAGACAATACACAAAGTTGGCAAGTAGAAAAGTGATTAATAGGCAGGTATTATCAGAGCAGTGCTAAAAGATAGAGAGATAGATAGATAAGAGTGTAATTTATCTCTTACAAATCATTAAAAATATTTGTCAGGTAATTATCATTTGAAAAAAAGCATTTTGTTATTAAATGTTACTTTTTATATTGGTTTTAAAATTATTCATTAACTCATGTATGTGAAATGGCAATAGGTTTTTTTCGGTTCGATTTTAGGAAATTCGTGTGGTACTCACTATAGATATTGTGTCAGATATTCGTGGACTGATGTATGTCTAATATAATTCTCTATATTTTCCTTTATGTAAAGTAGACATTGAAAAAATAAAGATTGGAGTCTGTTAGTACCGAGGTTAGTACATTAAAATGTACAAATATATGTTTACGTTCCGCCCTAAAACTCACTATCCATTGCTCTAATACTCTTGGTTGCAGACCAGAAATTCAACAGACTCCACTCTAAAAGGAGATAACTAATATTCAATTCTATGCAATCAAATTATATGGGGACCAGTTCCTTCTTAGACACGATATCCACATGGCTTCTAGATGCATAAACATCTAATGCAATCTTTCTTGCAACTAAACCAATTTGACCATTCCAAGAAAGTTTTGGGTCAATGTAGAAGCCAAATCATTAATTTCTCAAAGAGGAAAAGAGAAGTCAAGTTTTGGTGGTATTGAAATTTAGTCTATTACTAAGGAACCATTTAGTTTCCTTCGTCTGTGTTTTTCTGTAGAGCATCCAGATCCTCATCTCTTTTAAATACAGTTGTGTCATGCACAAATTTGGAGCTAGCATGGCTACATACCAGACCACACATTCCTAAGACTGAGCTTTGAGGGACACCAAACATGTTGTGTCAAAGGTAGGACTACAGTAAATATATTGTGTTTGGTAGAAAATTATAAAATTTTAGGCTTCTATGTGCTGACCATCTTTAAAACCTTCATTTATTATTTTGATTAATTTGTTGCACCTACAGTGGCTTTTGAAGTTCTGACAGCAGTAACATACATTAAAGTTTTATTCATATATTGATTTATAATTATTTATTTGGTTAGTAGGACTATTTTTATGGACAGCGACCACCCTCAATATTTTTAAAATACTATGATAAATTTCATTCTCGATAAAAAGATTAATAATTTTATAAGTGGGTTAACCAGCTCATTTGTAATAATAGTCTTAAGTATTTTACTATTTACTATTATCACCATAGAAATCACGGCAGGGTAATGTGATTGAGTGAGGTTAGAAAAACTAAAATGATACTCAAATTTTGGGAAATTTACATGTTCAATTCAATTCAATTCAATATATTACAAGTAAATTGATACAATATCATTCCTCACGTCATATAAAAGAAAACTTACAAATTAATGATAAACACTAGCACTTAAATTACATTTCACATACAGAAATAACAGATAATACATGTTAAAATATATCAAAATTACTATGAGACATTAAAATCCAAAAATTCCTTAAAGGAATAAAAAGAGTTTTCCAACAATATATTCTTTACTTGAACACTATAACCTGAACAGAAGCTTTTATTCGGGTTGGCAGTTTGTTGTAAAATAAAGGACTGTAATAATTTACAGAGAAGCCCTACTTAATCTTAGAAAACTCAGTCGTATGTCATCTCCCTGCCTTGTGTTATAGTTATGATATAAATTATTTAAATTATAGCGATTGTGGTTATTGTGCACATACAAAAGACACTCGTATATATAACGCGATGGAATTGTTAAGACTTTTAGTTCAACCAAAGAATCCTTGACATCCTCCCTGTAGCCCTTTCCAGCAACAACCTGGATGGCCCTACGTTGAAGAGCAAATTATAGCGATTGTGGTTATTGTGCGCATACAAAAGACACTCGTATATATAACGTGATGGAATTGTCAAGACTTTTAGTTCAACAAAAGAATCCCTGACATCCTCCCTGTAGCCCTTTCCAGCAACAACCCTGGCCCTACAGTTGAAGAGCAAAGACCCTCTTTAAATGACCAGAATGCCCCCATGTTAGTATGGCATAAGTACAAACAATGAATGAAATGCCTGGAGCAGAACTGAAGAGGGTAGTATTCTCTCCAGATTGCGCAACAGGTATATTGCCTTGGAGAGTTTACCTGCTATGTTGTCAACATGCTTCTCAAGTACACCCCCAGAAACCCGGCCGTGTCAGGATTGTCCTCACCGATTTCACGTAGTGCAAATACCATATTCACAGTCTTGTTCTCATTGAGTGAGAGCCGATTTGCCACAAACCAATCCCCAAGTCTTCCTACATCCTGCTGTGCAGAACCTCGCACTTTGTAAATCAACTCCGTGGTGTCATTGGCAAATACTTTTTGCATCTGGAGCTGCAAATTGTGTTGATGTAAATAAGGAACATCGGGGAACACCAGTGCCAGTCAGAAAACTGGGTTTGTGTTATCTTCTGCCCTTTAGGTAGCTAGCCAGTAAACGGATTTCTCCTCCACCCCATAGTACCCCAACAGTATGTCATGTTACACACAGTCGATTAGAGAGGTCACAAAATACTGCACTTGCATATTGCCCCCTCTCGAAGACCTCCACCAATTATTCCAACATATCTGCTATAGCCTGGTGCATCCCATTTCAAAATGTTATTGGTCTCTTGGTAAAGCTGGTTTTTTAAAATACACTCGTACACCTTTGCCAATACAGGAATCAGAGATATGGGTCTGTAATTTGTTGGGTCATTTTTAGCACCCTTTTTAAAAATACTTTTGACATTTTTAGAGAAGAGGGTAAAACACCAGTCCTGATGCTGTGGTTTATAAGTCTGGTAATTGGTGATATTAACTGATTTTTTAGTTGTTTAATCATTGGGACACTGTTGTTATAATGTTAATAAATTTGTGGGTTTGTATATAGATGAAAAGTTAAAGTTTGAAACCCATATCCTAAATATGAATGTAAACTATCCAGGGGATGTTTTGCTTTGAAGGTTGTGGCTTGGGAGCTGAGCATGTCCATAGCAAGAAATGTCTACTTTGCTTTGATTGAGTTCCACCTATGTTATGGCATATACTTTTGGGGATCTTGCTCTAATCAGCTGTTCAACATGGTCTTTGTACTACAAAAACGTGCAATTAGATATATGTGCCAACTAAGCTCCCGAGAGTCATGTAGACCTTACTTTGTGACACAGAAGGTCCTGACTTTGGCATGTATATTTATATTAGAAACAGTCTGCCTTGTAGGTACATGTTAAGTTCAGACATGAGATTGAGTCTGCTCGAGTTTATGCAGCTCGTAGTTCTCGACTCACCTCCCTGCCTATTCCCTCTTCAGCTTTGACCTAGAAATCTATTATTTATAACAGCAAAAAATTGTTTAACCATTTGCCTTCAAACATAAGGGGCATTTCTTCTTTAAAGCCTTTTAAGCGAGAAGTGAGGGGCCTATTAATTGGGAAAGCCTATTATTCAGTTGCTGAATTTTTTGACTAATATGTAAATACTTTTTATGATTAATGTGATTGTTTTTATATAATGTTCACGCCAATTTGTCTTTCGTTTTAATCTATTTTATGTTATTCATTAATTTCTGTTGCTAAAGTCATTTTCCACCTTTGTACTGAAATTGAAGCAACAATTTTATACTTTTTAACTAAGACCTCCATTTAAATATGTTTTATTTTTTTGTATATATTATAGGTATTATTTATTTTGTTACTTACACTTCATTTGTATTATTTTTTCTTTTTCATACCATTAAATTGATAACCGGCTGCCAGAGTAATTGTATAATAGTGCTGAGAATGGTTATAAACTTTTTTTTTAAAGTTTACTTGCTTTGTATATCAGATAATTCTTATTACAATAAAGCTGTTTTTTACTTTGACTCTGACTTTGACATTCTTGTGGCTATAATATGTAATGATAATAAATGACAGTTAAACTGTTTGGATGCATCATAGATAGTTAGGTAGACATATTTCATGTACCTACATTAATCAAATTGTTCACACAAGTTGTTCGTAATAATAATAATAATAATATGAATAACAATAATAACCTATAATTAAAAACACAATTATATTAATAATGATAATCTATGATAAAAAACATTACCACTAATTAAATAAAATAACACATTGGTGGAACGAACATTACATATGTAATTGAAAACAATTTAAAGTATTACCATTAGTACTAATTCATTCTCACTGAGGATCAGTAGTCCTTTAACTTCTCTTTTGAGCCTAATGGTATTAAGTTGTTTGAATCTGGGGTGTGTATTCTCAGAGAGAGAATAGCGGCAGACCTGCCTAGAATCAAAAAATGGTTCGACTTAAATTTCCTCTCTTTGAATGTTGGCAAAAACAATATTATGGGTTTTGGATGTGGTGTTGGGGACCAGAGTCTTGGAGGGTCTCTTTTGGAGGTTAAGACAACAATAAAGTTTTTAGGGGTTGTTATTGATGCCATGCAGACCACTATTTACATAAAAAAATATTAACTTTAACATCATTGTTTGTCTTGGAAACGGTTTGTATGGTTTATAAACATAAGAACAGAATACCTATGCCAGATCATTCCCATGACACTCGCCAGTCTCATGATTTCCGCTGCCAATCCCATCTTCGACTCGCTTGAAAAATTCTCTGATTTATGAGAGCAGGAAGATGTTTTACCATCTTCCTGCAGTTGTTAAGGGTTGTGCTACTTTGTGGTCCTTCAGAATTTCTATGAAGAGAATGTTGATTAAGAAGCTCATTATGAGTTGGGGGAATTCTACCATGATACTTTTTGATATTGGGCATATCTAATCTTTTTTCTAATTTTATTTTAATGTTCATTATTATATTTTATGGATTATTTTTAATAATTTTTATATATTCATTTTTATTTTGTTTTGTAAAAATGAACTGTTCGTTTTATATGTGATACTACAATGTTATTTTTTTTCTATGTTTGACTAATGCTTTATTTGCTATTATTACTGTATTACCAATTTGACCCTTGTGCATTGTTTTCTCTTTTATGTTATGATAACCCGTTTTTTTTCTCAACTTTTTATAGGTATTATTTATTTTTTTGTAATTGGCTTTGTCAATAAGATAACGATCTTTGACAATAAAGCATATTTTGATTTGATTTGATTTACACTTGTTGGTATTTTTTCATATAAATTTAAGCCAATATATTTGGGGCAACTCTGTCACTTTGTCAGTCTATACTTTTGAGTTGTCAGCAGCAGACAGTCTAAGATGTATTGAGATGGTAAGGTTAAAATATTTAAAAGCTCGTTTGCAATCTTTCCTCCATCTTACTTTTGAAATAACCCTTGTAGCCTTTCTTTGCAGTGCAAAAACTCTGTATACCTGAGCGGCACTATCCCATGCTATTAGGCCATAAGACATGCCCATGTGAAAAAATGTAAAATATGACACCATTATTCCTTCTAAGACACACACAGATAGACTGGGATGGACAAACACACTACTGCTTATTTTTATTCATATATTGTTTATGTACAATTTCCAATTTAATTTGGGGGGAAATTGAAGAAGAAAATGTACACTCTTTATCTTATTATTGATGTTCTCCATGTCTCTCAATGTGAAAGTCATGCTGCTTATTATCTTTCTTTAAGAGAAGCTTGTTAGCATTGAACCAAGCTTGAGTCCTCAATTATACCTCATTCACTCCTTGCTGTACTTCACCTAGTGAATCACCGGCAAGTACCAGTGTTGTTGTCATACGCCAAGAGAACTTCTCATCTGCTCCCACTATAGACAGATCATTGAAGAGTATTGGCCCCAACACTGATCCTTGGTGCACCCCTACAGTTAGCACTCTTTCCACAGAGGACAAACCACTAACACTTACAAACTGTAGGTGACTTTGGAGTATCTTTCTTTAGGAGAAGCTTGTTAGCATTGAACCAAGCTTGAGTCCTCGATTATACCTCATTCACTCCTTGCTGTACTTAATCTAGTGAATCACTGGCAAGTGCCAGTGTTGTGTCATCCGCCAAGAGAACTTCTCATCCGCTCCCACCACAGGCAGATCATTGAAGAGTATTGGCCCCAACACTGATCCTTGGGGCACTCCATTTTGATGTTCTGATTACTTTCTGCCTGCATATATCGAGAAGGAGCTTTTCAAAGGCTTATGTAACCTGAGATAAAATATTTAAAAAAATCATGTAGAAGCTAACACATTATTAACACTTCTCTCTATAGCAGTTTAGAGTGTTCTGAAATATTATGCATTTTACTATTCGGAAAGGGGGTAAAACTTCTGTCACTTTTAAGCATACTGAGGACTATATTGCTCACTATCGCCTTATGTTGCAGTCCATCACTAGTTACCGGCTATTTCTTCTATTTCCGAATTTTATTTTCTATTGTTTACTACTTTATATTGCTGACTATTGCTTTTTAGTGCCCTGTATAACCCTAAAATATTGCTGTGAGTCATCAACTTAGGTGACAACAATTATTTTCTTTGTAAAATCAAATATAAGCTTCTTATTTTCTGACACATTTTTTTTAAAAATTAATTTGACCTTATTCTCACGTGTTGTACAAAAATTATAAATTATTTTTGTGTAAAAATATTTGTAATAATTTTTTTTGGCAATTTTTCAGTCTTATTAATAAATCTTACAGGCATCAATAAGAATATTACTAGATGCTGTTAAATTATTTTTTTTATTTAATAGTTTAGGGATATTGTTTTGATCTTTTTTTGAATTCACAAATTGTCTTGTGAATCTGATTCTTTTTGTGATAAAATTATTTCTTGTTTTTAGAATCTGATTCTTTTTGTGATAAAATTATTTCTTGTTTTTAGGTACAATGGCAGTTCTTGATAAACTTTGCATTCGGGGCATTCGAAGTTTTGGCCCCAGTGATGAGGAGAAAGTGAAATTTGCTACTCCACTTACCCTATTTCTTGGCCACAATGGATGTGGGAAAACGACTATAATAGAATGTATAAAATATGCTTTAACTGGAGATTTACCAGCTGGTAGTGACAGTGGTAGAGGATTTGTTAACGACCCAAAGTTATCCAATAAAAGTACTACCAAGGGCTATGTAAAGCTCAGATTTAAAGATAGTAAAGGAGATTTTGTTACTGTGGGTAAATTTGTTGAGGTCACAACGCAAGCGGGTGGGAAACTAAGATTTAAGGGACTAAATCCTTCAATTAGATGGGAAGATGGGATTGGAAACATTGAAGACATTGGGGGTAGATGTGCTGATATAGATTTATATTGTGCTCAGAAACTGAATGTCTCAAAAGCTATTATAAATAATGTAATTTTCTGTCATCAAGAAAATTCTGCGTGGCCCTTAGAGGAAGCCAAGAAACTTAAAGAGAAATTTGATGAGATATTTGGTTCAACTGAGTATAACAAATGTGTTGAGAGATTAAGGAAACTCATAAAAGACAAAAGATCCCAAATTAAGGTTTTGAAAGAGCAATTTGAACAAAAAAGGATGGCAAAGAGGCACACTGAAAAATTAAGGGAAGCTTTAAGTGAAAAAGAAGTAAGATTGGAGGATATTCAAGGAATGATAGAAGACAAAAGGAAGGAGATTGAACCACTGCAAAAGAAACTGGATGAAATCAATGAGCTTGTAGATTCTTTGAGCTCTACTCATCAGAAAATGACTGGGTTAGAAACTACACTTAAAGGTTATTATTTTTTATTTTAGAATGTTTGGTTTTAAGGTGGACGTATATTTATTAATTTATAAGTCAAAATAACATAAGGCATAACTAAAACATAACATAACGTTGATACTACATGACAATCAAATAAACATTTTCAATTATATTCTAATTTGGGTAGCAACAATTCTTGTATTTTTAAGCTTTACCTTTAGTGAGTTTAATGATATATGAAATAGATCACAGTTAGGTGAATTTGTGGTTTTCATTATTCTGGAAATTGGTGAATTTTGATTGTATTCTGTAAAATTGTATTTCAAAGGTTCTGTTATCTCTCAGCAATCTAGATGGAATGTGTAATTGTAGTTCAGATAACAGTTCAGGACAATCAATAAAGTTGTTGATCAGTTTATAGCAAAAAATAATATCGAAACTGGTTCATAAGTTTGTTATGCTTTGAATGTTAAAGTGATTTTCTAATAAATTATGGTTTATGTTGTTATCTAATTGAAAATATGATTTAAAGGCAAGGTAAAGAAGAAATTTTTTTGTACACTGTCGAGTTTGTGAATATAGGATTTGAAATGTGGATTTCAAACAACTGAGCAATTCTCTAAATGTGGTCTCACTGATGATGTATAAAGAAGTCATATGGAATTAATATTTTTAAAGTCTCTTGTGATTCTTTTTATGAAACCCAAGCTTTTTAGAACTTCATTATGGCAATTTTCAATATGCACCAAAAATGTGAGTTTTGAGCCAAAGAAAAACCCTAGATCTCTTATTAACTCAACCTGTTCTTCTATTGAATTGTTAAAAAGTTGATTTTATTGCATCTGATAATTTGGCATTTCTCAACATTTAAAATCATTTTGTTAGCTTTACACCAATCATAAAATCTGTTGGGTACTTTCTGCAATTCATAAGAGCTGTCATTATTTTCTATTTTTTTTAATTTTTTTAAATCATCAGCATATAAGATAAATTCTTAATATTTGAAACAGCTGTTTATATCATTAATAAAGATATTATAAAGGAGGGGAGACAGGTGTCTACCTTGAGGTACTCCTGTAGTCACTGTGGTAGGGCTGAAAAATTGACTGTATATTTTTTATAATTTTTTGTTTGTCAAGTAATAAGTAATAATAATTTTGTAAAATAAGGTTAGAAAAACAACTCGTGCCAAAAAACTAAAACCTGCCAACTCGAAAATGGAAATGTGTATCCTATATCAAAACGTATGTGGACTATGCACTAAGTTGGATCAGCTTTTGCAAACAGCACCTAATTGTGGGTTCCCTGTCATCGTATTAACTGAAACTTGGCTGACCAGTGATTTTCATGATAATGAATTATTCTTCTCGGACTACATCATTTACCGTAAAGACAGATCATCTTCCACTAGTCCCTACAGGAGGGGAGGTGGAGCCTTGATTGTTGTTTGCCAAGACATTCTAAGTAAACTTATTCCATCTGAAGAAACCATAGAACAGGTATGGGTGCAAGTGGGTACTGGAAATAGTGCTGTAGTACTAGTAGCTGTGTATCTTCCTCCAAATAGTAGCTCAGATAAATATGGGTTGTTTGCACAGAATATTAATGTATGGCTTGAGGGTAAACCAAAATCTCAAATTCATCTTTTGGGCGACTTCAACCTTCCACACTGTGTCTGGCAACATGATCATGCTAACAGCAGCATCGTCTGTCAATGAGGCTGGAAGTAATGTCCAGTATGTGTGCATTTTACAACTTCTACCAGTCAAACAGTGTTACAAATCCACATGGGTCACTGTTGGATCTTGTGTTTTCCCTTGATCTCTACATGATGGTATCATTGGCTGATGAACGACTTGTCCCACAGGATGGGTACCACCCTCCTCTGCAGGTTCAAATACATTCAAGGTACCTCAATAATAACTCTCAAGAATATGCAGATGGTTTTCATAGGTGTTTAAAGACCGCAAGCTATGGCTCGATTAACGAGCTGTTTGGATTATGTAGACTGGGATGACCTATTTAGAAATAAATCACTTGACGCTATTGTGGATATTTTTTACAGTGTCATGAATGTAGGAATTGAGTGTTATGTACCCATTAAGGGAATAAGTTCTAGAAAGTTTCCAATGTGGTTCTCACCGGAATTAAAGCATACTATTTTTCTCAAAAAAATTGCTCATAAAGAATACAAAAAACGCCCTTCTGGTTAGAGCTACCAAGAATTTAGTAGGCTCAGGTGTCTCTGTAAGGATTTAGCAAAAAACACATATTGTAACTGTGTTTCAATTGTAGAGAGTGATATGATGAACCATAGACTGAAAAACTTTTATAATTTTGTAAATTCCAAACTGAAGTCTAAAGATTTACCAACACAATTTACTTATAACAGTCTAAGTAGCTCCAATGGTCAGGAAATAGCAAATTATTTTGCAGATTTCTTACCATACAAATTTCTTCTGGTGTTCCTCAGGGGTCCCACTTAGGGCCCTTGTTGTTTAATATTTTTGTTAATGATATTGGTGCTTGTTTTAAATATTCAAAATTCTGCCTCTTTGCCGATGATTTGAAATTTTATAAGACCATAGCATCAGAGGTCGACTGTCTCCAACTGCAATCAGACCTCGATCGATTGGTTGTGTGACAAGGGTATGCAACTTAATGCTGGAAAGTGTAACTTTGTGCTGTTTAATAGATCTAGAAATGATATAATTTTTCCATATACTGCTGACTCCACTGAACTTGTCAACTCCATTCGTGACCTAGGGGTATTGCTCGCCAGAACTCTTAGTTTTGCAGAGCACATCAGTGTTCTAGCATTAAAGTCTCTAAAACTTTCGGGTTTCCTAAAAAGAACTTGCACTGACTTTTCTAACATCAACTCAGTTAAGCTTCTCTACACCACCCTTGTACGACCTCATTTGGAGTACGCTCCTTCAATTTGGACTCCCAATTACCAACTCCACAAAAGTAGGATTGAACAAGTTCAACACAAATTCCTCCGCTACATACGATTTAAGTTTAACCTTAATCCTGAGAGTAAAAAAAGATCTTAAATTGCTTTTTAATTTATTGAACTACAATCTGAACTGTCCGGACCTCCTTGAGGACATAGGCCTGCACATCCCGGCAAGGGTGACCCGTAGTCATGAAACCTTCCATGTACCTTTTCATTGCACAAATTATGGATGTTTCTCGCCTCTTCCTAGATTGTGTAGACTGGCTAATTCAGTTAGGATGGACAATTTCGATTTTTTTATGCCTGCGACCAGATTTTTTAATTTAGTAGAGTCAAACAAATTTACTTAGCGAATAGCATTGTCGTATGGTGTAGTGTAGTATCGTTCATGTTGCAATTTCAGTTCAAATGTAAAAATGTTGTTGTTTAAATTATTTTTAATAAAATTGTATTTACCATGTAAAATTGGGCAATGTTGATTGATAAATAAATAAAATGATAATTTATTTAATAATAATCAGTGGTCAGTTTTATCAAAACTTTTTGAAAAATCAGTATAAATTGAACGCAATTAATAACCATTGTTTAAATTATCAGAGATATAATTGGTGTAGAACAATATGTTAGTAGTGATATATCGTTTCTTAACAAAGTCATGTTGTTTTGTTGTTATAATTTTATTGAAGTTATTATTAAGATATTACATAATTGTGGACTCCATAATTTTAGGTATTAAAGTAATTTTTGAAATGGGCTTGTAATTATTAATGTCATTCTTAATACCATTATTTCTGAAAATACAAATGAACCAAAAAGGCCTTGATAGAGAATTCACAGACCTTTAAGAATTTTGGATGGAGATTGCTTGGACCTGGGTCTTTGTTTAAGTTTGTATTTTCTAGTCTACACAAAAGAACTGCTATTTCATAATAAAATTAATTAATATATAAATTAGAAAGACTTAATGTTACCTGGACTTTGCACATATACAGATGCAAAATGTTTGTCAAAAGCTTCAGCAATGTCAGATTGGCCTGTAAATTCCTTATTTTGAAATTTAAGTAGTTTGGGGATAATATTTTTACCTTTTTTTGAATTCACAAATTTACAGAAAGAACCAGGGTCAGACTTAATATTATCTTCAATTTTTTTGATGTAATTTTTGTAACAAATCTATGATCTATTCTTGCAAATTTTTCTAACTTTTCATTGTTAAACCGAAAGGGAAAGTAAATTCATTTTTAATTTTGATTTTAGGCACAAACTAATTGAGACTATGATCTAGAATTAAATAAACTCTATCTACTGCTAAGTTAATATCATCCCAGCTTATACTAAGTAGATAGTTATTAATACTTATGTAATCACAGATTACTAAAATCAAAAATAAAATAGTTTTACAGGTAGGAATATTACTTATCACAAAGGTATCTATACTAATCATTAGAGCAAAGTGATAATTATTGCAAGGTACTAGAAAATAAAATAATACCTAAATACCATATTGGCATATGACATAGTTGCAGTAAGTCATTCAGCAGCTGAGCCATTATTATTTATATTTTTATAACTATCATTATCTAGAAAGTTGAGCCTGGGTAGATTATAATCTCCCATTAAATAAAAAGAAGCATCAAATACATAAGAAAAGAACTCTATATTATGACAATATACTCACTAACATTTGAATTAGGAGGAAAATAGACTAAACTAACAATGAACAGTTCAGAATTGATTTGTACTTTCACCAATTGTTCTTCATGGCCAGCAGACTGGTGTGGTGGTTCTAAGATTTCTCTCTTTCATATTATTCATTATTCCATTAAGTACCCCTCTTCCTCTGGCTTCCATGACTATTTCCTTTCCAAAGACACTATATAGATCCAAAGCCCCAGCTCTGCATTGTTCAAATCTCCATTCATTCATGTTTTGGTCAATGTGATTATGTCATAATTTGAAGTTGCCACGTTCTTTCAGAATTGTGACAACTTTGTATGGAGACACTCGAATATTTTGATGATAAAACAAATCATTTTTGGTGGGCAGAGTTTTTTTTTATCTAGTTTCGGCTAATATTGCCTCACGTGGTTTATTATTGGCGCTGGAGTGATTACCATTGTTGTTCTGTTGACAATTATGGGTTTCCTTAGTTTTTGGCTATTTCTTCGGAACACAAAAGACTTGACAACTACTGTCTGCGTCCACACCTTACTGTCAGACATTTTATTTCACCTGGTTTTACAGATTTTTGAATGAAGACAAAGTGCTATTCTGTCTTGTCATGTCATATCGTAGGGTCATGCTAACATGTCTACATTAGAAACTATTTCATGAAATACTCTGGGAAATACTTTGCAGTATACATACTTTCTATGCAAATTTATAAAAGGTTTCCACATAGAGTGTTGTTATTTTTTAGTATGTTTTGCACTAAAACACATCAATTTTGCGTCAAGAAGTAAAGAAACACTGCAATAATAAACACAATATTTTAACAAAGACTAAAAAAAGTCTCTGCTCTTGGCTCAAGGCAAGGAAAATAGTTGTCAACAGAACATATTAAATTAAGCTTTTTCCAACAGAATAAAGTATTGGTGGGAGCATCCCCTCTTTCCCCCTATATGTCTGACCCTGGCTGTTCATTTCTTTAAATATATTTAGTCATTTTTAATCCACATGGTTATTTCACATGTTGAAATACATAATTTTATTAAATATTTATTTCAGACAGTTTAAGTTAGACAATTTTGTTGAGGTGCGAAAAAACAAAACATCTTCAGATTCATGTGGTGTTTGAAAAACACATTCCTTGTAATAGAGGGTATTCCAGCTGAGAGTGACCGATTTTATATATTTATCTTTTCTCTACATTTTTGATCATCAGTTATCATTATTAGTGCTTTGTGCAGACCATAATCATGGACCATTTTTTTGCGTTAAGATATACGGGGTGTTCCATTTAAAATAGAATGAGATTTTTGAAACTAAAAAAAAAACTTATTATTGTATATATACAAATTTATCAATTCCAAAGTCACAAACAGCAAATATAATTAGTTAGTTTTTAGTATATATATACATATATATATATATATATATATATATATATATATATATATATATATATATATATATATATATATATATATATATATATATATATATATATATATATATATATACACACACACATATATATATATATATACACACACACATATATATATATATATATATATATATATATATATATATATATATATATATATATATATATATATATATATCATTAAGTACCCCTCTTCCTCTGGTCTTGCTTGTAGCTTCCATGACTATTTCCTTTTCAAAGACACTATATAGATCCAAAGCCCCAGCTCTGCATTGTTCAAATCTCCATTCATTCATGTTTTGGTCAATGTGATTATGTCATAATTTGAAGTTGCCACGTTCTTTCAGAATTCTATATTGTATATATATATATATATATATATATATATATATATATATATATATATATATATATATATATATATATATATATATATATATATATATATATATATATATATATATATATATATATATATATATATATATATATATATATATATATATATATATATATATATATATATATATATATATATATATATATATATATATATATATATATATATATATATATATATATATATATATATATATATATATATATATATATATATATATATATATATATATATATATATATATATATATATATATATATATATATATATATATATATATATATATATATATATATATATATATATATATATATATATATATATATATATATATATTAATTCGACTTCTTTCTTGGGTATAGGTTTATTTGCAAAATCAAACAATGGGATTAACTTAACGTTTCGCCTATTATAGTAGGCTTTCTCAAAAATTGCTCATTCCTTTATTTTTTTTTTGGTATATCTGGATTTCCTTTCCTATCTACAATTAATTTAAAAACATTTAGTGGCCTAATTATAAAAAGACATTTACAGTTTTTCTAAAACTGATTTAAAATTTTATACTATTGACAATAATTATTACAAAATTAATAAAATAAGGTTACATACCACGAAAAGTGCATTATTTATTTATATTTGAATGATAGGTAGCAAGTTAGTGGTTTGCCAGGCAACTCATGGCACAGTTTTAGGTAAAAAGGTGTTCTTATCGTAGTACGTTTTTTTGAGGAATTTAAAGATAATTTTTGCTATTTTTTCATTTAAACCTTAGAGTAGAATCAGACATTCACAATAATATACTACTTTTTAAAAATAACTGATTAGACGAAGTTAAAACTATACTAAAATATCAAATTGTGGTATATTTGACTTAAATTTTTTATGTCTTGTTTGTCATTTACTGCATTTTTTTCTTTTTTTATGTGAATCATTTCTTTGATAATTAATTTCAGATACAGGTTATCTTCATCAATGATTTTGGTTTCAGAAAAATTAAATTCGTGTTTTGTGCTTTTTTCATGTTTGTGTAATGCAGTGGATGCATTCTTTGTATACTTATGCCCTTTTATTCTATTTTCTAAAAGTTGGGTTGTCATACCAATATATTTCATAGGGCAGTTTAAACAAGGAATTTCATATTTTTATTTTTAGGAATTTTAGTTTATATATATATATATATATATATATATATATATATATATATTCAAACACCATTAAAATGTTCTATTATGCTGCAGTCCAGTCGATCATGTCATATGGACTACTGTTGTGGGGCAACTCTAGCAGCATTTTAAGGGTCCCTTCAGAGCCTTGTCCGGAGATTTTTAGGTCTCAAAAAATATTAACAGTCATTAATCTATATATATTGCAATGTGCTTTCTAAAAAGGAGTGATCTGAATCTCTACAAGACAAGGGGCTCTGAATGACTCTATATTCTCAGAAGTAGACTAACTCAGGTACGGGAGGGCCCTGAAATTTGTTCATTAAACATTTTCAATCATTTGCCTATTGACATCAGTAGTATTCAAAATCCCAAAACCTTTAAGTATAAACTAAAGTCCATATTGGCTGAACACCCGTTTTATACATTGGATGATTTTTTTAACCATAATTTTAATTCAATTTAGATTCCTGTGTGTATTCTGTAACATGATTATTGTACTTAACTATTTTTGACCTGTATATTTTTATATGTTTTCTGTTACATGACTTATTGTACTCTAATTATTTTTTAACTGTATATTTTTACTAGTATTTCTTTATATGACAATTCCAAAACATGTAACCATGTCAAAACAAATAAACGATAAATGATAAACCATAAGCAGAACTAAAACTGAGCCTTGAGGGACACCAAAATTGATATTCCACTGCTACGAAAGTTCGTTGTCAAATGTTATACTCTGATAACGCCCAGACAAATATGATTCAAACCAACCCAGCACCACACCTCTAAACCCATAGACTTCAAGCTTTTTCAGCAGTATTTTGTAATTTACGCAGTCGAAGGCTTTTGATAAATTACAAAACACAACTGCAGCAGCTTCTCCATTAGTTTTACTTCAAGGAACGAAAATGCCGCATTAGGCGTACCCTTTGTCGACTGGAAGCCAAACTGCTCTGTACTTAGTAAGTTAGCGAAGTTAAAAAAGACATCATAGGCTTCTTAATCAGTTTCTCTACAATTTTTGATAGTGTCGACAATAAGGCAATGGGTCGAAAGTTTGATGGGTTTTCCACATCCCCACCCTTAAATATAGGAATAAGAATAGCATGTTTAGGGCATGCTGGAAAGAGTCCTGAATAAAACGAATGGTTTATGGCATTCGCCAAGATTTCAAGGATATATCATCCCATTACGGACAACTGAAAAAGTGTCTATAATATCTTGTAAGTTCACAAGACAAAGATAGAATGAATCATATCCCAGCTGGCACTAAAGTAGCTATAACTGTTTCCACTACTACTCTTTAAGGATTTTTACATATTTATTACTAATAATCCTACTATATATCAATAACCACTTTGGGTTACACGTTTTTAAGTATTATATATGTATTTGTTACTGCGAATAATACTTTATAGTAATTTCCTATGTAAAGCAATTATATAATTACTACTGCCAACTACTTACAAAATTAACTCCGAGGTCGTCATTTCTTTTCAGTGACATAGTAATTTTTCAAAGTTATTGCTTCTAATTTGTTTACTAAATTACAACTTTTAAGTATCAGAACCTTCCTGAACCTTGCATTGACTACACCATTACGATCAAATGTACTCCTATAAGGTATTGCTATAAAGTAAAATGAGTCGTTGTAGAGTAAAAAAAGTTATCGTCTAATGTTAAGTATGAATTACAGTAATTATTTACTAGTAGGAAACTATTACCTCTTGTAATTCAGGTTCCGGAGATAGGGGCCGCTGGTACGAGATTCGGTTTACACTCTACAGTGACTTTCTATGGACGGTGACAACAATAGAAGCCCACCGCCCACCCGCTATATTGATGCAAAGTTTCTAAAGGTTTAAATGGGTGCCACATTATCGTTAGTTTTTTGCAAAATATGACTAACTCAATCTACTTTAACACATTAATATAAGAAAATTGGATCAGCTAAAAGGTTAATTAATGAAATTATTATTAATTTCAGTCTACAAAGAGTACCTAATAGCCGCAGAAAAAAATCGAAATTTACTTTACACTGGCAACCTCTGTCAGCGTCGGTTTTATGTGTTAATGCTTTACTCTAATAATCTATGCGAACTATCAAGTGCAAATTTACTATTTCATTTAGATTTTTAACAAATAACAATGTTTTTGCAAGTGATTAATGACAGTTGTCTCCCAACTGAATTTAGTAATGTAATGTGTACTGAAGAAGGCCTACAAAATAAAGTTTCTTTTATTCTTATCTTAAGCTTCTGCCTCAAATTGGGGTGCTGAATAAAGTAAAACATACACTAAGACATGAAACAAGATTGTCTTATGGGAAAATAAAACCAAAATATAATAATGTGCAATATTTAATAACTTTTTCTGGGAGTAAACTTAAACTTAAGACATTTATGGTCATAGTCATTTACAAATTCATCACAAACACTTTATAATTACAAGCAAAAAGCAGGTGACCCAGGCTTAAACACATTTCTCCATATGGCTAATGTCTTAGAACTTATTGTTTGAATCAATATTCATTTTAATAATCACAAAAACTAAAAAAATAATACACTAAAACAAGAAACCTCATAAGAAACCCACGTAGGCACAAAGTAAATAAAACGATTTTAGCAGCAAATGGCCTAACCAATCAAAAAATGGTTACCCTATTGTCGCCGTCTTTATAAAGTGCATGTGTTATAGACCATAACCTACGAATAACAAGTTAAAATGGCAATGGCGTCAGGTCCCATAAGAAAAAAAAGTAGCTTTCGTCATTCATCCACATTTTATAGAAAATTAAAAATATCGTAACTTGGCTATGTCATACCTGAACAAAACAACATAAAGCGGTATTTTAAGGAAACACCGTAACGTACCACATTAGTGTTCAAGACTTCAAAGTAATTGGGTATATAAGTGACAGCTGCGTATTTAAAGAATCCAAAACTATAAAAGCGTATGGGGGCAGTCGTAGACTCTTGATGTTAAGTAATTTTCTCAGTAAAGAAATGCAGCTAACTTCAAAGTAAAAATCCAATAGAACGCCATTGTTTATTTTCATCTCCCCTATAAATATTTAACTAAATTTAATGATGTTTATTTTTGTGAGTATAAAGATTAAAAATGCATACAAATTAATCATCACGTTAAAAAAAGAATCACTCTATATAATAAGATATTTAATGATAATTATAATTTAAACCAAAGTCCAAGATTAAATTTGTGAGACTTAAATTGGTCGATATATTTGACCAAAATGTATTGAAAATTAGCGAATTTTAAAGGCGCGTCATTTTTCTTCGACTATCATCACCATATTCACCACAGAAATTGCCTGCGTTTTAATTTTAGCTCCTTATACATATTTTTCAAACGGATTAGAATCAACAAGGAAGTAACAAATAGGGTGAATTATTACTATTAGGCTACTTAAATAGAACCACACAATTCCGTACTACCTACGTCGTAGTCACAGTCACAATTACATGTTATTCACGAAATAGTTACCCTAAAATTATTCCCCATTTTGGTAATGAGTAGTCCTAGCTTAAACAGAACGTGGCGACTAAAGTTGCGGTTACTTCGTCGAAAATACTTGTGGCAACAATGATGTATTCATGCCTAAGTGCTATTTGGGATATTAACACTATGTCTCTATTTCTAAAGGTTGTTTAACATTTTACTGCGTTAGCTCTTTTTGTACCGATACAATAACATGTCAAACCACTCCGCGGTGGAATGCGGTTGATTTCCTAGGTTACAATGTGTCAGCATTTTAAAATTCTTGGTCTTTGTTATTCCTTAAATTAGATTGATGTACCTATCTTTATCTATTTTAGTCTCCTTTATCGATTGTAATCTACAATACTTATTCTTTGTTAATTTGCTTTTACATTAATCATATTCTAAAAATTATCTATTATTTGTATTAGTTTTATCATTAGAATTAAGATAATAATATGATATTTCAAAATGTAATATCGATAAACTTTTTAGGTGTTCTGGAACAACAGGAAGCTCTAAAAAAACATTTAGTTGAAGAATATGCAGGTACAGACGAAGATCTAGATAACGAAATATCAAATTTTCATCATTTTCAAGAGGATGCAAGAAAACAAATTTCAGAAAAGGAGAACAAAAAGGAAATGCTTGATTCAAAAATGAAAGAAATTAGTAGTATTATTCAGAAACGACAGGTTTCGTTTGGACAGTTAAAACAGGAAGAAACTCAACATAAGAAGAGATGTGAAGAATTGAACGACTTAATTGAAAAGGCTAAAGTCAAGTTTGATATAGTGGCAGAAGAAGGCGAACCGATAGCCGACGTTTTGTATAAACTGAATACAGCTTTTAAAGGCGATGAGATGACCTTTAATGAACATAGAAAGAGTGCAGAAAAAAAAGAGAAACAATTGCAAAGTGGGATAGACAGTATTAGGGACAAGTTCATTGCAGCCAAAGAAAGTTACACTTTTAAAAATAACTTGGTTACTGAAACTAATAAAAAAATGCAAGATACAAGATTAAAGCTAGGGCGCCTGTCACAATCTAGTCAACAAGTAGAATGTATTGATAAAAAAATTCAAGATGCGGAGGAAGCCCTAGCGAAGAAAAAATCTGAATTTGATGAAGATCAAGAAGTACATCAGCTAGAAGAATTGGATGCTCAGATTGTCCAAAGGGATCAAGCCCAAAATAAACTGGAGCGTGAGTATCGAACACTTCAGCAGAATTATGTGACTGATCAAAAAATTGATTCAGAAAAAAACAGTTTAATCGAAAAAAGAGGGGAAATAACTAATCTCAAACAAAAGCATGAGCAGCATTTCGAGACACTATTTGGAGAAAGTATACCCCAAGACAGATTTGAGCAGTCTATTCTCCGTATACAGAAAAAGGAAGAAGAAAAAGTGAAAACTCTTACTAAAAACATTTCGAATCATGAGAGAAAAATAGCATCTTTAGAAGCTGTTCTTAAACATACAACAGACAAGTTACAGAACCATAAAAACGAGTTAAGTCGGGACAAAAATAAAATTGAAAACATTTGTAAGGGAAGAGAATTCTCAGAAGTGTTGAATCAGTCATACATCAAGAAGGAAAAATTACAGAAGAACAGGGGGGCATATCGCTCAGCTAAAACATTGTATGAAGAGTTTATTAGTCAGTTCGAGCGTGAATCGCCCTGTTGTCCTGTTTGTGCCACTGATTTTTCTTGTAATACTTCTGTGGTTCCCACTATAATTAATACACTGAAAAGCAAAATTGAAGATTTGCCTAGAAAACTTGCTGAAATTGAGACTCAGTTAAAGAAGGAAGAGGATTTTTATAATAAACTGCAACAGCTGAAGCCTGTTAGTGAAAACAATCAAGTGCTAGAAGAAGCCAAGATACCTCTTCTTGAAGAGGAGTTAGAACAAACAAAAGAGAAGCTAGATGAAATGAAGATGGAACTATGTTCCTTGAAAAATGATTTAGTAGAACCTCAAAATTTGGTTGAGATATGTAGGATGGTGATTTCCGATGCTGCGTTACTTGACCGTTTAGGCCAGGAATTGAAGAAATGCGAAAAGTTAATAGAAACCTTGAAACGAGATTTGGTAAGTGTGTCGTCTAATCGCACGTTAGATGAGACCGAAACCGAATTGTCCAAGCTAAAAGCCGATCTATCAAATTTGCGAAGACAATACAAAACTAAAAGGGACTTTTTTGATGAAACGAAAGAGAGTATTCAGCGGCTCAATGGAAAGGTACAGATTGAAAGAGAAAAAAAATTAGAACTGCAAAAATTACTTCAAGAACAGCCTCTACTTGAAACACAAATTGAGCAATATAAACAGACTATTGCTAAGCTGAACGAAGAAAAGAAAGGTTTGCTAGAGAATTCAACCACGTTAGAGAAAGAACTTGCCGAAGCTGAAAAGAAACGAAATGAAGTTGTGCAGAGTAATAAAAAAAAGCTGGACGAAAATAGATCAGATTTAGATGTTCGTAAGAGACTCATTGATGATGTTGGAAAGCTACATCGTACTGTGCAGTTGTACGAAAATGGAGATAGCAAAGCTAGGTTAGAAACTATTTTGAAGGAATTAGATGATTGCAAAAGCAACATAACAAAGTTGGAACAGGCCAAGAAGATTCTGAATGATGATATAGTCAAAAAGAAAGAAGAATTGGCTAGTCAGGAAAGCAAGTTTCGTTCTTTGAATGATAATAAGGATCTGAGAATTAGTAGGGCGAAAAGTAAGGAATTAGAAATTCAGATTCGAGATTTGAAGAATCAAATAGGACATCATAATAGTCGATCGATTTGTGAAGAACGGAGGAAAGTTATTGATAAACTTGATTCAATACAGACAGACATAAGTCGCAGAACCGGAGAAAAAGATACAATTAAGGTAAGTTACTTTATATTTCAGATATTAAGTACGCTGAAAATGCAGATGTAAAATGTTGAAACTGGACACAAATTATTGTGGATGTTTTGACGGTTGCCCAGCCTTAAGTCTATAGTAAATATGAATACATCTTTTATTATTTCTCCATATATCAGCCTATATATTCCATGATTCATTTTTATTTTTTTTTTATAAATGTAAAGACGTAGCCGATGCACGGCAAGCGGCTCTTCTGAAACGTACACTACAGAATGCTAAACATTCCAAATGTTACGAATTCGCAAATAACGTCAAAAAAGTATCAAGTTAAGTAACCCTAGGAAAAGTGTTGAGCTTAAAAATATCAGGGGTGACGATTGTAGTTGCATACTTGCCGGTCAACAAATGCGCTAAGCCCCTAATTTGTATGGTGGTACCTTTCTAAAAATAGTTGAGTTTGTCTCTCCTAATAGGAACCAAAAATGAGACCGACTCCAGCAATATTTCACAGTCAGTCCCTCCATTGAGCAATTTGTGTAGAAAAATAAAAAGTGCCTTCCTTCTTCGAAACCCTAAGGTGTGCAGGCCACAAAGAAGAGTTCTTGTATTATATGTCAGACCTTGATATGGAAAATTAAATTTATATAAGAGGTATTTTGCAGTCTAAAATACTTAAGTACAATGCTATCAATAAGCAGATTAAAAGTTAAATTTTCATCAAAAATAACACCTAGATCGGTGAAAGAAGTAACAACTTCAAGATGTACATCATCTATGAGGAAGGTGGAGTGTATATGATTAATGTGTTTATGGAAATGAAGCACTTTACATTTAGAAATGTTAAGATGCAGATAATTAGTGTGGCACCATTTCACGAGCCTTTCAATGTCAGACTGCAGTGGATTAGAGTCGGAGGAAACCAGTGAAAAGAATTTTAGGTCAGCTGCATATAATAGACATTTAGACATTTTAAAACAAGACATTATGTCGTTTATCCAGATAGTTTCCTCAAAAACCATTTTGCTGCAATTTCCGTAATAGAAGCTGATGGCAAACACTGTCAAAAGCCTTAGATATGTCAGTGTAAATGACATCAATCTGTTGGCCAGCCTCAACTGATCATTAAGTAATTGTGAAATATTGCAAGATTTGTAGTCGTTGAGCGATCTCGATAGAAATCATGTTGCATACTTGTAATGTAGTGTTTTAATGAAGATATCATCAGTGATAATTGCATCAAATAGCTTTGGTATGTGTGAAAGTAAAGAAATACCTCTATAATTCTTTATATTGCCTTTATCACCAGGTTTAAAGATTGGCCCGGGAGTAGAAAACTTCCAAATTTCAGGAAAGGAACCTAGGTTGAAGGATCTCTGAAAGATTATACACAGAGGCTGAGACAATGACTGACAACATCTTACCAATAGAACAGTGAAGATTCCATCTGGACCAGCCTTCTTGGAGAGATCAAGGCCCTCTATTTTATTACAGATTTCTGCCTCGGTAAAACAATATGTTGATAGTAATTTTTCCGAACCACTTATGGGACCAATCTTGCTAAAATCCAAATTGGGGTGGTGAGAATAGGACTGAAAGTGAGTAGCAAAAGCATTTGCGATGTTATTTGAACCAATAATTTCCTTACCATCATAACTCATGACATTGAGCAAACTGGAGTCCCTTCTTAAGTTACGTACAAATGTCCAAAAATATTTTATGTTTTCTAGGACAAATAATTCAGTTTGTGTGACATATGTAAGAGAACACATATTGGTTCGAAGTTTAACCTCACGTCGTATGTCAGAATATGTTAAATAATCGACATGTTGTTCAGTCCTTTTATATTTTTTTGTATAGGCGATTCTTTTGCCCAATAAGCTTTCTTAAAGAGGGGGTCAAACCATTTTGGATATTTACTATCAACAACGATCTTCATGGGGACATATCTATTAATACCTGGAATAAAACCTCATAAAAGCGCTCAACCATTCTGTCCATGTCCGATTCAGTCGATAAGAAAGACCAGTCATACTGCTTATTAGAAAGATTTAAGTTGGAGAAATTTGCTTGATGAAACTGATAAACACTCACTTGATTGTATTTTTTAATTGGGGGAACATATTTAATTTTGTACTTCACTTCAACTGCTGGATGATATGGGTCAATATTTACAAGGTGAAATTAAAACATTAACAAAGTCATCAGCAAATATTAGACAGAATAGTTTTGGCAGCCAAGGATCGTAAAGATTCTGGAACCAGGGTATCGTCCTCATAAATCCAATCCACCAGAGAAAGGTTAAAATCACCGAAAACAAAAAATGTTTGGCAGTTAAATCTATTTCTCAATGACTTACGGGTATTACAGAAAATCTGATAACACTCCTGGTTAGAGTTAGGTGCAAAATATACGCATCCAAGAACTAAACTGGTACCACCCCCTCGCACAAGAACCCAAACATCATCAAATTCAACATGAGCAGGAGTAGCAATTACAGATACCTGAAAAAAACAAGAAACCGCAATCAACACGCCACCGCCGCGATGACAACCCAGTTCTTCATAATTCCTATTTTCAAAAAACCAGCCACGTCTCGGTGAGAAATATTAAATCGTAGTCGCAAGACACAATGCTACTAGAAATCTTATTAGTTTTGGTACGTAGTTCCCTGACATTCTGGTAAAACATAACAACACTGCTATCCGCTAAAGATTCGGGCTTACCATCACCAACAGACGATTTCGTTGCTTATCTTCATTCAGTACTATAGGGTTCAGTTATAGTATGTTGGACAATAGAGGAAAATTTGAATTTTCATTTTACATTTTTGAAGAGGCAGAAATCTGTAATAAAATAAAGGCCTTGTTTGTCAGTCTTTTGAGCCTTTCTGTAAAATTTTTCAAAGATCCTTTAATCTTGATTCTTTTTCAGAAATTTGGAAGCTTTCTACACTCATCCCAATATTTAAATGAGGTGATAAATGTGATGTGAAAAACTACAGAGTTTTTGCTTTTGCACATACCAAAATAGTTTAAGGCAGTCATCACCAATGACATTTTTGAACTATTTAAACATATCTTGGAGGACCAGCATGGTTTTTATCTCAGTTGGTCAACAACTACAAATTTGGCAGTATTTCAAAATCACCTATATATATATATATATATATATATATATATATATATATATATATATATATATATTTATATATATATATTTATATATTTATATATATATATATATATATATATATATATATATATATTTATATATATATATTTATATATATATATATATATATATATATATATATATATATATATATATATATATATATATATATATATATATATATATATATATATATATATATATATATATATATATATATATATATATATATATATATATACTAACATATCAAAGGCGTTTGACGACAGTGTCTGTCATCAGCTTCTTTTTATTTATTTCATTATATGATGACATCATTTTACACTTTTAATAAATTCACCATTAATTATACAATACAAAAAAATATATAATGTATAAGATAGACCACATATTAGTTATGTATTTATGCATAAAACATCACATTAATGTATATATCTACAAAACATCCCTGCTTAACCTTGCCCTTAAAGTGTTGTAGGATATACCTATAAATTCCACATTATCATGATTATTTACATATGAGATCACTCTGTTAACTGGCATGCTCTGATGCTAAACTTATTGTTCAAGAGCAGATTATGGCGCCTGAGACTTCTGGTTGGAACACAACAATTTATTTTGTGCAGCATGTCAGGAGACTCAATAATATTATTTAACAACTTAAAAATGAGACAACATATCTAAATATTTTCTCCTAATTTCTAATGATTTCTTAGATCACTAATGTTGAGATGGGTCCCCTCTGCTCCCCATCTGTATCTCATGGTATGGACACCAAATGGTAGAAATACTCCAATACTGATCTCACATGGGAATTAAAGAGTGTCACCATACAGTTCAAACTCTGAAAATCTCTTGACATTCTAGAAGTTAGTCCCAACATAATATGGTTAGCTTTATTGATTATATATTGATAATGATCAACAAAGCGAAGCTCAGTGTCCAAATAAAAGCCCAGATCTGTAACCACTTTTACTTCTAGTAATACTATCTCATCTATTCTATAAGAATACCTAATAGGATTTTTGTTCCTACCAAAAACCATACAACCACTTCATTAAAGAATCTACATCTCTCTGAAGTATCTGACAGTCACCTTCTGATATAATTCTAAAAATTTTGAAGTCGTCTGCAAAGAGCAGATAATCAGATGATAATTGGCATACAATGTCATTGACCAAGGCAAGGAAAATCTTAGGGCCAAGGTAGAAACCCTGTGGCACACCAGACATTATATAGAATATAATAGTAAGGCACTGCAAGTAAGAAGTCAACCATGACAATAAAGATCCATTTATGCTAAATCTGTCAAGTTCTAACAATAAAATGTTTTGATCCCCATAAGTCAAAAGCCTTACTGAAATGTGTATAAATGAAATGTACTTCAAAACCGTTGTATGACAAAAGATTTGTCACAGTTGATCTTCCACCCACAAAGCCATGCTGATATTCAACGATGATATTTTTAAAAAGATTTGCCAATACAAGCATTATCATTCTTTCCAAAACTTTAAGTATACATACAGGCCTGTAATTGCTTACCTTACACCTATCACCCGTTTTGTGAATTGGGAGTGACAAAGAAGTGTTTCCATCTGTTAGTAAACAGACCCCGACTAAATGGTTTTGGGTTGATTTCCTGAACATAAGGTTTGACAGCCTGTCAGGACCAGCTCTCTTTCTGATGTTTAGTAACAGCAATTCATTCAGCAAATCATCAAAATTCAGCTCAATAACATTTATATGGAAGTAAAATGATACATTCTTATCGCAGGACATCAAATAAAGTCAGTATTAGAAACTGGGAAGTTAGGCCTCCTTACATTATGCTTTGGTACAAACAGACCGATAGCTGCATAGACTAGAATAATATGTATCCACGATTTCATTGATGTCTGGCAAATAATGTAATATGACCCAATTTATCAGCAATACATAGTTGCTAAGAGCGCCATAATTTGCTTTGTGATAATTATACCATATTTCACTATTCCCCTTAATGTACTGTTCTTTACATGAACTCAAGTAAAGGATGGTAGTCTCCTAGTAAAATTGCAGTAAATTAGCTTCTCTGGAAATTACATTGTTTGGATTAATGATCATATTTATTAATTCAACGTCAGAAGGTCAACGTGAGTGGTTCGGCATCCAACGAAGTTGTAACGTCCATTGCTTTAGAGCACACATGAAATGTACAAGCAAGTGCCACTTAAGTGGAGTATGTATTAATAAATAAAAACATTGTTTAGTTGTTCTTTTTTGCATCACCCCTCCTCCAGTTACTAACTTTCAGATCCTTCTTTGCGGTCATTATCCAATCACAAATGCCACTGGGCTGTCTATTCAGTTCCCCTTCTATGCATGTCATGTCCTAAACCAGAGTTACTACAAGTCTCCTAATTTTTAACCAATCATTTTTCTTAGGATTTGATAAGAAGCAGTAAATTGGAACTCAACAAAAAGGAACACAAGGACGCCATTAGTGAATTTAAGAAAAAGTATTATGAATTAAGAATCGAGGAGTTAACTGCTAATGATTTAGATGTTTACACCGAAGCCCTAGAGAAGTCTATTTTGAAATTCCACAAAGAGAGGATGGTTCAGATTAACATGACTATAAGAGAGTTGTGGAGGAATATTTATAAAGGAAATGACATCGATTATATTGAGATCCAGACGGTCGATGATATTGGCAGTGGTGGTAAGCACTTCTTGAAGACATTTTTATAGGTGTTATGTTACAGAGGATGCAATGCGTCCATAAAACCCATTCCATTTTTATAGGTGTTATGTTACAGAGGATGCAATGCGTCCATCCTTTACATATACCAGTGATTTTAAAATATAATACTACTTTATGTAGTAGTCTTTTTCAGATTTTGCTCTATGCTAGTCTATTGTTTTGCCTTGAAATATTTGGCATTTTTGTATGGAATTCGTTTATGTACTTGCTTTAATCACAAACGTGTATAGTTATAATAAAACAAGTTATAAGAGAACACATTATAATTTCATTTTATCTATCTACATTTTTCACTTATAACACAAGTTTATATTCCTCATCTTATTAATATTTGTGTTTAGTCTATTTGAATTCAAGATTTTATCTACATGTGTGATTGAATGCAATCGAAATTCGGTGCTCATAATTTAATACTGACATTAAAGAGAAAAATATATAAACATAGTTACTGCTTATCAATTATTCAAACCAATGTAAACCTGCTTCAAGGTCGTCGCTCCCGCTTGCCCCCATCTAATTTGTAGGTTCATTCATTGTTGACCAACTATCTATCTATAAACAAAGCCGATGTTTTACAACAATGAAATGTATATAGCAGCTTTGTGATGCTAAGATAATTCCAACAACATAAAATTACTTTTTTGAAGATTTATAGATTCTCCTCTTCATGGATGGTGTCAAGTGTATTGTTTGTTCTATATATTTTCCTTCTAATTTTGATGTGGATTGCTATACCCATTTCAGTACTACTTGTGAGGGTCTTAGAGACCAGCATACTTTTGCCGATATCAACCTCCCCTTTATACGATGGGAGTTTGACGATGATATGCTGATACATAGGAATGTAAATTCACCTTCGGTGGAACTGATCATTGCTTCCATGTTTTATTTGGAGCTAGGGCAGATAGCAAATAAACTGTATTAAAAATAGCATGAGTAGAATACCGGATCTAGTCTTTATGAGTTATATGGATCTTCCGAGAATCAAGCAATGAGATGACCCCCTCACTAGGGTGGATTCCTATCATCTGGCCTTGGAATTGGAGCTATCACCATATACCGGCCATGGCGTCTAAGGAAAATACTACACATTTTAAGTTTTGTAAGGCCGATTACGCAGGTCTGAATCGTTTTTATAGGCAGATCGACTAGTCTTTTTGGCGTACATCCGCCAATCTCGACAGTATTATCTTTTAGGGTTATGAAGAATTATTTAGGGATATTAACAGCTATGTACCTAAAGTGACTGTTAAATTTGACAAATTTCCCAATTGGTTTAGTGCTGAGCTAAAGAAATTGATCGCCAAGAAAAACTCTTGGCACAAAAAAATGGAAGAAATGTGGTCTTGATACTGATTTCAGATATTCAAAGAGAGATCAAATTTCAAACTGACTGTGCTACCTTCAATATGTCACTAATACAAAATTATTAATCTCCAAAAATGTAAAGTACTTCTGTTCATACTTGAGGATGGCATGGCCATGGCCTTTGTGAACCCTTTCGAGGGTTGCTTTTTTAATCATCTGCCGATGGTGTGGCAGTGCAATCTCTCGGGTTAGTCAGCGTGAATGACGTATTGGTCAAAGAATTTTCTGTTCCGTCTGGAGTACCACAGGGTTAACATATTGGCCCTATATTGTTTTTCCTATTTATGAATTATATTGGTACCAACTTTAAGAATACTCGCTAGTTGATGTATGCTGACGATCTGAAGTTTTTCTCCACTGTAGGATCTGGCAATGACAACATGCAGAAGGTTGCCTGGTGCGCTGGGAATAAGCTAAGGCTAAATGTGGGGAAGTGCAAAGGTGTGAGTTTCTGTAGAGGTGGGAGTCCCATGGTTTGCTAATATGATGTTGGCAGAACCACTCTTGAGGCAGTGGGCTCCTTCAATGATCTGGGAGCTATAATTTGATCTTCATATAGTTACCATGGTTCTAAACAGAATTACACTTCAAGGCTTTTTAAAAAGAAATACAAAATATATATCTAATTCAATGATATTCTTCGTTTTATATAATTCCCTTATTCACAGCATTTTGAAATATTGTAACGTTATTTGGTCTCCAGTATTGGAAATACTAAAGGTGTTGAGGCTGAATTCACTAAATACTTGTTATACAAGCTACATTTTCCTTTAACGTACTCTCACATACTACAAGAAATTAACTTTGTGGTCTTCAATCTTTGGAGGCTGGAGAAACTGTCTGGTATGTTAGACTGTGACTGTCTTTTGGCTAAAATCAACTTGTTTATTCCTATGCGCTGAACTAGGCAAAGGAGGTTGTTCTACGATCCGACTCACCAAACAAACTATGGTAAAAGATCTGTGATAACTAGGATGCTAAGGAACTATAATGATAATTTTAGTGATATTGACATTTTTAACATTTCTCTTTGCTCTTTGAAGGCTTCACTAAGGTATCATTGAAATACAATGTATGCTGGTATATTTTATATTTTATTTCTTTTTGTTCTTTTATATTATACAGGGTTCTTAGCGACCTGGAAAAGTCAGGTAATTCAGAAATCTGACTAAAAATCAGGGAAAAGTCAGAGAATTTACAAAACATAACAGTAAGTCAGGGGATTTTATACTAAACCTGGAAAAATAATAAAATTAATATTTCCACAAGCATTGCTTGATTGTATTTACCCAAAATTACTTTATATAACTATAATTATATTTAACATATATATTATATAACTATAATTTATGTAACATCCCTTGTATTACTACTCTACATAAGAAATTTATTTTACACCCTCAGTATATTTAGACTTGCCCGCCGGCGCCATTCACAATAACAGTAACTTGGACGACTAGAAAGTCGGCTTAAGTAGTGTGATTTCCTAGTGGGAACATATTATGTTTTAAAAGATCGGCACTTACAAATTGTGACAAATCACCCTATAAAATAGATGGGTAGAAAATGTTCGAGTGTGTGAAAGAGCTTTGGACATTTTCTCCCCTTAAAATTTGGATGGAAGGTAAAGCCACTAAGCTTCCATCAAATGTTTCAGTTGCTAAGGCAAAAAAGGTTTTAAAAGATACGTGTTTAAGACCAAGACTTACATTTTTTCACACATTGTGTGATCAAATTATTGATGAAGGTCTCCAAAAAATTTTAAAATTAAATTTTGATAATAAAGATATCCTTTTACCAACTAATAAGACTGATGTTGGTTTTTCCACTAAAACAGTATTAAAAGACCTAATGTTCCTGACAAGGACAAGCTTATTTTTTGTCGGAATGTCAGACATTTTCGATAAATCAAATAAAGAAGTTAATAGAACATTGTTGTCTTAAATAAGTTTATTAAATATGTAACATGCTTAAAACCAAACATTATGCTTGAACAAGGAGTTTCACATATAAGTGCCCAAAATATGTTAAAGTATTTGTACGAAAAAGAAATAACTTCTGCAGAAATTGTAGGAAAAAGTGGTTAATGGTATAGCCAGCATCTAATAGATACCGAATTTATAAATGTTTGAAAAATATATAATCAAACTACTCAACTGGATACATTTTCTACAATTTCTTGGGACAAAATGACTAGTATAAAAATTGTGGCATGTCACTAAGGTAATTTTGATTCTTTCTCATGGAAACGTCGCCGTTGAATCGGAATTTTCCATAAATAAAATTATTTTACTTGAAAATCTGTTGGAGGAGTCCATTATCTGCCAAAGACAAGTATACGAAGGAATTTATGAAATAGGTGGTGTATTAAATGTTAGCATCCATGGAACTGGAAATATCGCAACTAAGACGGACAATTTAAAATACTTTTTATTTATAAATATAATCCTATTAAATTTAATTTTTAATAATGACATGTCGCAAGTAGATATTAATTTTTTGTTTGTAAATGCTTTGTATAACTGCATTTTTTTACTTAATCTTAAATAGAACAGACAATCCTTTTAAAAATGTATACCTCTTCTATAGCATTTTCTTCAATATTTTATATTTCTTTTTTTTAGTTTAGTTTCATTCGTTTTGTTGGCTTTTTTATAGAAATATAAATTTTCAAAAAATAACCTGGAATTTCTGTGATATTATCAGGGAAAAACTGGAAAAGTCAGGGAATATGATAATTCAAAATTGCTAAGAACCCTGTTATAATTTTGTTAACTGTACCATTTGGAAAATTTGTTTCTGTATTGGGCCTATGTTTGAACAAATAAAAAAAATGTAGGGTTTGCCGATGCCCAACGATTATAATCGTCATAAATAAAATGCAATAGGGTGATGATCGTCACGCGTTTTACAAAATGAGGAATTAACAGCATCTGCATAATTGACAATGTAATGACAGACAGTGCTAATGTTTGCCTACCTACCTGTTACTTTAGTTCTATCTTTGTTGAGCTTTTATTCTCTTACAATGTGACAGACAATCCGGTAAAAGGCACCAAATTTTAAGCTGAGAAATATTGTTACCAGGTTACCTTATGCTCAGTGTTTTTGATTACTTGTAAATGATTGTATCGGCGTTTATTGCCAGTTATTATTCTCTAGTCAAATTTAACAAAGATGTGACTAATAAAACAAATTTTACTTGGTATATTCTGGACTAACAACAAACACCCATTGGCTTTAGAAAAATTGATATCCATTTTGATACCATTACTAACGGATGGATGTCGTCAGCTGACTGGTGTCATCGTCAAAGACCATGAACCTTTCTCTTATTTGAAGGTTTATGTTCTTTGCGGATGAAACCACCATTCACTGTCAAGTTAGGTTTGGTTTTCATTTAAACATATTGTAATGCATATTACTGTTAAAGTTTATATAGGCATTTTAATAGAAAATTAGGCATTTGTAATTCTGAACTATAAACAGCAATGCTTTTTTTAGCCGCTAAGCGAAGAAGCTATAACTATAAAGTCGTTCAAGTGAAGAAAGGGACCGAGCTGGAAATGAGGGGGCGATGTAGTGCTGGCCAGAAGGTTTTGGCTTGCCTGGTTATTAGGATGGCTTTAGCTGAAACTTTCAGCGCCAACTGCGGGATCTTGGCTTTGGACGAACCTACGACCAATTTAGACAGAGAAAACATAGAAAGTTTAAGCGACGCCCTCTCTAGGATAATTACAGTACGAGCAAAACAGAAGAGCTTTCAGTTGCTTGTTATTACTCACGATGAAGAGTTTTTGCAGACCCTAACAAAAGATCAGAGCACTTCCCACTACTTTAGAGTTCAGAGAAATGCTGATGGGTTTTCTGAAATCAGGAAACAAATTCTTTAGATTTAGTATTTTAAACGAGGGGCTGCTGGGTAAATTTTGTACACCATTGTCCAGTAATTCCCACTAATGCCTACTAATTCTCTAGCAATGCCTATAAAATTACAGCAGATAGTGCTTATGAAATACTATAAATTTCATTTATATAATAAATGAATTTGACAGCGGAGGTTATATAAAACATTTACCGGAAATGACGTTAAACGACAGTTAAACCGGAAACGACGCCGGAAGAATAATCTTCGTGAGTAACCTCATTACATTTTCTCAGAGATCAATAGAGCTCCTGAATTCAAAGATTTATGGACTTACATATTTATATTTTAGAGTTTCGTAAATATTCTTCACTTGAATGTTATCACAGCCTTCTATTGGACTTGTAGACTATAGAACTATTCAAAAGCGGATATCTCCAAAACTGTAAATGATAAATATATAAATCCACATGTTTTTAAAATGAGAAAGAGCTCTATCGATCTGACCAAAAATTTAATGAGGTTATGCACCAAAATATTGCTTCCGGTGTCATTTCCTGTCCATTTCATAATTAATAAATGTTGATAAGAGGAGATAAGATATTTAGGAGAGTATTTACCACTTTAGGGTTATAAATAAAAACAGTTTACACATTTTGGAATAAATTAAAAAAAGAACAGTACATATTTACTTTCATTAAATGATTATTGACTACTAATCATTTAATGTAATATACAGGGTGTTTTTTAATTGATTTCTAAAAATGAAGGACTTAATTTTTCCCTTATTTTAGGATTAAAAGTTCATATAGACATGTGTCCGTAAGGCCTTCGTTTTTAAGATACAGGGTGTCAAAATTTTATTTTTTTTTCATACACTTTACATTTCTAGAGGCAAATTATTCAAATTTGTCACACACTATGCTATAAGCTGTGTCTAACTTCTTGGTTTCTTACTTGAATTCGATATTTCGAACCGAAAATTACGGCTCTACAGATTGCAGGATATAATTTTTTGGTTCATTTTAGGACTAAAAACGTTTATATAAAGATGTATTCGAACGGCCCTAGTTTTTGAGTTACAGGGTGTTAAAAAAAAATTAAACTTTATATATCTCAAAAACTAAGGCCTTTTGAACATATGTTTATATGAACATTTTAAGTCCTAAAATAAAACAAAAAATTACATCATGCATTTTTAGCAATCAAAATAAAAAGGAAAAAAAAATATAAAATTTTAATTGTGTAGAGCGTTAACATTTTGCTAACTAACGTCTCAACGATTCAGGATTAAAGCAAAAAACCAAGAAGTTAGAAAACAAAATGAGGAATCTAATTTTCTAAATAAAAACAGCCAGTGACGGCGCAGTATAATACACAGCTAATACACAATAATCCATTAAAATAATTAATTATTGTGGTTATTATTTCTTTGAGCTAAATAAATAAATAAATAAAATAAATAAACAAAGGGGTTCTCCCTCATCTAGCCAATGCTCTACTAACAACAAAATATCTGGGTAGTTCAAGCTTTCAACAAAAAGGTGCAATTCATCATCCTTACTTCTAATAAAATGTATATTTAATAGTAATATTGTTACCTCGACGCCATTGCTCCCTCTAAAAAAGCACAACTTATAGATTTTTCACTTAAGTCTATACATGCTATAGTTTCTGCAGAAGGGCAATTTGCTAAACCCCCTACACCCTATCTCTCACTTAACTCTGACACTCTCGGCCCTGAAGCACCCTCGTGTCCAACAATATTGTTAGAAAGTAGCTGAGAAAAATTTACAAAGTAATATTTTATGAAGCATCGCCATACCATGACCTCTCACTAACATGCATAAAGCTGTCCAGATCACCCAAATCATCGTGCAAGTGGGACTGGATGTATATATTATTTTCATAAATAATTTATTAAGTACTCTCCTAATTGCCTTGAAGGGTGAACCAATCATAACTAAGTTAGTTCTAGCGGACGCAGATAGCAGATCAAGACACTTCCCTCCGTATTCACTAATAAGGGTTAGACCAGGTCTAGTTGCCATGGTGCCTAAAACTCTTAGTTCGCCAGTTATGTTTCGCTTATGTCACTGTCATTTTGTAACTGTGACATTTAGAAAAAATATTTGTTCAATTGTTCAAAATGTCAGCTTAAACCTATAACTGTCAAGTTAGACCTGGTCTAAATTTAAACCTCTTTAGTGAATACGGGTACTCAGGTTACCTCTCAGTGCATCTTAACAAACAAAAACACAAAGTCTACTTTGGTAAAACCTTTACTATATGGTATCAATTTGGCAGTTATTTCATTCAACGTGTAACCATGTCTATCTAAACAGATAGACATGTGAACCAGATAATCAAAATGTTTAGTTTATTTTTATATTTTCTGTTGTTTCGAATCTTTGTACAAGGTGTGGAGCCATTATGAATAAAAAAAATAAATTATTTTTAATTTAAAAATTTTTTAAATAAATTTATATGAAAGTTTACTAATTGATACTAATTCTTAGTAAAGTTATAGCAAAAAAAAAAAGATTCAACAACTTTTAAAAATTTTATATTAGATACAGATATTTTTGAAAAATGTTCGTACTTGTTATTTTTGTTTGGTAGCTCAAAATAGATACCTACTTAATTTAGTAAATATTTTGAGATAAACCTCAAAAATAGGTACGTTTTTTCTACACTTTATGTTTTAACCGTTTAGGCGTATGCTGGAGATGTTTGTTCCTAGTTTTTTTTTTGAGCTTTACGGAGTGTTTGGGTATATTTTGGGTCTACACGCTTAATTTTGTAAGATAGGTATTAAAAAAATGTTAAATATAAAAGTTATAGGATTTTGTCTGTTTGTAAAATGGACATCGGAAATTAACGAAATAATTTTGGTAGCGATTTGATAATTTAAAAAGTAAAGCGTGTAGACCCCATTCAGAATATAACCTATCCTGTACGTCATCGAGATCCAGCATCTTCTCTGTACTGTTTGCGCTCTTTAATAATATATATTATTTTGCAATAATTATTGGAATTAAAACACACGTTCTCATTGAGGTTAATGCAAAAAACCTGAAACATTTATTTATCCATGACAACACACAACATCTACAAATCAATAACCCTGTTACAGAATCCGTCTGATCTAAACATAGTACAGTGTGATTCTCATAGATGGCGCAGCATCCTAGCATTAGGAAATATTTTAAAGAATAGTGACTTTTAACAGTAATACCCAGATTTACCCCTCGATTTTAAAGTTTTATAACATTTATATAAGATTTAACGTTACATTAATTTGTGATATATAATTAGCGTGATATGTTCTGTTCATTCCAAATTATTTGGTCTAAAATGTAGGTATTTGTTGTAGAACATAAAATCAGTTTTTTCAAATTTTAATTTATAATTTAATTCCCTCGGCGAAGTGACTTATTTTTGATAATGTTTACTATAAAAAATGAGAGCGATCAGAAATAATCCAAGCAGCATTTCGACGTCGTGTGGATGTCGGTATTCACACATTGATATCGGTACGAGGGAATAGGGACTATTTCTTGGCCGATTTGCGGAATAAAAATTCGAGTTGTCCTCAGTGGCGGCTATTCGGAGGAAGTAGGGGAAGTGTCTCTTCCTTAAAAAAATACCTGGCAAATTATTTTTTAACACACTTTAAAAATCAATACAATATGCTAATTTTCAATATTAAATCTAATTCATTTCATTAAATCAATTATCAATAACTGCAATGTTACATTTAATGCATTGATAGTATTGCCGCTGGCCGCTCGTCAGAAACTAGAGGCAAACACAAAACGAAATAATATACTTGCGCGTTTTAAGCAAAGTATGTGCGCCCACCGCACCAGCAGAAAACTAGGGATGCCGATCTTTCTAAAAAGAATCGGTTTTCGGGATCGATCTAGATCGGAACTAAAATGATCGATCTTCGATTAGATCGGTTGCGAAAGAATCGATTCTTAAAAAAATCGATCTTTTGTTTTTGATAAGTTTTTGGGACTTAATGATTTTATTTATGTTATTATTATTATTGTTATTGTATACAAAAGTTTTAAAATAGAATACATATTATTACATGATCAGCTGCACATCTTAGTCAGAGTTCTAAATAGAATTGTACTTTTTTAAGTTAAACAGAGTTTATGTTTGAAAAGACGATAAATATGCAGAGAACATGATGAAAATAAAAACGTATTTTAAGCTCCATAAAGAAAGTAAAACCAAAAACATTTAAGGCGAAAAATATAACCAAATATTACACTTTAGAAGACTACTACTGACGCAAACACAGAGCATAAGGAAGACTGACAAAACTTCTAACATATCCTTTAAATAATAAAATAAAAATACATTTGTTTTTTGTGTAATTAGACAGAAAAAATATTTGTTTGTACAAGGTTTTTATTTATATTTTGGCGCCCACCTAGAGGGTTATTAATAAGACAGAAAAAAACCGAAAAAAGCCTTAAATATAAAAAAAGGTTTTTCCGTATTATCTTATTTATAATCAGAAAAACAAAAACTTATTAATGAGCATAAATGAGATAAGAGGTTCCTTTAAAAATAGAGAAAGTGATTTCGCTTCCTGTTTTTACCAAAGTCCGAAAGGTAGGTAATAAGTATGGAGAAATCCCTCAAATTTCGTGTTTAAAGATTTATTCTATTTCTTATAATTATGACTCTTGGTGGGTCGTCAAAATGAAAACGAAAAGAATATAAGTTCCAATTTGAAAAATCTAAAGAGTTGAAAAAAAAATAAATTTTGAAGTCTTACTAGATAACCGATTACCAGAACGGTCTAGTATATTTCCATTCTTTGATGACACAGATGTGGATTCTATCGAAAAGTGTTCCATTGCACCAATACCAATCTTGGATAAATTAATTTGTAATTATTCCTAAACTCAATTGGGAATTAAAAAAAAACAATACTTTATTTTATTATTTTGTAATGCAAACTTGGTAAAATAAGAATCGATTCTCGTAAAAAAAAATCGATTTTCGATTAAATCGCTTACGAAAAAATCGATTCAAAAATCGATTTTTTTTAGACCTAAGAATCGTTTATGTTTTTTTACCCACGAGCCGCCATTGGTTGTCTTAGCGTTGGAGTCAAAGTTGTCAGACGGGACGTCTAGACCGGATCTGGCAGCAATATAAATTACGCTATCCTGCCCAGAAGTCAGTTGTTTTTACTAAATATTGAGTCTAGAAAAAGAGTTAGTATGTTTGAAATGGTTGAGGTAAATTATGTCTGCTGAAGTATAAAGAAATCTAAGAAAGCATCTAAACTGCTGGCCAGTGCAAGTGCATAAACCGATATCTTTGTCCAAATTAAAATCAGGTCGGGTAAAAGTACTCATTTAACTATCTAAGAACTGTAAAGTTATTAAAAATCTGCATAATGAGGGGAAAAATACGCATAATGAGGAAAAATGTTCCACACTTTTTTCGTGTATGTTAGCTACTTACCAAATAAATTCAGGAAATGTGCTATTTTAGACTTTGGTCTAAATTTAAACCATGCATTGTTTGATACTTTTTATTCAAAAAGTATCAAACTAGAAACATATTTCTTATTCAGTTTACCAAATAATGGGGCTCTGTATATTCTTCATCACATCCAGGACAAAAAGATCCTTTCCCGGATGGTTCATCTTTGAGTTCTGCTAAACTTTTTTTTCTTTATTTAGAGCCTTTCCGGCTTCTTTTTTCCTTTGCTTCTCTAACTTGTTCAGTTTCTAACTGCTGTTTGTTAGGTGTTGTTGATTTTTTCTTTCCTCAGTCGTTTTCGTCGAAATCTTAGGATATTGAAAAAGATCCTTACGAGACATATAGGCCAATGGCGGCTCGTGGGTAAGAAAATAGGGGAAGTGTTAGAGAAAAGTAGGATAGACAAGGTCTAAAATGGGCACCGCATGCAAAACTTTTTTTGCAAATCCCCTGCTACAAAGCCACTTAAATTCAGAAAAACAAGAATTTTTAAAATGAATATTGAAAGGATTTACCAGAATTTTTAATGTCTTTTTTATCACTAATTGTCAGCACACTTGTTTGTCGACCCGTAATTAAAAGGTCCTTTTTTCATCTTCTTTCCAACGGGAAAATGGAGTTTCTAACAAACTACAAACAATGTCACCACTCCTCCAAATAATGAAATAAAAGGCCGCCGATAAAATACTGAATAAAACGCGATTGCCGCGATCTACTTTACGTACAATACGAACGGAAGCCTTAAACTGCGGCTCTTCCCTATAGACGCGATACTCTCGCTGCCATAGCAGCATTATCTTCAGGCATTTTTTTCGTTTCCCACTGGAAGATTTTTACCGAGCTTGCACGTGGCTCTTCCGTTAGTGGATCGACACAAACAAGTTTGCTGCCGGTGTGATGGGCGCACATACGGGTTTGCTTAATTCGCGCAAGTATATCATTTCGTTTTGTGTTTGCCTCTAGGTTTCTGACGAGTGGCCAGCGGCAGTACTACGAATGGATGAAATTTAACATTGCAATTATTGATAATTAATGAAATGAATTAGATTTAATATTGAAAAGATTTGATATTAAAAATGAGTATATTGTATTGATTTTTAAAATGTGTTAAAAACAAATTGCCAGGTTTTTTTTTGGGGAAGAGCCACGTCCCTTACTTCCTCCGTATAGGCTGAGGAAGTTGAACGTATGGGAGGAATTTATTTTTGATGTAGAGGCTTGAGTGCTAATATTTGAAGGAGGCTTCTGGAAACCATGTAGGTGATAGGTTTTTTTGTTAAATACATTCCTAGACAATAAATTTCGTAATCAATTTACGATTAAATTTGATAATGAATAATTTTTTCATTTTTCAACCGATTTTAATGATTTTTTCGCCGTATTTTAGGCAAGTTATCAGCGATATGCACAAGCCTGTTTTGCTCAAATAACACCGTTTAAAGTCGGTGGTGTAATGGTTTGGGAGGCTTAGCTTTACGAGTTCGGATTGATTTAGTGATTTTAGAAAAATCACGTTGTACCATATGCGCAATTTATAGGCCCAGAATTCGTTTTAATGCAAGACAACGCGCGTCCTCATATTGCTAATATTGTCATGGAGTACTTGGACTAATTGAATTAGCCTCCAAAAAGTCCGGACCATAATCCGGTTGAACACATATGGGACACCTTATAGAGGCGTATCAGATTGCATGCAAACGTTCCAGAAACAACAGGTGCACCGCGACTTGCTATACAAGAAGAATGGCAGCGCCTAGAGCAAGCACGTTATTCTCATTCGCCGTAAGCCGCGGCGATTAGAGACTGTGATTGAGGCTCGAAGAAGGAACACTCGCCTTTAGGCAGGTTAATACATTTTTATCATTCGTTTTTTACAATTGAAATAAAACAAAATAAGACTGCATTTTCTTTGTTTAATGCTTTAATTTAAAAATATTGTTAAATTGTTAGCCTTTTTTTAAAAATCAATCTTCTGAAAGATGATAGAAATTCAACTGAATCAAAAAGCGACATTATTCCACTGCCCAATTATTATACATGGTGTTTTGAATTTGAAATTAGTGTATAAAAACAACATTTGTTACTCCCTCCTGGTATATCATGGCATGACAAATTCGCAAATACGAGATTAACCCTACTAAATTGCCTAAAATTTGGTATTTAATGTAATATCATTACTTGACGATAGGTCGTCTTGAAGTTCTAATTGAGCGACATCAAGCATCAAGTATTATATTGGAATCAAACGGTAACATTTTGGTACGAATCCAAGATGGGGAACAAAATTGCGGCTTAAGAAAATATTTCAAAAATTCAGCCTGAAAGATCTGCTTAATAGTTTGATTTCAAATTGTGTGTCATAAGTAATTGTGATATCGAGGTCAACTAGTAAAATTGTGGTTGTAATTGAAGATGACTGAACAAAATGGCGGCCAAATAAAATGTTAGTAATCGTGAAAAAACCACCCTCTTGGGAAGTATATATATTCGTTGTCGTAAGTTAGCATTTTAGCTGGTGCAAGTTTGTCCTATTTAGTATTTATCTTACTAAATTTGTTACAGAGGCTATTAATTTCATCTATATTTATTTAAAACATTAAAAAATTAAGTAGGTAATACAAAAAGCGTTTTTTTCTACGTCTGCTATGAAAACATCCGCAACCCCCAAGGTTTGTTTGTAAACGATTAATTTCGCATGTCGTGGGAAGTAGACTTGTGTCGTTCCGAGTGGACCCGGTCCGATTGAACGAATCCAGTGGCGGACCCGGTTGGAACGAATCCAGTATCAATATCGGGCCGGGTCCATACGCGCCACGAGTAAGCTGCCACTGACTGAATGTTAACGTTAACATCGGTTTCGCAACACCGCGATTGCGATTAGACTGGATCCGCGTAGATCTAAATTCTTGACAAGATGGAGAATTGTTATCCTAATCGTACGTTGTAGCACAGTTAAAAGAATATTCTTTTACTTGTGGTTTTAGGGTTTACCACCTAGCAGATATGTAGACAGATTGATATCAACAGTCACAGTTGCTTCGCCACACTAAAATATTAAATATTGGTACAAATTGAATTGCATACAACATCGATATGAATTCCGCAGTGTTACGAATGGACGCCGACTGATAAAATCGGATATTTTTGGAGCAGTAATAGATATTTCACTCTCAAAGAAATTGGAAACGCTGTAAAATCGTCATTAACCATCTTTATTAGTATGTTTTGATTAAAAAGGATAAGTTAGTTAAATAATATGTTTAATACATTTTGAATAAACCATTCGTTTAAACTATAAATATAAAAATGCACCAGTGTTTCCTTAGTTTAAATTAGGAGTTTGTCTCAAATCTCTTTATTTAGAGTTATAACTATTTTATATGTGAAAAACCAGGGGCGCCGGCAGAAAATATTTCAGGGGGGGCAAAAATATTTTAGGTGAAGGAGCAAATGATACATCTTTTTTTATTTATATGAATATTATATTAACATAAAAATACAAACCAACGCTAAAAATATCTAAGGAAAAACTAATTTTAACCTTCTTCGGTCTTGAGCAAATTTATCAAGTACTGTCTCGATAAATTTGTTTTTATCGCTTTCAATTTTTTTTCTATGTACACTAAGTAGACATAAACGGGCTAAACGATTCTCTCCCATTGTTGACCGTAGCCAAGTTTTGGCTCTTCTTAGAGTACTGAACGATCGTTTAATTGAACAAGTCGTAGGTGGCAAAGAAAGAAATATTTGTATTGCATTAGCAATTGCGGGGAAAAATTGGCATTCCTCTGTGAGTAATGTAAAAAAGTCTATGTCATCGGGAATGTTTTTATTTTTCCACATATCCTTCCATGTAAGACATTCTGCCTCAAAATTTTCAATATTGTACTGCTCTATTATATTTTTTATGATTTCATCATTTAAATTTAAAATATTTGATGGATGCAAATTTACCAACGAAAAAGCAGTTGTTGTATCTTCGGAAAATCTTGTTGTTAATGAGCTGATCAGGGAATCTAAATACGGATTAAAAATAGATATTCTAAAATATGCCTCAGGTGAATCCGCTAAGACATTTGTTCTCATCGTTTGACGCTGTGTTATTCTGGGCATTTTAAATTCTATGTCAAATATATTTTTGAAATCATGACATTTTTTAAATATTTCTGAAAAAACTACATTTGAATTTTCCCGGTCTCTTTGAAAAATGCCTAATAAAACGTCAATATGTTTTTTTACAGAAAGAAGATTTATAGACACTCCTTGCAAACTATTTGTAATTGGTTCCAATTGTGAAGAATATTTGAAATTATCGTCAGGCATATCAAAAAAACTGGTTCTGATGTAGAAATAAATAACTGGTGGGCTTCTTGTCTAGTTTGGGTATTGAAATTTAGATCCAAAGAAATATTTTCTAAAGTTTCCTTTATAGTAATAAAATTTTCAGAAATATTCTTATTGATTTATATTTGGCTGACCACCTAGTCTCTGATAGAAGAGGAATATTGGTAACAAGTGACCTTCGCTTTGGACTTTCTCTAAAAAATTTAATTACTTCTTTAATTACAGCTATACTGTTTTGAATTTGTGGTACTACATTAAGGTCATTTACAAGATTTAGCCGATGAGATGCGCAATGAAAAAATGTTGCCTTAGGATATATATTTCTTATTAGGTTTTGAACACCATTTTCTTTCCCCGCCATAATAGAACAACCATCAACCCCTAATCCTACTAGTTTGTCTAAATTCAGACCACATTCCCTAGCATAATTTAGTAGAGTATCCGCTATTGATTGTGCAGTCTGTGATTTTAAATCGGCAAATCCAAGAAATTCTTCTTTTACAATGTTATTTTTACCTATATATCTGACTCCAATAGATAATTGTTCAATCCCGGCAATATCTGCTGTTTCATCCGCCAATAAGGAAAACGCATTGCAGTCATTTACTTCACTAACCATCATGTTTCTTAAAACTTCACCACATATTCCTATTATTTCGTTTTGACACATATGAGAAGCATATTTGGCATTTTTTTTGCAGGTGTTCAGATGTTGTTCTAATACTTCGTCTCCGCTTTCCACTCTAAACTTAAGAAGATCTTCGAAATTTCCATCATGTGATTCTTTTCCTCTAAGAGCTATATCGTGCATTCCACAAATAATATGGATGAAATAATAGGCACCAGTTTTTTTCTATTATTTTCAACTAATAATTGTTCCTGCGTATTTATTTGTTCTACTACGGCACTGGCTTTTCCAGTTACAATTTGAATGAAATTTGTTGCTTGAACTACAGATTTCTTATGCCACTCGCTTTTTTCGTGTAATTTTGCACATTCATGTAAATCTTGGTATTTATTAAACTGTTTTTTTATAAAAGCCCCCTGAAAACCTCTATGGATGGCTGGTTTAAAAACTACGCAATATTTACAGAGAGCACCTTTTAAGGCTTTTGAATAAACCATCCAGGTATATTTTTGCATCCATTCTATCCTAAATGCTCTTTTTTTTTCGCCAAAACCAACATCATCCTTGAAGTTATAATTGGAAAACGGTGTAAAAGGATTCACTAAAAGATTGTATTTAGTCATATCGCTTATGTTGACAGCCGAAATAAAAAGTCCTAAATCATATTTTTCAGGTTCACCAATACCTGATTCCGGTGATTTGTTGATTTGTGTACTACACGAAGACCTAGTGCTGGAGCTGGCTATCGAATTTGGGTGTTGATCTGGTTCTGGTACTGGCAATGGCGTGTCGTTATCGAAACTTATTTTGTTTGTTAATTTTATTTTTTTTTCTGTTTGTTGCACACAGTTATCACTAGAGCTTTCAGAACCAGAAACAGGTATTTTTGTTTTAGTTAAAAACTTTCTAATGTCCATTTTAAAATTATACTCTATTGATTCTATTGGTAATAATAACCACCACCTTCCACCTAACGACAAAATACATACAAATGAAAAATAATACAATAATAATCAAAATAGGTTTACCAAAAAAATGTAGGTACACCTCACTTCTTTAAATCAAATCAATAAATAAGATCGAATACGAGGTCTTCGAGGTCGAATATCCTATTGTCAATATATTTATGTATATATAGTAACCACTACCTAACGATAAAATTCCAATCAAAAAAACAAATACTAATAATTAAAATAAACTTACCAACAAATTTACACCTCGCAATCGTATTCTCAAACTAAATTGTATTGGAAATACACTGAAAGTCAAGCTAGGTATATCTAAATAAAATCTTATTTCCAGAAGAACTAAAACAATGCCGAATTGAACGATGCAATTTCTATTAGACTATTAGGCTGTTAAAAATCACATCTACAAGTCGTGGTAATCTCCGGCGTGTCGTGGGATTCCCCGGCCCCGGCGCGGCGCCGGCGTTTCAAGTTTAGACGGTAACTAGTGATGTCGCGCTTAATTAGAGAGTTCCTATACCGCGTGTTGTGTCGAACACAAAACGGTATTATGCAATTTTGCTGATTGTCTTTTAACTGTATGATTGCCCCCCTCTGCCGGCGCCCATGTGGAAAACATAATATTTAAAATTGATTTTACGTACATATACATATATTGGTTACTTACATTACACAAATTCTGCAACTCCGCAAATAGGCATAGTAAATATATAATACCCGAAAAAAACATTTATATTTATTAATAAACCTTAAATATTAATTAATTTGTGCTTCTTATAATCAATCATCTTCTATTACCGAAGTTTGTTCGCAGTGTTCGCATTAATTACATTTTGCTAGACCCATAATTCCTATCCAACAATGAATAAGATATGAAACAGTCAACAAGTCAGCAACTAATTCAACATACGTAACGTAGACATCGGAACTAAATGGACCCGTGAACGAATCCGTTGGAACGTGCCCACGAGCGGACTGGATCCGAATGGACTGAAACAATTACCAGACTCCGACGACTTAGTTCTTCATTGGTCAAAACCCCTTGTACAAAATACAACCTACATATTTATTTTTTACAGCGATATATTGGTTGGTGGTTGCTCAGTTAGTGTCTGCATGAATTCTATCTTTTAATATCAAAGTATCAAAAATATTTTTGTCATAAAAAGCTACATTGTTATTTAAGAAATGGAGGTTACACAGTGATTTTAAATGTAACCTCCAACTGCAGTCGTAGAGAAAATACAGTGTATAACACGTTTTACAACTCACGTGACTTATCTGTCACAAACACAAACTGTCACATTAGCAGTGATGTTAGCAGGGGCGTGCGGTGAAATTTTAAGAAAGGGAAGCAATTTTTAGAAACTTACCTATTTGTAATGTAATTCTGTTCTTCGATCATTTTTTGCAAATTCGTCAATGACGTCATCATAAAAACGTCGATGCTCCGACATATTTTGGAGAAGTTTATTTTCAATGGACAACAACGATGTATGCGAAAGTCTCTCCTGCCCCGTTGAATTTCTCACGAAATTTTTTATACGTTTAAGTGTTGAAAAATTGCGTTCTACTGATGAACTTGTGGCAGGTATTGTCAACACTAATTCACATCTTCAGCTCCTTGCCTTTAAAAATTGCATTAGTTCCTAAAGGCCGTTTTACATGCTGCAATTCTTTCTTGCAAGTTGCAACAGTCTTGAACAAAAGCATGCGCAGTGGCAAGATATTTGTACCTTTTGTCAAACTGCGCATGCCTTTGTTCAAGACTATTGCATATTGCAAAGAAGAATTGCAGCATGTAAAACGGCCTTTAGCGTTATTTTTTGCGCTAATGTCATCAGTTTCGTAAATCACTTTTAGTTCAGATCGCAGTAACATTCGGTCGAAAAACTGGCCATAATGAAGAAGAAGAGATTTAAACGCATCTTCTAGAAAAGTTTTTCCTTTAAATGCATCAAAATTGCAGAGCTCGAGGAATTTAAAATCATTTAAACCGTTAAATCCATAGTTTCTTTGTTCCTGAATTTGATCGGTTTTTTCATAAAAGAGGCGCCTGTATAATGTTTGAACATCTCCCACCTAGTCTGTTCGAAGACGCTTGGCTTGTGGCTCTACATTTAACATCATCATTTTCTCTCAAAATAGGTCAAATTCATCTCTTTTTTGGCTTAACATGGACTTAAAATCATCTACTTTTTTTAGGCAAAAAGCAATATCATTTGTTTTAGTTGCTAATATATTAAAAACATTTTCCGAGAATGGCAATATTTCCGAAAATATAGTAGGAGCTACTTTGGGCAATCGTTTGTGGACGATAGAGCTTGTGTACGTTTTATTGACTTGGAAAAAAAGCAGCCATGCCACTTAAAGTAACGAAAAATACTTTACACTCTTTAATGTGATTAATGGACTGGGATAAAACTAAATTTAATTTATAAGCAAAACAATGGACAAACAGCACTTGGGAAAGTTTCTCGAACTTTAGCTTGCAGACCCCCAAATTGTCCTGCCATCACTGCAGCTCCATCATAGCTTTGAGCAACTAATTTTTTCTCTTCATTAATTTCTTTAGTAACGTTATAAACTACGGTATATAATGCACCTGCTATACGATTTTCGGACAGATTCTTAAAACCTAAAAATCGCTCTTGAATACTTCCGTTTGTTTTTTGACTAAAATTAGTGATATCAGTTGTTTCGTCCAGAACAATAGCAATAAACCGCGCCTTGCCAATCTCCCGCTTAATTCTTTTTAGAATAATGGTTGCAACAGCGGAAATTAAATCATTGTGGATTCGATTCGACGTTCCGCGAAAAACGTTACACTGCTCTAAATGATTTTTTAAGCAATCATCATAGTTAGCCATTAAACTAAGTAAATCTTGAAAATTTCCTCTATTTGAAGAAACTCTTGTTTCGTCATGACCACTAAATCCCAATTCGTACTGTCCGAGAAAACAAACAACATCGATAAGTCTTCTTAATATTTGCCTATTTTTACCGACTAGTTCATTGTGTTGGCGGTGACTAATTTCCAACTGTTTATTAAGGGCCTGTTCAATTCTCGTTTTGCCGAAGACTTTTTCTTTTATGACGGCCTGCAAATGCGCTTTGGACATAATGTGTCTTTTTACAGCTTTATGGAAATTATTTAAACCGGAAAAACCAGTTTTATTCCAGAGACCTTTTTCATTGTCAAAAAGTAAACATGGCCAACAAAATAATTTACTTATATTTTTACTCCCTATTATCTATTTAATTTTTCATAAGCGGTTTTGTCCTTCCTTTGGAAATTATTTGAAGCTTATCAGCGAAGTTTAATGTTGAAAATTCCTTTATTATTAAGACACACACTACACATTCACACACACTCTTCTTACTAAATTCTCCAACATTTTCGACGTTGTTACCGACAGCCGAAGTTGACGGTATTTGCGTATCCACGTCCGTATTATTGTCTTCCATATCGCACCATGTACGACGCGACGTACGTATCACACAACACACGAATAGCCGTTGAAACAAAGAACCTACTTCAACTATAGCTTCCGCCACCACTTAAAGTACGCGACTGAAATGCAAAAATTGCAAACAGCCGGTGGAAAGTTCAATAACTTCTGGCTCGATTCACAGGAAATCAAGCATACAGGACTTGGCTGCAGAGAAGCTAGCGGCCCGCATAGGTTCTATTCGATATTCTATTGTGGCTGGGTCGGAGTCAAGGCCGCATTTATTATGGGCTTGATAATTAAGATAATATTTTAGCAATTTTAATATAAACTGAATTAATGGTTTCTTATTTCAAAAATTACATTTTAGAAGATGTTTTGTAATTTTTTTGAGGAAGCACTGCTTCCATGGACTGCACGCCCCTGGATGTTAGATGGAAACCAATGCTGCCAATAGCTCCTTACAAAAATTACTGACAGGGAATTTCGCTTTTACTGGCAATTACTGGCGAAGTCGAAATTCGGCGTTTAGGAATGGTAAAATTTAAAAATGAATAACAATGTATTGTATCATACAATTTATTAAACTTATCAATAACATTCTATAAATATAACTAGAATTTATTAATAAACTTTACTTCACTATTAGTGAAGTACATTTTTTTTCAAATTAATCTAAAAATAAAAACGAACAAATAAAAATAAATAAAAAACTAAATATAATTACGAAAGAAATAAACATTAATCAGTGTATGTAAGTACTTAACTAAATCAGATGTATTGCTTAACTCTTAAATTAAAAAAAAAACAACAATATTAAAGAAAAAATCATTGTAAGAGTTGTAATGTCTTATTTTCTTTTTTGGCTCATATAGCACTGAAAAGTTTATCACAAAATACCTAACTAAATAAATACATGTACTGCTTCAATTCTAAACCTGACAAACAAAATACAAAAAATAAATTGGGGTAAATTTCAGCCCCAGCGACTTTTTTAAATTGAACTGGGAAATTGCTATTTAAATCTAAACTAGAATGGTTTAGCAGCGCATGATTAGATACATAAGCGGCTCAAGCAGGAAAATGCAGTAAGCATTAGGAATGAGGTATAGTATCGAATAACGATTTTGCGTTAAGTTCAGATATTTTAAAGGAAAAACATTCCGTTATTCTACATCAAAACTGAAGAATAACAAATTTTGTCAAATTACTGGCATAGAGTCAGTACTAGCAAGTGTCCTTATTACTGGCAAATGCCAGTAAATAATGGCAAATTGGCACCCCTGATGGAAACTGAAAGTATGTCAGATGTCAAATATAAAATTATAGCGCAGCGATGCCAGAATTATGGAATTTTAGGGAAATTTATGGTAAGTTTCTAGCATCTCTCAGCTATATTTTCAGATAATAAGTAAAAACACACATAAACAGCTAATGAACTACAACATTTAAAATGAAAAACAAATGAAATCGCAGTCCGCGATATCTAGGAAAGAACTACAATAATTGTCAAGAGATAACTAAAAAAAGTTCCATAATTCCTCGCTTTAAAGCCTTCCTCGACAAGACTTAGTTGCGAGTTTAATGCTTAAATACTTTTCATTTAAATCAAATTAAATTTCAACAACTTAGTATTTTTTAATATTGCGATTGCTTTCCTCAATATTAAGAGCTTTTATCTATAGTTCGATATAATCTGCGATTCCATCTGCTCATTCCGACATAATTCCGGTCAAATCGAGACGGATGGCTGCCATACAGTAATTACCACCGTCCATGTAGAGTTTATTGAGTTCTTTGTTTTTACGTTTGTTACCATTGTCACCACCAAAAATTCTATATTGCTAATAATTTACACATAAACAAATACAGAATTCAAATAGCAGTTTATTCAAGTCAAATAATTTAGCGAGTGTTGCTAAGAACGTTTTACATGCTAGAGGTTCAATATGATATTTACGTTGTTTTCGATTGGGGCGCACTTCATCAACCAAAGTGTTTTTTCCGAATAAGTGGGAATTTAACATTAAGGCAAAAAATCTCTAGCATTCCCTAGACGCAGTAATTATTGCAAATTCTCCCTAGAACTAGGGACAATTCCCTAGATCTAGCATTACTGCACATTAGTCTGAAAAGAGCTGTTTTCAAAACTTGTTATATAATATACAGGGAGTCCAGTGGCGTATATAAGGGGGGGGTTAAGGCTTAAAACCCCCCCATAGAGCCACTTTCATTTAAACTGAAATGATAGAAATGTTATAAAGTAAGGATCTTTTTTTCAGAATTGGCGGGTAAACCCACCAAGAGACAGTTTTATCTGCAACTAAAAATAAAGTAATGAGTTTTTTTTGGTTGTTCATTATTTACGCTCAATCAGGTGAAGAACAAAAACTGAAGACTTTTTTTATATACGCTACTGAGGGTGTCCAGCCATATTTTGACTTTATTTTAATTTTACTGAAAGATTTATTTCAAACATACCTAATTTTGTTTTGACAACCGGAAGTACCAAACACAAAATACCAGTTTTTCAGGTATAAGGCAACTTTGTTATTTTAAATAAAACAGTAAACACTGTGTATATCTTTAAATATTTTTTAAAGTTTGGTTCTTCCTTTTATCAAAAATACAGCCCCTGAGTTATTTTTAAAATTGGCAGATATATTAACTAGCTATGAGAAAGTAGGACAAAAAATAGTGTTTATTTTGACAAGACTTTTATTAAGAGAACTAAATAATAACAGCTTAACTAATTGAAGTATATGCCAAAGTGCCTTCCCAAGTAACACAAATTAGCTGATGAGCTTTTTTGTCTAACAGTTGGCCATAAACATAAAACAAATAAACATACACATAAAAACCAGAGGTTTGTCAAATTTTGGCAAATGATTTTTGATTTTTTTCTAGCCATGAAAGCTCGCTTCAAATTAGATTTTTTGGCTCCAAAAGTTGTAGTTTTTAATGTAGATAGGCTATAGCATAATTACTTGGCCTAAAAATATCTTTTATGAAATAATTAAACCTCCAACTTTTTTTTGTGATATTGGATGGTCAAAAAGTAGAAATATCTGTCAATTTGGTTGCCACAACATAACCAGATATATTCTAGTAAGTATTGAAGTTAAATTATAGTAAACATAGCTGTTTAAAATGCCAGAATATGGCATTTTTAATCAATAGAAATCGTCGCCAGAATATAATCAATAAGTAGGCATTTTTCCCAAATTCCAACCAAACTTATTTTAGCAAGTATTTAAGTTTAATTATAGTAATAATAGCTATATAAGAATGCCAGATTATGACATTAATGATTAAGACAACAAAAATTGAGAGGAAAAATTATTGCTTTTATTATCATATTTTTGTTTCAAACATAAACTAAAATTGGGTAGTTTTATTCTGCTTATTTTTGCTATAGTACTGCCAAAATATGCCACATTTTCAAATTTACGTTTATAACCTATAAAACTATACGTAACCAAACTGAAGATTTATTTAGAAAAACGAAATATAAATTATTTACCATACAAAATGTCTAATAAAAAGATGAAATATTCCACCACATATCATAGAAAAACGCCTTCTTGGGGTAATCGTCGTTTAATTTTGTTACGCTGGCTCCTAGGTTTTAAATTAGCCATTTTTAGCAAACCAAGTAGGCATTTTTATTGGCAAATTTTTAGTAAATGTTGCTACATTTTGGCTACATTTGAAAATTATTGCCATTTGATAAATATATGTTTAGAAAGTGGCCAATTTCAAGGAATATTTGCTTAAAAGCTTTTTATGATCCGCTGTGATTGAAATTAAAATTAAACTAATTTCACATCCACATATTTTTTCTACCTATAAATACGTATTTTCATGCATGTTTTTTTTACGTCATGAACTCTTTAATCAGTTTTCTTAGTAAAATACATTTCCAAACTAAAAAAAAAAAAAAAAATTTAGATATCGAAATTTTTAGTTTCAAGAAGGGGCGCGTGTTTTACATGACTATCTTAGACTCTTTTAACAGTAAAAGTTCCTTCGCAAGTATTTTTTGTCCCTACCAACCGTCAAACCATGATTTGTTATCTTTGCATTTCCTCTTAGCTCACAAATTCTTACACTGATTGGCTCTGTCAATACTATTTCTACATAATTTGAAACAATTGATGATTTATTATATAAATGAAGAAAAGGCAAAAAATGAGAAATTATTTAGGTAAATTTCGGAAAAAAATGTTACTCAAATTTCGGCTAAAAAAGAAGTCAGAATTCAGCTAAAAAAACTCGATTTTAAAGTCAAAAAGTAGCTAATAAACCCAACTATAAAATCAAAAGAGAGGGTCGTATAATTGCCAATTGGCCATTTTTACCTCATTATGGCCAAATTATTATTCTACACTTTAGCCATATTTCCGTCTTTATACTGTAATAGAACTGTTATTTATTGTGTTGCTGGCCATTTTAGCTAATTAGCCAGGGATATTAGCCAATATCACAGCATTTTAGCCCATATATGATTATATATGCTACTTGGGTTAGCTCAACATCAATGCATTTGTCTAAATTGCTTGCAAATCTATTAAAACTGTTTCTTAAAAATACTTGACATATATATTTATTTATTCGCTAGATTATTGGCTTTATTTGCTTTTCCGACTTTTGTATTCGGTGTGACGCCTGGTGGCTCAGTGGTAGGGTGTTCCAGTTGCATTGCAATGGATGAATACCCGTATCGGCCGATGACTTTATATTTTTTGACCTAAGTTCGCGTCATAGTTTAAAGACTACGTACCCGATTTATTTCAAATTTTTATCAAAAATATTGGGTATATGGGGATGACCTGCTAATATTTTGGTAAAAATCCAATATAGCGAGACAAAATGGCGTCCTAGTGAAATGTTAAAAAAATTATTATGAAAAGCTACTTATCCAATTTATCTCAAATTTTGCACAAATATTAAAGTATTATGTTGTAAACAACTGGTAAAATTTTGGTACGAATCCAATATGGCTGAACAAAATGGCGGCTTAACAAAATATTTAAAAATTCAGCCAACTACTTAATGGATTGATTTCAATTTGCGTGTCATATTTAATTATGGTATAGGGATCAACTAGTAAAACTGTGGTACTAATTCAAGATGGCGGAACAAAATGGCGGCGAAATAAAATGTTTGTAATCGTGAAAAAAGATCACCCTCTCAGATTTTACATATCTTCACGTTTTTGCGGCTCTAGGTGCCATCATGCCAAACATGTTTTATCAATACTGTCGCACACTGGTCGATTTTGCCAAAAACATGGCATAAATTAATCTAAAGTATTTTGTTTGTTTTTATTGAGTAAAATATGTCCGCTTTGGTGAAATTAGATGTCAAAACCATTTTCTTGCTATATTTTATATATAAAATAATTGCTTTTATAGTAGATCAGAATGTCTTTTATTTATAGGGTGTCTGTAAAATCTAGAAATGTATACCTGGTGCTAAGATTTGATGATCTAAACTAAGTTAATCTCAGTACTAATGTTGACAGTGTCCGAGATACAGGGTGTTAAATTTTTTTTATACTTTAGTTTTTTGATATACCTCGTATATTTCTAGAGATAACTAGACAGGATAGTGGGTCCAATGTCTGCAATATCCCCATAATAAATTTTAGAAAAATCTACATAGTGTTATTTTTTTCGGGACAATGTTAATGCTTCAATTTTATTAAATTCCCTCGACGTTGCACCACATAAAAACATTTTTGGGTGGAATTGTTTTCCGTTGTAGCATTTTTAACCTTACCGTCTCTCCATTGTAAAAAATAGTCTATACTTTACTTGGACAATATTACCACCCAGGATATAATTAAGGGGAATAAGGTTTTTGATCTGAAAATCCAAGTGTTTTTTTTTTAGCACATTGAACTTTTTAGTCGAATTGAACCTTAATAGGACGACAGAACTGTGTTGAAGAAGGCCTGCAATTTTGCCAGATTATATCAGGTTTGTTATTTTGCTCTAAACTGAGTCTGATAGCTACTAGAGAAGTAAAAAACATACTGGAATCTGAATTACTAATATTAAAACTTTGTTTGTATTCTGAGAACCATCGAAACCCCATTTACAAATTAAAGTTGAATAGTTCAAGTTTTCAATGAGATTTCGATGTTTCAGCAGGGCATCTCCCTGTGTTTATTCTTAGGCATGTATGGTTAAGTAGATTTTGAAGTGGAAGTTCAGCCTGAGATTCACTCATAACAATTCCAGCAGGGTAACATTTTTTTTTCCTCTAAGACCTGGTCATATGAAGGATATATGGAGCAATTAAGGTTTATAGCCTCTATTCATGTGAATTTATACTGGAGTTTTGGTAGCTTCGGTTCAACCACCAACCGCCAGTAAGTCGAAAGTACAAGCATTGTTTTTTTTATTTAAAGCATTGAAAAAATTGTCTGCTTTTTCCGACTCTTGATTTATTGTTTTTAATAATTTTGCCGCAAGCCATACACTGGATTGTTCAAAAATTCGTTGTTTTCTTCTGTTTGTAGAATTCCATTTATTCTTAAATTTATAATAAAGTAAAGTCAGTACCAAAATTCTACCATTTAGTCTTAGGAATTTTGTATTTAGATTTTTTTCCGGGAAACATAATAATTTCACTTAATTGTCGGAAGCTTAATGTTAAAACTCCATGTTCGCCTGTGAATGAAATAAAAAAAACAATAGATATCAAATTATTTTTGGTGAAATTAGGCAGATTCTGCGCGCGATAATAAATATTACCTATAAAAACTTTCTTCAGTAACAAATAGATATTTTTTTAATATTAAAAAGATGTTTTTAAACATATATTTATATCGCTTTATTATCGAGAACATGCAATAATGGAAAAGTAAAACAAATATGTATAACTGGTTAAGAATTGTACATTTTAAATACATTTTAACAGGCAAAATTTACAAGAAAATTACAATTAGACTATATTTTTGCTGTTGCATCCCCTAGCGGCTATTTTATAAACTAAAAAATATGTCTCAACGTTTCGGAGATATGACTGGTGGTAAACCCTAATTTAATTACTCTATATTTTCTTATCGGCATTTTCCGTTTGTTAGCACAAAATATAAGAAGAAGGTACGCGTAATTTAAAAAAATATATGTGATAGGTGAAATGTGGTGAAATCATAAACAAAATGACTTTACAATTTTGAAACAAAAAAAAAATATTCCAAAAAATACACTGCTATTTATAACCCAATAAAAATTGTCCGAAGTTTAACTATAACGTCATGACATACAATATTTCTAAACAACATACCTTGCTCGTTGTTTTCTATGATAAATCAATCTCACATATTAATTATAAACAGTTTATTTTATTCACTAAGAAATCAATTTTGTAACGAAAAGAAAGGTATGAAAATCATCTCCAAATTGTTTGACTATGACCTTTCTTAAAACAAATCATACCCTCTCTATAGCGTCACTTTCAAAGGCAACTAGATATTTCATATATTAGAATCCCTACAAGTGCTGTTTAAAGTGAAATATATTCAAAAAAATATTTTTTATTTCTGGCATGTTTTCTGACAAAAAGTGTGCGTCAGTCCGTCTGGCAGTTCGCGGTATAGCTTAAAAACTGCTTACCCGATTGACTTCAAATTTTGAACAAAAATTAAGGGTCATGTGAGAATGACCTAGTAATATTTTGGTAAAAGTTGTGTTGAAGTGTTTTATTATGTAGCGTTAAGATCCAGAAAAGAAAAACAAAAGTCTTTATTGCTTTTTATCCTTCATGAAACATATATTATCAGTCTTTACCTACTCCGTTGGTCCGTGGATATTTCCCAGGTATTAAGTTTCTAAATGGTTTTCGTTAACGATCTTTTTGTTGTTATGTTAGAGTAATGTATTATTTGGGGTTAGGAAATATCTGCGAACCAATGGAGTAGGTCAAAACTGATAATATGGGTTTCACGCAGGATATAGATTCTATGTGTCCTGAGGATGCAACAATAAAGTTGCGAAACGTAGACAATTTAAAAAAAATTTTTGCTGGTCCTAACCCCAAATAATACACCACTCTAATATAACAATAAGAGGAACGGTAACGAAAACCATTTTGAAAGTTAAAACAATTATTACAGTAAAGTCGTGGTAGGAATTTAAGATGGCGCATCAAAATAATCAACGTAAAAATCTTATTCAATTGACTTTAAACTTGGTAGAAATATTAAATTTATTTTAAAATATGCCCAAACGTCAAGTGTGGCATAAGTAGAAAGAAGATGGCACAAAATGGCCCCCAATAAAAATGTTTGAAAATACAGTATATTATGTAATACATGTTTACTGTGACTATGTACTCAACTAAATTGGATCACACTTTACTATTCGTGAACAACAAATGGAAAAAAATCATAACGTGGGAAGTTCCGGGTAAAGAAAATTTACCGATTTTTACACCTATGAAGAAAGATGTAAAGAATAATTTTATTTTCGAATTTTTTTCTCTGCCATTCGAATAGGTTTATTGAACCCGAAAGTTACACAATCCCATAGGAGGTAATTTTCTGGGTTAATTACTTATTACACATTATGGAACATCTAGTTTTCACAATTCATTGACCCCTACCCGGCATAGAAATAGCAGTAATATCATAAACAAATTGAGCTGACAATCGCAACTGCAAAAAATTATGCCAAATTTGCAAAAAGTCAAGTGCATTGTCCGCCAAAGTCCGCGCTGTCCTGCAAAAGCGGCATATCACCTGAACTGCAGTGCCGCCACCGAAGAATCAGTCTAATTCCTGCTGGTGAACGGGAAACTGAGTTTCGTGCTGCAATTCTAGCGGTACTTTGGTCTTTTTTGCTCGATTTGTTCCTGCTGAAAGTGCAACACGCGTTGTTGCATGATCCGCGAACGTGTGGGTGTGTTTTTAAATCCCCGCAGTCAGTGTTGCCAACTTGTGAATATTTGTTCGGTGAGTATTATGTCATGTTAAGATTTTTCAGGAATGAACTTTTGCTTTTTTTGACGCTCAGTATATTTATTATGGTTTTTATCATTTTGTCGAGTTTTGCGACTTTGCGCGTGATAGGGACTTAAAACTAAAATTTTGAAAGATCTGAATTACATATTTAAAGTGAACCATATTGAAAACTTATTTATTTAAACCAAACTCTTTAAAAAATTTTCTCTTTTTTTTTTGTAAAAAACCCTCTTTGAGATCAAAATAAGCACAATATTCTAATTATAAAAAAATAAAATAAAATATATAAAACTTGAAAACACACTTTTATTTAATGCATTTATAAAATACACTGAAAAGTGTAAATCATTATTTTTTTTTTGTAAATTCGTTGAATAAAAGGGTATTGTTTATTATTTTGTTTTACGTGCGATTGCTTTAGAGTAGTGATTCTTAACGCTTTAGTGATGTGGGACCATTTGGCCAAATCTTTATTTTCTTACAGATCAACAACCGTTTGCCGGTAATATATGTTATTATACAAAGCAAAAATCACTGTAGATATATTTCGACAAGGTGTTTTATCCGAGGTCTCACTTTTAAAAACCAAAAAAGGTACTTTTTTGGCTACTTTACCATTTTTGGGAACGGGAACCTTCTTCGAAGTATTCCCCAATATTAGTTTTCCGGTAGTATATACTCTTGTTATTTTTATTAGTATTGCGCAGACTTCACTTTTTTTCAGATAAAATAAAATTATTTTTCACTTTTTAGTGCATTTTTTGAAGTCGGTTTTATTTTTTTACGCTTTTTTATTTCACCCTCTTTAATTCTATTTATACGAGTTTTATTGTAAAAGTCAAGATCAGCCAATGGATCAACTGCGTATTATATAATATCATCATCAACATGATATATAATTGTACAATATACAATTGGTAACTTACATACTTTTTCTTCCTGACAGAATGGTGAAGGCATTAGTGAAGTATATATTTTTCAATGTAACATTGAGTAAATATTAAAAACTGCGCCATTTCGCAATTTTTAACTTTTTTTCAATGTGCTTTCTATGGGACCACTTCAGTAACTAAACTGAATATTTCCTGAACGGGCTTATACAACTTCAAAAAGTTGATTGTTGAAAAAGTTAAGTCAATTTGAAGAAAATATTAAAAATTAAACGGGTCGATCTTTTGTTGAGCAATTTATTATGAAAAAGTTTAGGTAAATCACCATTTAATTTTTTTCTTTGCTTAAAAATATTGTTGATGTTCTCTGTCTAAAGCAACCATAGGTAGATTAGTTATATGTTATATTATGTCCTAAAGTGACCAAATAAGTTTTAGAAAAATCTACAGGGTATTGTTTCTGTAATCATTTGGTTGCTTAGATTTTTGGGTGTGTGTAATGTCAAAGGTTTTCAAGAATCAAAATTTGCTTTTTTGGACGGACAGTATATTTATAATCGTTTTTACCATTTTGCCACTTTGCACGGGATCGGAACCTAACACTAAAATTTTAAAAGATCTGTATTATGCAACTCAAATTTTTAAGTTTATTAAAACTAAACTTTTTAAACATTTTCTCTTTTATCACTGTTTGAGATCAAAATAAGCAACATTTTAACTATATTAAAATAAAATAAAATAAAACTTGGAAAACATACTTTTATTTAACACAATTAAAAAACTGCTTGTGAATAAATGATAGATCTTTCCAGAAGTAGAATAAGTTAATAATTACAAAACTGTAGTGGCGGCTTCATGTTTCAGAAGAAAATTATTATGCGCATTTTGCCACAATATATAAAAAAAGGAAATACCTGCACACTTTTATCTTTAGTTTTGCATGGGTTCTGAAATTGAACACTGTCTAGTTTTTTGGATTTTTCAAGGAAATATCCACCCCCTATAATCAGAAATATTACCGAAATTTAATGATATTCTGTTAGGGATTTGCCATTTCTATAATATTTCTGACTATAAGATTTAACTGCTTTTCATATTTTTATTTTCCCCCGAAAAGTCTTAAAATTTACATGAAGCAGTTCAAAAACAACAGGGAAAAAAAAATTTTTTTTGATAGCTGTCAAAATATTTTTTCAAATATATTACGCTACTAACAATTATTTGCAACTGAGAGTACCGTTTTTAAAATTTCAAGTAGTTCAAAAGGCACTGAAAAAAAAAACAATATGACATCTGCCCAACCATATGAGCATAGGTACAACATCCTCACCTAAATCAATAATTACGTTTATTTGGTAGATAAAATAGAGCAAGAAATATATTTTAGAATCTTAAAAAATGTATGCCGGGTGTGCTATTTTACCTTACCATCGATATTTCTTTTTAACGACCCTCGAACTGTTTGAGGAAATATTCAGTTATTTTTGTATCGATGTCATGTTAAAAAGTTGTCACTGTACGTCTCTTAAGGCACACGATATTTATGTACTACTACTCTTTTAAAAATTCTGCATTTTTGTTTTCAAGTTAGATTTTCTGGTATTTCAGTACACTTTGGAATCAAATGGTATATCGAAAAGATGTCTCTTTTATATTCACGTTCAAAGAAAGAATATCATATCAAAAATTGAAAACTTTTTTAGTTTTAGGAAATTATCCTAGAATTGCAAGAGGAAAAGCTAAATTATAATAAAATTTAATAATGGTTTTTCTAGTTAAACATTTACCTCCAAACTTGAAACGCAGTTTCGTACCTTTTACCTCCTCATTAATATAGTTTTATGGACTTTTCAATAAATTAATAATAAAAAATATATTTTTGTTAAAGACGCGATAAATCAATCGTAATTTGCTGACACTTTTTTGAAAAGAAGGTTTTATAAGAATTATATCTCCTATACATACTTTGTCAGAGTTTTTTTTGTTTTTGTCGAAAACTTACTCCATTTGTTGACCAGAGGGCGTTCAATGGACCCTTCTTTTTGGCTAAAAAATGAAATTTAAAAATAAAAAAAACTTCCCAGACTTCAATCGTGCCCATTTTCAATAGGCTTCATGAGAAAAAAAGAAACGTCCCCTACAAGTTTCAAATTGATATTTCAATTTTTTCGAAAGTTATCGTGTTTCATAGGAGATTCTAAAAACTCGAAAAAAATATCTCTTTTCTTTCAATAACCAAAAATGATACGAAGATCAGCTTAGTACCGTTCGAGAGCCACAAGTGTGCTCTAAAGATGTACCGAATTTTAAAAGTATATCTGAGACCGTCTTCAAGTTACAGCGACCGAGTTGTCAAATATACAGAAAGTACGATTTGAGACTACGACGAATAAGGAATTTTGAAAATGGCACACAACAAATATATTCGAAAGTGTAATTCATAGCGTATATGCTTCAGTAAAAATTAATGCTTCGTGCTAAATATGAATAACTTTCTAAAACATTTTTAAAAAATTGTACATTTTTGGAAAAAATCTGGTTAATTCAAAAAAGAAAAGATAGTCGAAACCTGAAAATCATGAATACTGGAGGAAAAATAATTCTTATATACCCTCTATAAAATAATTAACCTATTAATTTCAAAATAAATTTGTAATAGTTTATTCACAAGATTTTTTCTATTAAATGCTTTCAGACTGGTTTTCGAAATATGTGACTTCAAATTTACCCTAAAAAAGCTAACGATCTACTTATTATAAGGAACAGTTTGTATTCACCTATCAAACAATATCTTGAATGGTCGTTAAAAAAAACATTTAATGAAGTTAGTTAACATAGCCAAGACCAGAATTTGCGAAAGTTTAATTTATTTTAGAATGCCTTTCCTTTTCTGAGTTTCTGTTAAATAACTGATAAAGTCATAAATCGATCCCTTTTAATTATTTCTAGTAATTTTCATAATCAATGATCTTCTGCCTCCATAGAGAACTGGACTATCAATCTATTAATTACATTTCTACGAACCACACTCACTTGCAAATTGTCTATCGGCTACCGTTCGTGGTACTACTAAGTGGAAATAAAGCGACTGAATTGCAAAATGTTTAAAGAAAACTTGTTGAAGAACCTATAGAGAACTCTTGTATTTATTTACATTCATGTACGTTTTTTTGAAGATTGCAGATTTGCGAGCATTGTCTTCATTATCACGAAAATTATTTGAATATATTGGGCATCACACAATTAAATATTTACCTTTAAATACTCATTTTTAGTCATACATGGTAAAAAATTAAGCACTAGAGAGTGACTATTTTAGTAATACCACAGAAATGACAATAATTTATCATTTTATTCACTTACACTTACATGCTGCACAGTGGCACGAACAGGAGAGGTCTATGGGGCGGCAGCAACACCCCCCTCTCCACCTACAACACACACAACTATACAACACTTACTTACTTTAATGTTCTCTACAAAATGGCTCCGTCAGATTTTCAATCCGACGTTTCGTCTACCGGCCACCACCATCAATTTTTTTTTAATACGGGCCTGCATTTTTTATTTCATTTTCTTGAAGAACAATTTACAGTTAATACATCAACATACACCAAGAACATTTTTATCGTCGTTTGGTACTGTTATATTCATCTTCATGTTTCCTTTTCCTAGTACGGCTTGGGATTTTCACTGAAAGAATGGGCTTCTTCATAAATATCTTTATTTAATAATGGGGATGCCGGAAAATAAAATAAAATTTTTTTACTGTTTATTATAAACGAATACAAAAATACCGACTAATATTAAAATGGTTTAAGTCGCAATTTTTGCAAAATCCCCGGTATTTCAGGAACAAAGAAAACAATTAAAAATCTGTAAAGGGATAATTAACTATAATTTACATCGACGTTTCGCTCGATATATTGAGCTTTCTCAAGATGGAAATTTATTTTCTAAAATAAAAACATAATATATAGTTAATAAGTAAAATTTAAATGGTTAAAAAACATTAATCAAAAAACATTACATTTAAAACAAATAATGACCATAAAAAGAAAAATACATTTAAAACAAAATTAATATTACACATAGTACGCATCTTGGAAACATGTCAATTTTGCGAATGTTTTCAGATAACAGTGATTTTGAAATCAATTAACAAAATATTTATACATGGTTAAAGAAAAAAAAAATATTCTGCACGGATGGAAAAACATGTTTTTTGGCAGGTGCGGAAGTATATCCGTTGGTTTGTGGTGGTTTGCAAATTCTGCAGACGTGTCGTCAAAACCTCATTTGGCATTTTCGATGCTTACACATTGAAACATACGAAAATATAGATAAAACAAAAATTAATAAACTATAAATAAAAATAATGACCCGCCCTTAAACAAACTGTAATAACTACCTACTTGGAAAGATCCACCATTATTTTGTATGCTCAAAAAACAATTTTTTAATACCCTTTTAGATGACTAACTATTATTTATGTTTAAAACTTTTAGCTTTGCAGGAAGAGCAAATATAACTTTTAACAAAATTGTAACTAAACGAACGCTGAAAGATGGCACTCTGATGTCTTGGAACTGTAAGTCGATACGGAAAGCTCACGTTTATATTATGGCCGTTATGACTATATTATGACTGATAATATGGGTTTCATGCAGGATATAAATACTATGTGTCCTGAGGATTCAACAATAAAGTTGCGGAGCGTCGACAATTTAAAAATAGAGTTTTTTACTGGATCCTAACCCCAAATCATACATCACTCTAACATAAAAACAAGAGGATCGTTAACGAAAACTATTTAGAAACTTAATATCTGGGAAATATCTGCGGAACAGCATATTAGGTCCTGAGGATGCAACAATAAACTTGCGAAACTTTGACAATTTAAAAATAGACTTGTGTTTTTTTACTGGATTCTAACTTCAAATAAGACTACTCTAACATAACAACAAATGAATTGTTAATGATGAAAACCATTTAGAAAATTGATATCTGGGAATTATATGCGGACCAACGGAGTAGGTAAAAACTGATAATTTGGGTTTCATGCAGGATATAGGATCTATGTGTGTAGTGACGATGCAACAATAAAGTTGGGAAATATCGACAATTTAAAAAAAGACTTGTTTTGTTTTTACTGGATCTTAACGCCAAATAATACACCACTCTAACAAATTGGTTTTAACATATTACCAAGTCATCCCCATATGACCTTGATTTTTGGTCAAAATTTGAAGTCAGTCGAATAAGAAGTATTTAAGTTATTTCGCGAACTGATAGACAGACAGACAGACCGACAGACGGGCCGACGGAATTGATAACACATATTTTTTGGCATCTAGGGACTCTAGAACCTGAAAATATGTAAAACTTAGGAGAATGATTTTTTTACGATTTCAAATATTTTATTTGGCCGGCATTTTGTCCCGTTATCTTGAATAAGTAAAATGCGGGACACGAAAGAAAACGGGGCGGCCCTTAAAATAAAAGTTCATAGTCTTAAGCAAGCGGAAAAGTAAAATTTGTGTACGCAAATAAATTTTATGTTATTTTATTTGTTGTAATAGTTTGCCGCTTCACCTATAAAGTGCGCTAGCTAAGCGGTCCGGAAAATTAATCGAGGATTTAATAAATTTCGCACTGGTCCACTTGTAATTGGGATGTGCCTAGAATCTTCATGCACTTGCCGCTAGAAGGTTCTAGCTATTTCCAGTGGCGCCTATACATTTCGAGCATTTGTTTTAATTTTTATAAAAATGCGTTGCGTTGAATTTAAATTATTATTTCGAAGTATATTGTTGTAAGTATATAATTGTCATACAAAGATAAAATTGACGATGGTGATTTTAAAGTAATTCGACGAACAATAGAGGATTTTTATATAAACTTGAAGAAGGTTCCGATCTGCAAATCCCTACTTCGTGCTGTAAAGAACAAAATAGATTTTCAGTACGGATATAAAACCTTAAATCGGCTTTTACGATCAAATGGTTTGGTGGAACGAAAATTCCTCATTGAGAGACCAAATATTTTTCACTGGCGGGTGAAATATCTATCAACTGTAAGGCAATATAGGTAAGAAGGACGCATTCTCGTGTATCTAGACGAAACCTGGGTAGATAATGATATGACAGTGAACAAATGCTGGCTAAGTGAAAGTGTTACAGGTGTTGTTCAGGGAATCCGCTCTAGTAGTCGCTTTATTATAGTTCATGCTGATTCAGAAGCCGGATTTGTTCCAGGTGCTGCTTTAGTTTTTCGCTCGGGACTAACAACTGGAGACTATCATGGACAGATGAATAGAGATAATTTTGAAAAGTTGATCGAGAAGCTTCTACCTAACATTCCTCCCAAATCAGTTGTGGTAATGGATAATGCGTCTTATCATTCAGTCATATGATATCGTGGCTTAAATCGAACAATCTTGTATGTGATCCAACATGGAGAAAATATCAATTATATGAAGTAATATCAGCCAACAAGCCTAGAGAAAAAAAGTATAAAATTGACGGTCTTTTACGTAACCTCGGTCATTCACCTTTAAGGCTGCCTCCATACATGTGCAACCTCAACCCTATTGATCTTGCATGGGCAGGAATAAAAAAATATATTCGAGAGCGCAACACCGGTGAACTTTTAATTAAAGATTTAAATAAAGTAAGATTAGAAGCGATTGACTCAATATCGGCTGAAAATTGGAAATCGTATGTTAAACATGTTCGTTCTATTGAAGATAAATACTGGGAAGTAGATGGCAAAATTGAAACGGTTATTGATGATTTAGTTATCACACTGGGATCTTCAAGTAGTGACGACGAAACCTTATCATTTTCAGAGGAAGACAATGATTTAGAAGGAATCGAACCATTAGAATCACAGCCGTCAACCTCAAAAATGGCTTAGTTTTTTTTCATATATTTTGTAAAATTGTTCATAAAGTAGCTGTCAAACTGCTTCAAAATAATTAATTTTCTGTTCAATACCGGGTGTGAAAAAATATCTAATATTGCAATTAATATTTGAAAAACTACAGAACTCATATTTTTCCAAAATTAACACATCAATCTAGTTATAGTAGGGGATCCAGCACTGATTCCAGTAAGTAGGTTTTTGGCGCGAACAGACAGGTCAACGGAATTGGAAAAACTTCGTTTTTCGGCTTCTAGTGACCCTGAAACGTGAAGATCTGAAAAAATCTCGGAGGGTGATTTTTCCACGAATACAATACTCTTTACGAGGGAACTAAAAACATACCGCAAACATCCCTCAAATCATAAAATTCTCCACCCTTCATTTGTTTGTTAAGAAAGTAAAAGGAAGCCGCCATTTTCAGACCGCATACAAACGCGAATTTATTACAAGAGTCCTTTTAATTCCCAGATTTTTAAATACCCTCTTTAAACAAATTAGGAATGGAGGTCAAGCAGGTATTATGAAAAATGCAAGTTTGGCTGCAAGCGTGCCGGCGACGACGTTGGTTGGACGAACCGAAAGTGAAATTTTTGCAAGTGTGTCAGGTCGAACCATGCGAATGATTAAACCGATGAACGCATACTTATTATGTAATAAAAAAGTAAGAGTAATCTTATTGATTTGTGTGTTGCCAGCCACACTGATGTAGCAAAAAGATAATTCATAAATTAAACAATGAATAATTAATGTTTGCTTTTGCATTGGACTAGTTTTTTCGCTGAATCCTATGATAGGTAAAACGCATAAATTGTTACTGATTTCAACTTGCTTGCTTGCTCGTTTATTAGATAATATTATTACGTTTTGTTATACAGCGTGTAACAAAAGTGAGGAAACGGCGAAATATCTCAGGTACCACTTACCTTAATTTAATGAAAATATGTACAGGGTGTCCCGTTTTCGTTGTTTTTATGGGATATCTTTCTTATCAGTGAAGATAGAGAGTTACGGTTTTCGCGACATGGTGCTACTTTTTTGTAAAACGAAAGATAACCCAAACAAAATTTTCATAGCCTCCTTCGTTTTTAAGACACAGTGTGAATTTGAAAATATTGAATTTTTGGGCCCCCGTCGTATTTTGGTTGTTGTTTAACTTATCGAAAAGGTAAAAACTGGCTCTGATACAGTTTTTCACATAGAATCCAGTGGCGTAGTCAGATTTTTTATGTGAGCTGTCGTTTTTTAGATATAACAAAATTATAATTTTTTAAATGGGATACCCCGTATATTTTTATTTTATATTATTCAGTTTACAATAAGCTTCTTTAATATATATATATATATATATATATATATATATATATATATATATATATATATATATATATATATATATATATATATAATAAACTGATGGACAAAATTATCGAATATTTTTTGTAATCATTATTTTTTCAAAATAAATTTTAAATAATCGCCGTAAACGTACATGAGCTGAATATTAGGATCTAGTAGGCTGATTACTCGCTTGTTTTAACATATTTTGACGTTTAATTAACATTAATGGCGCATGTCATTTTCTTTTGTGCATTTTATCAAAAACAAATAATAACATATTTTGTGAATTAAGCTTGAACTTAAGTTACTGTAGGTTAATTAACTAAGTAATAGCAAAAAGTGTTTCAGTTTGTTACTAAAAAACATCAGTATGCCACCAGTTAGACACTGCACTGAAGTTGAAGCGGTGCAAATTGTAACTCTATATAACGAAGGATATAAATATATATATATATATATATATATATATATAGAGGTATATATATATATATATATATATATATATAAAAGGTATGAAGAGACTGGAAATTAAATACGTAGACCTGGTCAAGGGCGCAAGAGATGGACAACAGCAATTGATGATCGATTTTTGATACTTAATTCTACACGAAATCGCACACTGACATTGTCGCATCTCAAAAATGAATTACTTAATGTAAGACAAGTTAATGTAAGTTCAAAAACAGTTAGGCGAAGATTAAAAGAAGCAGGTTTGAAGCCAAGACGGCCCGCCAAAGTTCCACGTCTTCTCCAAAATCACAAAGTTCAACGATTTGAATTTGCTTGAAGGCATATTCAGTGGGATAACGAAATATGGAAATATGGAAGAATGTTCTCTTTACAGATGAGACCAGAATATAATTATGGAAGCCCGATGGTCGAAACCACGTCTACAGAAGAGTTGGAGAACGGTTTGCTCCCTGCAATCTCGTAGAGACCGTTAGTTTTGGCGGTGGCGGTATAATGTTCTGGGGCGGTATTTCTTGCGAGGGACGCACCGAACTTGTGGAAGTGATTGGACGAATGACAAGTGACTTGTATATTGAAAACATTCTTCAAGAACATGTTTTGCCTTATGTCGGCCATATTGGATATGAAGAATTCATATTAATGCACGATAATGCTCGACCGCATGCAGCTGATATAGTGACTAATTACCTTGATGCGGTCCACATTCAAAGATTAGATTGGCCACCATATAGCCCCGACTTAAATCCAATAGAACATGCATGGGACTATCTTAAACGCCGCATACGACGAAGAAATCCCGTTCCAAATACAATAGACCAGCTTCGGATTGCTGCACAAGAAGAGTGGAATGCAATTCCTCAAGAATATATCCAGAACCTCCTTAGCAGCATGCCGAGAAGAATGGAAGCAGTAATTAGATCTCGAGGCGGGAATACTCGTTACTAACTGTGCTTTAATTTTAATCAAAAAACTTGTAATTGCCTTCCAATTATTATTTAAATAAGATGTAAATATCCTTAATTTTTATAACGTTTAGCATTAATTTTTTTCACGATCTTCTTCTGGTAAAAACTTAACATTGTTCACTAAAATATTTTAAAATAAACAGTTTCTTGCAAATGGTAGCATTTAAATAACTTGATTCATCAGTTTTTTTTAAAGAATGAAAAATTAAAAATATTCGATAATTTTGTTCATGAGTGTAGTATATACTTTTCTATTCGAATCGCCCAGTAATTTGCATATTTTTAGAGATAGATTAAGTTTTTGGCAGTTGGCTGGTATTGCTTACAAAACAAATGAATTTTTCAGGTATATTTTATTTATAGTAACAGGATTTTTTTTAAATTCTACAATAAATTATTACCTGGTATATCCTTGTTTTATGCTATTTTACAAGAAATGTTCAAATTTTAGCAATTTAATAATTCAATAATTATAATGTAAAATGTAAGTAAATTTGTAATAACTATCATCAACCGAAAACTGAGTTTTATAATAAAAATAATTATTATTAACCTGTTTTTCGTTGCTAAACCGGTGAATCCATCATATTGAAAAGTATTATTAATTTAATAAAATGAACGTGTTAATAATTCTACCTCTAATACTTCTAAACAGCAACTAACAGCAACAACAACAAAAACTAATCCTACCCCTTAATTTAATGTGTCTTCCATGAAGAAGGGACCAATTATTTTTCCATCCTTTATACCACACCAAGCAGTTATCTTTTAGGGGAATTGGGTATGATTTTCACGTATCCAATGAGGATTTTCCTTGGCCCAATATCGACAATTATGCCTGTTAACTGTTCCATTAAAAAAAAGGTGCTTCGTTAGAAAAAAAGTGTGAAACGTCATATTCTCTCTAATGTTCTGGTAGAAAGGTGCGGATTTTCTACTAAACTGACTGAAAAATCCAGAGCCTTATCACCATCTGTTGTCTTTTAGGTCTGCCAGAACGTACAGCATTTTTTACTTTTCCAGTTTCACGAAATTTTTTGTTAAATTTACTTACGGTAGATTTAGTTATTGGATTTCTGTTAGCATATTTGTCATTAAGAAGTTTACAGGTTTTGCATTCTATCTCCATAACCCAGTATAATTAAAATTTCAACGCTTTGGGTTTAAATCAAACGATCCATTTTTCTAAATCAACAAAACTACCATTGTCAAACATATCAGGAAACCTTTTGTTCATTAACATTACTTACATTAACTTATGGATATCAGATCCTTATTTTCGCAAAAACTATGGACATTCAAAAAAAGTGCTCTTAATAAAAATAAATTTTAAAAAAGTAATATAATGCAGGGTATTTCATTAAAAAAACATAATTTTTCTTTTATAACAAAAAAAAAACAGAAAAAAAGTCGACAGCAATGCACCGTAGAGTTTACCTCGAAATAAACAAAAAATTGCGGATGAACCACTTTTTTGCTAAAAATAGTTATAATGTTGTACAGGGTGTCCGGATTTGGTTGCAAAAGCAGGGTATCTCGCTAATTTTTAAAGATAGAACCTTGCGGTTTTCACGAACCTGAGCTAATTTTTTGTGAGACTCGTGAAGCCGTAAACAAAATTTTCATAGCCTTCTTCGTTTATGAGATACAGGGCGAAATAGAAAATTTTGCATTTTGGGACCCCCCTCGTATCTCGGTTATCCTTTAACTTAACGCAAAGGGAAAAATTGCTGCTTATGCAGTTTTTTACGCTGGATCCAGTGGCGTAGTCATATTTTTCATTTGAATTGTTATTTCCTAGATATGACCCAATGTTGTGTTTTTTTAAACGGGACACCCTGTATATTTGTCCAGAAATTGATTTGTCCTTTTAAAAGCTTCTCAAAAATATATAATAGTATGGGTCTATTTTAATAAACAACAACAAAAATCCCAGGGCCGTATCTAGACTAAAATTTTGGGGGGGGTTTGGAAGCTGAACAAAAAAAAAAATTTTTGGACCACGCCCAATTCTTAATAAATACGTTGGTGAATTTTTGATATATACGAGTACTTTTCCTATTGAATCAAATAATTACCTTAATGAAACATTATTTTGAGACAATATTGACCATAAAAGTTTATGGAGTGGTCACCGCAGTCACAAATATAAAAAAACATGTATTTTTAGTTCTATATTTATATTTCAACTGAAAAATAATGTTTTAATAAATAATAAAAAAATAATACTAAAGAACAAACTGCAAGTTTCTGGTCTTCTCTCTGGCAAAACGATTGACCACTTCCTCGGTATCAATATTTATGTCTCTATGTACACTCAATAGAGCGAGACCTGTCAATCGTTCTTGACCTGCAGAATTCCGTAAGAAATCCTTTAATCGCCTTAAGGTTGAAAAAGATCTTTCGGGTGTGGCTGTTGGTACCGGTAAAGTTGCAAAAATCTTTAATAAAATGTATATATTTGGAAATATAGACCGGTTGCATTCCGATATCGTTTCAATGGCATTTTTCGGTCGTTCGACTGCTGATCGCTGCTTCCACTTTTGCTGCCACAGCTCTAATTCTGCCGCTAGGGTGTCATAGTCCAAGAATTGGGCATATAAAGAAATGTCATTTAGATCTATTTTGTGATCAACACAGACATTTGGTAATAAGAAATATAGAGAGGACAATGACTTTTTGTGTTTTGCGAATCGTTCAGTCAACTGCTGAATAAAATCATCGAAAAAGGGAATTGCAACGGTAATGCGAAAGTATTCTTTTGGACTACCTACTACAATATTAGAACGATTTTTTTGACGTGCGACTATTCTGGGAATTTTAATGCACTCTTTAGGATCTGCGGATTTCAAAAGTTCTTCGGCTTTTTCAAAAATGTTGCTGAACACCTGATCTATGTCACCTCTCATACTTTTAATTTGACTTATAACAGTATCAACATGTTCTGTAGCTGTGAAGAGATCAATATTAACTGACTGAAGAATTCTGCATAAAGGTAGGGTATAGGCGAATAAAGTTGATGCGGTTATCATGCTGATGATAAACTCGCTGGTTATTATGCCATTATGTAATTGTGTAGCCTTTGAGGAAGTATCTATATCCTTTACTAACTGCAGTTCTTCCAGTGTTTCAACAATGGGCTTAAAAATTTCTGTGAATCTGATTAGTCCGTCGTGATTTTCCACCCACCGAGTTTCACACTTTGTTGTTAATCTCTTCCATTTAGTATCAGGAAAATGGTTCTTAATTTTATTTTGTAGAATTTCAGTGCGCTTTGCAGAAATTTTTATAAAATTTGCGACGGATTTGATGGTTCCTATACAGTTTCTGACACTTTGGACATTACAACTATGAGCCAAAGCTAAATTTAATGAATGTGCACTACAATGCACATATAATGCTGCTGGGTACTTTTCTCGTATTAATGCTTGTACACCTTTAAAACTACCGCTCATGGCTGCAGCGCCGTCATAACCTTGTCCAATTAAATAAGTGCAATCTATTTTCAGTTCTTGTAAACACTTTAACATTACCGTAGCTAAATCACTACCAGTTGTACTGTGAACAGGTACAAACTGGAGAAAATCTTCACGAATAATGTAGATTGAATTTTCATTTTCCTTGTTGTAGTCCATGTACCTTACACAAAGGGATAACTGCTCAATACGAGAAATATCTGTAGTCTCGTCCATCAAAATTGAAAAATATTTAGCATTGTTAATTCTAGAAACAATTTGTTCTTGTATCATTTTGCCGCAAATTTGAATAATATTATTTTGAATGATTGGACTTATATACATAGCGTTTAAAGATTGACCTTCAATATGATCAGTTAAATCTTTGTCACCACATGATAGGCGCATACGCAGTAACGCTCGAAAATTTCCATCGTTATGATCAGGCTCTACCGATTCCAAAGTTATTGGACCAGAATCTGCAGTTCCGCGTAGAGCCAATTCTTGACGTCCGCAGAGTATAATAGTCTGAATTATAGGTTTCAATTTTCTTCTGTTTTCAGCTATTTGTTTGGCACGGCTAGAGTCAAGATGCGTTATGATATCCGGGGCCGATTTGCTAAAAGTTGCCATAAAGTTGTCAGCAAAAATACTATTTTTTTTATGATAGTCAGTTCTACTATGATGCACAAATGTTTCGATGGCATCCTTCCAATTATTAAAGGGCTTTACAACCAAGCCCTGAAGCTTTTGGTGACTACCTTTTCCACTAAATTCAGTTGCAAATATTGCGCAATATTTACATATAGCACCTTGATCACCTTCGGCAGTATAACTAAGCCACGGAAAACGCTTTAGCCAACCTATTTGAAACTTCAGGTTTCTTTTTTTTGAGGCAGGAAATTTATATTTGTCATCTGGAATCCATGAAGAGGTCAAGAGTTTGAATTTCAATTCAGAATCTATTTTTTTATTGAAACAGCAACCAATGTCCAAATTATCAATCTTACGTTCACTCCGAGGTTCATTCTTTGTATGTTCTTTTATGGTCGGGACTGTCGGGAGACTCGGGAGGGAATTTGGTTCGAATTCTGAAACGAGAGAATCTGTACTGGAACTAGAAGCTTGTTCGGAAAATTCAGTTGAAATTTTTGTTTTTTTGTATAAAAAGTCCGTTAGTGAGCGCTGAACATTTCGTTTTGCCATTTTAATTTGTAATTTCTGGAAACAAAAGTTTGCGATACTACAGGGAAATATAATTATTTGGTTTTGCGTCATTCTAAACTGGCGACTGGTGCTGGAGGAAACAACGAGATTAGGAGAAAACTGAAATTAAAAAAATCTACCTAATTTCTAGAAAAGTTCATAAAAATATTTTATTAGAGTTTTGAAAAAAATATATTAATAACGCACTATTAAAAAATATCAATAAGTTTAATAGATATCGCATGAGCAGGCTTGGTTTGCAATAATGCAATTTCAGTAAATTGAATGTTTATCTGCGACTGTGCAAATCTTTTTACACCATTTTTTTTTAAAAGGGCTTTTCATTGCACGAAAATGTAAAAAAATACACTATTTTTTTTATATTCTTATACGAAAAATGGTGTAAAAAAAGAATTCACTTATTGCACAAGTAAATTTTTGTTAAAACCACTTGTCTGATGGTTTGGAGGATTTTTTTTAAAGACGTATTGTCTATTCGTGAACATTGGTCTATTAAGTTTGCATAAAACTCTCTTTTTCTTATTTATACAGGGTGTAGCAATTATAGCGTGACTTTTTTCCAAAAGTTGTAACATCCTGTTTCTCTTAAAATAAAAAAGATTGCTTAGAATTAGAAAAGATAAAGCTAAAAGGTTATTTAATTTTTTTAAAATGAATGATAAATCATGCTGTAATTGCAACACCTTTTATTAATAAAAAAAGGTTTAATGCAAACAGTTTAGTTAGCATCACCAGTTATTAAAAAGAATCACTTAAATTTTAAATCAATCAAACAAGTGGTTTAATCTTATTGTTATTTTTTGATGGTACGTTGCGTTAATTTATTCGGAAAGCGTATTTAAAAAAAATTAAAACTACCTTTAACTATTACATATCAATACCATTACCAACGTGTCCCTACAACCAGCCAGAAATGTATTATTTTTCGCTCCTACAACCTACAACCCACAAGCCGCCACCATATAAAATAACAAAATACAAGAATTACAAGAAAGCAAAATTTTACTTACCTAGCCACTAGAAGCTATTCATAGGAAATATGTTTAAAAGAAATTCTAGAACTTCATTAAAAGTAAATTCTTTACGAAAAAATATCCATGAAAAAGCACAAAAAGAGTCATATTGAGCACTTTATTTCTGTAATAAAAGTTTTTACAATGAAAAAACCACTAATAATAATAGAATTACTATCGACAAACTCATTTTCGTCGATTTCAATTTACTTTTAAGCATTCCCAGAATTTACCTCTAAAGAAGATAAGAAGAACAATAATACAATAAATAATAATAATAGCTGACCACGTTAGATGCGCCTAAAAAGCACATAAAACTAACCTTTGAATTTCGAATATTCAAAACTCGAATGTGAGGTTAGAGTGTATATTTCTCTTCTCTCTTTACTTTTCAGTTTTACGGCCTATGCTGCCTGGGCTGTGCGGCGATTAATTATCTTCTTTTCTTTTGTTCTTTTTGGATTAATGCATTTAAGATTTTTTTGACTTAGTACATAATTTCGGGGGGGGGTTTGAACCCCCAAAACCCCCCCCCCTAGATACGGCCCTGAAATCCTAATTTTTATAATTATCATCCCAAATTTTGCAGTAGGCCATGCAAAACGATGCCGTTTTCTTTTGTTTTCTTGGAAGCAAATGACATTTCCCAATTTTGTACGCGTATATAAAATATAGCGCTAGTTTTTTGTATTTATTTATTGTGTATAAATATATTTGTTTTATTATGGAAGAAAACCAAACTTTCGAACATTATGAAAAGTACAATATGTTAGCTTGTTTTATATTAAATAATGAAAATGTTGAAGCGGCTTCTGAGATGTATTTTAACAGGTAAATAGTTAATTTTTAGGTATGTTGAAATACTATTGCTTAATTTTTATTTAGATATCCAGAAAGGAGGCAACCTAATATATCCACTTTTTATCGGATAAAAAAGAATTTACTTAATCACGGATCATTTATCAAACCTCCTACGAAAACATATAATAAAGAAAATCGGGAGGCTGAGGAAATTACGGTTTTGGCTAATGCAGAAGCTTACCCTACAAACTCTTGTAGGGCCAGTGAAAAGAGCATAGGGATTCCCAAAACTAGAGTTCAAGAAATTCTAAAAAAGCACAAATACCACCCATACAAATTTAGGCTCGTGCAGCACTTACAGCCAGGGGATGCAGAGCGTCGGGTAGTCTTCTGCAATTGGTTTCGAGAAAGATGCGATATGGTTAGAGATTTTGAAAGGAAGGTTATATGGTCAGACGAAGCACATTTCAGTAATTCTGGTATACTCAACAGGCACAATAGTAGATTCTGGTCCCAGGAAAATTACCAGGCAGGACAGGTTTGGTCTAAATGTGTCCTGCTTCATATTAGGAATACATATAAAATTTTATATATTTGAGGGAAATCTAACAGTCAATCGCTTTATAGAAATTTTAGAGGCAGCTATACCTGAATTACTTGACGATGTTCCTCTAGCGCAAATTAACGAAATTAACGACAATAATTTTACCAATCAATGGATCGGAACAAATGGACCTATAAGATTTCTTTCTATGGGGATATCTGGAAAATAGAATTTACAAAGACCACTATGATAATGTCCGGGATTTAGGAAATGCAATAAGAGAAAATTTTTGCTATTTACAAAATCATCCCGTCATTTTGCTTAATTCCCTAAAACGAATACGAAAATTGTGCGAAGCACGCATAGAACAAAATGGAAATCAGTTTGAACAGTTCTTCTGATTTCCTTGGTTACTGTAGTTCTTATACGACAGTTGATTTTTGCTGAAAGGCTTGTTACATAATAATTTATTACTGTTTTGTTCTTGTGTTACATAAATCTAGGTAGGTGGTACTTTTTTGGTGCAAAATTATCAATACATATTTTGATAAATAGATTTAATTACATATTTATTTTGATTTATTGTTAGGATGTAGATATTGTTAACGACTTTAAATAAAAGGCAGTATTGTTTTGCATGGCCTACTGCAAAATTTGGGATGATAATTATAAAAATTAGGATTTTTGTTGTTGTTTATTAAAATAGACCTTTACTATTATATATTTTTGAGAAGCTTTTAAAAGGACAAATCAATTTCTGGACAAATATACAGGGTGTCCCATTTAAAAAAACTCAACTTTGGGTCATATCTAAAAAATAACAACTCAAATGAAAAATGTGACTACGCCACTGGATCCAGCGTAAAAACTGCATAAGCAGCAATTTTTCCCTTTGCGCTAAGTTAAAGGATAAACGAGATACGAGGGGGGTCCCAAAATGCAAAAATTTCTATTTCGCCCTGTATCTCATAAACGAAGAAGGTTATGAAAATTTTGTTTACGGCTTCATGAGTTTCACAAAAAATTAGCTCAGATTCGTGAAAACCGCAAGGTTCTATCTTTAAAAATAAGCGAGATACCCTGCTTTTGCAACTAAATCCGGACACCCTGTACGTCTACTGTTACTTTAATTATGTTACAGTTACATGCAGAATAGATAATTACATTATGTTAAAAGTGTTTCATCAAAATATGTTCAGGTTACTCAACTAACAAATTCTTAAATAAAAAAGTAACTGACATTTAATATTTCGGGATTAATGGGCCATTTCCTTGTATTCAAGAAGCAATGTTGCCAAATTTAATTTCATCTTGTCAGCGAAGAATTCATTACTGTTTATTAGGATTGTTAATAATATTTTGTTGCATAGTTGAAACTCCGTCGTTAGGAGCAAAAGGTGATGCAGTAAAGAGTTAGTACCAGGTTAGGCGTCGAAGACATTACTCTTAAAGCCATATTTAGATTATTTTAAAGTGACCATTTCCAAAAAAAGCAAAAAGCGGGACAGACAATTAAAAAAAAAGTAACGCATTCACCATTTTGTTAAAGTTCTTATTTGGATAACATTTTTCGATCGGTTCTTAATAGCTCTCATGTATTATAATTTTTTGTTCCGTTCCATCATTCCGAAGAATAAAACATTTTTGTTATATTTTATATAGATATTATGTATACATCTAACACAACTAAAAACATAAAACATCACGAAAAAACATAACAAAAAAATTCATAGGAAATATGTTTAAAAGAAATTCTAGACTTGTCTCTACTTCATTAAAAGTAAATTCTTTACGAAAAAATATCCATGAAAAAGCACAAAAAGAGTCATATTGAGCACTTTATTTCTGTAGATACTCAAAGCTCTTGGCGTAAAAGTTTTTAATATGACTCAAAAACCACTTTTTTTTACCTGTTCTTCATTCTCAAGTAGGATTGAATCATTTCGAATTACTATCGGAACAAACTCATTTTCTAGCCTCGATTTCAATTTACTTTTAAGCATTCCCAGAATTTACCTCTAAAAATCACCTTCCATTTTTTTAATAGCATCTTGAAACATAGAAGTCATATTACGAATAAATTTTAAACAAATCTTAGAACATTCGTTGGAAAAAAGTTACTAATTATTTGTGGACATTTATCATTTGAAAGAAAGTAGCATTTTAAAGACATGCATTTTTAAAATTCTCTCTACAGTTGGAAATAAGGCCAGCCACCTAGTTTTACTGTACCCTAAAATTTTTTGGTACTCGACTTCAACGCTTTCACAGAATTCCTTTAGTTCTTCTATTGTAACAGTATACATGTAAATATACGAATATATTTTACAATTATGCTTTCAATATCAATCAGCAAAAGATTTGATACTGTATGTATAGCAATGTGAATAAAATGGGCAGCACAACCTACACCCAATATAGATTGGTTTACACTCTGAGCCGTTTTAAAAAACATATTATTTGTACTTTGTCTAGGTGCCCTTCCAAAATTCGTGTTGCCGTTAGTTATTAGTTTTTAAAACCTCAAGTACATTTTTGCAAATTAGGTCATTTTTTCTCCAGGTGTAAATGAAAAATCAATAATTTTAACATTTACACCTGTGATTTTGTCAAAGAATCGAATTAAAGTGGGAAAAAGCTTTACGTCATTATGATTGGAGGCATCAGAAAAAATTATAATATAGTAAACTTTTTCTAGCTGTTTCTGAAGAGACAGAAGAAAATGTAGCGCGAAAACATTGGTCACTATAGCTTCAGCCTTTGTACGCGCGCAAAAAAAATATTTTTATAACATATTTTGATTAGCTTGGATGTACAGGGTGTCCCATTTTCGTAGGTTTTACGGGGTTTCCAGCTTATGAGTAGAGATAGAGAGATGCGGTTTTCGCGACACCGTGCTACTTTTCGATGAAACTAAAGAGGCCGCAAACAGATTTGCCCTAACCATTTTAGTTTCCGTGCTACAGGGTGATTTTGAAAATTTGTCATTTTCGGACACCCCCTGTAACTCAGCTATCGTAAAATATATTTTAAATGTTTCAACTGGTATTTATAGATTTTTTCACGTAGAATTCAGTGGCATACTCAGATTTTTGCTGAGAGTCATAGTTTTTGACATATTGGCATAACCTACTATTTTTTAAATGGGAGACCCTATATATTATTTTTTCATCTTATTCTTCGTGTCGAGAGCTTTTCAAAAACATACCATAAGTCATATTCATTTTCATAAATAACATGAAAAAATGCATTTTTCTTTAAATGGATTTATGGCATAGCAGATCAATCGAAATAAGAGAAGGTGGCTGTGGTAGCCATGGCAACGCCAACAAAAATATGATCAGGCAGCCATTACTGCTGTCATTTTTGGCATTATTGCGTTTAAATTTTTCTTGACGTCTATTATAATTATTGTTTTTAATATGGCTCAGATTCAAAAATTTGAATATTTTGAGAAATATGATATGAACGCGTGTTTTATATTGTCTAATGAAGATGCAGATCAGGCGGCAGAGCTTTATCTGAACAGGTTAGTTCTTTTTTATCTTCCTGCATTTTGACTTTATTGGTTCGCTTTATGTTTCTTAATATCCCGAGAGAAGACAACCAGAAAAAAAGAATTTTTCAAAAAATTAAAAATAATCTTTGCCAATATGGATCTTTTAACAAGCCTCGATCGCGAACTTACAATAAAGACAACGAAGAATCTGAGGTCAACGTTTTAGCCCTCGTTCAGACAGCTCCTGAAACATCTTGCAGGAAAATAGACGAAGAGGCGGGTGTACCGAAAACCAAAGTGCAGAAAATTTTGAAAAAGCACAAATTCAAACCCTATAAATACAAACTTGTGCATCATCTGCATCCTGGTGATGCAGAGCGCAGATTGGAGTTCTGCAATTGGTTTATAAATATGAAGGCAGAAGATATCGATTTTGAAAAAAAGATTATTTGGTCAGACGAGGCACATTTTACTAGTTCAGGGATTTTAAATAGACACAACACGCGATTTTGGAGTCAAGAAAACAACCATGTTATTTTTCCTAGGGAGCGTCAGGGCAGATTTGGATAAATGTCTCCTGTTTTATTTTCAACCGAAAAATAGTTTACCAAATATATAAGGAAATCTGAATTATTTAGTTACGTGCGAATCCTAGAAGACGCATTAGGAATTTTGGATGATGTTCCCTTGGCTCAACTAAATAGGATTTATTTCCAGCAAGACGGAGCTCCAGCCCACAATGCCAGAATAAGTCAAAACTGGCTTAACGACCATTTTCCTGGAAGATGGATAGGAACACACGGACCTGTTCGATGGCCACCACGATCCCCTGACCTCTCAGTTTTAGATTTCTTTTTGTGGGGTTATTTAGAAAACAAGGTTTATGTAAGGCGATACGAAAACTTAGAACAAAAGAATGGCCACCGAAAACGCTTTTGCAGAGTTACAAAGACAGTCATTTACAATAGAAAATGCATTAAAAAGAATTTTTAAAGTTTGTCACACTTGTAGGACACATAATGGTCTACAATTTGAACAATATTTGTAGTTTTAATGAAATTATAATTATTACCTTTTACCTACTTCCTAATTTTTTCTGATGCTGTTACTTTGTTATTTCGTTAATAAATATTTGTTAACTTTTTCCATGGCTCCACAGCCACCTTCTCTTATTTCGATTGATTTGCTATGCCATAAATCCGTTTAAAGAAAAATGCATTTTTTCATGTTATTTATGAAAATAAATATGACTTATGGTATGTTTTTGAAAAGCTTATCGACACGAAGAATAAGATGAAAAAATAATATATAGGGTGTCCCATTTAAAAAATAGTAGGTTATGCCAATATGTCAAAAACTATGACTCTCAGCAAAAATCTGAGTACGCCACTGAATTCTACGTGAAAAAATCTATAAATACCAGTTGAAACATTTTAAATAGATTTTACGATAGCTCAGTTACAGGGGGTGTCCGAAAATGACAAATTTTCAAAATCACTCTGTAGCACGGAAACTAAAATGGTTAGGGCAAATCTGTTTGCGGCCTCTTTAGTTTCATCGAAAAGTAGCACGGTGTCGCGAAAACCGCATCTCTCTATCTCTACTCATAAGCTGGAAACCCCGTAAAACCTACGAAAATGGGACACCCTGTACAGTCCATTACACGAAAACTAATATTGTGAAACACCGTATGAAAAGCGAAAAGTCCTTCATCGGCTGCTAATTATTGGTCTTCGGTAGTGATCTTTAATACATTGCGGAAAAAATAAGAAATTTTTGATAATGATGCACTAACATTTAAATATGATTTATATTTATCGGATTTTAAAAGTATTTCGATGTCATTCTTGCCTCCATATGAGGTCGAAAAACTTGATGATCAGGTCTTACAGAATACACTTAAATCTAATTTCCCTTTCTTCAAGAACTGGCCTAATATTCGGTTTTACAAACAGTACTAAAATTTTAACGTCTACTTCTAGTACTGCTATTGACTATATTTGTACTAATTTTTGTAATATAGATAACCATGCAATAGTTGACTTTAATGGATT